>CM074190.1:37014249-37754249 GCA_037179385.1 Holothuria scabra
TCTGTTAATCACCCGGCATACTACTTAATTTTGCTCTTGAAAGGCTCATAGGCTAAATTTTAAAAAAAACCAAATATTCAT
Organism: Holothuria scabra; assembly: GCA_037179385.1. Taxonomy (NCBI): domain Eukaryota; kingdom Metazoa; phylum Echinodermata; class Holothuroidea; order Aspidochirotida; family Holothuriidae; genus Holothuria; species Holothuria scabra. The sequence continues at coordinate 37,014,331 of CM074190.1, forward strand.
TATAACTTTACCAAAAAAAAAAAAAAAATTGTTCACTAAATTCCAAAATTTCTCCAATACAATAAGGCCTTAATTTTCAAATCTTCGTTCAAAATGGGAAACACTTTCGGGGCAAACTTGTAGTCTCGTCTCGATTTAACGCGTAACCTCAAAAGAATTTCAGCTGTCTCCTGTATAACGGGTTTTTTGTCATATGAAGGACAGATTCTTCAATAGAGACCCAAAATGTTTCATGATACTAACAAAAGCCAAATTTCTTTCAAAAAACTCCAGATTTTTAAGTATTTCTTAAAAAGAAAGCCCAAAATTTCGGCGCGCTGCGCGCGCCTCAAATTCTGCAAAGTCACGTCCCACCGGGACATAACATCACCTTTGTCGGGGCCTTGAAACTTTGGCCCCCTGTCGGGGAGCTTGGCCCCCTGTCGGGCAAATCCTGCCGCCACCCCTGGAACCACGGGGGGGGGGGGTGTTTTGGGGGCAATGGGATGATCTAGGGGAAAGATACTTGGTTTATTTACATGTATGGGTGAACAAATGTAACAAGATTGTGCAGAAAAGTGAATAACACGGCAAACAAGAATGAATAGAAAGAGGATGCATAATTAATTATTGTTCTTGTATCATCTCAATTTATGTGTGATATGTATTACCATTTTTGCATAGGCTGCATTTTTTTCTTTTGAGTTGAGAAATTGCAAACGTGGAACCCATATTTTAAGGCTGGATGCATGCAACATAAAACCACGCGGGAAGTGCCGTTTCCGGCCACCTGGGGTGTGTAAAGTCAAAAATTTTTCTTGTACGCCCCGCGCCAACCGATGGTGCCGCTGCGCCGGATAGTCCTGCTGGCACTCAGCCCCCCCCCAATATTTTTTCCGTTCCGCCGCGCCTGAGAGGGACGTATATACGCTCCCTCTCTTCTTGCCATGCTTCAGTAATTATCGATTGCTTTATCTCCCTTGATCTTGTGTGCGGCAGATCATAGGCCGCTTTCTCAAATGGCGCACATTTCAAAGGTGTGTGCCAGTCAGTTCATTGTACAGCGGTATGAAGCATTTGTCTTCCAGCCTGTTGCCAGGAAAGCCTCCGCCAAGCTCTCAAGCCCGATAGCGTGAGTAGTGACTGTCTAGTTATATTGAGTAACTAGGCAAAGTTGCAAGTAAAACTTACGCAAGCTTAGTTCACTGAACAACGTTAAGAGCAAGAGAGATCAACAAAGCCTAGCTGTATTTGACTGACTAAGTGGTAATTTAAACGTAAACAGATCTGAAATAAGACATTTCTGCTAATTTAGTATTTGGCTAGAGAACCTCATTATGTTGGTTTCAATGCAGGCAGAGCCTTCCTTAACAGCCTTGATTAAGAAAATATTTCACCAGCATGAAAGTAAAGCAGAACACAGCGAAAGAGCAACCTTGGGTTGCCTGAATAACTACTGGTTTATCAAGGGTTACTGGATTGGCATTTGGCCATGTATGAGGTTCATGTTCGGAGTGACAATATTTACCGCCAGTGTAGCATTTCATTCAGTGGCATCCATTTCGCTTTGATGACAAAGATATTGCTTTTGGCATTTGAATGTAAGTATCAATGGTAGGTTAGCCTCCTTGGAAATAAATTGAAGCTGAGTTGGCATTTCTGGCACGTTACATTGTGCTCACACCCTGCAGAATTCAAACAATTGGTCAAATTCATAAAATCCCGTCGCAGGGTAAGTAATCAATATTAGTGTGGCACTGCTTTCAAGCGGGAAAAGCATGGATTTGGAACTAGATTACGATGAGGAAGAAATTTGCTATTCCTCAGTCTTTGCCTTCCTCATCAGGAGAAGGAACTCCTGGTACTAAAATCACCATTAAAAGTAATTAAAACAAACGCTGGCGTTAAAGCAACAGCAAATTCAAAAGATATGTCAGAAAGTAAATTTAAATACTACAGAAGGAAAAGAAACAGCAAAACGAAAGTTGGAAGAGGACCGTTGTGAAAATCCTTCAAAAACCCCAAGAAAAGATTTTGATCTTGAGGAGGAATTAGAAAGCCTGTTAGAACTCACTGATGACAATCAGGCACCTAAACAGAATGAAAATAATGCTACAACTCAAACTTATTAGAAGGCATTTCACAAGGAGATTCTATTTTTCAAGGACTAGTCTCGGAGCTAAACCAGGGCAATAAACCATGCTCACCTGTTCAAGAAAAAGTAGCCACTTTCGTTGCGAACGCTTGCACTAACAATCTCACAGCAGCAAAACATAAAGGACGTTGCGAGCGGTAAGAGAGACCAGAAAATGTGGATTCACTACAGCCCACACAGGTCAATAAACTGGTCTGGGACCATTTGAATATGCAAACTAGAACTAGAGACCTGAAGGCCCAGAAGATACAGTTGTCAAATATTAAAGCCATGACGGCTCTGACAGTCACATTGAATGACATGTTGTCCTCTAAAGCTGGCCTAGAAAAAGAGACCATTATGACTAGATTGACTGATGCCTTAGCCATGCTAGACATAGCTAGCATAGACCTGAATTATGACTTCCGTCTGGAAATGATAAAGCCCGAGATGAAACAAGAATACAAAAATCTCTGCTCGAAAACTACACCACTAAGTACATTACGTTTTCGTGATGACACTTCACAACAGGTCCGTGACATCTCCGACCTCAGTTAGGTGAGCAGGCGTCGTCATAACCCTTACTCGGGAAGAGCTAGAGGCTATGGCTACAAGGGAAGGTCTCGGGCTAGGAGCCGTGGGTATACCAAGACCCAGACACATTATAGGCCTTTTTTAGGCCAGCGTCAGAACAGAAGGCCATTCAGAGCAAAAGCACAACACTACAAAAGTTAAACCAATCTGAGGTAAGTTCTTCTGTGCCTTTTCTACTTAATAAAGATACGTTTATTGCTGGGAGGTTGAAATATTTCCTTCCTGAATGGGAAAAGATCACATCAGATAAAGTCGCGTTAAACTATTTTCAAGGGTACGATATAGAGTTAAACCCAGAGATCCCGATTGATTACAGTCTATCAAACACTGGAAATACACATCTGCCTCAGCTCAGCAGAAAAGAATTTCTTAGAGCAAGAAATTGCAAAGCTCCTTCAAAAATGGAGTGCTAGAAGAAGTATCACATACTCAAGGCGAGTTTATTTCGCCAGTATTCTTCCGCCCAAAGTTTAATGGCTCTTTCCTTATGATTTTGAACCTGAAAAATTTCAACTAGAGCGTAAAATATTATCAATTTAAAATGGGTACTTTACAGTCGGCGTTACTGTTCATGGAATAAAATTGCTTTATGGTTTCTATTGACCTTCAAGATGCCTATTACACTGTGCCAATAAAAAAATGTACTAGAAAGTTCTTAAGGTTTATGCACAAAGATAAAGTGTTTCAATATACATGCCTCCCAAATGGGCTAGCTTCAGCACCTCGTATATTCACGAAGTTGTTGAAACCAGTATTATCTGAATTACGTAAAGAGGGATATTCTTGCTTGAGTTATATCGATGATATTTTCATTCAAGGCACATCAAAGGAAGAGTGCTCTCAAGCAGTAATTCAGACAATGCGTTTATTTCAAAATCTAGGTTTCAAGGTCCACCCTGAAAAGTCTGTCCTTGAACCAAGCCATACATTAACCTTTTGGGGCTTCGTTTTAGATTCCCAAAAATGACTCTGCGCCTTAAAATAGAAAGGATAGAAAATGTCATGAAGCATATTCACATTCTCAAGGTGAAACCCCCAAATACACTCTAAAATCAAAGAGTGAACTTAGTCACTCTTTGATCGAGTGAAAAGTGTAAATTCACTCCATTAGAGTGATAATTCACTCAAAAAGAGTGAAGTTCCCTCCAAAAAAGAGTGAAATTCACTAGAGGAAGAGTGAAAATTAAATTTTCAACGAGTGGCTGCAACGAACGCTCTTTTTTAAGAGTGATCACTGTGGGTACTCCATCAAGAGTGAAACTTCGCTCGTTTCAAGGGAAGTTCACTCTTTTTGGAGTGAACTTCACTCTTTCTTTTGGAGGGAACTTCACTCCTCTTGGAGTGAATTATCACTCTAATGGAGTGAATGTACACTTTTTCACTCGATCAAAGAGTGACTTAGTTCACTCTTTTGATTTTTTGAGTGTACTGTGAGAGAACTTGCTCAAATTATAGGACTATTGGTTTCACTCTTTTCAGGCATTAGGTATGGACCTTTGTTCTACAGGCAAATCGAACTTACCAAGATTAAACATCGTAAAGAAAATCGAGGAGACTATGAAAAGAGTGTCACTTTGTCACAGGAGGAAAAAAGAGTGGTGGGAAAAGAACTATAAAGTAAGCCTAACGTAGGCTTGCGCTAAGGCCAGTGGCGTCACCAGACATTTCATTCTGGGGGGGGGGGCTAAGGGGCACAACGATTTTATGGGGGCATATAGACTCCACTCATGGCGCCGGAGGCGCCACCGAGCGCGAAGCCCGAGGCTCAACGGGTGCGGTCCGGGGGGGGGCACGTGTCCCCTGCCCCCCCCGTTGGCGACGCCACTGGTTAAGGCCTAGACTAGGTTTTTCCAGGTCTTAAAACAACCCAACACAGAGGGTTATCGCCTCGTTTGTAAGAAGTATTTATTTTGGAAAGTACACTACTAACCTTCTCCCTTTAAAGTTTGTGTTACTTTTCAGGTAGTTTGAAAATTTGGAATGTTATTGTCTGAAACCTTTGCTGTTTGTAATTTTGAAACATGTTTTGAAACATGTAAGGTCAAGCGAATTGAGTCACGAAGCATAGCTAAACGCAATAATCTTCTAGGAGAAATTTTTATTTAAGTTCCGATTTCAACGAATAATAGAGAATCGCAGCGGTCATCCCATGGGACCGAATGCTTTAGTTTTAAACTGGGAGCTACGCCTCCGTTTTCACGCATATCCCTCCTCCACGTCTCTATGTTTATGTTCCAAAAGGACTCACCCTCAGTCTTATCAAAGTTAGCATTCCGCTTACTGCAAAGTGTATCATCCCTGATTGGTTGTTAAATATCTAGTGGCTTAAAAAAAAAACTTTACTTTAATTTATCAATCTGTGAAGAGATTAATTTTGAGGTGGTGCAGTTATTTCTGTTTTTGTGCCTTCGCATTTTTCTAATTATTCTGCTCTTTTCCAACTTATGAAGATAAAAGGAAATGTCGAGAACTCTAAAAATAGATATTATTCCAGCCTTTTAATTGTTTTTAAAATCGACGGGATTATGTTGGAGTTGGGGGTTAAAATTTCCAAAGAAACGCGCCAAGCGTTTGGTGAACGTTAAAAAGCATCTTAAGCCGACTACACTATAGTACATTGACTGCCACAACAAAATATCTCCAGGTTATTTGTTCTTTTATTAAATGTCTTAACGAAATTACAAGAAGGAAGTTTGAAAAATGTGCTTCAACGGCTTCAGTTGTTGTCTACGGCCATATCACGTTGAAGGTACCGGTCCTCGTCCGACCACCGAAGCCAAGCAACGTTGAGCCCAGTCAGTACTTTGATGGGTGACCACCTGGGTATGCTGTGTGTCGTTGTCTTTTTTATTACTTTATGGTTTTTCTAAGGGAGGGGGCCTGGGATACGGAGGATGAGAGTGAATTCAAATTCATCCACATTAACTTCAACCGAAACACCACTTCCGAAAGCAATTTGCTCATTCAATTTTACTTTTTTAACCACTAAAACCAGGGGATGCAAATCTCTGTTTGAGAGTGGGGGCGAAAATGCTAATGATGTCCCCATGAGTATTAAACTGTGCACGCGTGACGGGCACCACGAGCGCGAAGCGCGAAGCCGCAAAGGGCTCTTGGTGGGATCCAGGGGAAAAGCCCCTGCGGGGATCCAAAGAGCGAAGCCCCCGGAAGCTCTTGTGTTGTCGCATTTCCGAAGCTTCAGAAAAACTATTTCGAAAAAAGGTGACCATATTTTTAGGTCTACTCATTTTATGAGGAGGAGGGGGGACAAATTACGGTTTGTCCCCCCCCCCACTTTTTCACTTGAGGGGGCGAAGGCCCCCTTTCCCCCTCCCCGGGATTTGCGTCCCTGTTATTGGAGAATAGAATGAGCCCTTTTTTATTCGGAAATTCCGAGGTTGCGTTGCGCATAATTTTTGTTATATAATGTAATCTTAGGCATGGCGTCTGAGGCTCTTTAACGAGATCGCGAAAGGAATCCCAAGCATTGTTGCCTTTCCAGACAAATATTGAAAAACCGGAGCTTATATTCCAGTGGTGTAGCCAGTATATTGCAAAAGGCTGAGTTCGCTACCATAGCAACAAAGTAGATCAATTTGTAAATTTAATATTGTGTTTGACAGCTCGTAGCAAGGATTTTGTCATTGGAGGAGTTTTTCCGGAGTGACTTTACTAGGGTTCTAAAGGGAGGCAACTCGTGGGAGAAAAATGTAGGGTCTTTAGGTCCACCAATGAATAATGGAGCAAGGTAATAAAGTTGCCACTCCCAGTAGTAAGGGTTCATGAGGAGTTATATATCCTTTTGAAAATGTGCTACGCCCCTTTATGTTTATAACTGTGTGTTTTTCTTGATTAACTGCATAGAAGTGTGTGTGGGAGGGGGTTCACGGGCACGCGACTTGAGAAGGATGCGAATGTTGCAAAATGGGAAAGTCCAACATTTTTCACTTTAATGGGCGCTGCCAAAGATCGCCAAGCATTTGCCCCGGTTCCGAGGTTTCGTCATTTATCTATTCTCGGGTATTATAAGTTTGGTGTGAACTTTGAAACTGCATGCTAATGTCTCCAATATTCCAGGTCGTTTTGTGTCCGTGACTTTTTCTCAAATGTGTCTTAAATGTTTCATAATTTGCGCAGATTATTTTGTAAATTCTTCGTAAATTCCACAAAAGATGGGAGACAATTTGTAGAATGTTTGGCACTCGATGAAAAATTCGTTCGATTGTTTCTGAACCATTCCCGCAAATTTTTGCAAACTTCTTAAGACAGTTTCACAAACGTTTAGTTTACGTTTCGGTTGACTATCTTTACAACCTCAGAGGTTAAAGATTTGGTGGTGTCTCTACGTTATTTTACTTTAGACCTAATTTGTAAAAGTGACGACACAGATGCCGTCCAAGCATTGAGTTCTAATAACAGCCCCCTGGTCCAACTTGGTAAAAGGGGAAAAAAGACGTGGACGTAGTGTTGGATTTATCAAGAAGAAAATGGAAACTACATTCCTGTTCATGAATGGGCATGCTGGTTAGATACCAATAACAATTGAGCAAGACCTAAAAAATAGTAATATTTTTGATGTAGTCACTCGGTCTGATTGAAAGATAATCGCTAGACATATAAAAGATCGTGACGGGAATGCCGCGCGGTGTTCATTCTTCTCGAAATATGCGGAATACTGAGTTCGAATGTGTCACTAAACATCGGCAAAAATTTTGCCAGCAACTCTTTAAAAATACGTGCTATTCGCATTAAACTCACTTGTTCTTCGCAAATGTGGACTTCTTAAAAACCATCCATTTGCACATACAGTAAGTTGTTTCAACACAGAGTGTGCAAGAATGTTTCACGACTCCACTGTCTGGAAACAACCTAATAAATCTTCTCCGGATGGTGGATTTGGCCAATTTTTCGACATCGGCATCAATCACGAATCATTTGCGCTGTCTCATAAAAACTCCCTTACAGAAATGGAACTTGTATTGAAGAGAATTTTGAGTTTAATCACAGAGTTTGGGGTAATGTTGTTGTTGATCGTTTGTTGGAATTAGAAAAATTTCCGAATTTTTTCATCTTTATAGCCAGCAATTACGACAAATACTCATATGACAATTATGAGTATTCTCCCCTGTAGCTCCGTAACTGATTGCATCCTTCTTATACCTTCCCTGTGGCTATGCCAGTTACGCAGACCTTCTACCAACCCCTGTAACTGCGTCAGTAATTGAAGCTCCCCACTCTTCCCATGTAGCCACGCCTCTGAATGCATTTCACGCGGTAAGAATGAAAACTCTGTCTGAGGATTTGACCCTATACCTGCACCAAGTGGCTTTACATTTCATGGCCTTTTGATTTCAAACTAAGTGATTTGAAAGGGCGGCTAGGGAAATGATCGAGAGTGAAGGTCTCTGCATCTCTACCACAACACGCAAGAATTGGAGAAATAGCCGTGTGCTAGGAAAGTCCGAAAGCATACATTTAGTTGCATGATGTTTGGATTATTTTGGGTAAAGTTTTACTCATGTTGCAATCTCCGGCTCAGAACTGCGTTGCTGGGGAGTTGTGCGAACCCTCTTTAATGCAGGCAGCCTTGCATATTTTCCTTCCCCGTTAAAACCCTTTCAATGAGAAGAAGGTTATTTTATTCAATTTTAAATGAAACAATCGTGAGAAACTGTTTTAAAGATTAATTGTGCAGTGGTATTAAATGAATGTTGGTGCCCTCTGAATTAAAACTATGGCATCCACCAAAAGTCGACAGCTAATTCGCACTTTTAGACAAGGGATTTCGGGATTGGATGTTGCTGTTGTGTACTTAGGAATAGGGCCATCAGCTGGCTGGGATTTCATACATTGTTTTCAAGAGTTTGTATAAAACGAAATTGATGACTTTTCTTTCTATTGCATCTTCACAGTTATCATTCCTTTCGGATAATCTCACCTGTAGCAAATAATTTTGAGGTACGTACCTTTTAAATATTAACTTTTCGATGCTACTTAATGAGGAGTATAATATCTGCGACGATTTACGAGTTTTCACATAATGGAAAGCCCAGTCATTACATGTGAGGTGAGGGTTTTTAGGCTGCTGACAGAACCATGGTCCATGAGTATCAGTCGCACTGACATTGCAATAGGGAGTCTAGGATAAGAGAATGTAAATATATTCATAAATTTTGGAACGAATCCTAAAAGCAAATTTATCTGAAAGATGGCATTTGGTTAAAAAAAATAAATGAATACATATGCAGACTAAGACATCCTTACAAAGGTAAAGGAATCGAGATTTCCAAGAATCAATTTCGATAACGTTTAATTTTTTTAAAATGAACAATGAAGGGTTTTATCATAACGATCATGGACTGCACGAAAATTTTAGAGTTTTGTTGTAGGTAGGGTGGTTTGTTAAAATGTAGTATAAAAATATAATTGGTATATTTAATTAAAAGGGAATTTTGTTCGTTCAAAGAAATAACTATGGCAGTATAGAAAATGTAATTACTGATCTACAATTCACCAACAACCTGCAGATTCAAATACGTTGCATCATAATGTAGTGATTTGATTTTGTTTTTGTACTTTTGCTTTTCGTTTTTTTTTTTTTTTTTTTGTCCGGTTGGTGATCAAACTGCTAAAGTCGATTCACCTACGGCATGTCCAGTTGTACTCGTGCATAAATTCCACCTATATCGTTATTTTGACAGTTTGCAACATGAGATTTAAATTTCGAGCATGTTCTAACCCGTGTTTGGATTAGGTCTTCAGTTTATTGATTAAAACCAAATCTTAAGGCCTTCTAAATTTTCCAAACATTTTCCAAAACTGTGTGTCACAGACTGAGGTAATAGGCATACTCAAAATTTGGAAAGTCTCAGCGGGAAACGGCGCAGGTGAATCGACTAAGAAAAGTCGCAAAAATGAAAATAAAATCGAGAAAAGGAAAAGAAAGTACAGATGGCCTTAACTGACTGACTGACTGACTGACTGACTGACTGACTGACTGACTGACTGACTGACTGACTGACTGACTGACTGACTACAAGAATATTAATGTACGTCTTGGTTTGATTTATTGATCATTCTGTATACTGGTTTTAAAGGTGTGAATGTTTCTCTAAAACAAACACCATGTTTTCCTTTATATAGGCTTATTATGTACCAAAACAATATTTTTCGTCTTAGAAAATTAAAACTGTTAGGCCTAAGAAAGAGTAAAATGTTCAACATTTAGAATGAAAATATTCACTTTAAAGAACACGCCAAAAATAGGTGTGGAATGGTCACTTTGTTGTATCACACGGCAAAAGAACACTTTAAATTCAGCAAATTCTGAAGAGATGAATAGAACATACGCGACAGGAAAATTGATAAAACTTAATTTATGTCATTTTTGTTAAATTCTGTAAAATATTTCAGCAACATTCTTCAACAGGTATACTTGTACACAAATTCTACGGACAGTCTACGTTTTAAGAAACAATGAGAAAATGTACACGCTGTTTGTACAACTTTGCACAAAATTAACTTGTGCATAGGCTACGTGTTGAGTGCAAACTTTACCTGCTTGGAATTTTCAGTAGGACGGCCACCGGCTTGGCAGAATTTACAAATTCTTTAATGTCATGGACTTCTTTTCCCTAACCATGTTTAATTAACAACGGAAAGTCACGATCAACTATCCTGGGGGGGACTGGTACCCCAATATTTTAAAAATGGTCCATTCCCTTTGTTTTTTAAACACAAAGTTGTTTAAATAAGCCAACCCCAAATTGAGAACAAATCTTCGTCTTTGCCTTAAAGACACAGTATCGTGGCGCGAAATAGGGGCGACATTTGAACAGCCTTCAAAAAAATTGTTATCCCACCCAAAATCCCGGATGTAGCCCATAGACACCGTATGATAACAGTTCATACGATTGCGTGGGATAGCGTACTGCTACATATGATTGTTTGTGTGAGCGTTAACATGCGTAGTATCTGTGTTAATTTGTATGTAGCAGGGAGTTGTTTTCCTGATACAAGTGAGTACCTTGCTCAGTGACAACAGAGAGACCCTTGGGAAATTTCCCAATATCTTGGGAATTTTGAACCGTCTCGATCATTCTTTTTCTTCCCACTTTGAAAAAAGAAATATTGTGTGACTGTTTCTTTTTTCTACTTTTTTTAAGTCACTTATTAATTAGTAATGAAATATGTGAATAACTTCTAATAAGAATGCCAAGGTGGCTAATTTGTATTAAATTTCTGGCTTAATTGTTTTGAGTTTTAATCATCATTTTGACTTCGATGCTCTTATACTGTAGGCTATTATTACTGTAGTTCAACGTTGAGAGGCTATACGTGGTTATTCGAGACGTGATCTTGGGAATTTCTAAAAAGACGAACTGGCCTAGGAAACCTGCATTGAACTTGAAATATTGGTCGAAGCGAAGGGGCTAGTCTTTAATAGTCTTACGACAGCAAAATGTCTTCCTGTTCAGATCTTCAGAAAGAAAAAAATCGAAGGACAGCGTTTGCACACGTTGCCACGAGAAGGAGAAATCAAACGAGAAAAATACAGTAGCAAACGAAAGACGGAGTTCCCTTTCTCATTCTCACGCGAAGTAGGCCCTCCCTAACGTTAGATCGCCGCAGAAAAAGCAGGTTGATTGTTTGGGGAATGGCAAGTCTCTTGTTTATAACGGCGATTTCGCGAAACATCATGTCACAGATCATGCTCAAAGGTAAGTGAAATGTGTTTGTTCAGTTACTGATAGTAAAAAGTAAACAGGATTCCCGTCTCGTTAGTGATCCACATACCCACCCCACACGCGTGTTTAGCTTATAGTACGTTGCAGAGCATGCACAAGCCTAACGTTAGGACAACTTTATTCGTAGCTATATGCCTAGTAAAGCATTTGACGAGCTAGCACAGGTTACAGCAGAAGTGATCATCACTACATTTACCACTTCATCAAAATCGTAACCCCAGAATAAGCCGCACTACTCTTGAAAAATCTGACTAACCTATGTCCTCGCTTTGCTCATATACATGCCCCAAATAGTTTACACTTATGATCTCTCAGAGGGCCTGGCGCGGAGTTTGCACTTTCCCCAATATTGTCTTCTCAAAACTTTCTCATCAAGCATAGACCTACAATATGAAATCACTTAGATAATCCTAGGTGTTTCACTAGCCTACAGTCCACTTGACAATGAGTAAGTGCTCAGCTTTGCTGGATCAGTAATTTGCCAAAGAGACTTGATGAGAACAACAGTTCTATACTAAGCATGTTGGATTTACAGTATAATATAAATGAAGATTATCTGGTGCAATCAGGTGAGCAGGATCAAGGAGCCATTATCCAGTAATTGATTTCTGTAGCTTTGCCTATGCCTGAGTGACATCCAGCTGCATAGTAATTGATACTAGTTATATGAATTGCAAAAAAAGGAAATGAAGGCTTTGATAAGCATTCATATATCATTCATGTCTGAATGCATTCCAACACATTAAAAAACTAATGAATGCATTCAAACAGTAACTGAAGGCTTGGTAGACTTCAAAGGAAATTATGAAGGCTTCTTCAGAATTCAAGGAAAACTTCATTTGAGGAAGAAAATAAGCATTCCAACTCACTGACAGTCCTTCGAATGCTAAATGATACATTCAGAAGACATAATGAATGCTTATTGAAAGCATTCAATAAGGGTGATGAGGGTCCCCATCCAAATGCCAGGAGTGGTTCGCCAGGTATGTGGTAAAAAAGACCCCACCACCCCACAATTACCCCCTCCTCACAAGGGAAATAAGAAATCTGCATTCTAAATTCAGTTCAAGCCAAAATACTGTTGGCCTACTACCAGTAACCAGTTGGACTGCAGGAATCAATTTTCATGGTTGTCAGAATATCTGGGACAACAAAAATTCCATACGGACAACCAGGTTGGTTGTCCCATGGACAACCATTTTCCTCTCGGACTGAAAAAGTATACTGCTGATTGATAAATTCTTTCACCTTTTTCCATAATAGTTTCATAACCATATTTCAGACTTGGAGTGTTCCTGTCTCTCAGACATCACATCTTTTTATTCTTCAAGACCAATAATACATGCATCATCAAGGGCGGATCCAGCCCCTAGCTGAAGGAGGGGCAGTTTGAAAGAGGGGGGCGCCAACATCATACAGGGGCCGCATACTCTTAAATTTGACCGCCCAAATTTCTCAGACCAGCTCCCATTGCCGCAGTTATATATGGCTAGACGGTTCGAAATTCTGGGGACCTTTATTTTTTTTTTTTCCTTTCGGGCAGTTTTTACTTTACTTTAAGGACTCAGGGGGCGCATTTTTCTTGTATTGAGGGGCGCTAGACTGGTCAAGGGGGGGGGGGCAGTTGACCCTAGTTGCCCCCCCCTCCCCCGGATCCGCCCTTGATGAACATAATTAGCCTTCTGTTTTGTAATTAAGTGAAAAATATTTTGGACAACCAAATTTCCTTCTGAACCAAGATGAGTGAAATGGTTGCCCCAAGACAACACTAAATGTTTTAAAAATGGAGGCCTGGGCTATGAGGAGTACTGCAAGGTAGGGTAAGCATAGTATAGCTGCTGTACCTGTACATACAGTATTAAAAGTTGTTTTCCTCAAGATCTAGGCATTCTGGCCCCCCACCCCCTTGTCCCTTTCTGTTTTAATGGGGCCTATAAGTGTTCACATTATCATCAATCATCATTATTATGACTCTTATAACAACCAATTTTGACACCACCCCTTAATCATTGAGGGACATGTGATTTGAAATCATGGAAGTCTTATATATAAATAAATAAATGAAATGAAATGAAATGAAATGAAATATGCACTCTTCCCTAAGATAAAATACTGTTTCATTGCAAATAGTCTTAATTTACTTTTCAGGTGTTCTTCAAAGTACTGTACATGCAGTGGGCTACACAGACAGAGCCAAGTGAATGACCAACCTCACCTCAGTTGCTAGCTGTTACACCCATAGGTGAGTGAAAATAACTGCAGGATGTATTAAAACAAGTCTTTCAATTTCCAAAAGCATGTTTTCCCAGCTAACTTCAGGTAGTACTTCCATGGTTCACAACACTATATAGCACAGAACAGTCTACCTTGTGCTGTTTAGAATTGCTCGTAACTTTTTTGCGGCTTTAATTAGCACCATGAGTGGTGGCTCTATGTTGGGGCAAGAGGGGGAATTTGCCCTCCATAGATTTTGTCCTTGGCCCCCCTCACTCCCCCTCCCCCCGTGTAAATGTTAGCTGGTCAGAAAGTAGTTGGGTTTGGGTTTACTGAAAAGAATTTAAATAACATACCTCTCCAGAGACTACATTTTTCATTCAGAGATACAGTATGCTAAAACCTCAGAGCTTCCAGGGGCAAAGCCTGTTTGATCCTGCCTACTGTAAGAGGTGACTATAGGGAAAACTGACTTGTACTTGAACTGTACTTGAAAGTAAATTTAAACTTTGAACTTTATATTGAGTTGACTGACACAATACTGTACATGACATGTTCATGTTGGGTATAGTTAAATCTCATCTTTGCATCCTGTGCTGCAAACTTGCATCACCAGCTGTAAATATGACATTCCATTGCAGCATTGACATCTACTCCTGTCAAGGGCCACTATGACAGTATATTAGAGCCAGTTTGTTCCTCATCAGCAACTACAGGTAATTATGGAAGCCAAACATAGAGAGGATTGCAAATCAATAAAAACCAAGCAATAAACCAATAGTTATTGCCCAAGACTAGTTGAACTTTCATTGAGTTCAGACAAACATCATACATGTCCTATATGCACGATATTCCCTTATACAACATGTATTACACAGATGGTGTGTTTGGTCTAACGGTACTACAGTAGAGCATCCACCTCTCACGCAGGAGGCTCACTTCCCAGGTCGAGTCATACCAAAGACTCTAAAAATGGAACCTACTGCCATTTTGCATGATCGCTGTTCTGTATAAGCAGTGGGGTAGGGAAAACAAGCCAGTGAGCCACAACTGGAAAAAAAGGCAGTGGCCGGTTCGACTTGAACCAATAGGTTGGAAACTGGGCCGTAAAACTCCATCTAACTACAACATGTATTACAGCCAGGGCTGGAAAAAATATTTATTTTCCAGGAAGGGAGTTGCATTATTTCCCAGGAAGAGAGTAAAAGTTTCCACAATTCTCCCTGCATTTTCATGAAAAGGGAAATTTTCCTCCAGATGTCCAAATTTTCTGGGAAGGAGCTTCTCAGCTTCACAACTCTTTTCACCCATGATTATAGCATTGTAGTACGTGCAGTAATGAGTCACAACATCCGGCATGGTGCCATGCAGTCTCTTTCCAAGGGAATGATGAAACCCTTCATAATACTGTAGGCACAAGCAACCCAAATCTGTGGCCAAAACCCAGAGATTTGTCTGGGAATTATTTTGAATAAAATGTTATGAAAGAAAAATTGAAAATTTGGATTTTAAATTCAATGTTGATTTGGGTTTGAATATTAAATTTCAAGTTTTGTGATTTTTAAAGGACAATTGCATTTTTGCCTTTTTTTTTCTAGTGATAACTGATTGACCATTTTCAAATGCAGTCACATGCTTGCAAAACATATATACCTGCTTTCCAACATGCTTTTGAAATGTCGGATATTAACATAAAAAAGCTGACCAGGAAAGGAAAAAATCCTTTGTTAAACAGAATTTGTTTTGTAATTTCTTAATGTGCTGTATAGGCTCAATCCTGGCAGATCTGCAATCACTGGGTCTTCCCATTTTAACCATACTTCTCCAAGGTACATGACTGCTGTTGTCATTTTTCCACATTGAAAGGCAAAAACAGTCATCCCAAACTTACTGTATTTCGAAGCAAAGACTAAAGCTCACAATTTTCTTTTCACTTTTCTTAATTTCTTCAAAATGTCTTTAATAATTTTTTAGGACTTCAATATTACATATTCTAGGAAAACCAAGCAGTGACTCCCCCCAAAATGGCACATAACCGTTAAGAGCCAATCATGAAACAGGGAAGGTGTACTACACTACTTCAAGTTGGGGAGAGTGCTCTTGCCCTTAAAGCTTTTCATCAATCATGCTTTGATATTAAAGGGCAGAAAAGAAGATCTGAGATTTCCCTAGATTGAAACAGTATCATGAAACTGCATGGTAGGAACATTCACCATTTGCATTTGGCATGAACACATCCATGGATAAAAAATACCTTTACCAAAGTTGCAAATTTTTTGCCATTTGTCAGTTTGTTAGTTTTTTTCTTCATTCATTTATCTTCAAAATATGATATAAAGGATAAAATGTAGTTTTCAAACTTTGCTAATTGCTCCATTATTATTGCCTGCTTGGACAAGAGGTGACTTGAAGAACTGGTCTAAATGCAATACAATCTATTTTGTCAACAGTTCAGTTGAAGATTTCCTGGATTGCCACAATGAAAATGACACTGATGAGGCAGAGGCAGACAATATAATGTGGGAGGAAGCAGTCAAGTTAATTAACATGAAAGTAGACTATCTAGGTAAATTCACTATGCATTGGTTTCAGTTTCTTTGAAAAGAGAATCCTTGTACCTGATGGAAAAATATCAAGTTTTTGTTTATCTTTTGAATTTCCATTTTGATCTGGATTCTGCTCAAAATATTTCCGGAACGGTAGTATTGCCTATCCCCAGTTCCAAGACCTACTGACAGTAATACCAACCTCACCTCTGAAGCTCTGGCCTTGTCCAGTTAAACAAGTTTTGGCACCACAAGTTTGAAAGAAATCTTTTATGAGTAGCTCTCTCCTCAAGAAAGTGAGAAATATGAGAACAATTTCATCTTTTTGGAATTTGTGACAAGGAGAATAAAGAAAAAAAAATTATAAGTGTTTTTCATACATTTCTAGTTCCAGCTGAGCCTGCTTATTATATTTAATTTGAAGAAGTACCAATGCAGATTACTAAGCAATCCAGAAAAATTTCAAGTAAGCAAGGAAACAAAACTCAGACAGAGCAAAAATATTTATGTGGGCATTTCATATATTATTCTGTTTTTTTTTATTGGCACAGGAGGACCAGCCCAAGGATTCACCCAAAGTTGTCAAGTTCACCTCTGCATATGCTAGTCATGTACAGTGTCACCTTCAACTGGACTGAAGATTCAAAATCTCAGCTACAATTCGGGTGTAAAGGCACCTGGTTGATGATGCTTCCCAACCAGGATGGATTTATGCATGATTTTGAGTAACCTGGCAGAACCCAGAAAACCACATCAGTACTGGAAAGATTGCTTGCCTTGCTTGCCATTTAATGGTTCACACCACAAAAGCAATTTTTATTGGCCAAATGTGTTTTGTGTATGAAGTTTTGTGAATAGGAAGATGGTGTGATACCTGAACAGTATTGCCAACCAGCTTGTAACTGTATTGAAGCCTTTCATTTATATGTTATAACATCAGCTATACCTGAAACTTTAGGTCTGAATTTTATTCCAGTTACTAAAAAGCATAAAAGAAATAATGGGACTATCATATCATGCACAATTAAGACAACAAGAATATAGGAACAATTTTTGGTGCACCCAGTGGAGCATGTGTCTTTTGTAAGCTTCAAATGAATCATAAGTTGAAGCAGGGTTCCTACATTTCTGGAAACTAAATTTTCACTTTTCCAGGACCAAATATTAAAAGAATTTGCAGAACTTTTTTTTTTTTTGTTTTTTTTTTTGGGGGGGGGGGGGAGGGGAGCTGTTACATCAAATTATGAAAATATGTGAAAATTTCCATGAATTTTTCATGACTTGGTTAACACAATTTTTTGAATTGGAAAACTTTACCAGGCCCTGGAAAATATTTTTCATGACTTTTTAGTTTTTCAATGATGGCAGGAACCCTTCTAAAGGTGTTTAAGTCATTTGCTTAATAGAGTCATTGGTATGCCAAAGGAAGTGGAAGTTTGAAACTGCCATGTTCAGGATATTCAGATTGATAATTATAGATTATTTATTGGTAGTAACTGTACTGTGTAAGAAATACCCATGCATCATCCTGATCTGTGATATCAAATTCAAGAATGCAGAGTGGGTCATATTCTGACAGAGAGTGCAGTCTGATTCAACAGGGTTTTGTGTGCTCACTTTGATGATATACCCTTCAAACAGTAGACCAGGATTGTGTCTGCGCAATGAAAAGTTTTAAACAGCTGTGGGTGGCTAGAATTAAAAAGTTTGGGAGAATGTATGAAATATTGAGAGGACTTGGCCTAGCTTGAATATTCTACCTCCAGAAGTAGACCCTAATTCACATTTAAAAGATATCCTGTAAAAAATGTTTCAAATAAATTTATGTTTAATACGGTGAAGTAGAATGTTGTGATAAAATTCTTAACTCAATTCTTCAGATGCTCAAAATATATGCAATTAAAGTTACCAGATTTTTAATTCAATTTTTGTGAACTTGGAGCAAGCTTGTGTTACATATCCTACACTTGCACTGATCAAATGTGTTTTCTTAAACTTCATGTGCAAATGATCGAAATATTTCTTTTCTTAGATTTGAATATGCCATGAGCAAGGGTGCCAGTGGGAAAACCAGCAAAATGGGAAGCTCCTTGCCAAGAATTGTTGAAAATTTGGAAGAATATATTTTTTTTTATAGACGAACATTTAATTTCCAGTGTAAATTTTATTTGTGCTGAAAATACACATTTTTTACCTATCATCATGTTTGGAGCCCTTGCCATGGTTGGGACACAGAAATTTTCCAATCTTGAAATTTTCTATGAATGGGTTAAACCAAATCCCTGTGGTTCATTTTGAATAAGAGCAATTGTAAAATCAGGACTTGATACTGTAAGCATTGCCCATCTGTGCTGAAACATTGATATCACTCCTTGAACAGTATTTCCTTCAGGTTCAGTTCTTCATGACGTGCTTTGGGTCTGTGTTGCCACATTCATGTACCTTATGCCAACATCCCAAGGACCAAATATGAGTTGAATAAAACTTTTGATTACATTTACTTCAAGTATTTAGCAATCCATGAGAACTCTTTTATCAGCTCTCTTCCACTAATTTCGTTTAATCCTACACCTGATCAACAAGCTTGTTTATATGTGATATTGTGCAGTACTTTATGTGCCCCCACCTGAGTGCCATTTAGAAACCAGCCTGGTAGTAAATGGTGCATGCTGGTGCATGCATGATGCCTCTTAAATTGGAGACTGTGGCACTGCTTCGATGGGTCTCATATATGTCCTAGCATCCATCATTTTTTGCTCTTAGTTATGGAGGGATGATGCAGAATTAAGCTGTTGCCATAAGCAGGAGAAAATATATTTGTGCAAATTGCATGCATACAGTATGTGCACTTGCTTACTGTACAAACAGCACTGCTACACTTGAAGGGAATGTACTGAGCATATCCACAAAGATAGTTAGGAATATATTGCACTTTATATACATGAAGATCAGTACCAATTGGTTAAATTTTGATATGAATTGAAACAATTACTCCACTCTTTTGATCAATGTTTTTTTGGTACTGGAAGTTGCGTGTACTTAATCAATGGCAAAAAATGCCTTCTACATGCATGGCGAAGCTAGACAGCAAGGGGATACCCAAATTCATTTTTCTAAAAGCCTCTAGCTCCAATATTCATGGGTGAGGGTGGGGGGTGGGGGTATGGGATAGGAATGAAACCTTCCACACACAAGCTTTGAGGTACGTGTTTGAATTCTCCATGGACCCCTGTGCATTGTCCACCCAGGTCCACCATACTGCTACCTAGAAGTCCCCAATAAGAATGAAGTTGTATTTGATTGTAGACTTTTGAAACTCAATTCAGCTTTGCTGAACTTCTACTGCAAAGGTGCACTAGGTTGTGTTCTTGTTTAAATCGGAGAAGGTACTAGCGTGTGTAGAACACAGCTTTTAAAATAGGGCTTCATTGTGATCATGGGCGTCTGCAGGCATGGGCAAGGGGGGGGGGCACTTGCCCCCCCCTGGAAAATCAAAAATTTAAAAAAATGTATAAAAATCAAAGCAAAAACCCGAACAAAACATGTTTTCCAAGTTTCTATGCGAAAAATAGGCTTTAGAAATGCCATTTCCGGCGATCTGGGAGGCATTTTGGGCTGAAATTTTTGCACGCTTCGTGTCAATTCATGGTGACTCGGAGGTTTTGCCCCCCCCCCCTGACTTTTTTTCTGCTGACGCCCATGATTGTGATCCTTTTTGAAGTCTGAAAACAAACTATGTAAAAACTTGCTGCCCTTCAGAAAAAAGTGGAATGTGATCTATTGAAAGTTTGACCATACATTTTTTGGGATGGATATGTAAACTTCAAAAAGGAGGTGGACTAGTTCTTGTCAGCCTCACAACCTGCAGGACAGTGTGCATGGTAAGTATCACCTCCTCCTCTTTTCTCCCCTTCCCCTCCCCCCTCCCCTTATTTTGGTCCAGAATGCTAATAAAATATGCTAGGTGCATGCTTAATTTTATCTGAGAATGAACAGCTCATTAATTGCAAACTCAAAATCATCAAAACAGCCACTGTTATTCTCATTCAAAAGAAATGGTAGGTAGGTTATACATCTGTGCTACAGGTCCTTGCTCCAGTGAATGCAATTTAAAACACTACCATAACTGCTGTAAACCACTGGAAATAGATTCCTCTACATCCTGTAAATACCCCATCATTTTTCTGATCTACCTCTGTAAGTGAATAGCCTGACATATGGAAAGGTATAGGAAATATTTAATTCACCCATATCTCATAGTAATATTAAATGATTTTTGACAAAATTATAATAATTACTGGAATTTCTAAAAAGTCAATTGACAGAAATATTACATAAAAGAAAAGATGAAAATCAGGTAGAGTACCATATTCTTACTGGAATCTTGTACCAGCTGTTTCACTTTATTGTTTTACACTTAAAATTTCCCATCAACATGCCATAATACATTTCCTGATCAACAATCATGACAGTGGAAATTTAGCTCTTATCTTTTACAATAGTAGACACTATGATTAATTCTTAAACAACTAACATAACTCTTCTATTTTGCATGTTGTTATGAATTCACTTCAAAAATGATACAAAAACTTGTTTTTTCTAAAAAAAAATTATATTTCAAGTGATATGAAAACTACCATCTTTGTAAATGAAGTTTTTGAAATGTAGGAATTTAAGGCTTTCATGCAATTACTTTCATGATATATCTTGCATCATAGTTTGGGTCTACAAGTTCATTTTTGGATCACTGATATCATGATGCAATTCCCATCTCAATGTACTTCTGGGTGGCCTTTCCACTCCTATGCTTGCACTCCTGTCACTGTATCCTAACATGATGACACTGGCCGTCTTCCCCAGTCTCGGAATATTGCATTAAGTAAGTATTGACAGTCATACGAAGCAAGTTTGAATAGTTGAATTCTCTAGGCAATCAGCTTGCAGTGGAGATGTAGTTCTCAAAGCCACCATACAGACCTGGCCTGCACTTTCTTCTTTAAGGAGCAGACATCAATTTTCCTTCCAGCCTAACAAGAAGATAATGGTAGGTTCCAATGCATGAGTTCTGCCATATAGTAGGTATTGTGGGTGATTTTTTTTCCAGAAAAGTTGATGCAGTTCCTGTAGTGCTATAGTGCCTTAAAGGATACAAAGAAGAGCATGATATAAATAAGTAATATGTCACATGTAGTAACAACCTTTTAGTTTGAGTAAACTGTTGAAAATGTTGTACTCTTGAAGGTTAGATTACTTTGGTATGATATTTGAATTTACTGCAGAGGCTACTGAGCTGTAACTTACATGAATGACACATAGGCCTGGATTAATATGATGTTTATTTCATATGATGTTAATTAAAATGCAAAAAAGTTCGCATATGAAACATGTGAGATGTACGCTAGCTTGTAAAGGGAATCTGTTTCAAAAAATATGGATACTCATGTGGATTAGTTATGAGAGAGTAACCTTTGTAATAAGTGACTGCTCTTCCATTGACCAATTCAGAAGATGCAGTAGGGAGATAATGCTTTCATTACAACGGGCAGTTGCATGCACTGCAAATGTTCTGATTTATTAAACATGACAGCTACTTGACAGGGTTAGTCTCTTAGCAACAAAAGTTTGTGTGCTTTTTGAGAAGCTAAAGATGTTAGCCATTTTACCAGAACTGGCTGGAACCATCTGGAATGAAGAGATTCACCCTTTAAAGAAGCCTAGCAGTGGCAAACATAGTTTGTCAAAAAAACTTTGTCATGTGGGGTAGCTAGAACCTTTTTTTCCTAATTTGGAGGGTAAGGGGGGGGGGCTTTAAATGATTGATAGACTTATATTCTAATTGCCACCCCCCCCCCCCCCATTACCTAGTTAACAGGGCTGCATCATGTGTATTCTGTTACATGTAGAGCATTTCATTAGGCCATTTAACTGACGACATAGACCTGTTTGAGGGCTATTTAATACCCTGATGTTTTAAAATGAGGTTAGGTAATGGATTATAGCAAGCACCCTGAAAAGTCTTAAAATCTTTGGTCTACCATCATGGCCAGGTGCAATTTCCTGTCACATGTCAATTAAGCATTCAGTGGAAATTGTTGTCATTATTACCACAGTACTGATCTGGTTGGATATCATTCTAATCCTTTGAACATGGTCAGTCCAATTTATTTCTAATTATACTGTATATAATGCTTTCATCAAGCAAACCCTTACTAAACTTTTGTGCATCACACTAGTCTTTTTGATTTTGTCCTAATTTAGGGGGTGAAAAGCCAATTGTCGAGCTAGCTAGGCCATCATATGTGATCAGAGTGTAGTCTGAAATCTGTCAATTCACACAAGTCTTTCTAATTGTGGGATATATTTTACTAAAACACTATGTAACTCAATTGTAGGACAAAGAGTGTTGTGCTTGAAGTAATTTCATACTGGCAATGACTAAAGTTTTGTCCCTTTCACAGCTAGATATATCAGCCTTAATTTGAAGGTGTACCCCGGTAGAAACTACTGTAGAATTAATTATACACTCAATAAAATAACAAGGATCCACATGCAACGTGATGGAAGTTGAATTTGTTTCTTGCTGTATTGTATCGGACCTTGGGAATTTGTGCCCATAATCTTGGGAAAATTTCTCCCTTGTTCAATTTTGTATGGCATATACAAGTAAGTAATAGTAAACATCGCCAAGCGTAGGATTTTTCGCAGAATTACTGTCAATGTCTACTAATTGCCATCGTATTTGCTCTTATCTCTTTTCCTTACCTTCTCGCAGCTTTAAACATCACAAATTACTCGTTAATTAAAGCTGATAAAGCGTTCCCTGGATGTCGTGCCGTCAATCTCATGTTAATTTTGGGAAAAGTTGCCCTCGCCGACTTCTCTTGCTATTGCCGACGATTTTTCGTTGTATGTGGTATTTGCAAATGTCTTGCAGAAATCCACATCACCCGAATGAGTACCGTCTACTACTTCTATGCTTCAACTTCCCTCCGTCGATTGCACGAACATTTTTCACGGCCAAGGAGGGTGATGGCGCTGTAACAGTTTTTGATGCGCGAAGGAGAAAAGAACAATGCTAAAAACATGCTGCCGCCCCCGTTTCGCTCCACGATACAGTGTCTTTAAGTTACAGCATACAAAAATACTTTGCCCCAATACATCCACAGAACTTAACAAAGGGGGAACGCATTATATCTTCCCTATTTCTACATCATCATCCTCTTCAGTGCAGCTCTTAATGAACCACATAAACCATAACCCCCCCCCCCCCCTCTCCTTCCTGCATTCTGATATGAACGTCTTTTTTGAAAAGAAACGATGATAGAAAGTAAGTACGCTTTAATTAAATTCCTGTATTTAGGAGTAAGTTCAAGAAAAACTATTGTAACGATATGAAATCCTCAGTTTCATTTATTCTCTATTTCACCTCGAAGAGGTATAAGAGACTTTCAAATAGACATAAAGAATATAACAAATGGAAGTGATACAACAAAATGCATCAAAGTACAAAAAGAACGGTGTAAAGAACAAAGACAAAGTAGAGAAAAAGAAAAAAAAAAGGAAAAACAATAGCAAACATAATGGTGTACGGAGCTGCTGGATATAATGCGGAGCTTTTTGGATTATGTGGTATTGCTCCGCAAAACTTATCTCCATTCTACGAGGATTAGACGTGTATTCTGTTAGGATTTATCTATTGTCCCTACACGAAGAATATTCGTGGCTATTGAAATCTACTACTCCTTTATACTATGCCTTACGTTATGTAACATTTTAAAATTTGCCCGCTTTTCCGTAAAAGCAAGCATGCTGAGGTCAGATATTTTCGGCTGGAAACTTTATTGCAAAAATACAAATGTGTTCACATTTCCGTACACAAAAGCACTCATGCAACTTGTATGAGTAGCATGGTTATTATAAGCCAATTGTATTCAGCCTGGTATTAAAAAGGTATGAATTAATAGCGTCCAGACATATTTATCCACATAGTATCCAGTTAGAATCCATTTTAGTGTCTAGCATTTAACAGAGGAGCATGGAAATGCAGCAGGCAGAGTTCTGCCAACGTCCTTTAGCCGGGAAGCTTAAACATTGTCTGCATACCGCTATAATTGATTTACAGTAGTTTTCTTAGTCATTATCGTGTTTTAATAGCAGTTACTTTCGGGGAGAAGAAAATTCCAATTTTCGGATCCTTTATTAAATTATTTTCGAACCTTAAGCTTGTTTTTCGTGGCGTTATTAAAGTTGTTCACTGACATTGGCCAATTAAAACACCACAACTTAGAACAAGACTCCCCAATGCTACAGGCCAGCTCGCGACCACTCCTGGGACAAACTAATAACCCAAAAAGGAGAAAGCCGTTACAATGCCATACGGTGAAGAAGATATGCAGGTGAGCGAAAGTGCCGTCAAGAAAAAAAATACGGCAATTGAGAGTTACAATAATCAGTTCTATTTTTACAGCTTTCAGACACATAACGTGTTACTTCGATGTACAGTGTTGTCTACCATATAAGTTCAAGTTTTCGTAAAAAGACCGATGAAAGAGTGCTCCAGAAGAAATGAAATGTTAAAATTTACAATAAACTCACGTCCATAACAGCAACAGAGCAAACGACATCTTCTTTAAAAGTCTGTTTTCCTGTTTTGTTTTGAAATATTCCAAAGAATGTAAACAATTTTCCCGCTTTTCCGTCTCGTGTGGTTCGTTGTAGAATCGGTTTTGCCTCACTCGGATGAACCAATGATACATGTATTTGTACTTTTCCAGTTCATCTGAGTGTAAACAATGCAACATAGGTCCCATTTTGAAAGTCAATGAAGTTATCTGGTCCACTCGCCGAATATGGATTAGTTGAATAAATTTTAGTCCGAAAATAATCTCCTCCATAGGGTTTTGTCTCATTTTTCATATTTCGTGCCTCAATGGATACAACGAGGTGATCACACATTACGTAGTGTGTTTTCCTGTTAATAATAGTAACCCTTGAGGTTGTAGCATTGGTAACATTGACCAGTGACGTTAGTCTTTCTGTAGGTGGTCCAGCTGTTAAATTCTTATGTACATAGTAGTAAGGACTGTCCTCGAGTCTCCATCTTGGACAAACTGCAGGCGGAAGCTTAAATTGCTTGGGAGCATTCTACAACAAATAGTAAAAGATACTTGGTTCGTAAAAAGTACAAAATGGCTGACGTTTATGTCCAGCTTACGTTTTGAAAAAGTTTATTTAGGGGTATGAGCATGGAATTTCTGGTTATTATTATTATCATTTTGGTTTAAAAATATCATCTCTAAAGGTAATGTTACAACCATGACAGCATGAGGGAAGAGAACAAAATATTTAAGTTCACAGTGAAGACCATCATGAAAAACTGCTTCAAATTCTTTGAGGGAAACTAAAAGTGTACAGCACGTTAAAAAATTTCAAAACTATATAATAAAGGGCATGAAAATGAATTCTAACAGTTCCACTTTCATCTTCCTAGGACATTCCTGAGCTGAGATATAAAATGTTGAAGTTTATTCACTCAACTTAAAATGGTACATTGCGCAATGAATTGTGATGTCATTGTTGTACAACTCAAATTGAAGTTTTTGTTTGTATTTCTGAAAGTTACTGCACCTTGTACCAAGGTGTGATAGCACTCATACGCTATTGGGGTGATGTATGTAATTAATTAAGCCTTCTCTGTGCAACATGCTGTGGAAGCAAACATGAAGTGTTCAAGGTCAAAAATATTTTTAATTTTAAAGGAAAACAAAGCAGATTTTGTGAGTTGAACATATTATTGCGCAATGGACAAATTTGTTTTAAATGAATAAACATTTTATATCTCAGCCCAGGAATGTCCTATGAACAGCTGAACTGTTAGAAATCATTTTTCATGGTCTATATTTTTAATGTGTTGACCTGAGGTACGCTTTAAACGTTAAACCAAGTTTAAATTCTTTTGGAATAAACACAAAACGTCGGCGGCGATCTGGAGTTTTTTTTTTCCAAATGTGGGGAAGATTGACGTAACATATTTGATTAACATAGCATAAAAAGAAATGAATAAGTTATTCGAATTGAATTTAAAGTTGTGAACATCAGTGTATAAGTTAAGAGACAAATGGTAAATCTGATGACAATAAAGTTTTGTGGAACTTCCGAATTTGATCTCCAAAATCTACTCCGTGATTTGTCGTAAACGGACATATTCAGTATCGGCGCGTTCTTTTTCCCACACCTCTGAGAGTCGTGAAGACAACCGAGGTAGGTCCTAACACCTAACACCCGGTCTGACTGCGTCTGACCAGCTATGCTTTTGTCCCGGTGGAAGGGGGGCAAGCAACCAAATTTTCCGTTTTTAAGTGTGGACAATATACTGTATTAAAGGCTCAGTTATTTGCGGGCCCCTTAGCGTGCCGAAAATTCTGGTTTCTTTAGAAAAATAGATAGGAGATTGTACTTTAGAAAATTTTAGATTATTGGTTTCCTGTAAGGAAGTTTGGAAAGTTATGGGATTATGGGAAAATCTGCGTTTCCTTTTAGCAAATATCTGAGATTGCATGGCGGCTGAAGATTGTTGTTCTAACGAAATGCCAACTAAGGTCTGCAGATTGAGGGTTCCAGGCGATATTTAAAAGTTTTCGAACTACTTCGTTGCCCTTTTTAGACAAAATATTTCAAAATTGAGAGCCTATGTTGCAGAAATTTAGAAAACAGGCGCTGTTGCGGCCAGGAAAAGTTTACCAGACTGATTTATGGGCGAGCACTTACTGCAGTAGAGATCGCAATTTGGGTAGGGCGAAGCGAGTGGAAAATGTTGCTTTTAGTAAACAAATGAAAAATTAGTAAACAAAATGAAAATTTAGAAAACAAATGATTACAAACGTGGAGCTTTTATTGAAAAAGAATTCGACATTACATGAACTCAAGGAAAAGTTGGAAGAGCTGCACTGTAATTATCTGGTGTGTTATAACGGCTAATTTCCGAATTTTTAACCGTTTTCAGAGTCAGGGGTAATCACCCCTGTCCTCTTTAGCTACGGCACTGCGTCTGTCGTGATCGAATAAGAAGGGAATGCTCCTTCATGCGTGTTTGAATATATTTCAGGATTACGAAAGTATAGCATTTTTTGCATCTTAAGTAGTATCCCAAGAATGAGAATCTTTTAAACCGGAGGGGGAGTGGGCTTTGCCCTATGACCCCTTCCCAGCAATACACGATGTGCGTCCACATTGGTCATAAAGGGACCGTTTCGTGTTGTGATGGAGTCACACGGTATCCAGTTCGAGTCTTAGTAAAGGTTAAAAGTTAAATCAACAAATTAAAATTCAATTGTTTTATTTCGAATTCATCGAGGAAGTATACCATTCTTCTTTACACCTTTTATGAAGACTCAAGTGCGTTATACATAACCACCGCTACCCTTTCACCTGTCATCTTAGCTCTGTGAACACGTCACCTAGGTTTTGAATATACGACCAAAGTAAAAGTGTCCGTTTAATACGGAATAACTTAGCACGTCTAATAGAAGGGTCATTAATTTATTAATAATTTTTTGCTATACCAACCTGTCTTTCCTGGTCCGTTTTATTGAGGATCCAGTTATCGTTTTAATAAAGTACAATGATTAAAGCAGATACAGTAACCAATATCCCAAGCAATGTTTTGAGCGTTTCCATATTCGGTAGTGAAGAGAGGAGAACCGTTTCTCACTTCTTTGCAGTTTTGATTTCGTTGTCTCAAAGTACATCTGACGAACTGTTGAAAAAAAAAAAAAAACATTCAAATGGATTAGAATGATGTGTCATCAGGTCATGCACCTTTCAAAAATATCACAAAACGTTTGAGTCATGTGTCATTCAAATGTGTATACTATAGGTTCGTGAAACTGACAAACAAGGCGATAGACCTGTGAGGTAGAACTTATTGCTCGAAAGGTGAAAGTCAAGTAAAGCATTAATGACAAAAAGAAGGATAAAAATCTGTAATACCCCAATGGCCGATAGGGCGTCATTGCAGTCGTCTTCTAGGAAATCAAGTGACCAGTGAGTGACAAAATTTATAGAACAATTCTCGATAAAACCGGCATTAATTACAAAAAAAATTCATCAAAATTTCGTTATCAGAAAAATTGCTATGTTCTTCGAAAACAACACATCCCGTAGCACGACACTAAAATCTGTCTATTGAAATTACTGAGTTGAATTTTATATTTAGTTATATCGATAGCTAAACAGCTGCGCTGGGAGATACTTCTAGCATTAAAGTGCTTACACTGTAAAAATAATTGTAAATTTAGAGAACAATCTTGTAGAATTTTACAGAAAATTTCCGTTTTTTATATTTACTTGAAAAATTTTGTGGTTTTTAAAAGCATTAAACGTTAAACAGATGATTTACAGAAAAAGTTTGTAACTTTTTCTCAAACGTAGTTTTACAGTAAAATCTTGTAAAATTTCCAAGAATAAGTCTGTTTTTTAACATTTACACTAAATTCTGTTATAACCAAATAAATACGTATTTTTAACTGATTTACAAACAAAGTTTGTATTCTCTCAAACGAAATTTTATAGTAAAATTGCTTGAGATTAAAAGAATGGTTTAAAGTCACAACAGGATTTGGTATGTTAGAGGAGTACTTATTCTGCGCATTTTGGTGAAATTTGCATTGAAATCTGATGTGTGGTTCTCAAGATATGGGCACATAAAGTTTTCACATTTTCAACAGTGAACTCAAAGCAAGCACATATGACATCACATCCCCACATTAATGTGCAGTCTTTTGTTTTTCTTTCAACTTTAGACTGGGTTTTCTCATCAACTATCACATATTATTAAAATGTGATTGCATAAGTGGCATGGGAATTTTACAAACTTCGCATCGCTCACAGGGAGGTCATACTCCTATTAACTTCAAGGTCAACACAACAGTCTGATAAAACAAAGGGAAACAAAGCATATCTTGTCAATGTGAGGAAGAGATGTAAGCTCTGCTGCCCTCAAACTCACCTTTGAACACAGATCTACTCTCTTCCTTTAATGATATCTCGAGAAATACATGTCCGATTTGAATGGAACTTGCAACCCACTGTGTGGATTTAGTTCCTCTTACACATATGAAAATTTAATTTTTGCTTAAACTTCCCCTTCAAAGCAAGTACAGCTTCAATTTTTACATGTAAATTACGAAATATTTTTCTCCGTCGGATGCACATAAAAAGGTTTTTAATTTTTTTTTTCCAATCTTTCTTGGTTTGCTCAACCTCGTGTAAAGTTATTAAAATGGGGGAAGGGGTTATTGGGGACCCAGCCCTTGCTACGAAAAAAGGGGGCTAACAATCTTTCCTCTGAATAGATCATTCCAAATTTTTGAATGAGATTTGTGTTTATCCCTGAATGTACTTCTAAGTAAAATAAATTTTGGCTGTCTATGTAAAATCCTTGAAAGAAACCATATTCCTTAGTTGTGCAATGCAGCATAAATAAGGAAGCATTGAAATATGATGAAGAAAATTGTATCATTAGTTTTTCACACTATAACAAATATATCTCACTAAATAGCCAAGCCAATTAGTTGTTTTAGATGTGACTTTCAATGAAAATCATGCGACTACTACTCGTGGATATCACTGAAATCGCTGGTAGCTTTCATATTTGTAACAGGTAACTCTGATTATCATCCTATGGATTCCCATGATGAGAATAGAGAACTTTAACTAGGTGAGCAGCGATCGATGTTAGTTGGTTCAACATTGTGCCAGTATTACAGATCAAGGGATAAAGTTCAATGAAAAACTGTAAAAATAACAATTGTATATTGTAAATTTTACCGAGGTTTTCTCCAATTTGATTTACCGAAAAGCCCGGAAACTCTGGTGCAAGACTAAGTCTGTTAAAAACAGAATTTTTTCTACAGTGTATTTTTATCATTTCAATTAAAATTCGTGTTTGTTTTTATCATGGCTTGTAGCGGTTTTGTGCACAATTTGAAATAGTGTCTGATCACGAATAAAAAAAATTTAGAATTGAAACTTTAATTACTCATGAAACATTGATTTGTATGTTCAGTTCAGTTCAGTTTATTTCTTCCTTCTCATAATTACAAAAAAATAAGTACAATCAAATTGATACAATTTAATAACACATATACAGAACGATATTAAAGAATGTTGTCAGTACAAATAGTAGCTTTTGATTCCTTGCCGAGTGCCGAAGACAGGCAAGAAATCTACCTCACCATTACATTCCACTCCGTAATTACATGAAATTGCACAATCGGATAAAGCTTCAGTGCATGATCAGGATCCGAAGATGGTTAGTTAGATAGAGTTTCACGGTTCAGCGTCTGTACAGTGTCCAAAATTATGCCCGTAAAAAAAAATCAAAACTTCAAAAGTTGTCTGTTAACGTGTCATATTCAGTTCAAATGACGTCACTACCAGAAATATATTCGGGCAGCCTAGATGATCACGAGTTCGCAGTCTTCAATATGAACCACCGTTGACTGTGCGGAACATTCTAAAATTACATCATGCAGTCATGTGGACCCAAAATTCGGACAATAGTATTGGAAGCATTGGGAGTACGGCACTCGCTCAACAAGTGTGATCTTTTTATGATACTGAAACTTGAAGTAAAACATACTAACAGACCCAGAAAAGGCTTGCACATAGTATTTCGTGTTTCGTCAAAATTATGAATTATTACCGTATTCATTGACAAAGCGAGAATCAGTGGCTTTTCAGCGGATCCAGTACGAAACAAAATGTACTACCAGTGACAGAACAAGTTCAACTTACACGACAAGCCTGGATGCTTTCAAGTTGCTCAAATTACAATGGGACGGTAACACTTTACAATAACTTCCCAATTGGTAAGGCAATGAGTGGTTAAACATTTTTCACATAACTCGATAAACTTTGTGATATGCAATCCATAGAACTGTATAAGCAACGTCTGACAGCCAGTTATAAATTTATGAAATATATCATTTGCTTTTCTTTTAATTCACCAAATGACAGAGAAAATTAATATCGAGATAGATCATTACAACTTTTTAACTCGCAACCTTCAGGGAAATCGATCGTATTGAGTACTAATCTTTATTGCTTTTGAAAATAGTCTTGGTTCTGTAAATCATTTATCAGCAAAGTCTTTGATCTTTAGAGTTTTGGACCTTCAATTATGCAGTAGTTCAAGACGTTTTGCAAATTATTTCTAGTGAGTAGTTTCCCATTTCACAGTTTTCCTTTTAAAAGTTGATGTCGGCATGGTGATTCGTTATCTGAATTTCTGTTAGTTTTGGTCGCTCCAGGGAGCTGATATTATCTAATACCAGCTCCCTGGTCGCTCAAACTTTAAATGTATTTAATATTAAAAATAACAATTCTATAAAGGGATCGTTTTTGGAGGGCATGGGTAAAAGAAGCTTCAGTAAGCCGATGAAACAACCTTCGTAGTAACAAGTCAATGGTCTCTTCCTAACTTATATAATCTAAAAGAGCCCTGCTGAAGTTGTACGGGTTCAGGAACGACGTCATCATGTGAGTAAATGCTTCAGCAAATATTTTTGGGCTAAGGTACGGGGCAACCTAAATAGTCGTGACTCTGAAGATATAGCGGCGACTGATCTTAGTAGGTATTGGTTTCAGCGAAGATGACACCACAGGGCCCCAAACAGTGTTGGTGGATTAGAATTATTAGAAAGAAAGAAATGATTTAAGCAAAACTGATAGGTTTACTTGATTTGTTTAACAGATTTTAAATTACAGATATTGTATAATATGCATCAGTGTTGAGCCCACAAAAGCGATTTACATGATTAAATATTTTTATAGTTTTGGAAATTCTACGTCAGTCGTGACTTCAAGGAACCTTATGAGTAGCAATTTCTCCAGAGCCAGTAGACAGGAACTCAGTGTGGTACCTTGAAAATTCAGACGAGTGTAGGCGGAACCTTGGTCAATCTTTCATCTTTGACTCTCACCACGCCACCATGACGAGTCATCTTAGTTGTTAAGCATCTGTACTTGTCAACAGAGTTGTAAAATGGTGTTCTTTGACTGTGTATACTAAGTATATTCCTATTTCTTAAATTATGCAATCTTTAATAAACTGATTTCTACTGTTTAGACTTTTATGAAGAATTATAATACTTGTTATACCCCCCTCCGGTGTTTTTAAGGATTTCGCAAAGGGACCGGTGTAGCCGGGGGGGGGGGGGTATGTGAGCCTGACCCAAGATTGAATTCTGAAAACGATTTTCTTGTAATGGAACAATGGACTTCAAATTATGCTAAATTTTGCACCAGATTTCAACTGAGACTATTATAAACAAAATATATCAAGGGGAGAGGGATACCCCAGGCCGGTGGTGAGGCTTTGTGCTTGGTAACCCCAATAAAATACCCCAGTGCGAATTGGTTACCACCTTCATCCACCATTATTTCCATTGACTTTGCTTTCCTCTTCTTTTCTCTTAAAGTGTACTTCACGTCAAAAAAATAAAAAATATATGTATTAAAAAGAATTAAAAATAAATTCTAACAGTCAAACTCTCATGTCCATATGACATTCTTGAGCTGAGATGTAAAATGTTGAAGTTTATACACTTAAAAAAAAAATCGATTCCGTAATAATTTGTGACTTTCTTGTTCTACAACTCACATAACATGCTTTGTTTCCCTTTAGATTTAAAAATGTTTTTATGACCTTGAACACTTCCTTTTTGCTTGCATAGCATGTTGCACAAGGAGGGCTTAATTAATTACATCACCTCATAAGAGTAAGAGTGCTAACACATCTTGGTACTAGGTGCAGTAAAATTCGGAAAAACAAAGAAATACAAAGATTGTAATTTGAGTAGTGCAAGAATGAAATTAAAAATGATTGCGCAATTGTACCATTTTAATTTGAGTGAATAAACTTCAACGTCTTATATCTCAGCTCAGGAATGCCTGTGAAGATGGGAGTTGGACTGTTAGAATTTATTTTTCATGGTCTTTAATATATATATATATATATATATATATATATATATTCCAGCTTTACCAATTTGATTTATATATATATATATATAACCAAATAACAAAAGAACACAAAAAATGGATACATGTTATATATAAATATATATATATATTTATATATATATATATATATATATATATATATATATATATATATATATATATATATATATATATATATATATATATATATATATATATATATATATATATATATATATATATATATATATATATATATATATATATATATATATATATATATATATATATATATTGACTTGAGGTACGCTTTAATGGGGATTTGCAAGGCATATGTCAGTAACATTTACTCGTTTCTAACATTCAACAAATGCATATTTTGCTGTAGTTAAAAAAAAATTGGGACGACTAGGTTATATCTACCCGTACCTTAAGTCTGTGCTCAACTCCTTGTTCTCGGTCTGTTGGGAACAGAGAACAGAGTTCCCATACGAGTCGAACAAGAAAGAACACGTTAGCGAACTGTTCTCCCACCAAATCTCACACCTCCTCGCCGGTGGAGTAAAAAGAACGAACAGTAAACAAAATGGCGGAGATATCTTCTCACGAAAGAAATGTAAGGAACCATCAGCAGAAAAATGACTTTACCAGAACATGTACCCGAAAGGATTGAATTACTACACCACATATTAGTGCTTGTTGAGAAAAAATTAAAAGAAGTAAGTGGTGAAAATATGACCAGGGCAAGGGGGCACGTTAGGCCAACATGCATTGAGTAACGTATACCCACGATAACTAAAGGCTACACTCTAAAATCAAAAGAGTGAACTAAGTCACTCTTTGATCAAGTGAAAAGTGTAAATTCACTCCATTAGAGTGATAGTTCACTCCAAGAGGAGCGAAGTTCACTCCAAAAAGGGTGAAGTTCACTTCAAAAAGAGTGAAATTCCCTTAAAACGAGCGAAGTTTCACTCTTGATGGAGTACCCACAGTGATCACTCTTAAAAAAAAGAGCGATCATTGCAGGCACTCGTGAAAGATTGAATTTTCCCTCTTCCTCTAGTGAATTTCACTCTTTTTGGAGGGAATTTCACTCTTTCTGGAGGGAACTTCACTCTTTTTGGAGGGAACTTCACACCTCTTGGAGTGAATTATCACTCTAATGGAGTGAATTAACACTTTTCACTTGATCAAAGAGTGACTAATTTCACTCTTGTGATTTTAGAGTGTACCTGCAAGTGTTCGTCATGACACCAGAAGGGGTTCCCATGTTCTCGGCGTGCTTCCGGAACGGCCAAGAACAGGATGTCAAATACAGCCTTATTGGCAGACGTGATGCGATTGGTGGCTGTAATTGTTTAAACCACTAACAGTATTCTCAACATGGGGTGGTCCTAAAATTGTGGTAAAACACGGTCGCCGTATTCTGTGGTTTAGTGGATGAGCATCCGTCCTTCACCCGGCAAGTGCAGGGTCCAATTACCAGGATGAGCTATACTAAACATTAAAGAGTGTAATTCAAGTATAAAATTTGAAATATATATATTGTAGTTCAAGAAAAGTGAATTCCAACAGTCTAACTCACACCTTCACAGGACAGATACAAAGTATTGAAGTTTATTCACTCATTTAAAATGATACATTGCACAAAAAATTGAGATGTCATTGTTTTACTACTCTACTACTATTCATTCAATTGAACGTAAGTGAATCGATGATTTGAAAGTATTATCATTGTGTCCTTTTATTACGGATTTTATTAATTGCTATTTGGGCTGATGTCACTTTTTTCTTTTCTGTCCTTCTTTTACATCTCTTTGTTTCGCTTTCCGCATCGTTTACATATGTTTGTTGATTTTGTTTTTGACTTGTTTACCTCTGACAGGGTGAAAAAAGAATAAAAGAACAGATTCTGCGAACGTATTCCTTTGCTTTTCAGTATTTGATATCACTCTCACTGTTACGGGGACAATACTTATTTAAGCCCTCTCTGTGCAACATAGTATTCAAGAAAACAGAAAACGTTCACGGTCACATGAACATTTTTTATTTAAAGGGAAAAAAGCAGGCAATGTCAGTTTTGCAGCAAGGAAGTCACACGTTATTGCGCAACGGACTATTTCGATTTAAGTGTAT
Organism: Holothuria scabra; assembly: GCA_037179385.1. Lineage (NCBI taxonomy): Eukaryota > Metazoa > Echinodermata > Holothuroidea > Aspidochirotida > Holothuriidae > Holothuria > Holothuria scabra. Next base: position 37,049,685 of record CM074190.1, read on the forward strand.
TGATTCAACAACTAATATCTCAGCAGTTAAACAAGCTACGGCAATGGGAGTTGGATGATTAAGCTCACTTTGCAATCTCTAAAATATATTATATATTATATATATATATATATATATATATATATATATATATATATATATATATATATATATATATATATATATATATATATATATATATATATATATATATATATATATATATATATATATATATATATATATATATATATATATATATATATATATATATATATATATATATATTTAAATTCAAGGATATTTACTGCCATAACGCAAATTTCTGGTGCCCTGCAACTGCGTGAAAAGACCGTCGAAGCCATAAGACTGTTGTATAAGGTTACCGTAACAGCTTAAGGCATTGAAATTCAACAATAACACCTAAGTTCCCATTTAATAAGAATAAAAATACCTTACAAACACTTATCATTCCAACTGCCCCAATTGTTACAAAACTCGGGTGTCCGACGGATGCGACAAACTTAAGTTGAGATGATCATGACAAAGTAATTGTTGCTGTGTCAAAAGTCAGTGTTTCCGTTCCAGTCTTTAAATCACAATGTTTCGATGTTTTACACAGGATCACAATACATGGAATTAAAGTAAAGTGCAAAGAAATGAAACGTACACTTTATGTCAATCCCAGGCTTATACATAAAGTAAAACACCTTCTAATTTAGCTTAAGAATCTGCAAATGTAGCCTTCCTCTTAAAATCATTTGGACCTTTCGATCACTTGTCGAATGCTTACTGTTTAAGATGTTTTGATCGAGCATTACATTAAACGTACATGAAATAGCAAATCGTTTTCGTAATTTTACCTTTCGTTTGACCGAGAAGACTTCACTTGTTGGATCAGTTTCCTCTTTTTAAATATCCGGTTTTCTTCCTATAAAAACGCCCTTAAAATCGTCGTTCCGGGTTTCTAACTGTTCTTATTTTCATCATGAATCATGAATCAAAAATTTGAATCATGAATTTCGACTTGACACTCAGTTGATTAGTGATATTGTTTTTCTTCCAAAACAGGCACCTTGTACGGAAGCCGAGAACGGCTCTGTAGGGAAAGTACGCAAATCGATTCCTCTCTACCATCAGTCCAACAATTAAAGAGGGCGTACTTCAAGAACGTATTGTTATAATATGTTCTGAATATCCTCAAAATAAATGGACGAGTCGAGCCTTTCAGACGAGAATAATGTTATCGACTCCTTTTATACTACCGTTTATAGAACGAACAAGACAATCAGGAGAAATACAGGTAAAAGTTTTTTTTTTGTAAGTAATCTGTGCGAAGACCCCGGGACTCGAAGGTTTAAAAGAACTATTCCACGTAACGAAAACGAGAAATATATGCCTATTCGAAGAAAGTTTACGCTAACCTTTTTGCTCGAGTTCGAGAGCCATCATGAAAATGACAGTCTAGTCCTTAAAAAGGAGGTAAAGTTAATCGGTTTAGAAGAGCCCTAGCGAGACTATCTGCTAACCCTATAGACTTGGTAATAAAAGACAGGTAAAAAAAAAGATAGAACGAAAATAAAGAAAAAGGGGAAATGAAAAACTCTGTCATAGACGGAAAATCACGTACCTCAATCATGAGAACTCTAATTTGTGACCCAGAATTATTGTTACACATTTGGCCGATTTGGAGCATATTTTAAAAGGATTCCATATTCGTTTAGAGGTTGAAATTGTTAGCTCTGTCTGGAATGTCATTTTCAAATAAATGGGAGACGTATAAAGGTGTAGCGCATCGGACACAACATTGCGGTCATTATGGCTGGCAAGTAATTTAATATAATGACAAACGTGTGTCCGTGGCGTCAACATCCCAGTACCCCCACCCCCCCCCCACCCCACCCGACTGCAAGTATACAATCGGTATATCGCAGGCTTTAAACACATGGTATTATCTTGTTCAGGGGGAAATGATTGTTTGACCACTACTGTACCGTATGTATGAAAACATATTTCAGCATGAGTAAAGTGTTTATGACAGCACGGAAGGTCAGTAAGACACTTGCTTCAACAAATTTCACACAACTACATTTCAGGTTTAAGCCTTTGGTCGGCCACCAAAGGAGCTGTACTTACAGATTTCTGTATGAGTAGGATGTGGTCTTCAGAATGTCGCCCCTGCCCTGATTCGCAGGAATATTCGTCGAACGCGTCTGACTTTTGGGACAAATGTAACCTTTTCAGCGACTTAAAGTGTACCTTAAATCAAAAAATTCAAAAATATATATTAAAGACCACGAAAAATACATTCTAACAGTCCAACTTCCATCTTCATAGGACATTCCTGAGCTGAGATATTAAATGTTTAAGTTTATTCACAAATTAAATGGTTATTTAAATGGTTAAATTATTAATCAAATTAAAATGGTACATTGCGCAATAATTTGTGATGTCATTCTTGTACTACTCAAATTACAATCTTTGTATTTCTTTGTTTTTCGGAACGTTACTGCACCTTTTACCAAGGTGTGATAGCACTCTTACTCCTATGAGTTGATGTAATTCATTAAGCCCTACTTGTGCAACATGCTATGCAAGCAAACAGGAAGTGTTCAAGATCATAAAAACATTTTTAATTTAAAGGAAAACAAAGCATTTTATGTGAGTTGTACAACAAGTTAGTCACAAATTATTGCGCAACAGACAAAATTGTTTTAAGGAAATAAACTTCTACATTTTATATCTTAGCTCAGGAATGTCATATGAAGATGGGAGTTGGACTGTTAGAATTCGTTTTTTCATTTTCTTAAATATATATTTTTTAATTTTTGGACTTGAGGTTCATTTTAAGCAAACGCCCGTGTAGATCTATTGTAACGGGGAGAGGGAGGGGGCACGTATTTGACCGACTATACGAATTCCAGAAGCACCACCAGTTACTAATTTATCAACCGGGCGTTATTTCTTCGGAAATGGAATGTGTTCCCTAAAGCTGTGGTCACGATACAACGACTTCGAATCGGATAACGACCCGTTTTTTTTTATTATTATTATTTTTATCTTTAGTAAATATCTTTTCCATCTCTGATCGGGAACGACCTTAAATTTGCCAACTTGTGTGAGTATATGGTTTGTACCGCAAGGCTAATTAAACTCAGATACATACTGTTCACAGTAGCCCAAGACATCACACACTCTAAAAACACCCTCATGGCTAGATTTGACCAGTATCGTGGTTACAGATAAACAAACCCTTTCCTGGTTAAAATAACCGAGGAAGACTGGCTAAAATTTACAATAACAACCACAATTCAAATAATTCATCAATATTACCAATGTTGTGTTCATTTTGACCCGTTTTTCCTGGTTGTTTAACTAGAGAGAGGTTGGCTAATTTTAGACCACGATATTGTTCAAAACTAACCAATGTGTTTTAAGAGTGTACAGACTGAGAGCTTTCATAAGACTAGTGTCCTATAAATTAATTAGTCAACATTTAATTTTCGTGGTCCTCTGATTCACATTATCTTACAAAAGTTTGCAAGTTTAAGTACCTGAGTCACGATCAGAGATTGAAAAGATATTTACTACAAAACAAAAATATCGAATCGTATTCCGATCCAAATTCGTAGTGTGATCGCGGCTTTATACTTTTATTTTTCCTTTATTTCCTTCCCCTTTACCTTGTTCTGTTTCCTCGTCGCCTCATCTTATTTTTCTCTTTTTTTCTCTCTCTTCTTTTTCCCAACCCCTCCTACCTGTTCCTTTCTGCATACCCGTCTCTTTGTTTTTGATTTTAGAAACCTTACAAGGCAGCACTTTAAAGTATCTACGGTAATCCTACCCCTCAGCGCAAAGACGCTACCTTCTATTAATTGGAAGACAGAATACCCGTTAAAAACGCATAAAAACGTAAAACTTGAAATAAGGGACGGCATACGTAGTATCAGATAATGATGCCGCCTACCTATTTTATTAATTATACAATAAATGTACACACTAGTTGAAACGTGGCTATGCTCTATTGTAGGTCTTACCGTCTTTCGTCAGAAACTTGCCCAGGACAAGTAGCAAGAATACACAGTTGGAATACAAAAATTTTAGAATTATGCGTACACAGAATTTGTCAGTAAACCAGATAGCAAATGACCCTCGAAAAAGAGTAAATGAGCAAATAGGTGGTCCAGGTGATATTTTTTTTTTTTTCATTACCTACTATAATAGTTTGAGCCATTGAGTCTTGATGTTCTTGCATTTAGTTACCAATACAAAAAAAATAATTCCTTTATCTTCATGTTGTTGCAGAAAAAGCTGGTGCGAATGGACTATTTCTGTCTAAACGGCTTAATTTTAACTAATTTGGAGCTGTCGTTTTTCCAAAATAATTTTGGGGAGTTATTTGGGACATTTTGGGGCAAAATAGGACTTTCCTGATGGGAGCAAGCACTCATATTTTCATGTTTTTTTTAAGACCGATGCACATTCCTGTGATAAGTTGGCACGACACTTGAGCTGTGCTAAGGGTGGCGAAATTTTGCTTTCTTAAACGATCTTATGAAAATAGTGGGGCTTGCGTTGCAGACAATTTTGAGACAATGGGTTTTGAAAATGTGAGACGTTTGCGGATTATTAGAGAGTCTGCCCTCTCTATAAGCAAGTCTGAGATTGCATGGCGACCTTATGGATTGTTTTTGTTATATAGACTCATCTTAGGCTTGAGGATTAAGGCTCCCCGACTGCATGTAAAATGTGTACAAAACTTTGTTTTCTCCTGTAGACAAGTGTTAAAAAACTATTAGTTGATATTAGAGAAAATTTGGAATTTATGAAAGAAAATTTAAGAAAATAGCCCTGCGGTTGACCAGTGTCTTTGAAAAACAGTTTGCAAGCTCCATTTTGTCTTTTCCAGAATCCGACGGGAAAGATTCCCAACCTCTGATTTGTTTTAAAGTTTGAAAATTTCTATATCAGGGGTTGCAATATGTGACGCGCAAAGCGCACCCAAAATTTTTCTTACCTTAACGAAATATTTTGAAATATGCTTGTATTGGAGAGAATTCCAAATTTTATGAGAGAAAAGTTGGGAAACCGCAATGCAGTGGTCCAGTGTATCTTGATGATCTGATGTTACATATAAAGGCTAGCAAATTTCCGAATTTTTCATTATTCAGAGCCCGGGGGCAATTGCCCTACCTGTCCAGCTGTCCTACCACCGTTTTAAGCGACACCACTGATTGTGTCGCTTCGAATTTGCATGTACATGCATATTCGGCGTCGAAGGTAAAAATACACGTACGTATGTACGTATACGCAATAAACCTTTTGGCGGTTTATTTTTTTTCAATATCAGCGAATAGAGCATTAAGGTATGAACAACCTCGGGCGGGAGAGGGGGGGGGGGGGGGGCTGAGGAACCCAAAGTCTTAATCCTCCATAAAACCGTGCCTGTAGAGGTTGCAACATTAATCCGAATATCGAATGCCTGTGCTTACTTAGTAGTTTGACATTTAGCTGAGTTTTAAGTGCTATATACATCGGTGGTGCTGACAATGGTGTTGGCAGTCTGTGTTTACAGTTTCTCGAGTTTATTCTGCCCTTGCAGTTAGGTAAGCAAATTAGAGATAGCATTCACAACACAAGTGGAACAAAAGTTGAAATGTGGAACTGCTAGGTAAATGACACTGCTAAAAGTGAAAAAAATCACTGTGGAGGTCATATGCACTAAGCAACATACATTTTTTTTTTTTTTTTATTTTTCTAGGGGGTTGGGTTAGGCACATGATCAAACATTCACATATATTTTTGTTTTGTTCACAAAATCTTGCTTTAAACGGAAGAAAATCAGACGTGAAAGGAAAGCTGTGTACCTATTTTGAGGTTTCAGAACCATTAAGACCTTTTGATAAATGTATGAAGTGAACAAACTTCAGATCTACTAGCATGCTTCCGACTCAATATGAGTTCCTTTTTTCTCGTTAGGAAATGAAATGGAAATGAAAGATATATGAATTATTATAACACTATTTTTAGATATCAGTCCTTGTTTCCTGTAAAATATAATTACCGCAATGGCTTTTTGCATCTTTATCTTTTATCAGTGTTTAGCAAATTAAAGATCAAATAAAACTAAAATTTATATACTTAGGGATAGCTAATCACATGAAGACATGAAATTTATAAAATCAGGAAAATCGCCAAATGACCCAAAAGATTATTTTAAAGTGACAGCTCCCAAAACATTGATTCCTTTAACATGTAAATTAGATTTATCATGATTGACTGCTTGTACTAAAAATATCCAAAAAATTTCTTTTTTAACCATTTTTAGTCAAACAGTTGACCTTATGTGAACTGAACGGCTGGGGCAACTACTCTTTGAAGATCTTACAAAACCTTCCCAACGGAAAATGTTGTTAGATTTACTTTTTTGTAATGTCCCGTCCCGTTTTGCAAAGTTTGGCACATGCAAGAGATGAAGTGAATTCAACTGCCGGGGGAGGAGGGCTCTTCACGGGGTCTGGTATCTAGACCCGGCCCTTCATGGGGTCACTCTCGCACTTTTGGTGCATGACTCAAACGACTTTAGTAACTTAAAAAGGATCGACTCTTCTGTTAGCTATGGGTGAAATTTTCTGGCATAAGCTCCCAGACTGTAACCTCATCAACGCAAAGACGAATCTGATCCTTCCGCGGAAAGTATACTGAATAAAGGTTTAGGGCTTCCATGGTTATGTAAGTATCTTTTATGCCATTCCTGGGCTCATCGATTAGGAACAGGTTTGGTTAGGTTAGGTTTGGTTGGATTAGATGGAGTTATACGGCCCAGTTTCCAATCAATTTGTTCACTTAGTCGAGCCGGCCAATGCTTTTTCCCAGTTGTGGCTCACTGGACAAGAAAATCTCACAATTGAGAAATAAATTTATTGTAACACAATTCTTAACTGCTTCACTTAAAAAGAGTAAACTTAGTCACACTCTAGGATTAAAGTTTGAATTCGTCGCCAAAGTGTTTTATCAAGGGATGTTTCCTTGATTAACCTGCTTAAATGATTGTAATGGGCCTTCATAAATTTGAAGGTTATTTTAACAACGGATGTATACGAAGGAAATGAGCTTTTCTGCCATGGGAAATTTCTTTCAAAATCCTTAAGACATTACTTGGATTTTTTCATATGTTCTTGTTGTTTATCCAAAAATAGTAATAATTTGGAGGGTTGTCCCCTTTATTCTTTTGTTAACTATGTAATAAATTACTTTTAACTAGTAACTAGTCACTTCCAAAATAAAATACTAACGGCATAATTATGTTACAACTGCTTTTGAAGTGAAGAGTGCACAAACCAGAGAGATGCCACTCTGAGTGGCAGCTCCATGCTCAATTAATCTTATTAATCATATATGGCTTTTTCCTATCACAAAATCACAAGTTTTTAATATTGAGCTCATATTTATTCAAAATCGAAAACGGCATCCAGTCAGTCAGTAACATGGTCGATTTTGTTTATGGATCTTGATGGGAATAATGGTTTGTGACAATTTTACATCAAATAACCAACCATGTCCATGTCAGGTCTCTTGCCCCTTTTGAAAACTGATCTTTAAGAACACGGTCCGGCAATTGCCTCAGTGCATCTGCATCACGGACTTATATAATGGACAGAGCATGTAACGTGTACGTCCTATCCGTAGATTGTCGCCACCCTCTGGGACAAAAAAAGCTATAAATCGTCTGATTTGACGACGACTCTGTCATATTTTAAACAAACGTTAAACTTGAATGAGAAACAATACCATATTCCTGCAATACGTAAAGTAATTTGACCTTGCCTTGCCACATTTCAATAATATTTCAACTTTCTTGCAAAATGTGACGGTATACTTGAGCAAGTCCAAACTTTCACACAAAAACATAGCAGACGGCCATCTTGGTGCGCTTTTTCTCACACTACGGTAGCGACAATCTAACGTGCAGTATATGCTCTGTCCATGTATAGGAAGTCCGTGATCTGCATCCTCAAGAGCAGCAGCAGTTTCCATCCTGGCGTAGAGTCGCATAAGATGGCGCTGAGATCAGCCAGTGACTCAGATCCCCTTCTCTATGGAAAGCTTTGTGAAACATAGTTCGTAAAAATCTTAAAAAAAATAATCTTAGATCCACTCTGAAAGGGATGGATCACCTGCACGCAGTGGTTCCCCACTGAACTTTGGTAATCGATTTGGTGGAATGCCGTGAAATCCCATGACCCGACGAAAGAGTTGTGCCATCATGCCCATGTCCATTGGCCTTGGGGCTCCGGCACCCCTGTCCTCCTCCTCTTCTCCTTGCAACTGACAGTGGTGTGGCATCCTCAAGGTATACAAAAGTTAACTTATAATACAAACTTAGATTATTTTATTGGAGAGCCTGCTAGACCCAAACTCTACCCTGAATTTACCAACAAAAGTGAATTGGGTAGCAAAGCTAACATTAGCCGCAGTCTGTTAAAGTACGCCTTAAAAAAGGGTATATGCAGCAGGCCTATATAAATAGGCCCTTCATTATTACAATAGTTACGACTTAAACCTACTATGAAACCGTTAACCGTTAAACTATAGATGTGAAAGACTTTAGGATGGATTCCCGAAAGTTTTTTTTTTGTTGCCCCTATTGACTGACCACTAATATAACACTTTTCGATGCCAAAAGTGCGAGTGGATGGTTGGGTCACTGATGGGGGGTAATTTGTGATATACCATGTGTCGTTATATTGAATATAAGCTTTTGGTACATCTGCTTTATATTAAGACCACCCCCCCCCCCCCCCCGTCTGGCACACCAGTTACGCTTCTGCTGCCTTGCATACCAAAGGTCAGATTAACATATCCGAGGGGCATTCCCTACCACTGCCAGTGGCTAATGAAACACCCTTTTAAATTAATAAACGAGAGCAATTTTTATATCGGGGGAGGGGGGAGGGTAGGGTTTAACACATTCTTAACACTACTTTACACTATTGCGCAGACGCAGTCATTTCGCAATGACATAAACTCGTTTAGAAGACGCATCAGGCAATACTAAAAGACGTTAGCCAAAAGTTCATGCCCGATGCACGCAGTAATAAGAATGACACTTGTGTCAAAAAGAATCAAACACGTGTGATGGAGTAATCTGCATTAGGGGTCAAAAAGCCACCAAAGTGAGTCCGCGCACTTAAAACATTAGCTGAGCAAGGTGATATGTGACCAATGATCTTGCTGAACCTCATGTGTGCGAGCGACAGGCTTTAGGACTGAGAACCAGAAGCAGGCTGAAAGAATTAAGAGTTATAGAAACAAGCGACTGAAATAGAGGTGCCTTGAGCATCCCTTTGCTTTGCAACTGTACACAAAAGAGTAATATTTAACTTCATTTTATTTCAGAGGCCTTTCTGATCAGTTTTATCATAAAAAAGTCATTCGGTGAAATGAGTTCTTAATGTAGAATTCGAACACTGTGTTTTTTACGCACCCTATCCGGAAAAAAAAATCATCGTGCGATGAAAATAGTTATGTAATGGCGTTAGTAAAGAGACATGCAACACCCCTTCTTTCACACAAAAACTTACACCTGCAACATAATGACACTGCTTGAATGATAACATGCTGAATACGTCATACTTCTAACCTTCTCGGGGTTAAATCTAGCGGTACTCCGGCGTTTTTCAATTGTTGTACGTCATGCAAACAAACCTGCAACCTTATTTGTCAGTTTAACCACAGTTATTGCATCTTTCCCTGGTTGGGAAAATCCTTACGTACACTGTGTATGCACAGACGTGAAAGCTGCATGTACGTCCATAGTTTTTGTAAGGTGTGTCCGCAACTGTCTGTAAAAGCATGTTGAGCTCTTCAAAGAAGTTTATCACATGACTTTGAAGATGCACACGATCGATCGGTAGCGATATAGCTCCATTGAAGGATGTAATGTTTCGACTGGGAAGTAGAATTAAAGTTGACCCAAGGGCTAAAAGGGAACTGCAAGAGGCCTCTTAATCAGTGAGTTTTTAAGATTTTTGAATAAATGAAGAAATCCAATATTGTCGGGTTCCTTTTTTTTCTTTTTAAGCGTAAAATACTGGTTCGGATGCCTGGCGTTTGGAGACCTTCGCTGGGGACCTTCAGTAGGCCCTTACGTTTCAGGCTTATCATACCGCAGTCAGTGTGCAGTGAGGATGAAGTAGTTACACTCGTTTGTTAAAATGGTTTAATCCAACTAGTCTAACGTTATACAGTGCGATTGCTACTATGCTTCGCAATTTCGCGGAATTGTTGAGTGAGCTTACCAAGTTACCGTTGCCAACTCAGCCTTCGATTGTCCCGCTGTCCTAGTTTGGGTACAGTTATTCTCGCCTTACGGCCGTTCTAATTTAAGACAGAAATCTTAATCAAACCTTTCGCAATGATATACGCCCTACTTGAAGTCAAAACAAATTGATAATTGTTGCAAGAGACTCTCGAAGAAATCGGTTAACCTCATCTGCATATATACAATACGTATGAAGAGTCCAACAACAAGGCTTTCGTGTACTATCATCGTCACGTGACTGACGAAAACCGGAATCTCAACATAAGCAGTCAGTTCGCAAAGTTTCCCAACCAGGGAAAGATATAATAACTATGGTTAAACGGGAGAGTTGCAGACTTTACTCAAAGGGCTTATCCTCTCATCCCAAACTCCAAGTTTTGTAGCAGTCCAGAGAATAATGAACTTCACCAAAGAGCGAGGTATGGGATGCGGTTTCATGTGCGGTTTCAGTGGCGTAACTGTCGAGAGGCGTGGGGCTGAAAAACCCCAGAAATTGTCATGCCCCAACGCACCCCTCCCCCTCAACTGGCGATCAAAAATAAGAGAAATATGACATTGGTATACATATGAATATAAAATAAAATGTGACACCATTAACTAAATTTGTAACCTTGTTGTAGACCTACTGCCCTATTGAGCCTGTAGACTGTCTTGAATTGAATGAATAATTTCTACTTCGGACTGTGACTGTGATATGGACTTTCCACTTTTTCTATAATGCTTGATTATAAGCTGGGATCCAGGGGCAAAGCCCCTGTGGGGGTCTAGTGGGCGAAGCCCTCGGAAGCTCTTGTGTTCTAGCATTTCCGAAGCTTCAGAAAACTGTTTCTAACGAAAAAACCCGAAAAAGGTGACCATATTTTTAGGTCTACTCAATATTTTTTTTTTGGGGTGGGGCAAATTAAGATTTGGTCCCCCACTTTTTCACTTGAGGGGCGAAGGCCCCCCTTGCCCCCAGGATTTGCACCCCTGGCTGCGCGATACGGTCCATGAATGAATACTGCGACGCACCTGTTGTGCTGCATCCGCAAATGTCATTCCCCATGCAGGTAAGGTTAGATTTTTGGAGTAAATTACCGTTCAGTGTCTGACCAATTGGTTTAAGAATAACCAGCTACGGCTTTTTTCAAGTTGTGGCTCACTGGTTTGTCTTTTTTCACATTAAAGATAATTCGGAAAATTTGGGTGCTTTACCACCTCCCACTGGAAAAAAGGATAGCGTAGCTGTGACGAGCATGATGATATGCTTTATCGGTGCACAGAAGTCTCTGTCGGTTTGTCAAAGTAATTTTATTCTTGAAAATAGGGACTTTTTCCTGTATAAGTGTTCAATATCAAAATTCAAGGCAGCTTTAGAGATACGCGAAGCGTCATTTCCAATAATCTAGAGGTATATCGCTGCAAAACTACTAGACTGGTAAAATTTTCAACAAAAGATTACAAAAAGTAGCGACTCATTTTGGTAGCTTATACGAAACAATATTTCTTCAGCATCTTTGCACATACAGTCTTGCGCAACATTTCGCCCTAATTAGGAGAATATTCAGTTCGGGCAATATTTCAAAGACATAATAGAAGGTACAGAAGCATAAAATGCCCCCAAAATTCCATGTTGGTGGACTAGTAGTACATTTATTATGGTATTTATTATGAATGGAATGTACTCATGCATTTTTAATTGAAGTGAGACAATAAGTTACTTCAAACCAAAGGTCAAAATGACGACTGCTTAATATTCTACTCACAGAATGTGGGAAATGTCATTTCTGGCTGTTTGAAGGAACGAAGTTTTTTCCAAAATTAGCTGTACTATCCACGTCAACCGACAGTGGTGTTCCAACAGTGGTGTTACACTTAGCTAGTGGATTGACAGCGTCAGGTGGTTGGTTGGTGGGTGGGTGGGTTGGTTGGCTGGTTGGTCGGTTGGGTCGGATGGGTCGGCTGGGTCGGCTGGGTCGGCTGGGTCGGCTGGGTCGGTTGGGACGGTTGGGTCGGTTGGGTCGGTTGGGTCGGCTGGGTCGGTTGGGTTGGCGGGGTTGGTTGGGTGGTAAGTTGGAGTTTTACGGCCCTGTTTCCAACCTACTGGTTCAAGTCGATCCCGCCACTGCCCCTTTTTACAGCTGCGGCTCACTGGTTTGTTTTCCCTACTTCATTGCTTATGCGGAGCATCAAGCACACTGGCAATAGGTTCAAGTCTTTGGTAGCGTCAGAATTTTAGCCCTGAACAAAAGTTGCAATCTCCCTCAGTTCCCCATCAACCAAATAGTGGTTACGCTACTGCATCAGTGTAAACAATATACATTCTAGACCAGCATTATCATTATCGAAGTGAGTGAATTTTGCAGAAGAAAAAAGAATAACTGTACGTAGTTGCCTATTACTAACAGAGATGTTTAATTCTGAACGACGACACTTAAAAAAGCGTTTTGAAGCGCTTTACTTTGGGAGAAAAATGTTGGGTAAATTAAAAAAGTCACCTCTCTTATATTGTTCGAAATGGACATATTCCAGTGGTCCACAGGCTCAAGAACTCCCAATTCATAGAAAAATCATCCACACAGCTAGGCTTGTTCACATAAGTCTTAATGGAAGTATGTTATTCTTGCTGTAATTAGCATTCAAACCCGAAGCAAGGCGGAGGTTTCCTAGAACATGAACGAATATGTTCAAAAAGACCTTAGTGCCTTCAAGTAACTTGTTGTATCTTCAGCATACTTCAGTAATTTCATTTCACAATTTGGTCTTGTAGAGTGACGGCACGTACCAAGGGGGTTACTTTTATTTTCACCCGGTCAGAACATTTTTCGTCAAGATTACCCCAATTTTGAAACAAGTATAACTGTCCTAATACATAGCCAAGGTTGTACCAAGAAATGTGCTCATACCTCAGATCTTCCGGGGTTCAGGCATTGAGCCCCCACCAAGGTTTTGGGATCATGCATGAAATCCACATAAAATTCGATAGGATACCTTAGTAGGCCCTGGAACCCATCTACTGTAGCAAGATGTTCCTATCAAAAGATTCAATTTGTCATCCAGATATGACGGTAACGCTATAGAATTTCCTGACCCTGGACTCCACTATAGGGACCCTAATGCAGCCCTGTACCACACTCCTGAACTCGGGCTACGCTTTATAATTTTTTTTGGCCCCAGACGTTTTCCTTTGTTCTTTATCCACCTATCCACCTATCCACCTCGCCCCCTTGCCCTGCACCAACACACACACTTTTGAAATCATGCTGACATCACTGGACTTGTAGCGTCTACAATTAAGTAAATTGTTTTTAACATGATTATGTATCAACAGGCCCACAAAACAATTAGGGTAAAACGTCAAATATAGTTTTTTAGAATAGTAGCCATTATTGCAAAAATAAAAATTTTCAATACAGTATAATGTCTTTCATTCATTGAACGCATACTGTTCTCAAATTTATGACAATGAAAAATAAACGAGCATTCTAACTTTATATGTTTTTATTTTGATCCTAAGCGTGCTCGAATTCTCTCAAAAATTTGCCGAACAAGCATAAATCATCGGGGTCATGGAAATGCAGTTGCTTCCCCAGTGTTTTAAACTACCCAATCAACTTTTGAGTTTGGTTTATTTATACCCGAAAAGGAACTCTAAATAGCATAAGAGGTCACCTATAAATTAAAAAGATGGCAATTTCTGTGTTGTGGACAAACCAGCTGCACTTCAAAGTACTAACCTTGCTTCGCAATTGTTAACATTTTCTTTCTGAGAACAAATATTCTTGTAGGATCTCGAAAAGTAAATTTTGGCATCATAATCAGGGTTTCCTATTGTCAGTGAGAAACACCGTTGACGTAAGCAAGTGGGTTTCTATTAATGTTGGTGTTGGTTTGTTGGCTATATGCAAGTATTATCTCAATGTACATATTAATTCTTACAAAGACTGTCAAATGATGTGTTTGTCAGTTTGACTAAGTTATGAAAAAAAGCTTACTTGCACAAATGACAAACAACGTGGGTTTGAAAAGTGAAAAATTAAAATTAATTGAAGGACTTCAGAGCATTATAAATCTGTCATAAATGTTTACAAGCATTGATTGATCGCCTGACTATGTGTTTGCTTGTTTGCTTAAAGAAAATTATAATCACTACATGAGGTCAATTTTTCGCAGCACATTAATGTTAGATACATATATAGTATGTATGTGATCTTATTACCTTAAAATTTTCAGTTACTCACAACTGAAGAAGAAACTGGCAGTTTCCGGTGGAATGCTAATAAATGAAGCATACACAGCACTGTAAATATTTGAAAACTTAAATGTTTCATCATGTGTGTATTTACTTGTTAAATGATAAAGCTAAACATGGGCGAACTGCTTCCACTTCTCGTAGTTTATGAAACACAAATAAATCTTTGCTATGTGTGAGTGAAAGATTCTTAAAGTTAGACTTCAAATTAAACTTAGCTTTCTTCCAGTGCTCCCATCTTTTACCGATCTTTTAAGATATCTATGAATGAAATTGACCTAGACTGGTATCTTCATACAGTTAGAATGAATAGAAGCATTGTCTGTCAAGAGTCTCAGTGTTAAAAATCAATGTTAGAGGGTTAGGGGAAAGTCATGTCATGGGGGGTGGGGTACGACAAGAGGGAAAAGTCTAAAGGGTAGAGAGAAAATACTGCTATTTTAGGTGTTTTTTGCATTGCCAGGTTGGGTCATGGGAGGGGGTTCTGACCCCCCCCCCCTCCGTGGCTACGCCACTGTGTTATATGCTTAATAGAAACAATCAGTCAAATTAGCACTGGTTAAGAAGTTCGAAATCAATTATGCAATTGCAAATTTTGAGCTTTTGTTACATCTAGTAAGGTTCTTTTGTTAGAAAATTCCTTTCAACAAAGCAACTGCCAGTAATGTAATGCCGGCACATTATGTCAGATTCCGTTCTTTTTTTTTTTTTTTTTTTTTTGTTCTGTTTTTCTTGAAGTTTAGTTGTGTTGCTTGTCTGAACATCTGTTTAAGAAGATCTAGCATTACTCTACACCATAGCGAACAATTTTAATTAATATTCCCGCTGCAGCGTGTTCTAAATTCGCGAAGCAGTTAAAGTTTGGTTTCGCCGAATGGCTCTTGGCTAGAGATTCGGGAGGACTCTTAGAAAAAGTAATTTGCTCAGTCTTTCTTTGATTTTCTTTGATTGCACTTACGAATAAAGACTAATAATATTGTAACTACTGTCAAATTGAAATCAGTGGAGGAGGTGGGGAGGCAAATTTTCTTTGGTACAGGCTGTGTACAGGGCTAACAAGAGGCCAGTCGTGTTTCTGCACACCATAATGTGAATATTGTGCACTTGTTAAGGGGGATGGTCTGTGGGTGGTGCACAACAATGCAATCAGTTTGGGTGCAGTGGTTTTAGTACGTGGTTTAGAAGAACCTGAAACTGTTTGTAAAATAATAATCATATGCAAATAACTGTCTGAGAGTGGGTTACTTAGTCTAACCAACTGAGGGTGGTTTTGGTTTTTGTTGTTTTGGGGTCTGGGGTCTGGTATGGGGTTGTTATCAGTGCGGTAGTTGGTATTGGGGGCGTATTCGGGTGGTTTGGCGGGTTGTGTGGGTGTTGCGGTGGGGTTGGTGTGACGTTTCCGTTCGTGACAAACATTTTCTTTAGGTGTTCTGTGTGTGGCGGAAATACACTCTAAAAAGTTTGGTCGATTTTGACCATTGATGTGGCCAATTATGCACCGATCTAAACTATTGGCAAATTATTGGCCATTTCTATGGTCAAAAGTGACCAATTTTTGGTCAAATCTGCCATAAAATGGTTTCTTTTGCTCATTGTTCGGGTCAACGACTTGACCATTGTTTGGGTAGGTGCATAGTTAGTCTGCGGAGCAGACTCTGTATTAGCCGAAAGATGGCGCTTTCTCAAAATCATAATACACCTCTCTAAACAGTATAATATACAGAGTCTGCAAACCTTCGTTCAGTTTCCATTTAGAGGGAATCCCGCATTTTGAATCAGTGAACATGAGATGGTCACGTGGTGCACGAAACGAGTATGAATAGTGTGTTTTGGTACATACAACTGATACAACGAACGGCGAACAACCTTATTAGCTTTTGTAGGTAGAAAATGTTTACCAGGCCATACGTTCCATGCATAAATATTACCTATTACGCGAGAGGTATTATTTAGTATTTTAATTTTTGTCGTGACGTCATATTTGGTGGTCGTAAATGAGATTCGCTAGAAAGTTGGCAGGCTATTGTATACCATAGGTATATGCCATGTAACTTGTTGGAAACGTGGGCGGTTAAAATAAGCCTGTGGAGTGTGTTTACTGCAAAGCTGATGCCACTGTCTCTGCGTTTGTGCACGTAAACCTTCAGCCGAGTGGTGCAGATATTTTTTATTTAACAGTGAAGCCGTTTAAAGACTCATAGTATTATTTAGAGTAGCGAAAGTAAGATTTTTTATATTTGAATGTAGTAGTTGAAACGCAAACACTATTGTGTAAATGGCCTGCTTACAGAAGGCTAGTGCATAGTTGACCATAGTGTTTTTAGAGTGATGGCTGATGGTTAGCGATTTCGTTTTGTCCTGTCCAGTTTGAGTTGTTAATTTGTTACTACGTGCCTGTTCTAATGTACGTTTTAAAAAAGAAAATTAAAACTATGAATGGGTCAGTAGCGTAGCCACGGGGGTGGTTTGGGGGTTAGAACGCCCCATGACCCAACCTTGAAAAGCGAAAAACACCTAAAACAGCTGTTTTTTCTCTCTATCCTTAGGCTTTTCCCTTATGTCGCGCCCCAACCCCTCCACGACACCACACACCCACCCTCCATTACACAAACATTAAACAAAAGTGTACCCGTCCTTGTTTAACGACTACTGTAACAGTAAAACAACTTCTGTTGTTCACCTTACAGTAACTCTCGTGGGGTTGTAAACATAGTTTTCTTACTGTAAACTAGTTTTAGGTATAATTTAATGTCATTCTGTGACGTCGCCTCTTGAAAAAGCAACATAGACACCCCAGTACATCAAAGGCGGTGTGGGGTGTAACTAATATCTGAGTTTGTTACATGATCTGTGACCTCAAATGAGCTATGTTTTCATTGTGTTCGCACTGCGTGAAAAACAATTAACACATGCTGACTGACATGTTAGCTAACCCCAAATGTTACGTAATTTTTCGTGTATTGAAACACATCTTTAACTGTCAGTCAATAAATCAGATATGAAACTTGACTTAATCAAGTCTGCATGTAGTCGGCTTCTTTTCCTCCCTGAAGCGATAAGAGTTAATCAGGCAGAGAGGAAGAATGTAACATAAAGTAAGAGGGACCGTTTCATCATGTGAATTTTACAGGGAATGATTTGCAGTGTACAGTAGCTTCTCAATATAGGCCTTTTAGAAATCATAGAAATGGCATACCAGATGCCTTGGTCTCGTGTCATCACAGCTGAAAATTTCAACTTAAACTTTAGAGAAAACAGTAAAACCCTTATGTGTTGATATTAATGAGTCCATAAGAGTTGTGCAAATTCACTCAGAAATAATGTTTGGTAGAGTCAATAAATCAATCCAACTTCTGTCAGTTTGGAGTGCGCAGTATAGATCATATATATAAATTTGTTTTTTTTTTTTTGTCTTTATTGTCTATAAACGACTGATTTTTTGATATCACTTAATTCAGCCAGCGACTGAGATTTAATCGAATTTGTTCCCATAATGATATATTCAGTTCTGAGTCTGCTATGCTAATTTACGAATTTATGCTTAGAGGTAACCCATTTAAACTTTTAGACGTAACTACGGAGCGCGCCTAGTGTCATAAATACCGAAGAGAGATGCCGAGTTTCATAATGACATTTCGAACTGCCAAATGAAATGTTAAATTCCAAAATGACATGTTGAATTTTAAAATAAAATGTCGAAATAAAAAAAGCGATGCCGATTTTTAAGATGACACACAAAATTCCATAATGAGGAGACAAGGTTACTCGTAATAATGTCCTAACCAATGTGACATATCGATAAAAAGTGAGTAGGTTTCGGAAGCACTGAAGTACGCCGCTAACTTTGACACGGTTTTGACGCTGTATGCGAGTGGAGTGCCAACAGTGTCATATGTCGAAAATTTCAAAATGAGATGTCGAGAAGGTCCTATTACTGAATGCCCGTGAATGCCCGTCTGTATAAAGATTGCCCGAACTCTGACAATTAATGCCTGCCCCTGAGGATGAATGCCCGTATAGTATGTTATTGGTTGCCCTACATTCCCAAGCAGACATTCAACAATTTTTTTTTTACTATATGGGTCAATGTTCAGGACGTTTTTAAGTCTTAAGTTTCTTTAGAAAGGCTCGTTTCCCATAACGTTCGTTATTCATAATGGAAAACGAATTGATTCTTCAAAATAGAAAAGGTTTCTTAGAAGGAAAAAGGGCTCGATGTTGGTAATCAGAAAAGCAATTCAATATTCATAATATGGGAAAATAACATTTTCCAGCTGTAAAGGCGTCCCGTATCTCGAATCAAGGTAACACATCCTTAAAATTTGCAGGGATGATAGGGGCCAATGTCTTGTCTGCAACATGTTGACATCGTTTTAACATGTTTCATCTATATTGAAATTGGCAAAAGAATATTGTTGAATTTCAAGGAAGGGATCATGAATAGCGAAAGTAATCTCAATAATGAACAACGAACCTTTTTTTGGATTATTTTTTTTTCCATCTCATTTATTGAAAAGATAATTGTGGATTTTTAACTTTATACATACATATAATGTAAGGATTGAATGAATCAAAAGGTTACACTTTAAAAAAAAAAAAAAAAAACAAAGAGTGAGTTATACATAAATGGGAAACAAAATTCAAACAAATTACACGAAAAATTCTTTGAAATACAGTTCTCTTCCTTCTTTATTTTCTTTTTGGCAGATATAATATTCTACTTCAAGTAAGAAGCGAAATCTAAAATAAAATACAACAGCATTAGGATTTTTTTCCGAGAGCTTGCAATTGTATATATAATACTTGGCATTCAAAATAAAGAAATTTAGAGGATGGGTGTATTCATAAAACAAAATTTACTTGATTTACGCTAAAATCCCTTTTTAAACAATTTAATAGAATGCCATTCCAAAAACGTGTAGTAATGTTATAAGA
Organism: Holothuria scabra; assembly: GCA_037179385.1. NCBI lineage: Eukaryota > Metazoa > Echinodermata > Holothuroidea > Aspidochirotida > Holothuriidae > Holothuria > Holothuria scabra. Next base: position 37,069,154 of record CM074190.1, read on the forward strand.
CCAGAACAAGTGGCGTAAATTTCGGCAGTATCTTTGCAAAAGATAGAAAGGGGTGAATTTTTCTTTTAAATCTTGTATAAAAAATTAATACAACCTAGAATTCTGTGAACGAAACGGAACTGAAAGTATTGAATCTTGGGGTCTCTAACAGGTTTGGAGGGTATGATAAAAATATCTGACCACGAATATGATAAATTTCTGTAAAATTCCCATTTTGATATGACAGTAGCTTTGGATGCCTTTTTCTTGATGAGATAATTCTATACCATTTTATTGCTACGAGCATGATATATAAACATTGTTAAACGCTTTGTGTTATCATTGAATTCATTAGTAGTGTGTAGAAGTCTCCACTCCCTCGGGATGGCAGAAATAATTCCATAATAGAATGTGAAAGAGAAAATACCAGTAACGTAATATTTCTGACAGAAATCGTTGTAATTAAGCACTTCGACTCTATCATTAAAAAAATCACTCATTTGTAAGTTTTGGAGACCATGAGAGCTCTAGAATAGATATTATTATAAATATTAATTATGAGAATTGAACCTTTTCGTGAATTACGAATAACGAAAAAAAAAATTATTATGAATGATGAACCCCGTTTTGATTATGATCATTGAGCCTTTCTCTTCGATTATGAATAGCGAACTTAATGAATAATGAACCTTATTTTTGTCGTCCATTATGGTATGAATAACGACCTTTATCAATAATAAACCTTATGAATAAAAAAACGTTTGAAACGTCCCCAACGGTAGTCCCATATCAAATACAGTATAGGCTACTGTACAAGCCATGAGATTCGGTGTTCAGGCTTGCAGACACAAGTAATTAGTCCTACTGTTAACCCTTTACCGTTGTTTGGGTCCTTTTGGACCCATGCGGAGAGCTCGGCTGTCACCCATCTTTACTGTTTCACGCGGAGCTCGAAACTGCGAGTTAGCTACCCGAAAATTCGGCCACAACAACGAGAGAGACAATAGTTTAAGGTCACGGGGTCAATGGCCTACGGAAGCCGATGCGGGGCGGGCTACGTCCGCTTTTCCGCCCACTCCCGAGGCGCGCAGATATGCCCCGATCGGAGCACAACGGTAAAGGGTTAAGGGTAGGATACCATTTACATTATTTACTGTACAAGCCATTCACCTCGGTAGGATACCATTTACAGTATTTACTGTACAAGCTGTGCGCCTCATGCTCCTCTTGCTGAGATCATGTAACGTACCTGTTTTTTTCATCCAGTCTAGAATGGAGCCATACATTACAGACTAATGATGTAAATGGTCTGTGGTCCGTGAGGTTGGTCAGATGTTTTCCTTCAGTTGACGTAAAGTAGCTTCTTTGGGAAGCAATTTAAAGTTTGGGTTCGCCGAACGGCTCTTTGCCAGAGAGTCGGGCAGTAGGGAGGACTTTAGAAAAAAAGTCTTCTTCAACGAGTGACACTTCCGGCCTCAGTCTACACCTGATATGTCATCAATTCATTTCCTGGACAGAATTTCAACACCAATCTGCTAAAACTCGCATGCATTTAATAATTCACGCAATACAATCTGAGCTGTCAAAGCTTTCATACGGTCCTATCTGCCTTTGCAGAGTTCAGAAAGAGAAGGCATATCATACCCCATTTTAAGAGTTACATAACTTATTTATAAGTTATCTCACAAATAAACAACAATTTGTCCGTTACAGAGGTAACGATTCTAACACGAAGGAAATTACTGTTTGTGTCTTACGTGGTTTTTTTGGGGGGGACCTTAATTTTACACTACGTTTAAATGATCTGTAGGCCATAAATCGTCAACTTCCGTCTCTACAATGGTTGTCTTTATGAACAGATTATCTTGTTCCTTCCTTAAACGGTGAAGTATTTATAATTCTGTAGTAGTCTCTGGCATTAGGGAGAATTCTGCCCATTGAAAGTTGACGTCATGACTTGGATTCTTTAATGATCAGTATTTTATTTTTCCTTAAAAGAAGGGTTTAGGGTCATAACAGGATTTTTGTATATTAGAGGAGTACTTATCCTGAGCACTTTGGTGAAATTTGCATTGAAATCCGATTTGTGGTTCTCAAGATGTGAACACGTAAAGTTTTAACATTTTCAAGAAAGGGTGAACTTGAAGCACGCACATATGACATCACATCCCCACATTGATGGACAGTCTTTTGTTTTTCTTTAAACTTTATGCTGGATTTTCTCGTCAACAATCACATATTATTAAAATGTGATTGCATGAGTGGCATGGTATGTGAGAAAGTGATAAAAGCTCTGTTGCCCTCAAACTCACTTTTTAACACAAATCTACTGGCTTCATTTACTGATATCTCAAGAAATACATTTCCGATTTGAATGGAACTTTCGCCACACTGTGTGGAGTTTGTTCCTTTTTCACACATGAAAATTAAATTTTGCTTATACTCCCCCTTTAAGCCATCCCGACTCTCTGGTAAAGAGCCGTTCGGGGAAGGCCGAGACGTATTTTACTTTGGAGTGATTCCCCCAAAACTTACTTTGATAATCTGTTTGTTCTCTTTATGTCCGTTTACATATCATTTTTTTTTAAAAAACACTTCCCTGTTAAACTGATGTGAGATGACTATGTGTAATTCATACAGACGCTCATCCGTACACTTGATTGGCCGTGAGCGTGACCAAGTGTTTTGTAATCCAAGACACACTCGTTCGCTGTGCACACAGCGCGCGATCTCGGTTTATCTAAGGCGCGAAAAGTTGAGGCTTTTTACAAATCGCGGGTCCGCGTCGTTTCATTGATGCAGGACTTATGCATACTCATATATGTGGTTGTTTGTACCTTTATACTTAATTCCCTCCCTTTGGGAGAATGTTGAAAATTTGCAAACAAAGGTTATCATTACCATTGAAAAATTTATTTTTATGCCATTTGAAACAGGAAACATAGTGTCACATAAAACTGAATGAATATCATGTTATTTGTAAGTAACGCCAGCCAACTATGCAACGGTTTCAACAACTTCTTTTGCAAAAAATTCAAAATACTTTCCTATACCACCTCCATAGGCCTATTTGTCAATGTTTGTTCCAAACAAGATTCGCAAATGATGGTACCAGATCGTCATGAAAATTCGTTAAACTGGTCAACTAGAATTTGGAATTTCACATTAGAAACAATAGGAAACGGCACCGGAAGACGCAGTGGTGTATTTCCCATTTTTTTTTCCAAATTATCTCTAATATTAGCTCTATAGGTTCTCAAACATTTGTCTGAAAGCAACATTAAAGTTTTGGAACGTCTGGCTCTTTAATGAAAAGAAAAAAATCCAAAAACTGCCATGTGTGACACCATAGCAACAATTGACAACTACTACAGGGCTGTTTTCCTTTATTGTGTTTCATAAATTTACAAATTTTCTGCACAGAAAGCTCTTCGTTTTGAAATGTTTGTCTAAAAAGGCAACAAAGTTTCAAAAACGTTTTAATAATAGCTGAGGGGTCTCCAACTGCAGGCTTATGTAACATTATGTAGCAACAACGATCTTCGGTCACCGTTCAATGTCGAACTTTCTTATAGGAAGCGCAGATTCCTTAAATGTCTCCAACTATTATCAAAACTTTATTTTAATAGTCAACAATTTTTGGGAGCTTTGCCAGCAGCAATTACGTTCCTACTACGGTACTTTTCACACTTTGAACAAATTCTTAAAAATTTGTGTTCTTGCCCCAACCCCCTTCCCCTAACACTTCCCCCGACTGGAAAAATCTAGCTCCTCCCCTGCTTCCGTATAAAACTCGTGGTTAGTGCAGTTGGTGACATCCACGGTGGTGTTAATGTTCATACAACTCGAGTTGACGGAGTGATCATCTATTGTAAGTAAACAAACAGACGTTTTTAATTGCAGGTCCTGTTAGACAGATGTACAGAGATGCAGACGTTACTCCCAACAATGTGAACAGAGTCGATTGTAGTCTCTCACTTACTTCAATCTTCCCAAATAAAAATAACTGTACAATACATTAATTGATAATTATATTTCGAATGTACTGTGAATGGTACAGAACTGTAATTATTATCACGATCAAGATATTACTTTGATATAATGCTTCTCCAGTTATGTAAATAAAGTTTTATCTAGCCATATCAAGCCAGATATAGCTTGATGAAATGGCGGTCCAGATATGTAAATAAAGTTTTACCTGGCCATATCAAGCCAGTTGAAACTTGATGGAATGCCTTTCCAAAAAAAAAAATTAAAAATGAAACATGAAATTATGAGTCACAGTCACATTTACGCCCAGTAAAAGTAATGAAAGGAATGTTATGTTTGTATGCCAGTATTGTGTTCTTGCACATAAGGGAATAAAAGCCCACATTATAGTTATGTTACTACTTATTAGAAATGTACAATTCAGTAATGAGTTGATTAGCATAACCTAAGTATGCTTGAGGATATACTGTTTAAGTGGTAAACCTCGTATCCCATAGACAATTTTTGAGTAAGATACCATGATTAGCAATATCAAACACCTTGAGAAATCAAAGAACGCTACAGTGGAGGTCCTATCATCTTAATCACGATCAATATCTTCCACAAATTTTAAGGAAGCCATACATTTAGAGCGACTTTTCGTAAAACCACCATGTCCGGTTCATTAGGGATTATGCGTACTAATAAAATATAAATTAAAACATTAAAAATGCGTGATGAACTGGTCACGGTTAAAATATATACATGGTTTTCTTCCCTACCCATTACACAATTTGATGATTGACAGACAATGATAACCCATTCATAGACATTTCATCCACCTCAAGAAACCTTAGCCACAGCATGCAGTGCATGCAGAGGGAGTTTTCATTACAATCCTGCCCAAAGTACGGTGTAATTTTTTGCAACCTAAGTGGAACAGAAGCTCGGTGAAGTGATAATAATAGACCCCCAGCGGTGGGTTTGGAAACTTGATATACCCCAGTTGGACAATAGTTAACTGAGGTTAATCAACTTCTTTACCGGGATCAAAACAGCATGTTATATTAATTAAAATCTGTTGTAAACAAGTCTTTTTCAAAGATATAGGAAAAAGCTGGTAAAACCATGGTAAAACAGACACAGGTCGATAACTTGAAATATTATCCGGATCACCAGACTTAGATTTGCAATCTTTTTCTAAATCTTGAAAATTTCCCTATTGAAAGATAAATTGAATATATGAGTTAGCATGGAAGTACTTCCATGGCGCAAGTACCACAATATTTTTATGTACATGTTTTAATACATAATGCGCTCTTTGATGCGTTTCTAAATATTCATTAAATTCAAACGACTTTCACTTGAGGTCATTATTTAGACATTAGTCTTGACATATTAAGGACATTAAATTGTCCATGATTTGAGAAAGAGTCGGTGGCAGGGGATGGACATCGTCTCTTGATTTTTGAACGAGAGACATGTCCCAGACGTCCAGAAAATCAAACCTTTTTTCAGAGCTGAAGACATCTCGAAGAATTTTTTCTCCTTGAAGAGCAATCCAGTCACTTGAAATTAATATAAAGCCCCCAATTGAATGACCTCGTGTGTTGGCACTTCTTACTACCACTCGAGTCCCTGGGCTTCTTTGCCACAGTCGTTCGACTGCCCCCCTGACGGCAAGCAGACGGTCCCTATAGTATGAACCTTCTGGTTGACCAAAGTGAGCCCAAATAGACAAGACAATAACAACATCATTCCCACCCTTCATATGCTCTATTTCTCGCGCCACGTAAGTTAAGTTTTGTACGGGGATTGTATGACTGTCTCTTATAGGTAAACCATGGAATGTAAAACGAATGCTTGCGTTTCCTTTCTGGCAATAAAAAAAATCTGAGCAATTCCATTTTAATTTCCCTTTTAAATCCATGAACATTTGTCGTGCAGTCGAGTCTCCGAACAGTCGAACCTGCTTATTCTGAAGACATTTCTGGGTATTATTTGAGCTAAGAGATGTGATATTGCAGTGGAATGGTCGCCACTTGTTTAGGTAAAAATAGCCATTGGTTGTAACCGTGCGTGGAACGTAACTATAGTGTGAAGTACATTTTGGTAAAGCTGCCCTCGGTCCATTATAGTTGGAGTAAACTTCAATGGGAGCTTCAAATGTCTTCACAGTTTTCTTTGAACTGAAAAACAGATGAAAGTATGAAAAAGCTACTGGCTCTCGTTACAAATAATTAAATTACACACAAAATAATAACTTGGTATCATAATTATAAAGATGATGAAAGGGTGTCTATAGAGAGCGCTCTGCAAAGTTAGGAATATGCATTCACCTATGTGTACAAAAAAAGGAAAGTTTAATGTTTTATTGACTGTAAAGATGAAATTATTAAGGAAGTGCATTCAGAAATTTTAATTTTTCGTATTGTCTAAAAAGTATTGTCTAAATCCTGTGGAACACTATTGATTGAGTGAGTGAAAATGTAACTCTAAAATGCGTCATTTCACTCAATAAGCTAGTTAGGTACGGTAATGTGTTTTGGTGGCTATACACATGCGTGCGTCTATAAAATCGTCGGGATAAACGGACCAATCTCACACATGCAACACGGGTTCCAAAATTTGAGGTTGCTTGATAATTTGGTAACATCATTTTTTCTTAATCCAATCATAACCGGATGAATCATAAGTGCGGTTCTATGTAGTGTACTTTGTCAAAGTTGTCATATGCAATTTAACCTGCTGAAAATTAGAGCTTCCTATTTCGTTCGGGTTGGAAATTCAAATTAATGCTTAGTGTTGTATGCACATAATGAAACAAAGACAAGAAAACGCCATACACTAAGTGCTTGCTTCGGTTTGTGTTTTCCGCGCTGTGCCACACAATTCCATGCGCCAATGAAGCTGAACGAACTACTAGCTTTTTATATGAGAGGATCAAAATTAATTGCCTAAACGTTGCTAAGCATGCTAGTTTTCGCCAATTAAACCTTATATCCCTGTCGTGTTCCTAATATTTCAAGTATGTTCTACAGTTGCGTGGACGCAAGCACCAAACTGAAATTTTCCCATTTTTTCCTTTTGAAGGCTCAGGTTAGCCGCCAAAGTAGAATAAATTCTCTGATCCGCCGACTTCTTTGTTTGTTAATTCGATCCGATACTTATCAAAACCATGCATGCAGTCGGTCGGCTGCCCATTGTACCCTTGATTAGCCTACACTTGTTACTGTCGTCAGCAGTACTATAAAGTTAGCCTAACGTACAGAAGGTTTGCGTTGAGGACTAGCCTAGGTTTTTCAAGCACAACACAGATGGTAATCTTCTCGTTTCCATGAAGTATTTATTTTGGAAGTACGCCACTAACCTGCTCATTTAACCCTTTACCGTTGTGCTCCGATCGGGGCATATTTGCGCCTCGGGGGTGGGCGGAAAAGCGGACGTAGGCCATTGACCCCGTGACCTTAAAATTCTGGTCTCTCTCGCTGTTGTGGCCGAATTTTCGGGTAGCTACTCGCAGTTTCGAGCTCCGCGTGAAACAGGAAAGATGTGTGACAGCCGAGCTCTCCGCATGGGTCCAAAAGGACCCAAACAACGGTAAAGGGTTAAAACTTTGGGTTTCTTTTCAGATAGTTTGAAGATTTTCGTTGTTATTGAACAATGAAAAGATAAGCCCTTTCTACTAGCAAATTCCGAGGTGGCGTTACGAATGATTGTTTTTATATAATGTCATCTTAGACCTGACGGTTGAGGCTCTTTAACGAGATCGAGAAAGGACTCCCAAGCTTTGTTGCCCTTCCAGACAAAAACCGGAGCTTATATTGCAGGGGAGTAGCCAGGATATTGCAAACGCTGAGTTCCGTCGCTATCATAGCAACAAAGTAGATCATCTTGTAAATCTAATTTGTGTTTACAAGCTCTTAGCAAGGATTTCGTCATTGGAGGGGTTTCTCCGGTGTGACTTTGCGTGGAGTAGGGTATTAAAGTTGGCACTCCCAGTAACAACGGTTGAGGAGTTTTACATCCCTTCGCTACCCCCCCCCCCCCCCCCGTGTGTTTATGACTGTGTGTTTTTCCTTAATTTACTGCATCAAAGGGAGGGGGTCACGGACACGCAACTTGAGAAAGATGAGAATGTCGCAAAATGGGAAAGTCCAACATTTGTACTTTAATGAGCGCTGTCAAAGATCGCCAAACCTTTGCGCCGGTTAGGAGGTTTCATCATTTATTTATTCTCAGGCATCGTAAGTTAGGTGTGAACTTCAAAAAATTGAAATCTTCTGCTTACGTCACCAATATTTCGGGTCGATTTGTGTTCCTGATCTTTTCTCAAATGTGTCTTAAAAGTTTCAGCATTTGCCCAGAACTTTGCAAATTCTTCGTAAATTCCACAAAAGATGGGAGAATGTTTGGCACTCGCTGAAAAATCCAATCAATTATTTCTGAACCTTCTCCGTAAACCTTTTGCGTACTTCTGAAGAACGTCTCCGGAAACGTTTAGCGTACGTTTGGTAGACTTGCACTTTAACCACAAAGGTAAAAGATTTTGTGGTGTCTTTATTTTATTTAAGACTTAATTTGTAAGAGCGACACAGATGCCGTTCAACCAATGAGTTCTAATAGCAATTCGTTTTGTGTCCTTGACTTTTTCTCAAATGTGTCTTTAATGTTTCATAATTTGCGCAGATTTTTTTGTAAATTCTTCGGAAATACCACAAAAGATGGAAACAATCTGTAGAATGTTTGACACTCGCTGAAAAAGTCGTTCGATTATTTCCGAACCTTTTCCGCAATTTTTAGCAAACTTCTTAAGGCAGTCTCAAAAACGTTTAGTTTACGTTTGTTTGGCTATCACTACAAACTCAGAGGCTAAAGATTTGGTGGTGTCTTTACTTTATTTTACTTTAGACCTAATTCATGAAAGTGGCGGCGCAGATGCCGTCCAATCAGTGAGTTCTAATAACAGCTCCCTGGGCCAACTTGGTCAGAGGGAAAAAAGGTAGTGGAAGTAGTGTTGCATTGATCAAGGAGAAGGTAGAAACTGCCTTCCTGTTCTCAATGAGCATGCTGGTTAGATACCAATTACAATTGAGCAAGACCGAAAAATGGTAATATTTTTATGCAGTCATTACTAACCAGTAATCGGTTTGATCGTAAGATAATCGCTTGATATATAAAAAGATTGTAACGGAAATGTCACGCGACGTTCAGTTCCTCTTGACATATGCGGAATAGTTCGAATATGTCGGCAAGAATTTTGCAAGTAACTCTTGAAAAATAAGTGCTAATCGCATTAATCTCGCTTGTTCTTCGCAAATATGGACTTCTCAGAAACCAGTCCCTGTACGCGCCATTTGCACATTCAGTATGTTGCTTTCAACACAAACTGCCCAAGAGTGTTTCACGACTCCACTGTCGGGAAACGTTCTGATAAATCTTCTCCGGAAGTTGGACTTGACCATATTTTTCGACAGTGGCATCATAAACGAATCAGTGGCGGTGTCCCTAAAAACTCCCTTAAAGAGAGTAATACGCGCCCAAATCGTTTGCGTTAAAAGAAAAATTGAACTTGTATTGGAGAAAATTAAGAATTTTATCACAAAATTTGGGGATTGGTGTTGTTGTTGACCGTTTGAAGAAAGTTTGAAAAATTTCCGATTTTTCATCTTTATATCCAGCAAGCAATTATGCTTATTCTCCCCTATAGCTCCGCCACTTATTGCAGCCTTCTAATACCTTTCCTTTGACTTCCAGTGATTCAAGCCTTCTACCAACCCCTATAGCTGCGCAAGTGATTGGAGCTCCCTCACTATTCCCATAGACCTATTTCCAAATAGCAATTACAATGAATTGTGGGATAGAGTTTTGGGGGTGCGTCAATTTTCACCACAGTAAAATTTCATTGACAAAAATGAAAAACACCAAAACTCTATCCCACAATCCTTTGTAATTGCTATTTGGAAATAGGTCTATGTTGTAGCCACGTCCCTGACTGCATCTCACGCGGTATGAAATTGAGTGAAACCTTAAGGTCTGGGGATATGACCCTTGTACCTGAACCAAGTGATTTTTCACAAAATGTTCTTTTTAATTTCAAACGAAGTGATTTGTGAGGGCGAATGGGGAAATGCCATGGCACGCGGAATAAAGGCACGTGATAGAAAAGTCCGAAAGCATATATTTGGTTGGTGTGTGGATTACTTTGGGTACCCTTTTACTCATGTTGTAATCTCCGGTTCAGAACCTTGTTGCTGGGGAGTTGTGCGACCCTTCGTTAATGCAGGACTGCATATTTTCCTTCCCCCTAGAACCCAAACTGCAGAACGATACCAGCTGACAATGAAAAGAAGGGTTATTTTATTCATTTTTAAGATAAAACAATCTTGACAAACAGTTATAATGATTAATTGTGCAAGTTGGCACCAAATTAATTTTGGTTACGTCTGAATAAAAGCTGTGGCATCCACCCAAAGCCGGCAACTAATGCGCACTTTTAAAACAAGGGATTTCTTGATTGGATGTTGCTATAGTGTTCTTATAGTTAGGATTAGGAATTGAGAAAGGGGTTATAGCCATCAAACAGGCTGTGATTTTTTTTTTCTTTTTCATTGGCCTGCCGGCCTAATTTATTATTCGATTTTTTCATACATTTGTTCTCAAGAATTTATATAAAACGAAATTGATGGTCCTCAATTGATAATCTAGTTGTGCCGTTGAGGATGTAGTAAAGTATTCATAATAACGTTAAATAGAAACAAATATGACTTTTCTTGCTATTGCTTCTTCAAAGTAACCATTCATTTAGGACAGGATTGTCCAACCTTTCGCAGCGGTGGGCCACATGAAATGGTTATGATAGACGAGGGGCCGCATTCTATATTAAGTTTTTTTTTTTTTAGTTTTCTTCCGACGCCCAAGGCAACAAAATGAAATCATTGCACTGATTCATTTTCGTTTTTGATTGAACAAATAAATAAATTTCAGCGAAAATTGATGGTGTTGGGCAGAATACTCGGACAAAGTTTTTTTCTTTTCATATTCCTCCTAAATCATTCTCAACCCGCCCCTGTGGACAACACTCCAATGTAGCTACATGTAGCAGACTTTTGAAATAAATTATTTCATTCAAAAGTACAAAAGTAAGCGTGTCATAGCGGATGGCAAAGCCTAAAGTTGCCATCAATTAATCTGCTTCTTGAATAATTTTGCAATATAGAATATATCTGACGGGCAGGACGCAACCTTTTCGCGGGGCGGACCGTGGCCCGCGGGCCGTAGGTTGGACAACCCTGATTTAGGATAATCTCACCTGTTGCAAATAATTTTGCGGTACGTACCTTTTAAATATCAACTTTTCGATGCTACTTAATGAGGTGTATAATTTCTGCGAAGATTTACCAGTGTTCATATGATGAAAAGCCCAGTCATTACATGTTAGGTGAGGGTTTTTAGGTCGCTGGCAGAACCATGGGCCATGAGTATCAGTCGCACTGACATTGCAATAGGGGTTCTAGGATAAGAGAACGTAAATATATTCATAAATTTTGGAACGCATCCTAAAAGCAAGTTTATCTGAAAAATTGCATTTGGTTTAAAGTAATAAAAATACAGTCTAAGCCTTCCTTACAAAGGTAAAGGAATCGGGATTTCCTATAATCAGTTTGTCTAACTTTTCATTTTTTTTCAAAATGAACAATTAAGGGTTTTATCTTAACAATCATGGACTGCACGAGAAATTTTAGAGTTTTTTTTTGTTAGTTGGGTGGCCCTGTTAAAATATAATATAAAAATATAATTGGTATAACTGTTTATATAGGAATTTTGTTCGTTCAAAGCGATAACCAAGGCAGTAAAGGAAATATAATCATTAATCTACAATTCACCAACAACCTGCAGATTCAAAAACGTTGCATCAATGTAGAAATTTGATTTCGTTTTTCGACTTTTGTTTTTTGATTTTGCTAATTTTTTATTTTTTGTCTAGTGGATGATCAACTTGATAAGTCGATACCCCTACGGCATTTCCAGTTGTTCTCGTACATAAGTTCTACCCATATCGTTATTTTGACAGTTTCTAACATGAGATTTAAACTTAAAGCATGTTTTGACCCGTGTTAAGATTAGGTCTACAATTGATTGATTAAAAGCCAATCCCAAGACCTTTTAAAATTTCGAACATTCGAAACAAAACTGTGTCACAGACAGAGGAAATACTCAAAACTTGGAAAGTCTCGGGACAACTGGAAACGGCGTAGGTGAATCGACTTAGACTGACTGACTGACTGACTGACTGACTGACTGACTGACTGACTGACTGACTGACTGACTGACTGACTGACTGACTGACTGACTGACTGACTGACTGACTGACTGACTGACTGACTGACTGACTGACTGACGAAAATGAAATGTAGAAAAGAAAGTCACAAAAACCGAAAAAAATCTCAAAAATGAAAATAAAATCGAGAAAAGGAAAAAAGAGTGCAGACGGCCTGAAATAACTAACTGACTGACTTACTTACTACAGTAATGTTACTGTATGTCTTGGTTTGATTTCTTGATCATTCCCTAAACTGTTTTAGAGGTGTGAATGTTTCTCTAAAACAAACACCATGTTACCTTTATATAGGCTGATTATGTACCAAAACAATACTTTTCTTCTCAGAAAATTAAAACTCTTAGGCCTAAGAAAAAGTAATTTGTTCAAAACTTAGAATGAAAATATTCACCTTAAAGAACACGTCTAAAATATTTAGGTGCAGAATGGTCATTTTGTTGTATCAAAAACAACACTTTAAATTCAGAAGAGTCTCAAGAGATGAGTAAAACCTACGCGACAGGAAAATTGATAAGACTTGATGAAGGTTCATGTAAATATATGTCATTTTTGTTAAATTCTGTAACATTCAGCAACATTTTTCAACAGGTATACCTGTACACAAATTCTACGGACAGTCTACAAACGTTTTAAGGAATTATGAGAAAATGTACGTCACGCTGTCTGTACAACTTTGTACAAAATTTACTTGTGCATAGGCTACGTGTTGAGTGCAAACTTTACCTGCTAAGAATTTCCAGTAGGACGGCCACCGGGTTAGAAGAGAATTTACAAAGTGTTTAATCTTGTGGACTTCTCTTCCCTAACCATGTTTAATTAATAACGGAAAATCACGATCAACTATTCTGGGGGGGGGGGGGGGGGGGGACTTGTACCCCAATATTTTAAAAATGGTCCGTTGACTTTGTTTTTCCAACGCAAAGTTGTTTGAAAATAAACCAACCCCAAATTGAGAACAAATCGTCGTCTTTGCCTTAAGTTACATCGTAAAAAAATATTTTGCCCCAGTACATGCACAGAACTCAACAAAGGGAGAACGAATTACATCTTCCCGATTTCTACTTCATCATCCTCTTCAGTGCAGCTCTTAATGAACCACATAAAACCATAAAATAGCCCCCCCCCCCCCCCTTCCTGCATTCTGATATGTACATCTTTTTGGAAAAAACGATGATAGAAAGTAAGAATGCTTCAATTACATTCCTGTATTTTAGGAGAAAGTTCAAGAAAAATGTTGTTACGATATGTAATTTAGTGTGCGGAGCCACTAGACGTAATCCGGAGCTTCTAGGATTATGTGGAACTGCTCCGCAAAACTTCTCTCCATTCTACCGGGCTTAGACATGTATTCTGTTAGGATTTAGGGGTTTATCTATTGTCCCTACACGAACTTAATATTCGTAGCTTACCCAAATCTACTACTCCTTCATACTATACCTTCTGTAATGTAACATTTTGAAACTTGCACGCTTTTCCGTAAAAGCAAGCATGAGGTCAGATATTTTCGGGTGGCAACTGTATTGCAAATATACAAATGTGTTCATATTTCCCTACACAAAAGCACTCATACAACTTGTATGAACAGCATGGTTAATGGCCAATTGTATTCAGCCTGGTATTAAAATGTATGAATTAATAGCGTCCAGGCAGATCTACCCAGATAGTATCCAGTTAGAAGCTATTTTAGTGTCTAGCTTTTCACAGACGAGCATGGAAATGCAGCAGGCAGAGTTCTGCCAACGCCCTTCAGCCGTGAAGCTTAAACTTTGTCTACATACCGCTGTAACTGATATAGTTTTCTTACTTATTATAGTGTTTTAATAGCAGTTACTTTCGTTTTATATTCAAAAGAGTCCCTAGTTGACGTTACTTTATTTTTTACTGGGAGAAGAATCTTCCAGTTTTCGCATCCTTTTTTCAATTATTTTCGAAACTTAAGCTTGTTTTTCGTAGCGTTTTTCAAGTTGTTAAACTGTCGTTGGCCAATTAAAACACCACAACTTAGAGCAAGACTCCCCACTGCTACAGGCCAGCTCACTACCACGCCTGGGATAAACTAATCACCCAAGAGGAGAAAGCCGTTACAATGTCATACGGTGAAGAATATACGTGAGCAAAAATGCTGTTAAGAAAAACTACGGCAATTGAGAGTTACAATAATCAAAGTATTTTTACAGCTTCTAGACACATAACGTGTTATTTAGATTTACAGTGTTGTCTTCCTACATAAGTTCAAGTTTTCGTAAAAAGACCAGAAGAAATGAAATGTTAAAATTTACTATCAACTCACGTCCATAACAGCAACAGAGCAAACGACATCTTCTTTAAAAGTCTGTTTCCCTGTTTTGTTTTGAAATATTCCAAAGAATGTAAACAATTTTCCCGCTTTTCCGTCTCGTGTGGTTCGTTGTAGAATCGGCACTGCCTCACTCGGATGAACCAATGATATATGTATTTTTATTTCTCCAGTCCATCGGAGTGTAAACAATGCAACATACGTCCCATTTTGAAAGTCAATAAAGTGATCTGGTCCACTCGCCGAATATGGATCAGTTGAATAAATTTTAGTCCGAAAATAATCCCCTCCATAGGGTTTTGTCTCATTTTTCATATTTCGTGCCTCAATAGATACAACGAGGTGATCACACATTACGTAGGATGTTTTTCTGTTAATAATAGTGACCCTTGAGGTTGTAGCATTGGTAACATTGGCCAGTGATGTTAGTTTTTCTATAGGTGGTCCAGCTGTTAAATTCTTTTGTACATAGTAGTAAGGACTGTCCTCGAGTCTCCATCTTGGACAAACTGACGGCGGAAGCTTAAATTGCCTGGGAGTATACTACAAGAAATAGTAAAATGAATTTATTTCCTGTATTGAAAAATTACAAAATGGCTGAAGTTTATGTCCAGCTTACCGTTTGAAAAAAAATTTTGGGGTATGAGCATGAGCGTTAAACCGAGTTTTAATTATTTTGAAAGAGACACAAAACGTTCTTTCTGGACTTTTTTTTTTTTTTTACAAAAATGGGGGAAGATTTGCGTAACTTATTTGATTAATATGGCATAAAAAGAAATGAATGCGTTGTTCGAATAATATTCAAACTTGTGAACATAAGTGTATAAATTCAGAGATAAATGGGATATAAATCTGTTAGAATAAAGGTTTGTGGAACTTCCAAATTCGATCTCCCTACTACATGATTTGTCGTAAGCGGACATCTTCAGTATCAGCCAGTAGCGCGTTTTTTTCCCACACATCTAAGCGTAGTGAAGACAACCAAGAGGCGTCCTTACACCTAACGCCTGATCTGACTGCGTCTGACCAGCCTGACTTTTGTCCCGGTGGTGGGGGGGGGGGGGGGCAAGTAACCTTATTTTCCCGTTTTTTCAGTGTGGACAATTTACTGTATTAACGGTTTTATTTTCCGGGCTCGGAGCGTGCCAAAAATTTTGGTTCTTTATTTTAAACAAATAGTAGGAGATTGTATTGTAGGGAAACCAGGAAAATTCGGGGATAATGGGAGAATCTGCGTTTCCTATTAGCAAATATTTGGGATTGCATGGCGGCTGATGATTGTTGTTGTAACATAATCCCATCTAAGGTGTGCCGATTGAGGGTTCCAAGCGATATTTAAAAGTTTTCAAACTACTCCGTTGACCTTTTAAACAAATTATTTCAAAATTAAGAGCTTATGTTGAAGAAATTTAGGAAACAGGCGCTGTAGCGGCTGGGAAAAGTTTACCCGACTGATTTATGAGGGATCACTTACTGCAGTATAGATCGCAATTTGGGGAGGGTGAAGCGCGAGGAAAATGTTGATTTTAGTAAACAAATAATTTAAGATATCGAGCTTTTATTGGAAAAAATCCGAAATTATATGAGCTCAGGTAAAAGTTGGGTAAGTCGCACTGTGGTTTACTGGTGTCTTTTAACGGCAAATCTCCGAATTTGTAACTGTTTTCAGAGTCGGAGGTAATCGCCCCTGTTCCCTTTATCTACGCAACTGCGTCTGTCGTGATCGAATAAGAGGGGAGTGCTCCTTCATGCGTGTTTGAAGATATTTCAGGATATTACGAAAATAGCATTTTTTGCATCTCAGATTAGTATCCTAAGAATGAGAATCTTTTAAACCGGAGGGGAAGTGGACTTTGCCCCATGACCCCTCCCCACCAATACAAAATGTGCGTCCATTTTGGTCATGAAGCAGCCGTTTCGTGTTGTAATGGAGTCACACGGTATCCAGTCTTCCGTCAGTTAGAGTCTTAGTAAAGGTTAAAAGTTAAATTAATAAATTAAAATTTAATTATGTGATTTCGAATTCATAGAGAAAGTCTACCATTCTTCTTTACACCTTTTATGACGACTCAAATGCGCTATACATAACCACTGCTACCCTTTAACCTGGCTTTTTAGCTTTGTGAACACGTAACCAAGGTTTTGAAGAGTCGGCCACCCCGCTCCCCCTTAAATATATAATCGAGGAAAGTGTTCGTTAATTACGGAATGATTTTACAAGTGTAATAGAAGGATTATCAATTTATGAATCATTTTTGCTGTACTAACCTGTCTTTCCTGATCCATTTCAGTGAGGATCCAGTTATTGTTTTGATAAAGTACAATCATTAAAGCAGATACAGTAACCAACATCCCAAACAATGTTTTGCGCGTTTCCATATTCGGAAATGAAAATTCTTTCTTTTTAACGATAGTTTTTGACAATAACTTTATTATTGAGGATATCCAATCAGTGGCATAATCAATCCGCTCTGGTATAATTAAGGTAAAGAGGGGAGAACCGTTTCTCACTTCTTTGCATGTTTTATTTCGTTGTCTCAAAGTACCTCTGACGAACTGTAAAAAAAACACATTCAACGGGATTATAATCATGATCTTTCATCAGGTCATGCACCTTTCAAAAATATCACAAAATCGTTTGAGTCATGTGTCATTCAAATGTGTACAATATAGGTTTGTGTGACTGACAAATAAGACGATAGACCTGTGAGGTAAAACTTGTCGTTCGTAAGGTGAAGGTCAATTAAAGCATTCCAAAGAGAAAAAAAAAAAAGAAAAAAAAAATCGGTGATACCACAGTGGCCAATGATGTGTCATTACAGTCGTCTGCTGGGAAATCAAATGACGAAAGAGTGACAAAATTTATAGAACAATTCTCGATGAAAACCGGTATACATTACGAAGAAAAATATCATCAAAATTTCGTTTTCTGAAAAAAATGTTATTGTTATGTAGTAGAGTGCACCCTGCATGACCTTTAACACAGACGCCATCTTGTTGTTTACGAGCAACTCTCCCTTCGTTTTGTTCTAGTTTCCTAGGGCCCTTCTCTTTTTCCCGTGTTAACGAAGAAAGTGACAATCCTTTTTTCAATCGTTTATTTCACATATATCACAGTTCTTTCCACGCTATATACATCTATGTAATATAATTCTTGAAAGTATTGAAATGATATCGTACAAAAGTCAATGTTCTACAGAAAAACCATAAGAAAGACAATTGCATATTGCTTGATATTTGTCAACTACACTTTTTCGAGGCGTACTTATATTTCACGATATATACTCTCAAAACAAATTTCAACTTATTGTAAAACTGAAAGAGATTTGGCTGTAATTTTTGCAACCGGCAACTAAAAAGGTATTATTTACAATGGAGAGTAAAATAACTCATAGGATGATCACTTCACAATTTGTTCCCGAAAAAGAAATCTCTTTTAGAGAGAACAAATTATTGCCCAAATATGTGTTGCTCAACGTCCAGGAGACACGAAGAAGTGAAAGGACAGCCCCAAAATAAATGTTCTAAAGTTTCAACGTGAATATTGCAAAAAGTACACAAAGGGTTGTCCAGCTTATTCATTATTCATTCATCGTATTTATCGAAGAAACACATAGACACATGGACAGTGATGACCAGGTGTGGGCAAATGAGTGGGATGGAGATGTAATTTTTCCTCATGGTACATCATCAAGTAGATGGGTAGCAGCGTTTATTCGACCAGGTTCTTCATTTGATATTTTAAAGATTCACTGTGATAATTGTGGTAGATTTATAGTGGCCGATGTAGGGTACAGCGGTAGTATTCTTACTTTGGTGGCAGTTTACGGTCCTTATGTTGATTCTCATGTATTTTACAGTGACATTTCTCCCTGCCTCTCTTATTTTCAATGTGATCCTTTGATTTGTGGTGGCGATTTCAATTTCGTTTTGATCTTGATAAAGAAGGAGGCATTCGATGGACTGACTTTAACGCTAGACGAGATTGTCCTATCGCTAATGGAAAAGTATGATTAAATTGATGTATGGAGGGAGAGGAACCCGTTAACAAAATACTTTACTTGAAATTCCAATATTTTTGAAATTCATTGTAGGCTGGACTTTTTCATTGTTCCTCGTCATTTGTCCTTTAGAGTTAAGGATTCATTTTTCAGCCTACTTTTCAAAAATATTATTGTAAACACTTGTAAACACGATATCTAAAGAAGGTTAAGTGTGAGTAATGTCATATTTGGTGTGTAAGTTAGCCATAATAAGAAGATGACCCATATTGTTTTTGTGGAGGTCAAAGGTCATTTGGGGTCACGAGAATTCAAACCCCATTAAACACGATATCTCAAGAATGGTACATGTGACTATGCTCATATGTCGTGTGTGGGTTATACATCTTGAGTAGCTTTCCTTGAAGGTGAAAGGTTATTAGGGGGTAAAGGAGGTCAACTGGTAAATTCCTTGGATATTGGGGTGTTGCAGATTGTTTAACAAGAAATTGCTTAACTGGCTAACGATAACCCTAATCCTTTACCCGCGGCGAACAAAAAAAAACAATCGATACAATATAATTACAACAGCCAATCAAAAAACATCTTATTAAACAGTGCGCATCTACCCTAGAGATTGCTTGTAAACACTTTTTTAAAAAAGTGTAAGTATGACTAACCACATATTTTGGTGTGTGGGTTGGGCATATTGAGTCGATGAACCCTATTTGTTTTTTGTTCATGTCAAAGATCATATGGGGTCAGAAGAGGTCAAAAGTCAAAACTTTGTAAATATGATATTACAAGAAAAGTATACATTTGACTACACACTGTTGATTGGTGTTATTCAGTTGATGATCCCTATCTCCTTTTGTGGACGTCAAAGGTATTTGGGGTCACCAGTGGACAAAGTCCAAAGTTCTTGTGTACACAATATCTGATGGTGGGAATCTTGGAAATTTTTTCATACATGTTATGTAAATGTAGTAAACGAAGAGCAGAATTCTCTTTTTTTGGTGGAGGTCAAAGGTCATTTGGGCCCACAAGGGGCAAGAATCTCAAAATCATGTTTACTCAATTTTTCATGGTTGGAGTCTTACATACTGCAAAATTTCACACATATTATGTGGATGTGATATATAGTTAGCAGAAGCCTTCTTCTAGCTCAAACATATTCTGTGAACCCCCCCCCCCCCCCCCATCAGTTCAGTACATGCGTGTGCATCACAGTACGTTAATGGAGGGCAGACAGCTAGCCATTTCGCATGACTTATTAGAGTTATGACCTGCATGCTAGGACTTTCCGGAATGGACGCCAGTTCCGTAGTGTTTATGACGCCAGCCTTCAAGTGTATTAATTAAAGCCCGTGACAAGACTTCGATTGTAGGATTTCCAGACTTACCCGGGTGCTTTTCCGCCTAATTATGTAGCTTGGCCTCAAAAACAATTTCTTATCTGCCGTATAGATTGACACACGATCACTGCCGACTTGTCCACACCATTGGACAACTACCCAGGGCGATTTTCGCCATGTGCAGAGGTAATTTTCAATGTAAGCTTTCCTTAAATTTCATATTCATTGCCTTTATTTTTTTCCGTAGCCAGTTTTGTTCTTTTGGTGGATTAACGCCAGTGGTTAGGATTATTTCGGGGGGGGGGGGGGTATGGACGAGCTGGATACTTTTGTATGGGGCTGGAGTTTACTATCTACGCGTAGCGCCACCATCAGTTGGCGCGGAGCGAAGGAGGAAATTTTCGGGGTTTTTTTCACCTCCCAGATGGCTGGAAATGGCATTTGTCATGTTTAACTGTCTTTAATTCTGGTGAGAAAATTTGTTATCTTTACTCAGATTCAAACACACTTTTGGGATACTGATAAGCTCAGTTCATTACTCCCCTGGACTATGTATCCTAGGATTGCAAATGCGGAATCCTGCTGAATGTTGCAAGCAGCTGTTCCAGTGAACTCCTTAGTAAGATATTTCCATATGCGGAGGGGAGCATTTTTGCTAGGCGGCAGAAGATTTTTGCCCGAAGAATGTAATTCCGCCCGTACGAAATTCAAAGCGGAGCCCCACCGCTGGTGAAAATTGGAAAATCCGTACCTCTCAGACAGTCAAAATTGGTATTTCCCAGGCTTATAAAGGGGATACAAGCAGCCGCTATGTTAAGTTTCAATTGCAGATAAACGTACACTCCAAACTGAAATTCAGTCAGCAAGACTAGGTGGAGCTCCATCATTAGTTGGGGGTAACGTACATAAAGTTTTGAAAAATTTGACCCTTCAGACATTCAAAAATTTAATTTCCTATGCTTATAGGGGATCTAAACAGTCGCTATTTCGAGGTAACGTTTGCAAAATATGTTCACTTGAAACTAAAATTCTGCTTGGAAGACTATCTACGCGGAGCGCCACCAATGGCTGGCGCGGAGCGAACAGAAAATTTTGAAAAATCGGACCCCTGAGACAGTCGAAAATGAAATTTTCCAACTACAAAACGGAATTGAAAACGTGCTAATGAATTTCACTCTATTTCGACTCTTGGCTAAATTCAACATATATTGATAAAATTGTGTAACTGCACGAACTTACAACTATATATGAATTACTTTTGGAAAATGTAACATTACAAAGTGTGTTCAAACGAAGTATTAAGCACACTCACTGGAAGTCATTCTCACACTGCATCATTAAAGTAATGAAAACAAATTACCCGATTTTCATAACCATTGCTCGTACTTGGCTCTAGAGCAGGATAAAGGGCAATATTTTGTGCACCTGAACATCCTCCTGTTTGTCCGTTGAAATAATTTGGTTGAAAACGTCCCAGCATTGTTTTAACCCATTTGTCCCAATATTTGACCATTTCGGGAAATTTTGCAACACTACAGTATGAAGTGAAACGATGAAAACCTCTCCCATTCTAACCAAATGTGTAGCAGATCTTTGTTTTTTCCATAAAAATTTTACTTTATATATAGTTTTTTCTGTTTTTCGGCACAGATTTAAAGGTTTCAAAATAATCGATTATTTCGGGTACTGCGTTACACAAGATTTAAAAACAGGTTTAAGAATAAATTGTTTCTTTTAAGCCACACGCTTCCCACATGTGTCGCGATTTTTTATATGTTTGGTTCATCGTAACTATGTTACCCTTACAATGATACTTTTACATTTTTGGACAAATCCTTGAAAGAATCTGGATATTCGATAATTCGAGCATAAAGTTGTGATTACCTATGAAGTAAAAGTCACGAATAATAGCTTTTTGCGCTGCCCGAAGGTGTAGCGGTTTTTCTTTTTTTTTTAATCTTGACTTGGTTTTTCATGAAAATTTTTATTGTCTTTCCTTTTTTCGGGCATATCTTTTTTAAGATTTCGGCCACATCCCATTTTTTGAAAATTTAAGGCCGGCCGAATTTTTTCCAAATTCCTGTCTGATTTTAGATTTTGCGGAAATCGGTTTCCACTGGGTATGTCCACTCCATCCAAGAGCTAAGTGAGGTCCTGTGAGGTAATAGTGGTTGGGTTGCGACTGCATTTGCCCAACATCGGTTTGGTTGTTGTACTCGCCAATGACTGGCAGCAATAGCCGTGCAAAGTGCAAATTCCTTCCAATCACATTTGACTCAAATATTCGACCCACCACACCAAGTATGATTTTGGAACAAATTTGTGCATCCCCAGGAATTGAAAAAAAAAACGTCTACATGAGATAACATGAGAAAGAATCAGGCCAAATCCCTAACTCCAAATCCAGGTATGGGCCAGATATGAAATTCCATATATGGGCCAGATGTGGATTTCATATCTGGCCCATATCTTCCGCAGATACAGGATATACATCTGGGTCACTTAAAAATTGGGCAGATATAACCTTGAACTTTGCCAGAACCAGATCTTATCCATATATGGACCACACAAAAATTTTATATGGATCAGGTCTTCATCTGGAACAGATATGAACCATATAATGCAATGCCATATATGGTTAATATATGGCTATTCCATACTGATCCTATATAAAGCAGTACAACATCTGGTTTATATAAAGGTGTGCTGTATTGATCCCATATAAAGCAGTGTCATATCTGGTTTATGTAAAGATTAACTGTATTGATCCGGTATAAAGTAATCAAGTATGGTGCATATATGTCCCATATCTGGGCCATATATGACTGGACCAAAATTTAAAGTGCACTAGTCTACTTTTGTGCACTTCCTTTGTGTAAAGCATATCAGAAGCCGTCTGAGCCAGCAAAATGTTAAAGGCTATCAGAACATCTCTATCAAAGTTTAAGCCCATTGTATAACATTGACATAAGTATTTGAAGGTGTTAAATTACTTAGAAGTAAAGAAAAAGATGCTTTGAAATTCCTCCTTATAAATGTTTACACTTCATTGTTGGTTTAAATTATCGCATGGGGCAATATTCCAACATAAATTTGTTGAAGTTTTCATGATTTTTCACGTTATACTTCCTTAATCCCCCAAAGAGAAAATCAGGACCCTAAATCCCTGACCAAGCCCACATTGAAAAGTCATTTGCATATGTTAGTATTATATGACTGAATATGGTCTGAATGTTATGATTTTTGTGTGCTGACAATAATTCAGCTTCCAGAGAAGGCAGACAGGTAGGACAGGTACGCAAACTCAACCAAAAAGTACTAATATGGCCATATAAAAGTTTGCATGTAATTCAAGCATGGTATTTAATTCAGTTATATTTGGCTTGATATGGCCTTATAAAACTTTATTTGCATATCTGGGAAGGCATTTCATTAAGTTTTAACTGGCTCAATATGGCCATATCAAACTTTATTTGCATATCTGGACAGGGATTGAATCAAGTTGTATCTGGCTTGATATGGCCATATAAAACTTTATTTCCATATCTGGGACGGCATTTCATTAAGTTTTATCTGGCTTAAAATGGCCATATCAAACTTTACTTGTATATCTGGACAGGGATTCAATCAAGTTGTATCTGGCTTGATATGGACATATAAAACTTTATTTGCGTATATGGGAAGGCATTTTATTTAGTTATATCTGACTTGATATGGCCAAATAAAACTTGATATATTATATCAAGGCATCTAAATCTGGCTGTATATCTGGCTTGATATGGCCATATGGGGTCTGCATTTAACCAGAAATATCCAGATATCAATCCATACCTGTATTTGGAGTAAGGGATGCTAGGAGCACACTTGCATCCACATCACGATAGCCAATTTCAGCCACTCCAAATCTGCTAGAAAATTATACTTCTAGAAACCCGACGAGTAAAAAGTCAAGAGATTCCAAAGATATGAATATTTTCACAGTTTAGACCCGAATTTATTCCAAAATTCAGAGTGGGCCACAATTACAGAATACCCTACAAACTGCGTGGATCTATCGCAAGTGTATCTATGTCAAAGTAGCCAGGTAACTGGGTAGCCAGGATTGATTATTATCATCGGCCAGCATGAATATAATTTTTTGCCCATGTCGCCAGTGGGGGGCTGCTGGGCGGTTCAGTGAGGGCTCCAGCCCCCCAAGCCCCCCCCCCCCCCAGCTAGGCCACTGACTAACGCACATAAAAAGAATGAAAAAAAATCTACATCATATTCCCCAAATAATTCTGTCCTGAAAATTGACTCACCAGTGTTGATTTGCTTAAAGTGGAATGGGTGGACTTATTACCCTACGCTGGGTGAGAAGGCCTGAAGGGGTTTCTGAATTTTTTTTCTCCAGTGTTTCCATATTTTAAGAGAATTTTCAAGATTAGCGTCTCAATTACTTTAATTTTTGTATTCATTGACTGGATTTTAAACAGTTTTGAATCTTTATCTAGCTATTTTAGGTTCTTTTAATAGGACTGAAACACATCATCATGTTGCTAGAATTGAATGGTATGTTTTAGCCAATGTTACCCGAGAAAAGGGCGTTTTTTCGAGTGAAGTTTGTCGCTGTAATTGCGGCAGTTAACCCCGGCGTT
Organism: Holothuria scabra; assembly: GCA_037179385.1. Taxonomy (NCBI): domain Eukaryota; kingdom Metazoa; phylum Echinodermata; class Holothuroidea; order Aspidochirotida; family Holothuriidae; genus Holothuria; species Holothuria scabra. Next base: position 37,093,711 of record CM074190.1, read on the forward strand.
TAAACCAACCTTTTTGCTCTATTGAGCAAAAAGTCCTTAAAGGGGGCAAACGCCTCTAGCTTCATTGATCTCAAGATACCTGAACAGGAAGTTCTATATAGATTCTGAATTATAAGTTACCAGCTTGAGACGGCTAAAACTTGCTATTTGATCCGAGCGTCATGTGAAAAGAATGAAAAACATCCAATTTGCTTTCTCCAAATTATTCTTTTCTGAAAATTCACATGCCAGTATCGTAATTTGAAAGAAGCTGGTTTCATCTGATTTAAGTAGGTTTAGGGGTAAGGATTTAACAAAAAATGTGAGCTTGGTTGGGGGTGGGGGAAGTGCATTTCGGGGGTCAAAGGTCATTGACCTCACATATTAATTAAAGTATATTGTGTTTGTTCTCAAATGAAAGGAAATTTAATTTTAAACCCAGTAAGTGACATTTATTTTGTCATTTGGTGCTTCTGTAAAATGTAAGGTTTAAGTAAAAGACATTATTCACTGTTTAGCATGGAACTTCAAGCCATTCAACCGTAGTATCCTAAGTACCTTATCTGATATAGGCTCATCGCATCATCTATTCTAATATACTGTAGACTAGCCCTATGCACAATATGCGATGAACATATGGTACATTGCAAGTACTAGTTTCAAATGGCAGAATGTGAATCTTCAGTCCTCCTGACCTACTATACGGAGTAAATAATCCCCTAAACCACACGATTTCATACGCCACACCCAAGGACTTCTTATATACATGGCTAGTGCATGTAAGGCTTACGTCCTATCCATAGGTTTTCTCCAACGACTGGCACAAAAAAGCGCACCAAGATGACCGCCGTGAATTGAGATTTTGTTTAATTTGACGAGTCGTATGTGTAATATTTTCATTAAAATTTAAACTTGAATGGGAAACAATATCATACTCCTGCAATGAATGCCGTGATTTTGCACTATTTCAAAAATATTTCAACTTTCTGGCAAAGTCTGTTGATTTACTTGAGCAAGTCCAAACTTTCACACAAAACAATTACAGACAGCCAACTTGGTGCGCTTTTTCTCACACATATGGTGAACACAACCTACCGTGCAGTATGCTTTGTCCATGCACAGGAAGTCTGTTGCCACACCCCATGAAAGGGAGTTCTGATCACATATCAAAATATTAAATTGCAAGTTGATACCTTACATTGAAAATGAACTATTTAAAAATAGGAAAGGGAGAAAATGAGGGATAAGTTTTTCGAAGCAGGCGCGAAAAGCCCACGTTTTATGAGAAGGTTTCTCAAGGCAGAATTTTTTAAGTTAAACCTACTGGTCTTACAACAAGAGCGCCACCCATCATGATTGCCTCATTACAGTGTTGCCTTACAATCTCCTCCAACAGGGTACAAATGAAGTTTAGAAATAAGTAAACTCTTCACGCTTATTCTTCTTCTTCTTTTTCTTTAACCTCAAAAGGTTGCAGATATCTTCAATAATCACCTTTTCCTTTCGACGGAGTTCTGAGGCTTCATTATGATTTTATATCGCGTTCACACAAAACCGAGATCATTAAGGATATCTTCATCTTTGAAAGATGAGGTCTCTTAGAAAACCCCGTTACCTTTTAGGTTTCTCTGGAAAAACCTGACTTAGCAATACACAAAAAAACGTATCGCGGTCTTTTCGTACTCCTAAATGTACTAAGATACTTGACCTATTTCCCCTCAAGACACCGGCTCTTACCTCAAACGTCACTTCCTGTCCAAAGCAAAAAAAAATAGGAACAAATTAGCGGCACATAGGCACCGTGCCAGCAGTTTGCACTGTTAATATTTGTTGCAGCTTAATGCAGATTGGGTTTTTTCTTACTGTTTAGTTTTTGCTTTTATGTTTTTTTTTTTTCTGTTTTCCTGTTTTATACTTAGGTCTATGTGTATCATATTATTGTTAAGTTTTTTATCACATATTTTCCTTTGTTTTGCTTTGCTAGCCTATTTTTTCTTTATATTTATTTTGATGTGTATTTTTTACCTTACGGTTTTTCTTTTTCTTTGTAATTCTGCTAACCGTTGTTACAGCGTACCTCGAAATGTGTTAGTTCCTCCCCGCTAATAGTGTTCATTGCCTACACTAAAAGTGTATGGTAGCTCTGCTAACCCGTCTTTGGAATCTCTTGTGCACTAATTTCCGACCAGGCCCCAAAACGTAACCTCCGCACTGTTTAATTCTGCCCCTTCCTGATTGGTCGCCTTTACAGTGTCACATTAGGGCTACATCCTTAACCATGTGTAACTTTTTGTGTGATCAATCTCACGTAAACGTATACCTACATACATACATACATACATACATACATACATACATACATACATACATACATACATACATACATACATACATACATACATACACACATACATACATACATTCATACATACATTCATACATACATACATACATACATATCCTTATATAACTTTCAGGTAGGCTTACATAAAGTATATATCGAAAATGGGCTGTAACGTTAAAAGAAAAACAAAGGACCGTTCATTAATGTGAGAACATGATGTCATATATGTGCTTGCTTCAAGCTTACTTTTTTGAAAATGTAACAACTTTACTTGCTCATGTCTTGAGAAACACACATCTGATTTCAATGTAAATTTCACCAAATTGTTACAATAGCTATCAATATAAAAATCAATTACACAAATTGATTTGATCTTAAACCATTCTTTTATGTTTCTTAACAACACTCCTCTCGGGCTCTTTGTAGTTGTTAAATGAATCAATTTGTATTTTGTGTACACTGTTTGTAACATGTCTTTCTTAGTATTCTTAATGAAGGCCTTAATATTAAGTAATTGTTTATAATCCCCAGTAATTTTATGAATTAGAGTATTCTTAATGATGGCTTTAATATAAATGAATCGTTTATGGTCATCAGTCTTTCTTGGGTTAAATAATTGTAATTGATGTATTCAAAACAAGACTGAATGAGACTCATCTGAAGAAGCAGAAACCCGAGTTTTCACAAAACTGAATCTTTTAAAAAAATGTTATGGAGCGTCGAGGCAATTATATACCAAGTCTTTTTCAATTTTGTTGGCTTTTAGATATTATATATGCTTTCGCTGAATGAGAAAGTTACTTTATCAGGATATGCATGTAATAAATGGATATTTACCTTCTATTTCAAGCAGAGGATTATACTTATGGATGATCACTTTCGAAAGTGATTGAGGGTACCGGTGCGTATGTGTAATATATTCATATTCAGTTACTCCATAGTAGGGTGTGCAGAACTGACTATCAAGTCACATTCATACGTTCCCTTCTACTATTGGAGAAACGGTTTTAAGTTAAAATTTATAGCGTGAATTTTTGGTATCTTTTAGTTTTCCGTCCTATTACGAAGTTTTCATAATAGCATACTTAAATTGTTTACATAATTAATGAAGGTTTCTTTTCATGGAGGGGGGGGGGGCGGTACAGTGTACAGTATCCCCCATCAGTATACACCCACCCCCTTACCCTCTCCCCTAGGATGGCCAGCCATGATAAGTAATACTTCGAATGGTATTTCTAGCTACTAGACCAAGAAAATAGACGTGTTAAGAATGCCAACGTGTTTTATTAACACTTTCAGGAGCCAAAACTGCTAGAATTTTACGACTTTTGTTGGAAGTTCAAAGTATCAAAAATTTCCTCACTAATGGCAATTTCAATTTTTCAAATCTTCTTCGTATCCTCAGTATTGTTCAATGGTAGTGTTTATTACGTTTCGGCAGTTGAACTGGATCTCCTTTATGTAAATACATCAAATGATTACTAACAAAGCAAACATATGGTTTGAGATCAGAAAAGATCTAAAAAGGTTTAAGAGTAGGGAGATAACGACACAGTCTTTTATTTTGCGTAACCCCCGATTCTGCCATAATTTTCAAGAAAATAAGCAACCTCAAATTCTCTCTTACTTTAGTTGGAGTAGTAGGCAACTTTCGTATTCCCTTATCGTACGGTTGCTTAAAGGAACCGTTTTCAAGTTTGCTCAGTCAAATACATATTTCCCCTACAATAATCACCTCTTCATAATTCTTAGGACAGTCATTCACGAACTAATGTGAGAATATCTAAAAATTACATAGCAAAAACTTGGGTTGAGGTGTACTAAGTTATTCAGATAGGGTAAAGCCTAGCCCTGCACACACTGAGTTGACTTTTCCTCTGAAAACTCCAATCTGCCACAGTGAGACACCAAAATCTCGAAATGTCCTTTTTAAGCCACGGTACTTTATATGTTGTTTTGATCATGTGGTCAACGGCAGAGCAAGCGTTTATTAGTAAGGGCCCTATTCATGTTCCAGTTGAAACTTGTAGGACATAAGATTTTATAATTATATATAATTTATAATTATATCTTATGTCTGTTCTTAATTCCTAACCTTCTGTAACAGTCTTCAATTCCGAAAAATATAAAAACTATTACTTTAGTTGTCGCTCTCGCTCCAGCCTAAAATGCTCGACTATGAAGAGAAATCACCCGTACGTTTTTCTCTTCAATGCTACGTCTAAACTTTCATGCCGACAGATTTCTCGGAAATTTCAAACTTTACGAGAAGAAGGGTAACTATCATGTCATAAAGAACGGCAGTTGACAAAAACGGTAGAAACGGTTTTTAAGAATGCCATGCAGTGTGTCCTAGATTAGTATATTTAAAATATTCCTGAAGGAATTTGACACAATGTGATGAAGCTAGAAATTTTCTGTATTTACGGCTAAGTTATTTTGCTCCAGAAAAACTTACAGACCAACGACACCAACAAGGCCCAGAATGCAAACACTGAAGCAAGTCCATAAAAGCGGTACTACACTTTGCCCTTGCTCGTAACTATAATCGAAACCAAAAGTAAATGAAACAAATCCTCTCCGCAATATTTTCAATCTTGTTGTTCAATCTTGTGTTGTGCTCAGCGCTGGTCAGTTTTCCCCAACCAACACTGAAGTGAGGGAAAGGGGAAGAGCGGCACCATGTGAGATGGCTAAATCATACCAAACCATTACCATACTAAAATTTCGGTTTGCGAGCAAAATTTTAACTAATTGCTGTGGAAATATTCATAATATTGTACTTCAGAGACTCGTAAAACAGTAAGAAATGTTATATATCGGATTTTACACAGCTAACTTACAATATTTTTAATTTCAATACTAATGGTAAACACGGTAAAGCATCAGTGGCGTAGCTACTGAGGGGGAAGGGGGGGGGGCAAGTTGCCCCCTGGAAAATAATTTGGGGAAATGTGATGAAATTGGGGAAATTTGATGAATTTTCTTACTCTGACAAAAATTTCTCAAAATTTTTGTTAGAATAAAAAATTCTGAGACATTTCTCATACATAATTCATATTTTCATGCAACAAATTAACCAAGATTTGAGATTTCGTCAGTGTCGCATTAATCGGCCCTACTCGCGTTCCACAGGAATGTCCTCGCCGCGTAGCAGATTGAATGTTCTCGTGTTTACGCGCGGGTGCTGTGATCAGTGCATTTCAGTGCACACAAGCTGTTATTCAGGAATTTAACAACAGCTGATACAGTACAACTAACACTGAAAGGCTGTACACCCGAACTTATCCCCTTGCACACAGTCTCTGCGTTGTACACTTTGGGAATTCAATGAAAGGATGTGAAAACTGACAAGTCACTAACGTAGACCCACCCCCCTCCCGAGTTTGTTATATTGTCCGGCAAGCTAGAAGTAGCTATACCGATTTTACTCTGTGTACATAACGATGGATGGGGCTGAAACAATCCATGACCAACGATTAACTTAAAGTTAGTCTAGAAATTAGAAAGAACGGGATCCATTGGCATACTTAGATTTTGTTACTTAGCTTAATCCTTGGAGGCTTATAGGCTAGTTCGGGAAAAAGGGATTGGCTCTGCAAGTACGTCCCTCACTGATGCCAATATTTTAATTCCTACAAATAGGCAAATTCTGTCAAGTTCCAATTTTTACTTTAAAAAGTAGACTCTGTATCCCACTGGTGGAATCGATAAAAATAAAGACTACATGTTTAGATTCTCTTTACAAGCATGAAAACGCTATTTTTGACCATCTGAGGGGTCTGATTTTTTCGATTTTTTTCAAAGCTCCGCGGCAACCAATGATGGCGTTTCGCTCAGTCTTTTGGGCAAAATTACATTTGTGGGTCAGATTACCGCTTAACTCTCTGATCACTTTTTCAGTTTGCGAACTTATTTTGAAGGAAGGATATTATTTGCAAACGACAAAAGAAGGTGATGACTGGGTAGATTTTTCGTATAAGTCTGGGAAATGCTATTTCCGACCATCTGAGGGGTCTGATTTTTCGAAATTTTTTCTACGCTCCGCGCCAACTAATGGTGGCGCTCCGCTTAGATAACCTTTATGACGAAATTACTTTTTGTGGCCAAGAAATACTACAAATCCTATACCGATCAATGCTCTTTTATTTTGACTCATAAAAGTGTGCAAATTTAATGACAAGTTTTACTTCGTCAGGTAGCATAAATGGCACAAGAATGCGTGTAAAGACACAAAAGTTTCAGTTTTATCCTCATGAACCACCACGATTCAACCTTTTTACACTTTTCCTGTCAAAGTCGAAAAACTTGCACCATTTTGCATCTAGGCTCCTTGTAAAAGTCAAAAAATTTCTGAACACCCCTCCTCTTAGACCATACTGCATGCCCCTCCCCCTTCAGAGAAATCCTGGGTACGCCAGTGCGTTAGTACATACAAATAAACCAGTATTGTTGACCAAAATAATATACTAAGAGCCGTTATTTCCAATTGCTCTATGTTATACTTGAAGATTAAAAATGCAGGTAATACAGGGACCGCGGAGACCGGGGGGGGGGGCTAGGTGGTCTTTAGCCCCCGCACTTACATAATGACATGGTAATGCTGTTTTACTTGTAAATTTGCATTTTTTATATGAAATACATACACATTGACCGGGAAAAATTTTGGGAAAATTTCATACCTTTGCCCCCCCCCCCCCGGAAAAAATCATAGCTCCGCCACTGTAAAGCATTTTCAACCGGTTAAGAAGACTGAAACTGATTTCTAACCTCTCCTCTGCATAAAGATGGTGTACCGCAATTGCGAAACACGTGCTATTGATACGGAAAAGGTAAAACTGGTAAACTTTTAAAAACTGCCCTTGCTTGTTATGTCAATAAATAATTGAATGAAATATTATAAGAGTTATTCCTTGCTTTTTGCCGTTGTTTTGACTTTTTAATAATTACAAGTGAAAATTAACAGCCGCAAAGCGATGCAATATCTTCCTCCCATGCTGCAGTTTGGTTTTAAAATGAAAAGTCTTCCACACAGTACCGAATTCACTATCGAATTATTTAGCCATTAAAAAAAACATTTAGTACAAAATTCTCTTCTTGATACGAAGCAACCTCACCTACCCTTCCCCTCGTCACGCCAGTCAAGCGCTACTCTGTATGCGTTTTCACAAATATGACAAAATGTTGCGAGCAATAAATTCCCAAACTAGGGCTTCACGTCTACTCAACATAACGATGTCCCAAATTTATACAGGTTTTCCGACTGTAGAAATATATAAGGGTATCGTTAAGTGTCTATGTGATGGGCTTGGAAAGGACGACATTTTCATAAGTAGGCTTACATGAAATTATGTCAATTGTCGTGAAGGGCCGGGGTGGGGAAGTAGAACGTAGGTAATGCAGCTGGAATGCTAATTGTGAATCAAATGCACGGTGTGAGGTAGGAACCTTGAAATACCGCATTGTTTTCTGAAAGATGCATGCATCGTGACCTAAGACTTTAATTTTTGCGACGAGGTTGGGGGGGGGGGGGCGGGGAGCGGAGAATAGGAAATTTGAGTTTGCCATTAATTTTCCGGAGTGTTTTTCATATTTATTTGCCTATAAACCATTTTAACTGTTCATAAAATGTTGTTTAGGGTAACGGCGTTATTGTACATCCTTTCGAGAAACTACAAAGTTGGTTTACCAATAATGGTTTACCTTTATCAAATTTCGGTTTACGAGCAAAATTTTAACTAATTGCTGTGGAAATATTGATAATATTGTACTTCAGAGACTCGTAAAACAGTACGAAATGTTATATATCGGCTTTTACACAGCTAACATACGATATTTCTCCCTTAAATATCAATGGTAAACACGGCAAAGCATTTTAACCGGTTAAAAGGACTGATACTGATTTCTAACCTTTCCTCTGCATAAAGATGGTTTACCGCAATTGCGAAACACGTGCTGTTGATACGGTAAGGTAAACGGTAAAGGTAAAATCTGCCCTTGCTTGTTATGTCAATAAATAATTGAATAAAATATTATTATTACTTGGCTCTCGCCGTTGTTGTAACTTCGTAATAATCAAAAGTGAACATTAACAGGCGCAAAGCGATGCAATATCTTCCTCCCAAGCTGTAGTTTGGTTTTAAAATGAGAAGTCTTCAGCACACAGTACCCAATTCAGTATCGAATTATTTAGCCATTAAAACATTTTAGTACAAAACTCTCTTCTTGATACGAAGCAGCCTAACCTACCCTAACCCACCTCGCGCCAGTCCCCCGCTACTCTGAATGCATTTTCACAAATATGACAAAATGTTGCGAGCAATAATTTCTCAAACTAGGGTTTCACGTATACTTAAGATAGCGATGTCCCAGATTTATACAGGTCTTCGGACAATCGCCGCCAAAAGTAAATGAAACAAACCCCTTTCCAACCAACATTTGGGAAAGGGGAGAGCAGCACCATGTGAGATGGCTAAAAGGCAATGTAATATCTGCTACGGAAGGATTTTGTTTCGTTTGTTTTGGCGGCGATTGTAGAATCAAATTATTACCGGTCTACATACACATACGAGCCTTGGACCGGGAGTAGGTAGAACATTCTGTTCCGAAATTTTCTGAGCTCTATAAATCGGACAGTGATCTGGGAAAATGGGGAGCCATTTGTGTCTTAAGAAATCTGGCATCTGGAAATCAGGCTAGATGATCACGAGTTTGCAGTCTTCAGTATGAACCACCGTAGTCTGTGCGAAACGTTCTAAAATTACAGCATGCAGTCATGTGGACCCAAAATTCGGGCAATGGTATTGGACGCATTGGGAGTACGGTACTCGCTCCACAAGTGTGATCTTTGTATGACACTGAAACTTGAAGTAAAACATATTAACAGACCCAGTAAAGGCCTGCACATAGTATTTCGTGTCTCGCTAAAATAGTAGGAATTATTATTCATGGACAGAGCGAGAATCGGTACATTTTCAACGGATCGAGCAAGAAGCAAGATGTACCACCAACTGACCAATGACTGAATAAATTCAGCTTACGCAACAAATCGGGATACTTTCAAGTTGCTCAAATCACAATGGCACGGTTACACTTTACAATAACTTCCCAATTGGTAAGGCACTAAGTGGTTTAACCTTTTTCACATAACTCGATAAACTGTGCGGTATGCAATGGGGCATCACTTAAAAGAGAAAATCAGAATTTCCCCCAGAATACTAATTTTTTGTTCCAGTACCTCGTTTTCCTTCTGGAGCTAATATGATACAACATCTTATATGTAATTGTAAATCTTTTTCTAGCCATCATCCTTTTCTTGATAGATTTCTCATGTCGGCTGTGTCATTATAGGCCTAATGTTGAATCGTTAATGCTTTCTAAGTCTTCACCCACGACAGATTCATTTTATTACCATCCAAGGGAATAAAATGTCGTTGTTATTATTACATAACCGAAATGACACCCAGTTCTACCTAGAGGGTTAGCTAAGGTACTAAACTTCAACAATTAAATCCGATCAGTTAAAAAATTATAATTACATCCTTGAAATACTTATCATTTCAATTGACCCACTGGATGGGTCAATGGGTGGAACAAAGTGGACAAAAGTAAGCCTGTCAAACGATGACAAGTCTGAAACTGAATGAGTCAGCATACTGATTTTACAAAACTCGGTCTCCGATGCGATAAAGTTGGAGGTGGTTATGATACTGTAAGAAAGTGGGTGTTTTCATTCCCTGATTCATTACAACAAAACGCTCCGCTGTTTCATACACGATCTCAATTCATTGAATCTAAGTAAAGTACATAAATAAATAGAACGTACACCGTATGGAAATTCCAGACTTACTTAGAATAAAATACCTTTAAATTAAGATCCCCATGCAGTCTTCCTCTTAAAATCAATTGAACCTTTCGATCACGTGTCGAATGCTTCCTGCATATTTTTGTATCAAGTATTTCATCATACCTACATGAAATAACAAATCACTTTCGCAATTCTATAAATTTGAACCAGAAGACTTCAAATGTTCGATCAGGATCCTCCTTGTAAATTTCCGGCTCTCTTCCAATCAAAAACGCCCTTAAAAGCTTCAATCCGTGTTTCGAACTGTGCTTGTTTTATTCATGAATTTTTCACTTGTCACTCAACCAGTGATGTTGTCTATACCTGCAGGAACATTGGTATCATCAATTTGTTCAAAGTCTGGTTGTGATAAAAAGAATGTCTTTGGTGGCGTTCGTCAAAATAAAAGGTAGGAACACCACAATCGAAAAAAAAATCTCATTGAGGCTAGAATCGGATTCTATATTGGCTATATGTACGGACGAAGTATACGGACGCGTACGTTATTTACTCCATCAATGCAAATACGAATTTGCTGCTGACGTTGACACTAAATCAGAAGGCAGGAATTTACGACTTCCATGGAAATGTTAGATAATAAAATAATTACGTTTTATAAGGAATATTCCAGGTAAACTGATGACAACTGAAAACTGTTTTTACAATATATTGCATCGGCCAGGCCTGAGCGATGCCCGGTAGTTATTGTGTGAAAAATGGCCACTTCCGTAATAAAATTACTTCGTAAACATCTAACGTTAATGGTTGTATGCCCATTGATGCGTAAGAAATATTCCCCCTATCCCCTCTCAAGCGATTGACGTCCCGCCCAAGGAATCGACTGGCGAATATTGAAAATTGCATTACAATTCATAACACAAGTTTAACGACAAAAGCAATCTCCGCAGGGTTGTTTTGAAACAACGAACAAATCTTAAGATTTTTTTTATTATCTTCTAAGTATCTTTTATGCCTTTAAAGAACTTTTAAATCAGGACTTTTTTGTAACATGATCTCAAGAGCTACACTCTCAAAAGAGTAAGAAGAGTAAAAATTCTCCCTTTTTGTACAATTGCCTGCAAGGATCAGTCTTTTCGCAGAGTGATATCTGAACACACTCTATCAAGAGTGAAACTCCCAACTTGTTTTGGAAAGACGTTTTTGCAAGTATTTAAATTTATTTGAAAAATGACAATGACATGGTGGAGGATCCGCAACTAATTGCAGGCCAATTTATTTGGAATAATAGTCATATCAATATTTCAAACTGTCCCATTATTTACAAAAAGTGGATTGATGGAGGTGTATGTATTGTTAATGACTTTCTCGATAATGATGGAACTTTCATTTCTTTCAACGATTTTAGTAAAATATATCAAGTCAAGACTAACTTTCTTGAGTACATTGGGGTCATTAATGCAATTAAAACTTTTTAGGGTAATGTTTTTAAAAATGGTTTTGAAAAAAAATTGCACACCAATAAACAATTTTTATTTCGTCCTGTGCGCACGTAGTCATTTCGATTCCAAATCAGTGTACTCTTGCTTAATCAAGAATTACCGTCAAAATAACAGGGCACTTTTAAAGTGGCAAACTGAGCTTCATACTGAGTTGTTGGAGATATGGCATTTTTATTGCATGGTACCCTTCAGGTGTACATCTGATATAAAACTGAGGTGGTTCCAATTTAAAAAATAACATCGTTTTCCCCACAAATTCTTTGCTGTTCAATATGAATATTGACGAAACTGACACCTGCTTCTTCTGTGACAATAGTGTAGAATCGATTGAACACTTGTTTTTCTCTTGTCCTTCGGTTCAACCTCTTTGGAGATATTTAAAAAATAACCTTGAAAATAGAGGTATTAAGCTTTTCAATCTGAATAATGTTACGATTTTATTTGGTGTACAGGGCGACAAAAATTTCAACCTTATATTAATCTTAGTTAAATATCATATTTTCCTTTCAAAACTGAATTAAACAGGATTATCAGTAGCTCATTAAAAATTATTTCCCCAAAAAGTACTTTGATATTCAGAAATATATTTTAACATTAAAGATGGAAAGAGGGTTCTGGGAAAGATATTCGTGCCGTGGTTTTACTTGCTTCAGTTAGAATTTATATGATTGTTTTTGGTTCCTATTTAAGTTAAATACTTTTGACGAATATTTTTCTCTATTCGTTTATGTAAACTACGAGGTCCTTGTTTTGCGCTGTTTTGTTATTTGTTTACTAGAATTTTTCTTTGAATTGTTTTGTGCTTTATAGAGAGAAATAAACAGTAAATGCAAAAAAAGGAGTGAAACTCCACTCTTTTTGAGTAAACTCTAAATTTTTCACTCTTCCAACTCTTTTTATTATTAGAGTGTATAAGCATTTTCAAGGAGCAGTACTCTTTAAAACTTTCATTAAGATATCGATAACAACTCAAAGAGCACCTTTACAGGGAATGAACAGTTGGGCCAGTTGCAATAGTTAAGCAGTCTATCCTATTCTATGAATGTCTTCCGAGGATTAAGTGACAGTATTTTTTTCTTAACGAATTGTGAAATTCAATGGATGCAACTCAAAGGCCCCGTGCAATATTTAAGTTTTTTTAACAAAGGTATGTAGAAGATAAATAAGAATATACTGGTGAAATTAGATGTTGTTTAAAAAATGGGGTTCACTTTTTAGCGTTAAGAAGCAGACGTTCTTACCGTTTTCCAGATTGCAGTATTTCATCAAAATTGGCATTCACAGTAGGTTTGAAGTAATTAAAATCTAGGTGCAGAATTTTTGCAGAATACTGTTAAATGTTACAATTCTGTCATTGTCCTTATCAAAATAAAAGTACCAAACTAGCACTGTGTAAATTAAATGTGGGAGTATGACAGATTTGAAAATACGGTAATTAGCCCCCTTATTAAAGAAAAACACAATATATGCTAATCCAGACATAATACAGAACACTTTACTTTAAATACTGGAAATATGATCAGAAAAACTCAGTCTTTCATCAATACATACTCCTAAATATTTAGTTTTAGTAGTGCGTTCCTGATCCTCTAGCTCTAATCCTTTAATTTCTACACATTGTGAGTTGGAAGAGTAAAGCTGTATGCTTGATATTCTGATTAGTAAAACACGTTTCCTTTGATTTCTTAGTATTGTTTTCTATTACACGTTGAAACAATACTATTTATAGCCTGTTGACAATTAAGTTGATCCCTGGTCACAGTATTTCTTGAAATGTTACAAGACAATGCAGTATCATTAGCATATTTTAAATTGATACAAATTCATTAGACTTAATTTCATTTGTATAAATAGTTAAGAGAATAGCAGATAAATGACCTCCTTGTGGTACACCAAACTTAATCTCAGAAGCTTCTGAAAACCTTTTTAAAGTTTTACATGCCTTTCCCACTATATGAAACTTGGGGACCGGATGGAGGCCGTAAGTGACATCCATGCAGGGAGTTCCATGGTAGCGTTAATAAAATTAATCAGTTTGTCCTTTAGTGGTCGTAGCTTTCTTGTGAATCAGAACTCCTTCAGGGAGTTTATTGTTTGGTTTTGCCGAACGGCTCTTCGCCAGAGAGTCGTAGGGCTGTAGAAAAAAAGTTAAGACAACTGCCGCCGGGTAGGACTTAAACTTGTACACTGTTGTGGAGTTTGTTCCAGCGTGTGAATAATGAGTGACGGAAACACTGCCTCTACGATAACAGCGATGACTCAAAGGCTCTGCAGGTGGAACGAAAAAACTGTCATTTGGAACTCCCTGTTCGGAAAAAGAAAAGAGGAACAGTGACTGTCATGTGACAGACTTGGTGCAGGAATTTCCAAAATGGGAATTGTGTATGAAGAGGAAAAACAGATAATTTGCTCAATTTGTTGCTCTCAGTTTAGCCAAATATTCATCACGTTCTAAACAATGTAACAGATTGCAGAATGAAATCCCATGGAGACAGGTGTAAATGACTAGGGTTTCCGACTGAGTAGAATTCGAGTCATTTACACCGGTATCCACTTTCTAACTATTTCATTCACTTTAAACTTTGGTGGGAATGGTACACAGAAGTTTTAATGCATATCTATGCGCTACTGGCCCATTGGTAAAAATTGTGAAAACTAAACCAACCGCAAATGTTTGCAATGTCTACCATGGCTCAGTACACTGCTAAAAATTTCTGTAAATGTACAGACTTTTTTAACTGAAACGTTTTGTATTTTACTTTCAGTAGAGATTTTCTGTTTCTTTACCCATGTATTTTCTGTTTATTTGAAAAACCATTTCTGTCTGCTTTTTTAACGAAATTTTACTGCTTTGTAAAAACTTTCTGTAAATTTGCAGAAATTTTAACAGTATCTTGTTTTTATCTGATTTCACATACATATACTGTCATTTAACAAACATTCATTTTGTTTTTAAGCTGAAAGAGAAACAAAACCAAGCCCAAACAAACAAATAAGAAATTGCCAGAAAATTTTCAATATATAACATGCATCGTTCTGCGAAGTTCAAGTTAAAAAAAAACATTTTTGGCAAATTTATGGCCCTATTTGAAAATTAACTTACATTTATTATAAAAGCATTTGGTTATTACCTTTTTAGTTATACATATCATACAACTGGTGTTTTGTCACACATTTTTAAGTAAAAAGAAATTGTAAGGCCCTAATTTCAGAACACTGACAATTGGTTTACTGATGTCAACTCATCGCCACAGGCGCTCATGCACTTGATTAGAGCAAATCAAAATGTTTCAAAAATTTACTTGAAAGAGTCTGTAAATTTATCACTTTATGACGTAAATCTCATTTTAAATGAATTGGTGGAGCTTATTTTGTAGGCATTTTTCTTACAAAATGATTATCGTTGCTTTGAATATATATTTTCTTTGGCGTTTTTAATCAGGAAGTGATAACTTATTGTTTACCTTGTCTGAAAATGTTTGTAACCAATGTATTTTCATTCTTTGTCATATTTATTTCAAAAACAATTATTATATTGTACAAAAATGTGACTTTCTAATTACAAACTTCCTAGAGATAGCAGTCTACATGACAACAATATGACAACAAATCATCCTCAATGTGTTTTGATTAAAAACAACTTCGTTACGACAAATTACCTTCATATGCAAATACCTGATCTACGTAATGGTGAAGTGCATGTAACGTAAAAACATATGAAAGGTAAAAGAGCAATACCATAATAACTATTAAAACGTCCGGAATGAAAACAGTAGGCTGTGAATTCACATAAAAATAAGGTTAACAAAACAGAACAATTCTTTAATTTGATTTTACAGTAGACTTTTGTAAACTTATTTACATGCAAAAAATGCAAAGAAGAAACAAATCCTTAATGTTTTTTCATGGTTACAGTCTGGCTGTAAAAATCATTATTTGGTTGGAATAAAAATTGCTGCAAAAATTATGTAAATTTACAGAATTTTTTTTTAACAGTGTATATACATGCATACAGATTTAACAAGAGGTTGTATAAAAACATATTTTTCAAGAGGTACTACAACCCAAAATCCGCCACAAGATGCGACGCGTTGCACTAAGAATGCCAGTCTAAAAGTAAAAAAAAATAGTTGTTGTTCGATCGAAGCGAAAATTTGTATGAGATTTTTGTTGGAGAGAAATTGAAAATTATTGTGTATTTGGATGTTAGCCTATTGAGAAGTCAAAAAGTTTGGGTTTGTATTGAAAAATCTGCTCCCCTCCATCAGCTTCAATTCGGCAACTAAGTTACTCCTAAGCCAAGAAAGTGTTCGCTTGTTAAGGGAAGACCTCCCTGTCAAACTTTGCTTAGCCCCCTCTTCATGCATACACACCTAGTTTATCGATATAGGGCCGAAATGTAAGTTGTCATAATTGTTATCAGAACGCTCTGTACATGCTGCAATGCTGCATAATGTGAGTCAGCTTGCTGTAACAACCATTCTTGTAATAACTGCCACTTTTGTAATAAGTCACCACTTTTGTAAGCAAAGGTGCCGCATTTGTAATAACATTTTGTTCATCCACCCACTTTTGCTGTAGAGATCTCTTTCAACCACTTTGTAATTACAGTGAGCTAAGTAAGATGATGGCACTTTGGGGAGGGGCTTTAAAGCCTTTTATGATACAAGCATGAAAACTGGAACACAGTTAGAGTATGACCTAAAGGAAAACATTTGGTTTTAAGGACGTCGGAGATTTTTCCAATGAGAGCAATGGCGTTCATTTTGAAAGGGCCTGCTGCTTCACCTATATCTTGGTTTATTTCTGCCTGTGCGTAAACTGTTTATTTAGCCTTAAGAGTTACATATGATTGAAAACTATTCTCTTACATAGGATAATTTTCCCATTTTACTGCTTTTTGTCTGCTATAGAAGCCCTTTTGTTTTGTCCTCCATTTTAGTTGACATAAACTATTAGTAGACATATTATGATAGGCCTACAGGTAATTCAGACAATGGGGGGGGGGGGGCATTTTGCTTTTTCCTCCATCTTGGTAGACTGGATCAGGAAAAATGTGTCTAGAAAATTAGTTTTGAACATTTACAGCTTACCCTGGAAAGATTTTATGTATAAATGTGTTTAAAGCACGGACTTCCTATACATGGACAAAGCATACTGCACGGTACATTGTCGCTACCGTACGTGTCAGAAAAAGCGTACCAAGATGGCCGTCTGCTATGGTTTTGTGTGAAAGTTTGGACCTGCTCAAATATATACCCATGTTTTGCAAGAAAGTCGAAATATTTTTGAAATATGACAAGGTGAGGTCAAAATTACTTCACGTATTGCAGCAATATGATATTGTTTCCCATTCAAGTTAAATTCTTGTTTGAAATATTACAGAGTCGTCATCATATCAGACGATTTATAGCTTCACGGCCGCCATCTTGGTGCGACTTTTTTGTCTCAGCCGGTGGCGACCATCTACGGATTGGACGTATACTTTACATGCTGTGTCCATGTATATAACTCCATGGTTTTAAGTATTTTATACATTATTTTATTTTATCATAATACATTGTAAATATTCCCAAATATTTAGTCTGCTGTTGCTAAAGCAACAGTGTATACACAGGAGTGAACAAGATATGGTTGAAGCAACAAGCCCATTAAAAATGGCCGTCATTGCTCTTGCTCACTCGAAAAATCTCCGAAGTCCATAAAACCAACCGTTTCCCTTAGGTCATAGCCTACTCTAACTGTGTACCAAGTTTCATGTTTGCATCATAAAAGGTAAGTTTTACAAAAACAGTGCCCTCATCTGCTGTAGCCTACTGTATTTACAAAAATGGTTGTAAGGCGATTACAAAGGTGGTTAAAAGAGGTTTCTATTACAATAGTGGTTCGGTAAAAGCGAATTTATTTCAAAGGTGGTAAATTTATTTCAAAAGTGGACGAATTAAGTGTTGACCTATTACAAAAGTGGTTGTTGCAGTTGCTCCTCATCTCTTCACTTAGAATACAAGACTTCAAACGTAATGTGTGTAACCTTTCCGTCATATATACTATAGCACATGTGAAACGGGTGCAAAAGAAATGTAAATGAAAACCAGTGTCCAGTGCGGGTGTATGGAATACCGTTTTAACATTTTTACGGGAATTTCAGATATCTCTAATTATGCACTATTTTAGATATCTAAAATTGAATTAGAGATATCTAAAATTGAATTAAAGATATCTGAAATTGAATTAGAGATTTCTGAAATTGAATTAGAGATATCTAAAATTGAATTAGAGATATCTGAAATAGAATTAGAGATATCTGAAATTGAATTAGAGATATCTGACATTGAATTAGAGATATCTGAGAATGAATTAGAGATATCTAAAATTGAATTAGAGATATTTGAAAATGAATTAGAGATATCTGAAATAGAATTAGTGATATCTGAAATATAATTAGAGATATCTGAAATTGAATTAGAGATATCTGAAATAGAATTAGAGATACCTGAAATTGAATTAGAGATATCTGAAAATGAATTAAAGATATCTGAAATAGAATTAAAGATATCTGAAATAGAATTTAAGATATCTGAAATTGAATTAGAGATATCTGAAATACTTCGTTATTTCGAGATATCTACAATTATTTGAAGATATCTGCAATTATTTAGAGATATCTGAAATTGAATTAGAGATTTCTGCAATTATTTAGAGATATCTGAAATTAAATTAGAGATATCTGCAATTATTTAGAGATATCTGAAATTAATTAGAGATATCTGAAATTCCCGAATAAATGTTAAAACGGTATTCCATAGGTGCGCGAGATAAGTGCTTTGCACTTTATAAAAAACGTGGATCAAAACCAAAACAAAACAAACACTTTTTTGTATCATTTGCCTAGTTTTGCTCGAGAGCATACGATACGGGAGCATCTTTTCAAAACAACATAGGGTTATTTTTTCGTTGAATACAATCCTTATTGAGACGCTTAGCACATGAAAGGATTATTGCATATGGTTTATGCTTGTCTGAAGGCCTCTCCGAGCATACTGTGAATAACCCGTAAAAGTAACGATATATGAGCTGTTCATCATAATTACTCACGTGATAAGCATTCGGGTGGTATATAAATGCTGCATTCGTCTTGTATGAAAGGTACGTCAATCAAGCACCATTTTCACGAATATCATGATGTCTTCTCGGCTTGGGCACAGCTATGACGAAGATGTTAAGGCTTCTCAGCAGTTAAAGTTTCTCGGCCTTTTGGCTAAGATCTTTTTCCAATCTAGAATGGAGCCAACCATGATAGAACAATAATGTAAATGTTCTGAAGGCCTTGAGGTTGCCAGGTTGGTCACGCATTGTCCTTCAGTGGACTCAGTGGACGCGATTTTGCTTCTTGGTTTCGCCAAATCGTCCTTTGCCAGGGGGTCGGAGGACTTTAGAAAAAGTATCTGTTACTTGAAAATTTCTGTTATGAACCTGTGTTTGAATGTTGCCAGATCAAAGAAAGAATACACATGAAAGAAAAGTATGTGTTCATTTCAAGAGATTCGGGAGGACTTTAAAAAAGTATCTGTTCTTTTCATCCCCGCGCGTCTAGAATGGAGGAGCATGACCAGACAAATGATGTAAATGGTTTAGAGGCCGTGAGGTTGGTCACGTATTGTTCTTCAAGGGACGCACAACTTCTTTGGGAAGCAGTTTCAAGTGTGATTTCGCCGAACGACTCTTTTCCAGTGGGTAGGGAGGACTTAAAGGGCCAAACCTCTCACCCCAAACTTGACCTCACATAGCCTGCACAAGGAATGAAGTCTCTTTGTTCTGCTCATCGCTATGAAAAACCAACATCCACTGATGTTGGAGTCAGATCATTTCAAGTGCGTAGAAATCCAATGCAAACACCATTTCTCTAAGTGGATTGGTTTTAGCAAGGTTCTTAAATGTTTATTTATATGAGCTACACTGTATCATTCTACAACAGTACAGTACACGCAGTAACAGGAGTCAATGTAATTTGACACTGGTATTGTATCCATTATACCATCATGTAAACATACACACACTGTACAGCCACTTAATACGAACAACTTACTGTAGCACACAGCCATGACGAAAGACAGTTCGATATTTTTTAACCAAAGACTTTTGGTTAAAATGAGAGTAACATGCTGCCCATGATCAAGACTTACATCTGCAATAGAATCGCCTTAGCAGACGTAATAAGCCTACGGTTTTGCTTCTGGTTTGAACAGCTTTGTGTCATTTATCACCACCTACAGTACTTCAGTAATAGAACAATTGTGGTGAGTGCTCTTGAATACTAAGGCTATCAAAGTTGGGGCTCATTGAAAGGATTTTTACTATCACCAGCAGGCTCTAGGGGGGGGGGGGCAGCTGCCCCAGAGCGGCTACACAGGCTAGACCTCTGGTGAAAATATTACCATTCCATCATAAATCAATTATCAGTAGCAAATGAAAAGTTTGTTGGTCTGATGATGCGTCTCAGATACGACATGAAACCATAGTCACTTGAAAGTAATTTAGTCCTGCTGGTTCATAAATACCTGCAAAAACAACAGTATAATGACATTATATGTATTTCTCAATGAAAGAAATACAGACACAATAATTTTGATCACAGAAAATGACCTTAAATAAAGTACAATGGGCACTGACATTTAGCTTGGTTCTTGAGGCGCATCTCGGGAAATACAAGAGCATGTTCCAACAGGGAGGGTGTCTCCTCCCCTTCAAAATTTTCATGGAGTCTAGATAAACAGTATATTGTGCGCAATTTTAAAAATGACAAAATTAGTCTAGAAAGTTTCTTTACGGTGGTATAATGAGGTTTAATAATACTTCTTGATTCTTACATGTAAAACATATTGATTGGAAAATTTGGGGGTGGGTCACAAGGAAGATATTTATCTCCCTGCCCCACATGGCCACTTGACTGGAAATACAGCAGTGCATCTACTGTAATTACTGTACTGTAATTTTATGTGCAAAACTTCTCTCCCATAGGTACTGTACAGTACCCTAAAAATGTTCCCCTGCCATCTTGTTTGTTTTTTATTCAGCAATGATTTTTAAAAATTGTCTGAGAAGCATCCCATGTACAACATGTCTTGTTTACTGGTACCGCCTAGGGTTACTAGTCTAGGGGGTACCACTATCCCTGGTTGGGCACCAGGGCATTAAAGTGTACCTAAAAATAAATTCAAAAATATATGTATTAAACAGCATGAAAAAATTCTAACAGTTCAACTCCTATCTTCATACAACAGGACATTCTTGAATTGAGATGTAAAATGTTGAAAGTAATTTGTAAACTTATTAAAGCAAATTACTGTATCCCTTGTGCAATAATGTGGAACTTTCTTGTTGTACCACTCACATTACCTGCTTTGTTTCCCTTTTAAATTAAAAATGTTTTTATTACCTTGAACATTTCCTGTTCTCTTGCCCAGCATGTTGCACCAAGAAAGCTTTATTAATAATACTGTACATTAACCCATAGGAGTAAGAGTACCAGCACACCTTGGAATAAGGTGCAGTAACTTTCAGAAAAAACAAAACTACAAAAAACTGTAATTCAAGTAGTCCAACAATTACTGTACATCACAAATTATTGCACAAGGTGTCATTTTAATTTGAGGGAGTAAAACTTCAACATTTCATATCTCAGATAAGGAATATCAAAGAAAGATTGGAGTTGGACTGTTAGCCTTCATATTTCATGCAATTTAATATTAATTTTCATTTTTTTTTACTTGAGATACACTTTAAAGAGAAACTTTCCTTCAGTTCCTACATACAGTATGAAATTTTCTCAAGACACTAGACACAATCAATAAGGTAAAAACAATTTAGTTTAAATTCATATTGATCATCAGGATGTTTACCATTTCTTTAAAATTAAGACCAATTTCTGTTCGTAACACTTACCTAATTTATAACTTATCATGACACCACGGGACACCATTTGACCTCTGAGTACATTGTAAACCCTTGCCAACAGATTCAAATCAGATTTTGTAAAACATGGAAAAAAACAAACCTTGGTCTAGACTGGACAAAGGACAGGCAATTGGTTATTAGGAACTTCACCTTTTGGCTTGATTATACTAAATAAGCTGCTCTCAAATCCTCACTTTAATCTCAAAATGGAATTTAAGAAATTAAGGAACTTACTCAAAATGATCTTGAAAATGGTACTTGCCATCAGACTCCTCTTCTCTCTTCTACAGTTCAGTAGCACACAAATTCAAATGGTGAATTCATCACACTGAAGGATGTTGGTTCTAAGGTGATGTACCACCCTCCGTATGTTGTCATTAAAGTGGGTTCCTGGGAAAAGACATAATATAAAAAATATTTTACTAAAGTGGATAAAAAAACATACCTATTGCACATGCATACATATATTCTACACACATGCATAAACATACAGAATGACTGATAGCACTTATAGTCATGGCTATCACGACCTTCCTAATGTCAGTGCCGACCCTGCAGCCCCTCAAAAATATCCCATTGGAATAACACAGACCAATGGCAATTTTGCTCATTTTGGTGATCTTTTCTGAATCTAAGAAGCCCAGCATGAACATAAAAAGTCTAGAAAGGGATGAAGTTATTTAAGTCATTCACGATACAGTAAAGACTGTACAGTAAACCCTAACTGTAAACACGATATCAAAACCAAAAGAACACTAAATTGTGTTGTAAACTCTCCAGTATTACACTCTATGCCTGATAATTACAATGATGTTTGGTTTAATTTTCTCTAACAGAAAACATTGCTTTAAGGTTTACTGTAAAACCTGCAGAAGTTGAACGCTGTACAGTACTCTAAGTTCAGTATCATGACATCATCCATTTGGAAATCACAATTTATCTACCTGTATCACACTAACTGTAAGGTTCACTGCTATTGACAGCAACTAAAATTGTTTATACCAGAAGTGAAGATAGACTTGAAAAACATAACATGCTTACGAGAGTCCTGCTGTGCTATTTGAAATTGTGTCTTGATGCAATGGCAACAGGGTCAAGCACACTGTCCTTTTCTAAGTACTTTTTTGGCGGCTCATCCAAGGCATCATTATCAACTTATGGGATGCTTTCTTGTGAAGCAGCATGCAACATCCCAAGGATCACTTTTTTACATTCTTTGAGTTCCTTTAGTTTCATTATTATCTTTACCTCAAAGCTTCCTGTGGGATGAAAAAATGAACAGTACTGTAATTCAGCATCCAAGGTATTTCTTTATTCAAATCTACAACTAATTTTCAGTAATTTACAGGGCACCAGAAAATAAATTGCCTTGACATAAAAAGTTCACAAATGCACCACCAACCAAGGGTGAAATTTACAGGCCTACTGTAAGCCTAATACTGTACTTTTTTGAAAGAACGAAACTCATGAACACAATTAAGAGATCATTAAACATTTCCTCTGATTCTTGTAAAGCAATGTCAGATGTCCCAGCACACTTGCTTTTGAGTGCCTACTGTATAAATTTACAACACTGTGACGCTACCTACGTCAACCTTACTGTATGTACAGTACTGTACAATGGCTTAAAAACGTAAAGTCAAGAAATATGAAAAGACCAGCACAAGGCTAACAAAAGGGGGCGGGGGGTATTCTACTGTACAGTCACATGGTTTCTCGTCGATAAACATGGTTTATCGACCGATAAACATGGTTTTTCGCCGATTAACATAGTTTTTCGATCGAAAAACATGGTTTTTCTACCGAAAATCCAAGTTTATCACCGATAATCCAAGATTATCTCACAAAACATGGTTTTTCGGTCAAAAAACATGGTTTTTCGGTCAAAAAACATGGTTTTCCGTTCGAAAAACATGGTTTTTCGGTCGAAGAGCATGGTCTTTTGAAGAAAATCCATGTTTTTTGGTCGATTAACATGGTTTTATGGCGATAAACATGAATTTTTGATCGATAATCCATGTTTTCTTAATTATTAAGCATTTAGCTTGCCATACGAATCTCTTGTGAACAATTATCAAACTGCAGTATGACTTCAATTATGGCGTATACTATTGCGAAAGGTTTGATTAAGATATCTTTCTGAAATTAGAACGGCCGTAAAGCGAGAATAACTGTACCCAAACTAAAATAGCGGTACAATCAAAGGCAGTGGGCTAGCATCAGTAACTTGGTAAGCACTCAACAATTCCGCGAAATTGCGAAGCATAGTACCAGTCGCACTGTATACGTTAGACTAGTTGGATTACATCATTATTAATGCTGAGAAAAATTAGCTTCGGTACTCTACATTCGTGTTTGAATCAGCTAGTGCCAATTAAAGAGCCAACCCCATTGAGAATTGCTGTTAACCTCTACAAGAATTGCAGTCTGAGCAGCTGGGGTGGGATGATCATTGGCCCTTAAGACTACAAAAAAAAGTTACGTCCGGGTCATTTGACGAAGAACCTAAGTAGTAGACCCAGGCGTCTTGGTCAAAAGACCCACCCAGGTTATACAGGCCTATCAAGTAAACGTTTCACACTCAAATTTACAGTGTAATCCCGCCTAGCAGCTTAGCGTAAGATTAGCTTACGACAGGATTGCCCAAACATCCGTGTTGTTTATCAGAGTTTTCCGTTGAATGAGCTTTCATTTAGGCTAGGACTGCCACAAGTCGAAGATCCACATCCAAACATTTTATAAGCCCCAGCCTCAAACACGCCCACACACACACGGGCACTACAACTTTGCGTATTTGCCGCGGGAAAATGCAGTTCTAGTTGCTTTAGGGTGAGTAATAGAAAAGCCCAATGCTGTGTAATATAAGCTTTGATACTCTGCATTGTTTGAATTAACTGTTAATCAAACAGCTGAGCCAATTGAGAATTTAGTAAACCCCTGCCAAAATTGAAGTTTGAGGTAAGAGAATTGGCCCTTTTAAAGAGCAAGAGACGATACAAGACTGTACAAGTGTTCCTATAACATTTACCTTACATATCCGTTTTCTTTCTTATATTGAGATGGGGGGTTTGAGTCCCATCCCCTCTGATTACACCACAGGCTGCCTTAACAAACTAACCTTCCTTTATTCTCTTTCAGCACTAGTAGTTAATACTGAGGCCAATCAAAATAGCCTGCTGTTTTCGATAAACACTGCTGTGAATATAGAACAATATTTCCAAAGCCTAGGAGGGAAACGATCAGTAGGGTCCACGTTATAAGTAGCTGAATGGGATAAGTAAGGATATAGAATAACGGGGAGTCGTAGAAGAAGATCGGCTAATAATCGGCGACTTGACCGTGATAGCAAACATAGGAAACATCCACCGATGCCATACATAGACAACGAAACTAAGGCATAGTGTACATTTTTCACTTACTATATATATAATCAGGGAGCTGCCACTCTGCTATAAGTTACATCACTCCGATTGTAGGCTACGCAACCGTTCGGTAATTTTGAAAGCATGCAAGTCTATGTATACTTGTCTTGGCCAAGACGTTATATTGGCACCTTTTCTCTCTAGAATTCAAACAGAGAAAGAGCTTTAAGCCTGCCGGTTTTGCAGGGATATATGCTTCAGTAATATAGAGCTGAGAATTTCGGAAGGTATTAGAGAGCGTACTCAAAAAATAGCAAATGCTGTAAAAACTGGTATTAGGGTCTTGCCAAGACTAGGCAATGTGTATATCTACCCAACAAAGCGGACTGTCTGACTACCTCAATCTATAGCATATGACTAAACAAGGAAAAGGTCTATGCCGGTTAGTCTGTAAGTATGCTAATGTATAGCTTGCTCTTCATTACTAACCTTCAGCATTCATGCGTTGCTATGAAGTACATATATTTCCAGGCTCCTTATTCAGTACATGCATGATCCTTTATTCCGACTGTCTTTATCCGTACTTGTTTCGTTCTGATCTACAAGTTGTAAATAGAGCAGCTATGGTGCTGAATCTCAAATATGCGATAAACGGTAATATTGAAGCAAAGGAACTATGCATTTAAGCTTTCAAAGTGTACCTCAAGTCAAAAAAATTAAAAATATGTATTAAAGAGCAGGAAAAAAAATCGTAACAGTCCAACTCCCATCTTCATAGCATATTCCTGAGCTGAGATATAAAACGTTGAAGTTTATTCACTTGAGACAAATTTGTCCATTGTGCAATAATTTGTGACTTTCTTGTAGTACAATCCACATAACCTGATTTGTTTCCCTTTAAAATTAAAAATGTTTTTACGAACTTGAACACGTCATGTTCGCCTGCATAGCATTGTACAAAAACAGGGCTTAATGAATTACATCACCCCATTAGAGTAAAAGTGATATCACACCTTGGTGCAAGGTGCAGTCACTTTCAGAAAAACAAAGAAATACAAAGATTGTAATTTGAGTAGTACAACAATGACATCACAAATTATAGGCGCAATGTACCATTTTCAGTTGAGTGAATAAACTTCAACATTTCATATCTCAGCTTAGGAATGTCCGATGAAGATGGGTGTTACAACCGATAATGTAAAAACCCATAATTTAAAAACAACCGATAATGTAAAAAAATCTCTGAACCGATATGTTAAAAAAAATACCGATAATGTAAAACTGTTTTAACTATGGGTTTTTAATGTCGTACCCATAGGTGTGTAGGTGCGCGAGTTTATGTAGGTAGGCAGGTAAGCTGACAGGCGGCAGGCGGGCAGGAGGGGAGAAGCAAATAGGTTCGTGTGGTTCATTCGCATGAGCGCATGTGCCTTGTGTGAATTTATTGGTGTATGTTGACTATGTTTTGTGTGAGTGTAGCCTTCATCACGGGAGTAGACTGGACTTTTTATTGGGGGTGGCAACTACAGGACCTGGTCACAGTCCGGGGGATTTATTTGAATAATAAAGTACCCTAAGATGTAGGCTAATCTGGTGCTAATATCATTTTTATTATTAGCATCATTTGATGTCATTCTTTCTGTACCATTTCAAAATTTTTTTAGAATTCGATTGAAGGCACGGCATGGCCTGGCCTTCCTCTAGCTACGCCAATATGCTATACGTGGTTTATGACTGGGTTTGTGAATTCTCTCTTGTCGTTCGAGTTAAATGTATGCCGGAAGAAATGTCAAGAGACCAATCTGATCAGGAAGTAGCTTACTGGTCAATTCCCACAGAGTGCTCAGTAATTAAGAGGCCAGGCAATATGCTATTATTTATCATACTTAGCCTGCTGGATTCAAACAAAAGATCACCAAAGTCACCTATCACACCCCTTGCTTTGCCCCAATTGTCATTAACACAATGTCAATTATGAGAAGAATAATGTCGGGGCAAAGATTTTCAGGAGCAACGCGAAGCTGAGCCCAAATTGCCTAAGGGTTAGATCCAGGGGGCAAACCTCCCGGAAGCTCTGAGGTTTCAGAATATCTCTGAATGAAAAATTAAGTTTCATGAGATGTACATTGTTTGTTTTTCGGTTAACCCAACTCCTAACTGACCTTATTAGTTGAAGGGGGGGGGGGGAGTGAAGGGGGAAGGACAAACTCTGGTGGGGAAAATTCCCTCTCTTTCCCTTTCCCCGTAGCTCCGTCCCTGCTGGAGCGACAAGTGAGTATTCATAAACCGAGTCATAAACCACGTATAGGCCATTGGGTGTAACTTGAGGGGGGCCAGAGGGTCATGCCCCAACCGGATTCGAAAAAAATATTTTGTAATGGTACAGAAAGAATGACACCAAATGATGCTAATGATGCAAATGATATTAGCACCAGATTAGCCTAAATCATAGGGTACTTTATTATTCAAAAAATCCTCCCGGACGGTGATCAGGTCCTGTAGTTGGCCACCCCCCCCCCCCCCCAAAAAAAAAGCCCTGGCTCCTCCCGTAATGAAGGCTACACTCAGACTCAACATATTCCATTATACACTCTAAGAACAGATGGGCAAAAGATAACCAAGTGTTGGGGACACATAGCTCATGAAACATTCTTAGCAAACTTCGTTAAATGTATTGGACAAAGTTTATGTGATAATTATGAAAATCGTGATGTTTCGCCAACTTTTTAGCAATTTTCTTCCCCAACAATGTAGGATGTGCTATGTTTGCCCAACTGTGTTTAGAGTGTACACCAATAAATTCACAAGGGGTACATGCGTACATAAGCATGTACACACGCACCCGACCACAAACCTATCTGCTGATCTCCCCTCCTGCCCGCCTGCCGCCTGTCAGCTTACCTACCTAGCTACCTACATAAACCCCCACACATACACACCGTAGATGGGACCACACGAAACCCTGGTCAGAACATCTTTTACATTATCGGTAATTTATTATCGGTTCAAAGATTTATTTACATTATCGGTAAATTTTTTTTTTACATTATCGGTTCAAAGATTTTTTTAACCAGGCACAGCATCGTTCATGAAAATGAAATATATATGAGACAAACTTCCCATGTCATGACATACAGTCATGAAGTACAAACCGACAGCGTGGTCAAGTGGTTAGAGAATCCGACTCGGACGGCATGCAGCCGGGAGTCTGCAGGGAGTTCGAATTCTACTCATGCCAGGGACCTGTTACAGCTCCCTAGTCATTTACCGAAGACTTTAAAAATGGAAACTACTGCTAATGTGCTTGGTGTTACTGTTCAGCATAAGCAATGTTGTACAGAAATCAAGACAGTGAGCCAAAACTGGAAAAAATGCCGTGGCCGGCTTGACTTACAGACTGTGCCGTAAAAACTCCATTTAACTAATCCATGCAAATACAAGCAGGTTAGCTATTGGAGTGTGGTCATTGAAATATTTATATCAAAATTTCGGCGCGCTTGGCGCCCATTCGTTTTCTTTGGTTTTGTTTCTTGACCATTTTATAAGTTACAGTATACAGTACTTCAAAATTTTCCAAAGAGAGCAATCTTATCCAAGTTATCTTCACTTATCTTCCTCCAGACCCCTCACAAAGCAAAAGTACGTGGATTTTAGAATATACTAGGAGAGGCTCAGTCTCCCTCATCTTGGGTTACCAGACATCCGGTTCTACGCTGGTACCTGGAGGAATTTGTGAAAATGCAAAAAATGCCAGGATTGCATGTATTTTTTCACGAGATCCGAAGGTTTTCCCCTAAATTTGCTTGCTCACTAAATATTTTGAAAAATTTTCTGGTCGTAGTATTGGCCTGACCAGGTAATATGCTGCTTCTGTGAATAATGGATAATGATAACAGTATGCTATCTTGTGTCACTTCACAAATGCAAGGAGTATAGATGCCTTCGTACCCTCATCCCACGATTGCAAGTTGTACTACTTCACGTGTAGTGACGGCCAAGTGCATATTGCGCGGGATACCTACTATTGCACAATTAGTACTTCGTCTGTTACCTACGTTACCGAACAGCACGGTCTGACAGCCCTGTGTTCCGAGAAGGGGGATTCACGCACCACACGAGATATGGCAAACTTTTCCCATAGTCGCCGGTAGCATAGACACGCCCCAATTATATTTGTTTCTTCTAGGCTGGGAATCCCAATGTCGTGAAGTCAAGTTTTATGTTGGGTGTTATGAAATCAAAAACCCGGTACGCACCGAGCCAACCGATGGTGGCACTCCCCTTTGATAGACTTTCCACAATTCCCAGTCCCCACCCTTGTTAAAATCCGGGATCCACCACTGTCTATGAAATTCATTTCGAGTGGGTCGGGTGGGCGGAACTGACCACAAACTTTGTCCTCCTTTCATGACTTTTGCCACTAGTAATTGTGAGGAATGGTATAGTCTGGGCCCCTAAATTATTTGCACCAAGGTCTCCAAATAGTAAATTCGGCCTTATGTGCCCAACAGCATAACGGAGAAGTTTCAAATAATCGATGTTCCAACTCATAACCAACGACTCCAAGTCCGAGCTAATCAGAGCACTGATTCATTAGAATCTGGTAGCGCTAGACTCCAAGTTAAAGAAACCTTTGTTAAAGCAACAAATATTGCACCATTTTGCATACAGACACCCTTAAAAATCATTAAAAAAAATCCACAGGGTAGGGGAAACCTTCTCCACGTAGACCCCCCCATGATAGCAATCCATGTCCTTTTTGCCAGGAAATAAAATGGCAACCCTTCTTTCATCATTCCCTCCTTATAGATAGTCTTTCGGCACTTTCCCTGACCAGGCCCCCCTTCTGGCAAATCCTGGATCCGTCACTGAAACAGGCTACACAAAATGCTTTATGGACTGAGAAAAAGAGCATAAGCATTGGACTGCAATGAGTCTGTTTTCTTTTGCACATGGCCAATTCATCACTTTTTAGCCAAAATAACTAGTTGTCACCTTATCGGGTTATCAAATTCAAATTAAGTGGTGTACTATTTCTCTACAAAAATGCTAGTTCATGTCTTTTGATTAAAGGTCATCTTTTCCCTTTTGTCCCTATATTTAAGGGATGTAAGCAAGGGGATTTATCATCTCCCTATCTTTTTACTTTGGGGGTAGAAATACTAGCAGCTAGTATTCGTTGTAACAGTTATATTAAGGGTTTTACGTTTTTCGGTTGTGAAGTGAAATTATCTCATTATGCGGATTGTACTATACTCTTGTTAGACGGAAGTGCGTGTTGATTCACTGAGACATGCTATGCAAGTTCTTAATTTGCGATACTATCTGGTCTGCATGATAAATTGGGTAAAAGTAAAGTTTTGTTCTTTGGCTCAAAAATGTTTTTCTGAGGAGAAGTTTGATGGGTTCCAACGACTAATTTGGGATCCAGAAGGAGTAAGGAATACTCTTTACGGTTAATCACGAAAATATTTTTGACATAAACTTTCAGAGTGTTACGGATAAAATCAAGAAGAGCACATGTCTCACTGGTCAAGGAAACGTCGAAAGAGTACACTCTATAAAAATCGTCTGGTGAAAAATCACCGGGGTCCGTGTTGATATAGCACCTACACAGTCCTGGTTATTTTTAACAAGAAATCATGGTCACATTAACCATTTCACTGGTGACTTTAACCAAATGACTGCCTATTCTTCTAGTTTTTAACCAGTTTCTTCGTTAATTAGATTAAAAATTCCTGGTTAAATTGACCAGAATTGTGTGGGTGCTATACTGACACTGAATCTGGCGAAATTTCACCAGATATATTTTTTTAGTGTAGCTATTCCTAAAACTTTACTTGTTCCAAAGCTTAATTATCTCTTTTTAACCCCCCCCCCCCCCCCCGAATCCAAATGAGCATGTCCTTAAACAACCGAGTCAGTGTTTTTCAATTTCGTTTGGAATGGCCAGGATCGTATTAACAGGTCTCAGTTTTGTCAGTTTTAAAATGCAGGTGGAACCAAAATGATTAATCTGAGGGAATTTTTCATTCTCTAAAATTAACACGGCTCCGAAGATTTTATAAAGCGGATGAAGCATCTTTGTTATCTACAATGTTTAATTACTACATAAAAAATCATATTGGTTTCGATTTTGATGAGGGATAATATATCTCTCAAATAACTTGAATCACGTTTCTAATACTTTCAATAAAAATGTAGTGAATGCTCTCATTCGTTTAAAACACAAACTTCAAATAGATTGCAAATACAGCAGAAGATTTGATTTATTTCTTTGGCATAGTGATATTCTAAAGGTTGACACACTGTAAAAAATTACGGTAGATTTACAGAACAACCAAATAAAGAAATAAATAAGGATAGCAGAAAAGTTCTGGAAACTTATTACCGGAACTTTTCTGTAATCTTTATGTTTCTCTTTATTTTTTATTCTGTAAATTTACAGCGAATTTGAGCCATTTTTTACAGTGCAACAAACCTTTTATCTTGCGTGGTTGATATACCAATGGTGCCAGTTATGTAAGTGATTTAATTGACAATGAGTGCCATTTTCTAAACCTGACTTCTTTTCATGAAACTTAAAATATAAACACTAAATTTTACATTCTTTGGAATTTGCCAGGCTATTTAAGACTATTACAGCAGCGTGAGCTTATTTTAGTTCACCACATCGGCCTCTGAGTTATGGCATTTTACTTAAAAATTTGGAAGGTTCGCATGCCTTTTACTCAATCCTTAATACCGAAGTGGCAATCCCAAATTCTCAATCAAAATGGTGTGCCGATTTAAAAGTTTCTTCAATGAACTGGCAGAACATTTATAATTTACCATTTCCTCTGAAAATTGATAGTCACTGTGAATGGTTCCAATACCGTATCAGCACGCGATTGCTGGCAACAAACTCTTTCCTCTATAAGATGAATATTTCTAACTCTGATCTTTGTTCTTTTAGTTAACTGAGAGAGAGAGACCATTTTCCATCTTCTCTGTAATTGTGTCAAAGTGCTGTCCTTTTGGGATGCCTTTAGCAACTTTATCAACGTAGGTTTGAAGGGAATTCTCGTCTCAACGAGCATATTAAACTTCTTTGAAATTACTAACAACATTGGATTAAATAACGATATTAAAAAACTTAATTTGTTTTAGATATTTCATATACAGGGGTAAAAAAAATACAAAGTCCCCTCTTTCAATTTCTACATTTTTGAAATCAGACAAATCATTTCAGCAGAACATTATAACGCAGTGGTCCACGAAAAACTTGAACTCTTTCGTAATACATGGGGCAATATGTCCTTCATGAACTGCATTTAGAGTTCGAGTTTGAATAGCTGTGCACCTTGTGATAAAATCCTTATGAGAGCATCATAATTATGATTCTGATATCACTGTTTTTTCCTTTCTTTTTCGCTTATTTTAGTTTTATTTTATTTTGCACTGGACCCCAGCCAACATGCCCAGTCGGGCTCCAACTGGGATCCATCTGGGCTACTTGCTGGGCCCCAGCTGGGACCCATTCGTGTTAGTAAGGTGTTCCCACTTGGGGCCCAACTGGGTTAGCTTTTACCAGCTGAAGCCCAGTTAGGCTTCAACTAGGCATCACCTGGGAAAGGCTAGCTAGCCCAGTTGGGCCCCACGTGGGAACACCTAACAAACACGAATAGGTTCCAGCTGGGGCCCATCACGTAGCCCAGCTGGAGCCCAGTGGGGGCCCAACTGGGCATGTTGGCTGGGATTTTACTTTCAAAATGCCCAAGTATTCTGCGTTTCTCTTAAATTATGTAAAGTGTGTAATCGGGGGGTAACCCTTGACCTCTATAGACATCACTAAGTTAAAACGGGGACAATAAAGAGATTAAAAATAAAATTATCGGTTATGAAATTCAAATTCTGACTCTTCAGTAATTATTATTCAATGGCAAGGCTACTGCACTAAATTTTGTGATAAAAATGTAAAACCTTCCTGACGTGGTGATGCTGAAAAGGAAATATAGCTAAAGCTAGCAACTGGCTAGCTAGTTTGACAATATCTCAATAAATGTTACGTATTGAGATAAAAACTGCATGATGCAAACGACATGCCTATTACTGAAGAAAATTTCTCTATAACCCGGGGTCAAAGGAACTGTCACGCGACCTGAACCTTGTAAAAAAAACCCAATATGTTTATGAAGGTTCGTTTACTTAAAAGAAGGGTTAAGTTCATATCAGGTTTTGATATGTTAGAGGGGTGCTTATTCTGAGCATTTTGGTGAAATTTGCATTGAAATCCGATTTGTGGTTCTCAAGATATGAGCAAGTAAAGTTGTCACATTTTCAACAAACAGTGAACTTGAAGCAAGCTTATATGACATCACATCCCCTCATTAATGGACATTTTTGGTTTTCTTTAAGCTTAACAGCTTATTTTTTCCTCAACAGTCCCATATTATCAAAATGGGATTGCAAAAGGTGCATGAGAACTTTTCAAACTTTGCAATCCCTTTGGGGAGGTCCTTTTCCTATTAACTTCAAGATCAACACAGCAATCTGAAAAACAAAGGGAAACAAAGCATTCCATGGCAATGTGAGAAAGTGATATAATCTCTGCTGCCCTCAATATCACTTTTGAACACAAATGTAGTAACTTCATTTGCTGATATCTCGAGAAAAACATGTCCGATTTGAATGGAAATTTCACTTCACTGAGTAGATGTGGTTCTTTTTTCTTATGTGAAAATTAAGTTTTTGCCTAAACTTCCCCTTTAATTACATCACTATGTTTCATCACAGATAGTTGGTGCTGGGTTCCTCATCCATTGCAGCAGATCATTATTAGTAGCGCAGCAGAGTATGATGGTCCTCGAACGGGTGCGAAATTCTTTCTGAGTAAAGAGTGCTGTCTTTCAAAAGTGTATGCAGCTTCGCACATAAATTCCCTGCAAATGTTGGTACTATTTGTGTGCAACAGTGGCGTAGCCACGGGGAGCCTGGGGGCCTAGGCCCCCCAGATTTTCTTCAGGCCCCCAGATTTTTTTGCCTCCTGATAAAGTAATTGAGAAAAAATAAAATGTTTGAACGGAAATACACTTTGAAGTATTTTCCTTCGAAAACAGTAAATAAATGTGTAACAATTAAGAAAATATGCATGAATGTGTGTAAAACACATTTTGTGTGCACGTATGAAATCAAGTAATAACTTCAAAATGATTACTTTCACTAAATTAGATACCGTATATAATCTGCACTGTCGTTTATTGCATTACACTTCGAAGATGAAACGAACGTTTCGACGGCAAACTCGAATTTGACTTTGTTAGGTTAAGACCCTTTCTGCCTTTCGGATGGCTGGTTGATTTACTGAAAACAAGGCAATCATACACTGGAGACCATTCTTACACGACCATTCCTATACTTTATCATACACAAAATATGCCTTAAAGGCCCTGTTCTCTCACCCCAAACAGTACCAATTCTCCTAACCTTCTTACTTAAGCTCCTCCCACAATTGTCTGAAATTCATCCTCATCCAGAGACAATCTCAGTTGATTGCTTCGAGTCGAGTATAGAAAAGCTCAATGTTTATAAACAAAACACTCTCAGTACAGTTCATGCTGTGTAATAAAAGCTTTGGTACTCTGCATTGTTTGAATTAGCTGTCAATCAAGGAGCTGAGCCAATGAGAATTTCAGTACACCCCTACCAAAACTGTGGTTTGGGGTGAGAGCATGGTCCTTTAAGGATAAGGTACTGCCTTCGAATAATTCTTCCCATCCATCCCTTACAAGTAGGCCTATGTCGTGCCTCACTTCTTTCCGTGACAATTGCCACTGTAGAACGATTTTTTGGACAAGTCCTCTTTTTACTAGTTGGCACTGGTGTCCGGGCGGATTTGTAAAATGTCCACAAGGTCCGTCCGCATTTCATGTGTTTCCCTCATGATCCATACTTCTGCTTTGCGGTTTAAATATTTTGAGAGATTTGCTCGTAGTATTTTAATATTGACTACGTAATGTACCGATGACTGAACAAATACTGCACCATTTGGCATCTAAACACCACTGGAAACCGGAAAGCACTGTTTTTTGGTAGTATGTATGTCACTTGTAAAATTTCTACAAAGACTAAAAACGAGTATTTTGAAAATTTTCATGCTCCCCAAATAGGAAAATCCTAAAACGTAGGCCTATAATCAGTTCAAAGTTTTGCCAAACAAAGCACCATTTTGCATCTAGCAAATCTAATGCAAAGAAAGTTTCTCAGAGGGGGACACAACTAATTTTAGTTTTCCTATTGAAGCTGAAATCTATTCAAATATTGCCGCATTTGCGATCTACGTTCTCCTGAAGTTCACAATTTTTCCCAAGAGAAAGGAGATACCGGTTCCCTTTAGTCTCATCCCCTAGGCCATGGCACAGATCAGAAATGCCCAGATTTTGGGACCCTAAAAAGTGTATGTATTATCATTTTTCATCTGATTTTTTATTCACACTATTTGAGAAGTGGCAGACATGATTCGTATTTCAAGGCTGGGTACATCCAGCTTAAAATACTTGGGAAGTGCCGTTTCCAGCCATCTGGAGGGTTTGTAAAACCCAAAATTTTCTTATACGCTCCGCGCCAACCGATGGAGGCGCTCCGCTGACCCTCGGAGGTACCAGCCCCCCCCCCCCACTTGTTATCTAGCCCCCCCCCCCCCCCCAAAAAAAAAAAAAAAAAAATCCATCCTGGCTACGCCACTGGTGTGCAATATTCACAAGCTATTTATAAACAGTTTGAGAACAAAAGTTCCAGTGAATTGTTCAGCTAGTCAAAACTTGGAGAGTATGGAACGCCAAAATGGACAATAATGCAGTACAAAGTTATGGAGTCCTAACTCATTATGTAGATACGAAAATACTGTCACATAATGACATGCACAGAACTGCACAAGTCCTTATGTGACAGTCTCAACATCGCCACATAATGACCAAGAATATTTCACCGTCAAATAATGACCGCCGAAAGGACATAATTCAAAAAGTCATTATGCGACATAAAACACTGTCATATTACTACATCTTGTTCCCTATCTCATTATGTGGTATAACGTTTTGTCATGTAAAGGCCTTTCTATGGAATTTGAACACCGTGGTAAAAAGTCATCGTGCGATGAAGAAAATTATGTAATGGCGTTAGTAAAGAGACATACAACACCACCTCCCCACACACTTAAACCTGCAGTAGAATCACACCGATTGAATAATAACATGCTAAATACATCGTGAGTTTGGTTTGATGGCTGTTACCTCTAACCTTTTCGTGGTATCTATGCGTTTGTTAGTCACTGGATTTGTATGTCATGGACATTACTGCTCTATTGATTCTGTAGACTTGAATTACATGAAGGATTTCTATGTAGTTCAGATTGACTACGATATGATCTTTCCACTTTTTAACCCAAACTTAATCTTAGCAGAACAGACATGTCCATTTGCCCAAATTTGCTTAATTTAAGTTAATGCACAAATGCATGAAACGATATCGAAACTAGAAACCGTCATGTCTCTGTAGTACAGTTCGTACGCAGTTTCGCGACAGTCTTTAAATGAATTCTTTGCTCCCCGACGCACCTATTGTGCTGCATCGGCAAATTTTATTCCCAGTGCAGGTAAGGTTAGGTTAGATGGAGTAAATTACGGCTCAGTGTCTGACCAATTGTTAAGAGTAACCAGCTACGGCCTCTTTAAAGTTGTAGCTCACTGGCTTGTCTTTATTCACATTTGAGATAATTCGGATAATTTGGGTGCTTTACCCCCTCCCACTGGATGACTGGAAAAAAGAATAGTCTAGCTAGCCATTGTGACAAGCATGATGATATGCTTCATCAGTACACGGCAATTTCTGCCAGGTTTGTCAAAGTAATTTTATTCTCGAAAATACGAACTTTTTTCAGTTCAAGTTTTTCAGTATCAAAATTCAAGTCAGCGTTACACATCCGGGAAGTGTCATTTCCAATAATCTAGACGTATATCGCTGCAACAAAAGATTACAACAAGTAGCGACTCTTTTGGTAGCTTATACGAAACAGTATTTCTTCAGCCTCTCTTTATATACAGTCCTGCCACGGACTTATATACATGGACAGAGCATGTAAAGTGTACGTGCTAT
This sequence comes from Holothuria scabra, assembly GCA_037179385.1. NCBI lineage: Eukaryota > Metazoa > Echinodermata > Holothuroidea > Aspidochirotida > Holothuriidae > Holothuria > Holothuria scabra. The sequence goes on from CM074190.1 coordinate 37,130,788, forward strand.
CCGCAGATGGTCGCCACCGACTGGGTCAAAAAAGGCGCACCAAGATGGCCGCCGTCAAGCTGTAAATCGTTTGATTTGACGACGACTCTGTAATATTTTAAACAAAAGTTAGACTTGAATGAGAAACAATATGATATTCCTGCAATACGTGAAGTGATTTTGACCTTACCTTGCCATATTTCAAAAATATTACAACTTTCTTGCAAAATCTGGGAATTGACTTGGGCAAGTCCAAACTTTCACACAAAACCATAGCAGACGGCTATCTTGGTGTGCTTTTTCTCTTACGTACGGTAGCGACAATCTACCATGTAGTATGCTCTGTCCAAGTATAGGTAATCCGTGAGTCCTGCGCAACATTTTGCCCTAAATAGGAGAATATTCAATTGAGGCAAAATTGCAAAGACATAATAGAATATACAGGAGCATAAAGTGCCCCAAAGAAGTTTCCTAGGAAAATGTTAGTAGACTAGTAGTACATTTATTATGGTATTTATTATCAATCGAATTTACTTAGGCATTTCTAATTGAAGTGAAACAATATTTTATTTCAAACGAAAGCTCAAAATGACGACTGCTTTATATTCTACTCACAGGATCTGGGAAATGTCATTTCCAGCTCTCCGAGGAACCGCGTTTTTTCAAAATTAGCTGTACTATCCACGTCAACCGACAGTGATTGTAAATTCTGAACGACGGACACTTAAAAAGGCGTTTTGAAACGCTTTACTTTGGGAGAAAAATCTTGGGTAAATTAAGAAAGTCATCTCTATTATATTGTTCGAAATGGACATATTCAAGAGGTTCACAGGCTCAAGAATTCCCAGTTCATAAGAAAATCATCCACACAGGTAGGCTTGTCGTTCACATAAGGTCTTAATGGAAGTTTGTTATTCTTGCCGTAATTAGCATTCAAACCAGAAGCAAGGTGGAGGTTTCCTAGAATATTAATTAATATCTTCAAAAAGAGCCTTATTGCCTTTAAATAACTTGTTGTATCTTCGGCATACTTCAGTAATTTCATTTCACAATTTGGTCTTGTAGAGTGACGGCACCAAAGGGTTACTTTTATTTTCACCTGGTGAGAGCTTCTTTCCTCAAGATTACCCCAATATTGAACCAAGTATAACTGTCCTTATACATATGTTTGTACCCAGAAGTTGTTGTTGTTGTTGTTCATTTCAACTGTACTACATACAAACGTACATTCATTATCATTATTATTATGATACAATACGTAATAATATTTACAAGAAACGTGAGTATGAAGACAGTAGAAAAGGAACCAGATGAAGCTTGCAAGCTTTTCTAGTCTGGCCCTAATAACTGAGATGTTCTTAATTGCTTACACAACTAGAATATATAAATACGGATATGACTCCTGTGACATTTACATGATTGTATATAAAGAATTGCTGCTAGTTTGATGCTTACTTTTAGCCAGATTTTTAATTATTTATTTATTTGATTATTTTTTTTTTTTTTTTTTTTAGCCAGGTAAAATTAATTATCCACATACAATAAAAAGAAAGATTTCTTTAAGTACTTCTTGAATAGATTAAGGTTAGGGGCATTTCTTATGCTAATGTCAAAAGAGTTCCAGAGAGATACCCCGCTACTTCTCACGTGAGAGTGGGCAAACATTGTTCTAGTATATGGCTGGAGAAGATTATCTCTTCTTCGTGTTGGATAGTTGTGATGACAACTATTAAGGTAGAAAAAGGAATGGAAATCAGGAGGGAGTTGACCGCTGTTGTGCCTATACAAAAGAACGCCTAACTGGTAATTGTAGTGGTCCTTTAGAGTTAGAATATTATAATGGTGAAAAAGTGGAAGAGAATGAGTGTATGGTGAAGCTTTTGATATAGTTCGTACAGCCCTCTTTTGAAGAATAAAAAGCTTGTCTGTATATGTTGGCAAGGCATTACCCCATAATAAAATACTATAAGTAAGGTGTGGTAAAATTAATGCATTATAGATAGTTAACAAGGAACAACTAGGAATATAATGTTTTAGTCTATTCATAACACCGACGATTTTAGAAACGGATTTAGTAACGTTGTGAATGTGATCCTGCCATGTGAGTTTATTATCAATTGTAACCCCTAAGAACTTAGTAGAATTTTCACTACGTATGATGGTGTTCTTAAAATTTATACTAAAACGTGCAGTTTCAATTTTCATATTATTAAAAACCAATAATTTAGTTTTACTTATATTTAAAGATAACTTGTTTGACGCTAACCATTCAGAAACATTTTTTAACTCTGAAGAAACAACTTGGAGGGCTCGATTGACATCAGGATTATGATAATAAACAGTTGTGTCATCGGCAAATAATATAAACTTCAGAAATTTTGACGACTTATACATATCATTGATATATAATAAAAAAAGAAGAGGTCCCAGTATTGAACCTTGCGGAACACCGACATTAATATTATTAAGATTAGAGTCCTTCCCTTTAAAACGGACAAATTGTTTACGATTAGAAAGATAACTTTTAAACCAATCAAATGCCACACCCCGTATTCCATATCTGTACAATTTGTTCAATAAAATTTCATGATTTATAGTATCAAAAGCTTTAGATAAATCGATAAATATGGCCACGGTGCTGACTCTATTATCTAGGTTACACACTATATTATCAACAAACTTTAAAGCAGCCATATATGTGGAGTGATCCTTCCGAAATCCATACTGCCCGGAATATAATAGGTTATTCTTATTTATAAAAGCTGATAATCTATTGTATGTAAGTCTTTCAAAAATTTTAGAAATAGCAGGCAGAACTGAAACAGGGCGGTAATTAGATACAGTTTCAGCTCCACCATATTTATAAATTGGAATAACCTTTGCAATTTTAAGTTCATTCGGGAAAACACCTTCAGAAAAAGATAAATTCAAAATATGAGTAAGAGGATCAATAATATGGCCATGTATCTGTTTTAAAATATCATTGGTAAGGCCATCATACCCTGGGGATTTCCCACTTTGAAGTTTCAATATAGTACTAACCACTTCCTCATGACTCACTGGGTGTAAAATAAAGGTATCTAAAACACTAATATCATTGAGATAACAATTGTAGTTATAGTACGTTACATCTATTTTAGAAGCTAGATTTTCGCCTACAGATGTGAAGAAATTATTAAAATCATTAGCAAAATTTTGCATGTTATTCGAATCATCATTTGTATGTAAATCCTCAATTCCAGTCGCATTAGTGTTGCCACCCCCTCTGTTCAGTATCCCATTAATACCAGACCAAATCTTCTTACTGTTATTTTTGTTTTTACTAAAGTACTCATAGTAATACGATTTCTTGGCATTTCGAATTACCGCGGTTAATCTGTTCTTAAAATTGCGATAATGCAGTAAATTCTGTTCCGTGGGGCTTCGCTTATACGCACAATACAATACATTTTTCTTGCGAATGGACTTTAAAATACCAGAGGTAATCCAAGGTGATTTCTGTAAATTTTTCTTACACTTAATTTGACGCACAGGACAGTTTCTTTGGAAAATATCACAAAGTTTATTATTAAATTTAGTAAAAGCAGACTGAGCGTTATTGTCACACAAAATATCATGCCAATCAGTAGAATCTAATTCCAGTTTCATATTCAATATTTTAGAAGTACTAGTATCACGCTTAAAAATAGCAGGCCTAGTGAAGTTCCTTCTACACGGACTTAAATGTTCACAAGTAATAGCAAGTATGCTCAAACCTCAGATCTTCCGGGGCTTCACGCCATGAGCCCCTACCAAGGTTTTGCGATCATGCATGGAATCCACATAAAATTCCACAGAATACCTTAGCAGACCCTGGAACCCATCTACTGTAGCAAGATGTTCCTATCAAAAGATTCAACTTGTCACCCAGAGATGACGGTAATGCTTTAGAACTTCCGGACCCTGGAAACCACTATAGGGACCCTAACGCAGTCCTGGAAACACTCGTGAACTCCGGCTACGCTGTATTATTTTTTGCCCAGACATTTTCCTTTGTTCTTTATCCAACTATACATTTTTGCCTGAAGTGGTAGAACATTGTTCGAGCAAAGATTGCAGAAAAGTGGTGAACGTATGTTTTCAACTCAGATTACACTGGCTGCCGGAAGGGTAAATAGGTGTCAGGTAAGTGGTACGTTTTTATCCTGCGATTTTCTGATTGTCTTTCAATTTTCTCATTTTTTTTTTATTGAAGTAAACATAATAATGTAGACAAAAGCGCAAAAGCTCAAAATAACAACTGCTTAGAGTCTACTTACAACCTTAGAGAATGCCACTCCCGGCTGTCTGAGGGGTCGCGATTTTTTTTTTTTTTTTTAATTTTCTATAAGCTCTGTGTCACGCTAGGATCTTTAGGGGAATGATTAATAGTTTGGCAGAGGATCCTCTATAATCAACTGATCAATCTAACATGAACATGAATAGGCCTAAAGCTCACTGCTGATGTTCTTACCTTGTTGCCCTAAAAACGCAATAACATGATCAATAGCTATTATATTTTCCACCAGTAGCCAACACGTGCAAGTTTGATTTTGTCAACAAAAGCAATCGTTTAATTCATTTAAACGCAATCCTTAAAGGCAGCATTATTAAGAGAATGACAACAATAAAATGAAAAGACGGCTAAGATTGTTCTCATAATGATTTTCCCGTATTATAACATTCGTCACGACTGCTGGTCAGGCTTTCATAATTTCAAACTGTAATTCGATTAGGCTAAATATTTCACCATTTGCTAAGGTATCTACCTTTTAAAATTACATTCTTTTTGCCAAAAGGGATTGGAACCCCTTCCTCAATTCAAAAGACCCCCATTTTGCTGAAATGCCGGTGCATGACCTTCTTTAAATGCTAGTTAAATGCCATATCCGGCTGTCTGAAATGTCCTCTGTTTTTTTGTTTCAAAATTTTCTGTCAACCGATGGTGAAGCTCAGCTTAATCGCTTGGTTGATCACACAACATGCTGTTTGTCCCCCTGATAAATCTTCTGGGTAATGCACCGTTGTTCTCAAACCCCCTGGACTAGAGCTTTTGTGGCATTTCACGTTACTTATGTGCAATAATGCCTTTGAAATTAAAATCGTACTGTTTATTTGTATGTTCGCATGTTAAAGCGAAAAACAATGAAAGAAGCGAAGTACGCTTCAAAAAGTGTCAGATATCGATTTTATTTTCGCATCCCGGTCTTTTTCAAATTTTTTAAAAGGGGAGGTGGAAACCCATTTTCCTTAGGCCCCACTCTGGGGGATGTATTTACGAGGCATTCGTTCCGCCCGAAATCTGTCCAGGCGGCCATCATTTGGTTCGAAAATCATACAGGCAGTCGAAAACTTGGACCTTGACACCCCAAACATGACACCCTATAGCGACGACCCTGCATGCAAGGAATCAAATTATACAAAACCCTCACCATTTAGAGATATTTCCATTCACGTTCACCTTTAGCGCACAATTCTTTAAGGGCATTTTTGGAAGGCGCAAGGCAAACCAGTGCTGTTTATTGACTACAATTCTCTCTATATCCGAAAATCTGGTTACTCTTAAAACAATATGATGATAAAATATTGAGGAGGAAAATTTCATTGCACTTCTTTGATTTTGCTCCACCAGTCTTACAAGAGACATTTTTATGAACTGTTCTACCAGCGGCCCTCTATTCCCAAAAGGTTATGTCCATTTCGATTTCGACAGTAGTTAGGTCTCATCTACAGAATATAGCCTGCATTCAATTCAAATACATCATATTTTTGAAAAGGTGTTTCATTTACTGACTACTTCCAAAGAACAATCTTTCCCCAATAGACAGGAGGGGAATATTATATTGACAGGAAGGGAATATTAGATCGTCCCTAAAGGAGAGAATCACCCGAAATAAAAAGCTTAGACTTAAAAATGCATTTTACATTGGCTTATGCCGACATTCTAGCCTCATTCTTGATAAAATGATCATTACTACTAAAAATCAAGACCGTGATTGAAGGCGAGTAAATTAGTACAGTAATTGCCCTTTGCTGCAAAGTGCGTGATTGATTCAATGTCCAGATCACTCCTGCTGTTATGTCATTAAATTGGATTAATCTAGTCAATTATACAACCGCACACACCGTTTGCATAATGGTTCTAGACGCTCTATGTTTACCAGTTGTGTGTAACCTATCTTTCCTTCAAAATTTTGCCCCAAATCTTCTGTTGTTGACCTAGGTACCTAGGTATCACAAATTGTATTAAATAAAGTGGAAATATCCATTCACTGTACACACAAATTAGTCAAAGTGGTGTCTGAATTGATTAAAGAATGGACTAAAGAATTAGACAATGAGGTTTAAAATTAGGTCAAATATTAGTTCTATATTATACCATATTGTTGACTAACGTGATAAGCCAGTTCAGCCACTGTCTGACTAATTTGTTTTTACAGTGAGTTACCTAAAACAATTGCAAGTAGGATAGTTCACTCCGAATTCATTATTAATAATGAATTTTACCGTTCCTGATGCATTATTCCACCAAAGCTAACTAAAGCATTGTTTTGTCGATATTTTAATCCAGCTGCTTCCCCAGCCTTTTAAACTATCCAATCAACTTTTGAGTTTGGTTTTATTTATACCGGAAACGGAACTCTAAATAACATGTGAGATTACCTATATTGAAAAGATGGCAATTTCTGTGGTGTGGACAAAACAAACCGCGCTTCAAAGCACCAACCTTGCTTCACAAATGTTTACTTTTTCTTTCTGAGAACAGATATTCTTGGAGGATCTCGAAAAGTAAATTTTGGCATCGTATTCAGGGTTTCCTATTGTATGTGAGAAACACCGTACCGTTAATGTGGGCAGGCGGGTTCCTTTTGATTTTGGTGTTGGTTTTCTGTCCATATGCTTGTATTATCTCAATATACATTTATTCTTTCAACATGACTCCCAAATGACATGTTTGACTAAGTTTTACAAAAAAAAAAAAAAGAAAAAAACATTGCTTGCACAAATGACAAACAACATAGGTTTGAAAAGTGAAAATTAATTGAAGAACGTCAGAGCATTATAAATCTGTCATAAATGTTTACAAACATTGATTGATCACCTGTCTATGTGTTTGCTTGTTTGCTTAAAGTAAATTATAACCACTACATGGGGTCAATTTTTGGTAGCTTATCACTGTAAAGTGAATATATAGTATGTACAGATCTCATGATCTTTAAATATTCGTTTACTCACAATTGAAGAGCAAACTGGCAGTTTCGGGTGGAATCCTAATGAATGAAGCATACTCTGTTAATATCTGACAACTTAAATGTTTCACCTTTGCGTATTTACTTGTTAAAAGATAAAGCTAAACATGAGCGAACTAGTCCCACTTCTCGTCTTTGTTGTATGCGTGTGAAAGGCCCCTAAAGTTCGACTTCAAATGAAGCTAAGCTTTTCTCGAATGCTCCCATCTTTTTACCGATCTTTTAAGATATCTATGAATGAAATTGACCTAGACTGGTATCTTCATTCAGTTAGAATGAATAGAAGCATTGTCTGTCAAGAGTCTTAGTGTTAAAAATCAATGTTACAGGGGTAGGGGAAAGTAAAATGATCATATATTAATTCAGAAAGCCGACAGGAACAAATAAAGCCTCAAGTTTTTGACAGGAAAATTTTCTTTCATGTGAATAACATTACTGATGACGTCACTAACATTCAAAGGGGTGTAAACTCTCCCAGTTCCTAATGCTTCACACGGAGACTAATAAAAAAAACGTATAGAAGATAGGCTTATCCGCTATCAGGCGCGTAGCCAGGGTTGCGTCATGAGGGGGTGGGGTGGGTGAATGCTGGGGTCACGGGGGGTACGACATGATGGTAAAGTCTAAGGATAGAGAGAAAAAACTGCTATTTTAGGTGTTTTTGCCTCGCAAGGTTGGGTCATGGGGGTTCTGCACCCCACCCCCGTGGCTACGCCACTGTGCGCTATTCTTAATAGAAAACAATCAGCCAAATCAGCACTGGTTAAGATGTCGAAAATCAATTATGCAATTGCAAAATTTGAGCTTTTATTACATCTAGTCAGTGGCGTCACAAGACTTTTCATTGGGGGGGGGGCACTGGGGTGGCACAAACAATATTCCAGGGGGGCACTGCTAAACTCCACACATGGCGCCGTAGGCGACACCGAGCGCGAAGCGCGAGGCTCAGCGGGTGGGGTCCAGGGGCCCGCCTTAGGGCCCCTGGTGGGGTTCAGGGGCAAAGCCCCGGTGGGGGTCCAGGGGGCGAAGTCTCCGGAAGCTCCTGGGTTTTAGCGTGTTTGTGAGGCACTAAAGTCGCTATTTAAGTGTTCTTCTATATATTGACTTAACACTGGTCTCAAAAATACCTCTAGAGTAACTTCCAGTAAGACGTTTTGGTAAAAAAGTTATTCAACTACCAAGTGCAGATCCGGCTGACATTTTGAAAAAGTTCGAGATGAACTATTGAGAAAAGAATTTGATGGGCAGTTCAATGTGTGTCTCGGTTGGGGTCTAGGGGGGGAAGCCCCCGGAAGCTCATGGGTTTTAAGGGGTTTGTCAGGTATTCAGGTCGTTATTAACGGTTATTCTGTTGTCTTTACACTGGTCTCAAAAAAAAACTTCCAGTGCAACTTCAATTAAGAATTTATTGCTAACAAAACTAGTGAAACAACTTTCAAGAGCGGATCCGGCTGATATTTAGAAGAAGGAGAGCTGAACTCGAAAGAGAAAGAGAAAGCACTTAGATGTGATCCTCTTAACTGCTTAAGGAAAAAATGTACCCCTGTATAATCCTGCTTGAACGGTTACCTGAGCAATGCGCCACCTTCAGTTAGCGAAGTTGGAAGTGTGCAGAAATTTTTGAAAAACACAACCCCTCAGACAGCCGGAAATGGCATTTTCCAGGTGTTTTTGCGATATTTTTAGTTGAAAAGTATGAATATTACTGCCTTTTCTGGTCAAAAGAAGAATCCAATCTTAAATATTTTCATAGTCACACTCTGTCTAAAGAAGGCATATAGTTTTTTTTAAAAATCTCAAATCTCATTTGGGGGGGGGGCACACGATTTTTCAGGGGGGGCATATGCCCCCTGCCCCCCCCCCCCCTTGGTGACGCCACTGCATCTAGTAAGGTTTTTTGTTAGAAAACACTTCCGCTTTTCAACAAAGCAACTGAAAGTAATGCAATACGGGCACATTATGTCAGATTCCTTTCGTTTTTTATTTTGTTCTGTTTTTCTGGAAGTTTAATTGTGTTGCTTGTCTGAACTTCTTTTCCAGAAGAACTAGCTTTACTCTACACCATATCAAGGGTATAGAGGCTTTTCACATGACGTCATAATACTCTCCGGCGGCCATGTTGGAGTACATGTAACTACGTAGTAAACCACACTGGGCGCGCTTGCTCGTTGAATGTGTACACAACGTGCATACCACAATGCGCTCTGTGCAGTGCGTTCGGCACAAAACCACGTGTATTTGGCATGTATGTCCTCCAGCATGGCGGTTCCGTGACGTAATTGCAAAGCCTCTATAGCGAGCATTTTTGCTTAATATTCCCGTTGCAGCGTCTTCCAAATTATAAATAGAATCCAAAGTCAAATTAATGTGCCGCGGTGACATCAAAGAATTCTCAAAATAAACTAAATATCAAGAAAAGATTGATCTACTTTGAAAGTTGGTATCTTTTGAACGCTATATTCTATTGAGATGCAGTTTCCTCCTGAAAAACAAACCTCTTCGGCATAATATTAATTTAGTATTTTTAACTAACGTTCTAGTCTTGTCCGAATGTTTTTCCCTAAAAGCATTCATAGTATAGGAAAGCTTTATAATGGAGGCGAGTTTTTGCTCCATGTCCAGCTACATAGAGCTATTGGTGCAGGGACCGCTATTTATTCCGACGTTTCTTTGTTTCCACATCTCCATAGGCGTGTACGGCTTCTTTTCAGCTTCGGGCGGGACAGAAAGTTATTTGCCCGAAAATATAGTTCTGAGCTAGACACTACTGTATTTCTGCGGAGTACCATCTGTTAGCGCGGACTGCCCGGACTTTTGAAAAACTTTGACCTCTCAGATAGTCGGAAATGGGATTTCCCAAGCTTTTAAGGGTTAGTCGCTATGTTGAGCTTTCGTTTGAAATAAAACATTCGATTCAAATTAATCAGCGGACTGCAAAATGAAAGCCACTAGAAATCGCAGGGGACGTAGTCGTTATATTATGTACTGTACTAAGGGGAAAAGTCTACTAATCGTTCCCACTCTTGACCATGGGAATTTGTTGCTGTCTCCAAGGGATTATATACAGAATGGTGTTAAATTTTGCCTTTTCTACTGGATTCATGTTCTAAAATATCGTAAGGTTCATATAATCGAAGAAAAGTAATTCTTAATAGTGACACAAAACAAAAAATGATATTCAAGCTTGCATTTTTTGTTCAGTAATCCGTTCGACCGAAACATTATCTAAGCGGAGCGCCACCATCAGTTGGCAAGCAAAGTACTAAGTAGAGCATGAAAAATTGGACCCCTCAGAAAGTCAAAAATTCCATTTCCCAAGCTTGTAATTACTAGAAACAAAACAGTCCTTTTTTTATTATTCATCATTGAATGTTATTAAAACCAACGTACCCGATTTCCATTACGTTACCCGAATACTGCCGGGGCAGGATAGATGACAAACTTGTGAGCACTATACTTGACTGCCAGAAAACTCTCCCTTCTTTTCCGACTTTTTTTCAACCTTCGCTCAAATATTTCGCCATATCGTAACAAAGTTTTTGCAATAAAAAAAAAACCTACAAAAAGATCCATAAGCTGCATATTTCCGGCAAATCTTGCTAATCCCTTTATTTTCATGAAAATTTTAGTTTGAACTACTGCACTTTTTGTTTTTCGGTTACAATTTTGAAAGGATTCAGGTAATCGGGAATTTGTATTGAGTTTATTGGGCGGATTTAAAACACAAGGTTGAGGAACGACTGTTTTTCTTTCTTTTTTTTAAGAGATGGGCTTCCCAAAATGTGCTCCTTTTTTCAATTTTGAAATCCCATGAAAATGTTACCTTTGCAATAATGGTACTTTCTATTTTCCTCGAAATGTTTGAAAGAATTAGGATATTTGGGCATTGTGTTGCCAAGGAATGTGAAGGTAAGTTCACAAATAATAGCCTTTCTCCCCCCCCCCCCCTCTCTCTCTCTCTCTCTGTTTGCCCGCTTTTATATGGTGTCTAGAGGACAAGGGTTACTAAGTTTCCCCCGGTAAGATACTTTACATGCTTCCATGCCTTCAGTAACGCAGAATACTTGGCCCTTTTTCAAGTAGGATACATTGCAAAATGAAATACACGAAGAGGAGAGGAAAAACAACAATGTCTGAATCAGGGTTATGATGCTGTCAAAAAGATTTTATTACAAGGTGAAAACCTACTCAAATTCTAAATGCAGTTTATTAAGCACCTAGTGACCCCATGTTTTGTGAAATAGTTCAAGCTTGTTATGGATCACTGCATGCATTAAAATGTTCTACTGAAATGATTTGATCCAAAAAAAAAAAAAAAAAATAGAAATTGAAAGAGAGCCTGTGTTTTGTTTACCCCTGTATATGTAATATGCAAACCAAATTTAAAGTCTATTTATGCAGTTATTTAATCAAATTTTATTAGTAATACCAAAAAGTTTAATGTGCTAGTTGGGACAAAAACTCACTTCGAAACCCAGATGAATCAAGTTGGTAAAGGCACCCCAAAAGGCCAACACCTTCACACAAGTGCAGTAAAGATGCAAAATGGTCTCTTTCTCAGTTAAACAGAATTAAAGAACAAAGATCAGAGTAAGAAATATTTACCTTACCAGCAATCACGTGTTGATACCGGTATGGTCATTTCGAGTGACTATCAATTTTCAGTGAGAATAGTAAATTTTTAATATTCTGCCAGTTCAGTGATTAAAATTTGGGATATCCACTTTCGTATTAGGGATGAATGAGTAAAACTCATGCGAACTGATTTTTAAGTAAAATGTCATGAATTAGAGGCCGATATGGTCGAATGAACTTAAATAAGTTAACGCTGCCGTAACAGTCTTTAATTGCCCGACAAGTGTTTAATGAAGTTGGTATTTACATTATACGTTTCATGAAAGGAATTCATGATTAGAATTTGATCCCCTCTGTCAATTTAATCACTTATTATCATAATTCACCATTTCCACACCAATCACGCAAGATTAAACATTTTATTGACCGCGTTTTGAATATCACTATGCCAGAAATAAATCAGATCTTTTGTTTTATTAGCAATCACTTTCAAGTATCTGTTTTAAACGAATAAGAGCATTCACTACATTCTTATAGAAAGGATTAAGAAACGTTATTCACTTTAGTTGAGATTATCCTCCCCTCAAAAACGAACTCGATATGATTCTTTATGTAGTCATTGTAGATAACAAAGATACTTCATCTCTATAAAACCTTCGAAGCCATGCTTAGTCTTAAGAGTGAATAAATACCCTAAGGTGGTAATCATTTTGATTCCACCTGCATTGTAAAATTGAGACCTCTTAATACGATCCTGGGCATTCCAAATAAAATTGAAAAACATTGACTCAGTTAATTTAAGGACATGCTCAGTTGGATTCGGGAGGTTTAGAAAGAGATAATTGCTTTGGAACAAGTTTTTACAATAGCTACTCTTCCGAGCGGGGTAAGACGTCTCCTTGACCAATGAGACACAGTCTCCTTGATTTTATTAGTAACATTCTCAAAATTAATTTCAACAATATTTTCGAGGTTAACCGTAAAAAGTATTTCTAAATACATTAACAGTTCCCCTGGATCCTAAATGAGTCGTTGGAACCCATCAAACATCTCTTCAGAAAAAAAAAAAAAAAAAAAACATTTTGAGCCCAACCACAAAACTTTTTCTTTTACCCCAATTAACATAAACACCAGACAGTATCGCAAAATTATTAAGAACTTGCATAGCATGTCTAAGTGAATTAACAATTCCGTCTTTCATCTGCAAAATGAGGTAATTGCACTTCACAATCATAAACCGTAATATTCTAAACTACAACGAAACAACTACAACTACAACGAAAGCTGCTATAGTATTTCTACCCCAAAAATAAAAAGACAGGGAGATAACAAATCCCATTGCCTACATCCCTTATGTAATGGAAAGAAAGGGCAAAGATGACCATTAACTGATTAATGAAACGACATGATCTAGCATTTTTGTAGTTAAATGGAGTATTACGGCCCAGTTTCCAACCCGCTACTAGTTCAAGTCGAGCCGGTTGAGTCGAGCATTTTTGTAGAGAATAGTTAATACACCACTTAATTATGTTTGGGCCAAAACCAAAGCGAGTTAAGAGTTATCTTTTAAGGCTGCCTGAATATCAGAGCCAATGTTTGTAATCTTGCTGGTTTTTCATTATAAACATTTTACCGCCAAGATGCTTTTCCCTTTATCGGGCAGTAGTGTAGGCAGGAATATTGTGTCATGGGGCATGGTGGGGGTGGTTGGAGCACGACATGAGGGAAATATTTAAGGGGGGCGGGGGAACGGCAAATTTAGATGTTTTTTGCTAACATAATTTTTCTTCTAAGGTTGGGTCATGAGGGGTTTCAAGCCCAAAACGACCTCCGTGGCTACGCCACTATTATCGGGCATAGGCCTTTCATTTTTAGGTTTCAGGCACGCTTCGGTTTTTTCTGAGTTACCAGAACTAGGCCTATGCCATTTTTGTAAACTCAAATGACTGCCAGTGACTTCTAGACTTGTTAAAAATTTGAAGGGGCAGTTTTCCCAATGCCTCCTTCGCCCGACCGTCTCGTACGCCCGCGACTTTTCTACATCCCGAAAAGTCCGCATTGATGTTAGTGCTAGAGAAAAAAAATTAGGTTAAGACAAGCTCTAATCCTAACACTTCATGCCTACATTCCGAATATGAAGACATTGGAACAACGACGCCTGAAGATGAAGGTGTAACCATTAGTGCCCCATTGGCAGGTGTCAAGGCCCACCTGTGAGCAGGAAGAAGTCCTCGCAATTACCTTTGGGATTTAGTCCTGCATGGCGACACAATCCGGAAAAAGACCCACATTATCCGATGCTGCATCCCCATCCCCCCCCCCCCCCTTCCTTTCCTCAATAGCTAACGGCAATTGTAAAGTTGCACATACGGGAGTATTTGTCTGGGAGTATTTGTTCGGGTGGGGTAGTTGTCCGGGTGGTAGTTGTCTGGAGTTGCTCAAGGGGTAGTTTTTAGGGAGGTAATCGTGAGGACACGGGTATTGTCTAGGAAGTATTTGTCCGGCCACGACTATACGAAGTGTATGATATCACCAACCATGATAATAGAATATTGTAAATTAAGACCGAGTCACACCAAAACACTTTCAAATGGTACTTTCTGTCGTTGTACGTGACGCCCGCATAGTATACGGTGCATAAAATATGCATGGTGACTCACAACAAACACAAGATTTAACCAGAGGGCTAGAAGTTGAAGAGTGAAACTCCATTCCAATCAGCAAGTTGCGGGGCGGAGTCATTCACGAGAAAATGTGAAGGGGATGGAAAAAGAATGGAAAAGGAACACTCAACCACTCAACGAACTTACATGTGTATGTAACAACTTGAATTTTTTTCTTTTCAAATCCAAGTCCAATATAACAATAAAATTTGTAGTTACGGGGGCCTTTTTCATGCTTTGTCCCCCCTCCCCCCCCCCCCCCCATCAAAACGCCCCAGCACCGCCTCTGGCGAGTTGTATGGGAAAGGAGAACCAACGTTTGTTGCCCTTTTCGTTATGCGCACAGTCGACGGACACTTTACGTTTCCCAATGTCTGATCCAAAGTCAGATTGATATGTTGAAAGTGCAATGCCTGATTCCATGGTTAGAGAAGAGAACCAATTATGATCTTCTGGTTTCATCTAGCGGTATCCACGACCCCTTTTCCCTTCGTCTATTCACTTGAAGCCTTTTGTGATGGGGAGTCTAAGATGGGGAACAGAACTTTCAAATATTCAACTACTGGTTCAGTTGCAGAAATATGAAATGACAGTCAAAAGGTTCTGCAAGCAATTTGTTTGCTTCCTGCTACAAACCCATATCCTTGTGAAAACTTGTAAACACTGCCGGTGCCTGCCACTGACTTTTACCTTAGTTCGGGTCATGCGCCCATGACCCCCTAAAGGCTTAAGCTAGGTTTGACCCAGTCGAAAATGTGCTACGTTATTAACTCATTTTTAGCAGAGATTAAAAAAGTGATATACATTAGCCACCCCTCCTCAGAAACTGTTTTTCTCCCCATATATTTTGCTTTGGCAGAAAACTGCACCGTTTTGTTAGTGGTGTAGCGGTTCGATGGGAATCATAGAATTATCCTAGAAGTTTCAAGGATCATCTGTGCGTTTTAAGTGTCCGATGCGACCTACATGAGTTGTCTTTTGCTCTACCGTCCTGAATCGAAAAGTCACTACTGCCATGCTAACGTCTTCCCAAGCAACTCCACCTCATTACTGATACTTACCTACCGAGGTACATGTATACGATATCAAGTGCAGTGAAAAAATATTCACGCATATATAGTACCAAAAGCCTGTCCATGGAAAAAGGGGAACTCGTACGTGGAAGACAGTGATATCTTCCAACGTTTATAGAAGGCCACACAATTCGCACTTCTCCACAATGATATTGACGTTTTGCGCCTTACTATAAATGTCATTGTTGCATTGGACTTGAACTTAAAAAGGTAAAAAAAAAAAGTTATGAAACACACATGTAAATGCGAACGTTACCTTCTAAGGTATTTAAAGTGGAGTATTGTGTTTAATACACTCCAAAATCAAAAGAGTGAACTTAGTCACTCTTTGCTAGAGTGAAAAGTTTGAATTCGCTCCATTAGAGTAATAATTCAGTCCAAGAAGATTGAAATTCACTCCAAAAAGAGTGAAATTCCCTTAAAACGTGCGAAGTTTCACTCTTGATGGAGTGCCCACAGTGATCGCTCTTAAAAAAAAGAGTGATCATTGCAGGCACTCGTGGAGGAGTGATTTTTCCCTCTTCCTCTAGTGAATTTCACTCTTTTTGGAGTGAACTTCACTCCTTTTGGAATGAATTATCACTCTAATGGAGAGAATTTACACTTTTCACTCTATCAAAGAGTGACTAAGTTCACTCTTTTGATTTTAGGGTGTATGCTCCAACATAGCATTAAAAGTAAATACCTCCAGTCATTTTCAAATCATTCAGTCTCAACAATAAACCCCAACAATAGCTCTCCTCAAAATGTCATGCACAAGAAGAGTTACGGAAGTTGCATCTTTTTAAATGTTGAAAGTTTGGGTGAACAAATTATTCTTGAGCAACAAAGAACTGAAACTTATTTCTTGAAAAAAGGCTTCTCTACTGCCTTATTTGTAATTATTCATCACTCTTTGCCAATAACTATTGGTTTTAAAAGTATGAAATTTTCTTGTAAAACAAACGCATTATTTCCCTGTAAGTGTGAATTGGAAAGGCGGAAGTGTTGGATCCTCGAAACTGAGCTGCCAACATTGAGGTCTTGAAATCAGGAAGATTTACCTCAAAAATCATGAACATTTCAGGGATTTGTGTGTATTTCAATTAGGGAAATTCTGTTCTCAATCTGGAAGATTTTATATTTTGCATGTTTGGAGGTGAAATTTTCAGGAAGCCGGGAAGACTTGGCAGCACTGCCAAAATAACAGCTTTCTCCCTGAAGAACAACTGTAGTGGTTGGGTTGGGCTAGGTTAAGTTGCTAGACCCAAGTAAAACAAGCACATGGAACGTACAAAAGAATGTGGCAAGCCCAAATTGGACCAACTGGTCAGAAACTAAGCCATAAAACCTCGTCAAACTTTCTACGGGTACATGAAAAATGAATCAAATCATGCAAAGCATTGTTTAAATAATTTTAATATCTTTAGCCAACGACCGGGAAAAGGTTCCAAGTAAGTAATGATACATAATAGTTAATAACCTAAAGAAAGAGAAAGTGTTGTCAGAACCAAACATTGATTCTCATTAAGCACTGCACACAGTTTTTCTTCTTCATATTGTAATTTAAAAAGAAAGAAAGTATTAATTCTTCTTCCTGAGATATAGCATTACAAACAGGATTTTCTAGTTTGACCCCCAGTGAACCCAGATTGACTTTTGACCTCTTCCATACAAAACATGATCATCTTTGCCCAAGTACGAGAATTGTCATTTTTATTTCAAAGGACTATGTCAACAGGATAATTGACACAAACACTTACACCCATACTTGTCAATGGTGAAAAAAGGCACTTTTGAACCACACAAACTGACGAGGAAATGGTCAAATAAGCTAAGAGACATGAAAGCTACCTTAGCCTGGTTGTGCACTGGGATTCGCCTACACGAACAATAGTTATTCTGACTGATGTCCTGCGACCTCCCCTTGATGGGTTCAAATTGTATGTTACCTCAGCTGGAAGGTGTGTCCCCAGATAAATTACCGTACCTCGATTTCTACCATGTACAAACATACACTAAAGTGTTTTCCACATAAGGTTGTCACATACCAAACAGAGGAAGTTGCTCTAACCGATCCCCAAACCCCTTTTTACTACTACTTTATTGCAGTAGGGCGCCCCCAATTATTTCTCTAACCGAGTTACTCCTGGATTGTCGGTGTTACCTCCGCTGGAAGGTGTCTACCAAGACATGCATACACAGAGTCACATAGGCATACACAGGGTTTTCACACTTACAAAGTGAAGGCATAAAACTGCGAGGGCCCCTTCTTTCACTCCTTACCCACTCCTACCGCCCTCCCCATCACACTCCATATTCAAGATTTTTCAGGACAATGATAAATTCCCGTCTTTTTCAATTTTCAATACTGCATTCGAACTATGCTGCCAAAAACAGTGCATCACACATGATACGCTTTTGGGGTGGGTGCGCAATGTTTAACAAAATGTTTCTTGATTAGCTGTTGCCACTGTATTGTATCGATTGTATTTCTTGTTAGGGTCAGGGATTAGGCTAGGAATAGGAGCTATCGTTAGCCAGCTAGGAAAATTCCTGTCAAACAGTGCGCATCGCCCCCATTTTTGGTTTATCACTATTGACATCAAATGCTATTTTTCAATGATCTCTGCATTTACCTATGTGAAGGCACTGCCTTAATATATACTTTACAATTTACAACAAGTTCTCTAGAAGTGAAAACTTTAAATAACATATTCTGTGCTTCAATGCTTACAGTATTACTTCAAAAAAAAAAAAAATTCTGCCTCATTTCGACTAGATCCGTACTTCACAATAGAAACAATATGACAAAAATAGTTATTACTCTCTCTAACACAAGGACACAGCTCCAAGTTAACAGACAGGCAAAGAAACAAATAGAAAAAATAATCATGAAAATTGAAGACTATTTAGCACCAAAACTACTTTTCATACAAAAAAGAAGAATAGTACCATATTTTTAAGAGATAAATTCAAATTGTATTTTGCGAGGCTCTGTAATGTCCTCCAAACTCCACAGTAATACTCTATTCATATCTCAAGATCCTCATTTTAAGATACTTTTCTGAAGGATATGTTAAAATTCTCTAAAAAGTTTATTACCAATATCCCATTAAGATGTTGATGGGATGTGCACACATCTCATCATGTATATCTAGCATACTGGGTAAAGCAAACAAAGTTTCTGAATACTTCCCGCAACATTACCTATATCAAACACAATTACATACAATGCTACATCTTATCAATGTAAGGTGATGACATCACATATTCCAATGATACACATTCTCAATTTTGTCCATTGGAAGTCCTTTCTAATATAAAATTTTTAAGGTTTAACTAATCTTTTTCCTACTAAGAAACACTGTTTGAAAATATGTTTCATCTGATAGTGAATGAAGGACATTTTGCAGGCCTCAAATTTTGAGGAATGCGAGTGCTATTGCACACCATCACTCTCCTCAAATCACTGTGAGGAGTGTGATTTTTCACACACCTAGATGAAGAATGGGACCAAATGAATCTCTTTAAGTTTAATGAAACAGCACACCTACCACACTACTTAATTTCCTGAAGAGTGTGATTTGTAGTGCACCTGGAAAACCTAAAACCCAAGGTCTGATTTTGAGGTGTCAAAATGTAAAACAGTGACTCAAAGATGAATGGCAACTACTGCCATGGTTCAAACACATTTTTATGTGACACAGGTCTGAGTTAGTTAGTTAGTATTAGATGGAGTTTTACGGCCCATTTTCCATCCTAATGGTTCAAGTTGAGCCAGTCACAGCCTTTTTTCGAGCTGTGGCTCACTGGCTTGTTTTTCCTACTCCATTGCTTATGCAGAGCATCATTCACAACAGCAGTAGGTTCCATTTTTAGAGTGTTTGGTATGACTCGACCTGGGAATCGAACCCAGGCCTTCCCTGTGTTAGGCTGATGCTCTTACCATTAGACAAAACATGCAGTCTGAGAGCATCTTTCTCTGTACAGAAATACTTTACTTACAACATATTTTCATAATTCATAACAACAAAAAAAAGGTTTACAAGGTAAAAAACTGATTGTTAACATTTTACTAAAGTTACTTACCCCAACAAAATGACAATCATTAAAACAATTTTCATGATGCATTCACTCTCAGATTTATGATTTGTTTACTACAATTTTTGTTGATTTATTGGCAAAGTGTTACTTAAATCAAGTGTTCTGTTAGACCACAAAAATACCTAACAGTATGGATTATCCAATCTACCTAATGTTTTTGAATATTTGTGCAAAACCTAGGTTATGGAAGACATTTCTTTAATTCTTATATAAGTAGGATTTCTAACAAAAAAAACAACAGCACTAACCACATTAACATAATGTGTCCTTTCTATAATTGTAATCTACTGTATTACTGGCCGAGTAATATACAATTAATAAAACATAATGATATACACAAACCAACAAAAAAAAAAAAAAACAATCTGTCATGTAATAATAAAATTGTTTCATGAAATTTGCATATCGGATTTATGCAATCTAATATTTCTTTACCTTTGCTTTTATTTACTTTTGCTTGTCTTGTGGACATTTTAGCTGAAAGTCCCTCTTTATTTTCATCACACGTGTCATGTGACTATGTGACCCTTTGAACCTTCTATTTACCACCAGAAGGGTCCAACATTCACACTTTATACCAGGCTTCCTCAATTAAATTTTCAGGAGCACCACATTTTTAAATGTTACTTATATAATGCACCACTGATGGCCTTCCTAGCAAAGGGGTGTAAGGGGAGGGTGGGCCCCTTTTTGCATTTCAGAAGGGGCTTCAATACAAAATGGTGCAAAGTTTGTTCAAATTTTCCGGCCAAAATTTTCCACAAGCGTTTCAATTTTTGTCAATTCACTGATAACGGTGATTGGACAAAGCACTGACTCTAATGAATGTAAGCAGTGATGGTGATTTTACTTTCTTGTGAGAACAAATAGGACATTATTAGGCCCTATATGTATCCTTGTTGGTATGTGAGGTCGGTTTCTGGGAAGTATTATATTTATTTACAGCACCTACTTTTGAGATGGAATAATTCTTGTCAAAATGGTTATGAAAAGTTTAATTTTTCAATATTCTCACAGTATTTTTTTGCACCACTTCAAACCACGCTGCGTGCCACAAGTGGCTCACACGCCGCTATGAATGATTCCAATGTTATAAATGATGTGTAATCATAAATACTTCAGGATATTTAATTGTCAAATATGAATAAGATATTATGGCAAGTTGAAAATAACTTGTAAATTTAAAGTCAGCAAGACTTCTGCCATAAACCTGGAAAAAACAATAATTTTCAACTTAGGCTGGTTTTGTTTATTTACATCTATAAAACAATTGCTAGCAAACCTGTGCCATCCATAAGATCCAGCTGCTAAACTGTCTTCCTATTCAAAGGTCTCTAAGAGCCATTGGACTTTAAGTTGGTTTGTGAAAAGGTCACACAAATAAATATAAGATAAGCTGTTATAGTAAGTTAGATTAGATTTAACCACACACCAACACGAATGTGTTATATAGTGTCAGTCAAATCGATACAAAGTTCCAAGTTCAAATTTATGTTCCAAGTATTGAGGAGGTTTACATTTGGTTTCCCTTTAGTTGCCCCTAACAACAGGCGGGAAATACCGTAGGCATATTCTACAACCCCAGCCCACAGGAGGTGCTACTATTGTAAGAGGCAATCTATAATTGTTTACTCTTTCTTTGGTAAAAACCCATCTGGTCATACGCCTCTCAAGCTACACGTAAGCTTAGTAGAATAATTGTACTTGAGTCCTGTAGGAAAGGACTTTCAATATGATTGCACTGTTAAGAGTTAACCAAAATAGTCTATCAGCAGGCAGTATTTATAAGAATTGTTCCAGATATTCCAGGATTCGTCTGCATCAAAAATTTCCATAGTTCTATTTCTTGTTTAAATGTGAGATGCTTTGTTTTCAAAACCACTAATTTTTTTCATCTTTATCAACCCAAAGTTTCTCTATAGGTTTATCTTCACGGATATTACTATCAATAATGTCTTCAACTACTGAATAAATTTGCCTTTGTAAATCCTCTATGCTTTGGCTGGCATCTAGTACCTGAAAAGAAACAAAACAGATATAGATGTAATTTTAATATTTTACTAAATAAATACTTCACTAAAGTTCTGTACTGTGCTCACTCCTATAGGATCTCTCGATCTGAATATTTTCCGATAGGATCTCTCGATCTGAATATTTTCCGATAGGATCTCTCGATCTGAATATTTTCCGATAGGATCTCTCGATCTGAATATTTTCCGATAGGATCTCTCGATCTGAATATTTTCCGATAGGATCTCTTGATCTGAATATTTTCCGATAGGATCTCTTGATCTGAATATTTTCCGATAGGATCTCTTGATCTGAATATTTTCCGATAGGATCTCTCGATCTGAATATTTTCCGATAGGATCTCTCGATCTGAATATTTTCCGATAGGATCTCTCGATCTGAATATTTTCAAGTACACTTTTTTTTTTGTCTTCTACTTTTTGGGAGGCTTTTCAAATTGTATCGTTGCACTATGCTGCATTAATATTGTATACTGTGATGGTACTTGAGATCATTGCAATTTATTTTCATGCGCAAAGTTCATTGACGAACAAAGTGAATAGACTCTTGAATACTTAAGTTTGTTTAACACAACAAACCAGCAAACATTACTACGCGCTAAGTCATCATTTGCATTATAAAATTCATTACCATGCTTCACCCTGGGCCAGAAACTGTGTCATCTGGCAACTGAAGATCATCCACATCCCAAACATCTGTAGCATTACAAATGTCAAAGCTAAAAGCTATGTTATTCAAGCATAATTATTTCTACACAGGGTTTCTGTTTCAAATAAGAGGGGAGCACAGATTTGTTTCCCCTTTCCAGAAGAAGAACAGTAAAGTCCCTCCTTTCATTTCCATAAAAATAAAAAACGTCTGTATCTGTGTTTCTTATTTAAGAAGACACCTTTGCAGCAATGTTTATAGTAACCTTTAACAACCTTCAGGTTGCACCTTGTAGGGTCTTTGAGGCAAGCTTTTGACCCCTGAACCAACCTGTAACTTTCCGCAAAGGCAGCATTAATTTGGACTAGGAGTTTCACAAAAATTCATGCTCCTTTTTGAATTTTTGATGGAGTTCTGCTACATACTTAATAGAAACAGCAAAGCTGAGAGCTATGCAATTCAGTCAGAATTATTCCTGCATTCTGCAGTAATACAAGTAGATGAAATAGTAATAGATCTACAAATGAAAATTTTATGGCTCAATTTCTATATTTTCGAAGTGTTAAATCTTTTAAATGTATATTGAGGTTACTCAACAAACATGTTGGGCAAGTACATCACAAAGATGGCCCTCTGATATATACACAAGTACACCACAGAGGTCTCTCTCTGGCACTCAAATTCATTATAAGAAACTTGAAGTACTTCAAATTGCCAATGACAAACATCAAAGTAGAAAACTATTTTCATCAAAATAAAAGTATCCTCCACGCATACCATTTTCATGCCACACCAGCAGAAGTTTACCCAAGTTACATCTTGAACCATTAAAGAAAACTATCAGGTGCTTTGTACAATATACTTATTTTGAGTTGAGTACCAAACAGCAAATAACATTTTGAACTTGAAATATAATATGTGTCCATATTTCTACGTTTCCTTTTCTTCTTGGGGGGGGGGGGGGGGGGGGGGGTTTTGCACATGTTGCAAATATGTTTCCACTTTCATTTGTTTGCAGGCCAACTACCCACTTCGTAAAAGACAGACATGGCTTTCTGCATAACTTCCCTTTTAACTTTGATGTAACTAAACAAATGAAATATGTTACTCACACACAGAAATAGGACCTCAACAAACTATGCCACCATACAGACTTGACATACCTTCACACATCAGGGGAAAAATTGTGAACATATAGCACGATGTATATCCCAATAATCACTATCACATAAAGGATAAAACCATGCAAAAACCATCCAACTGAATACCACCATCATAATATCAAGATAAGACGCAACTTGAAACTCCTCCAGCCCAAACAACACCAAAAACAAACTTTAATCATCATTAATTAGGGAGGGATAAGACTTGATTGATCTATGACTGAAGTGGGACCTAATCTGACCTTACTGAGATCATCATGACTGTGAAAGGAACACCCAGATTTAGGAAAAAGTCATACACCATCGACCAGGGCAATACAAAATTTGATTTGTCTGAAATAATTTGTTCTTATTGAAACATATCTTTGACTGTATGTTTGCTACATAATACACTTGCTTCACATGGACATGTATTAATCATGATAGCTATGTAGACTACCAACAAATTGTCCTGCTCTTCGAGGATGAGGCCAAGATCAAGATGAAGAAGACACATTGGCAATGCAGGTATGGTGGTGTTATGAGGAATGAGTGGAATCCATGATGTCATGACTACGGTTTATACCAGAAACGGCTCGAAGAGTTTGCACAGGAGAGTTAGATTGAGTTTTACAACTTCCAATGTGTGCATCCGCACAGTATATGTTCAGGCAACTACTCAACCATGCTGAGCCATGTATCCTACAACAGATATCTAATTGACAGGACTCTCTGAAACCTGGGTTACAATGGTCATTGAGGTTGTATGATGTATCATACTCCGATTAATAAGAGGCCGTCCTTTGAGTGCCTGACATTGTTACCTGAACAACTATGGCATGCCAACAGGCCCAGGACATATGATGATGTTCTAAACATATGTGTTCATGGACTTAGATTACATGTTCATTTACAAAAAAAAATACATATGATGATTAACTAACTTCATGCAATCATCATGTAAGTTTACACCAGCCTATAGACCTACTGAAGTACATACATACATTGCTGTAATGACCCAACATGCATGGTCCATACACTCTACTGTACAACCTTAACTGCTGTAATGACCAATCTGCCTGCTCTATACACTCAACTCCACCCCGATTGCCTTTGCACTCACAATGAGTAAACACTAAATATCTTTGTCTCATTTATATTGTACGGTCTCCAGAAAATTTGACATTGCACAAAGAACACACTTCTTCTGGCATGTATGGAATTTACCTTACACAAGACATCCCTCTCATTCCCCATGTATACACTGCATCTTGCCCAAGTGGAGTTTTTTTTTTATTCATCAAAATAATAAATGGCAGTCACTTTATTGTAGCAAGTCAAGTCAAATACACTCATTTACCAAATGTTTTGGTGTTACTTCAATGGTTGTAAATCAGCTACAATGTTTCAAGTCAGAGAAAGGCAATATAACAAGGTGTGATTTTCTTAGTGACCTGATTACAATTCTGTGATAAAGTGTGTTGACTAGTAACATTAACGAACCCCTAAAACTATTTACCTTCCAATTGCTTTCTTTTAGTTGGTCATAGACCTTTGCAACCTTCAGCTGAAACTCTTGTTTTTCATATCTTTCTTCACCATACTTCCCTCGAGTGGCGGCTACTGAGCTTGGTACATCTAAATATAAAACAAGATCTGGTTTGGGTAGCCCAACCTCTGGCTCTTTACACCATTTCAGGTCAATACCCTACAGAAGTAGAGAAAAGATAGGAAACCTTTAGTATGAGGCATGTTGTCAGTTAAAATTGTTAGATGGGAGTTTTACAGCCCAGTTTCCAACCTACTGGTTCAAGTTGAGCCGGCCACGGTCTTTTCTCTGGTCTTGGCTCACTGGCTTGTTTTCCCTACTCCACTGCTTATGCAGAGCATCACGCACAACGGCAGTGGGTTCCATTTCTAAAGTCTTTGGTGTGACCCAACCTGGGAATAGAACCCGGGCCTTCTGCATGTGAGGCGGATGCTCTTACCATTAGACCAAACATGCTGTTGAGGCATGCTGTCAATCATTTTAACTGGCACTAAAATCCAATGGATCTTAAACATAATTTGACTTCAATGTTTTAGCTTGAAACATTTTATGTCAGGCAACAAACAGCTTGAATGACTTGAACCATTATTCTTTTCCCCATTGGGAGCTGACTAATTTCAAAGCGTCTAGAGAAAACATTTTAAGTTCCCAATATAAACTTTTTGTATTCTAGGTTTGAATGATTTCCTGGTTGGAATTCATCCTTTTAGACATTCCTTATATGCTGCCCTGCCTGACATATTTCTCAATAAAAACATTTCACTCAAATTACATATTAGGACTCCTTGGGCTCATCCTGGCAAATGTACTTACAACAACGACAACAACAACCAAAAAAAAAAAAAAAAAAAAACGAATGCTGGTTTACACACAGTACTGATCATGGGAGCTTGACCAGCCAGTGGACCTAGCAAGACTGTTTAAGCTGTGGAGTGGAGCCAAGGCAATATTGCATAGTGGTGGGGACGGCTAAAAGGCAAAATGCCATGAAGCTTCTAGGTTCTGGTTTATTTGCCGTGTTTTATATGTGCTTAAATTTTAACTTGTAGAAGAATTCATGTAGCGTTTGTGTTTAATGACTGAAGGCGGCCATTAGTAGGGTCCACCAGCCTTAAACCGTCTTCATTTATTGTATACATGAATTTCAAACTCTCATATTCAGTGAAATTAAAGAAATCAAGATATAATTTAGTGTACAACCATGCATGATACAGGTAAGCAAAGAAATTGAAAGATTAAAAGGTGATAGACCCCAGTTTATGGCCGACTAAAATCAGACCATTACTTGTTTGTCCAGATTCATGCATATGTTTGTACCATACTCTCAGCAAAAACAAAAAACATGTAAGTTTTCAACAGAGGAATGCAACTTATTTTCAGAGAACTGTTTTGTAAGTTTTAACAAAATGTTGTGCTAGTAGGGAAACTTGTACTGTAGTCCAAAGACTACCCCCAATCAAATTCATATGCACCAATCAATAGAAAGCCAAAGGGTGTCTACTTCTTGTAACACAAATACACTGTTACCTACATTTTTAGCTGAAGAGAAGGCCACTCCGGAGAAAGAATATCTGTCAACAAGTACTGAGATCCCAGACTCAAGCAGTTTTACCATTTTAGGTCTGAAAAGAAAACGTTAAGTTGAAAACTGAATTAATACAAAAGTGTCAAATATTTTTTTGTTTACTTTTACCTTAGGTTTTCCCCTTTGTACAGCAAACTACACTCTTCATTAACTTGCAAACAAAGTTTAAACCCTGCAGGCTGCACATCACCATATCTCTTCAGGCCCCCCTGTGGGGCGGCGGGTTGTAGAATATGCCCTCTGCATTCCCCCCCCCCCATTGTAGGAGGCGACTAAACGGGGGGAACTTGAACAGTATTTGAACAGTTGACACTACATAACACATTCGTGTTGGTGTGTCGTTAAATCTTGTCTAATCCATCTCTTCAGTAATACAACAACATAATGAGGCTAAATCTAACTGCATGAGAATTACAGTTATTCAGGATTCTCACACTTTTGAATTTAAAATTTTAGACTTCTAGACTTTTTTGAAGACTAAAGCAGAAATATTAATAACTAAAATTCCTGAAGCATTTCATACGAAATGGCTTTTTTCCCGACATGTTGCCTAGTGTTCATGTACAGTACATGCAAAAAGATCACAGCAACCGAAATAATTGAAATTGAAAATTTCAAAACCATCTGGCAATTTCCCCTGCACACATCCCCTGACAACACATCAAATATTCAAGGATTTTCAAGACCATAAGAAAGTTAAAGACTTTTTGGAAGATTTTTCCTCCCCCCCCCCCCCGAGTTGAACCTTGGTTTTTACTTCTGTATGAAGTTACGGGTTAGATTACAGCCTACACATGCAGAATGCTGGAGTAAATTGGAATTTAGACTAGACGGTTTGTACTTGCAGGCAACTGCTGATTGAAGCCACTGAAAATGGTATGAAAAAGCACAACATTGCGCCACTTGATTCCAAGCCTCGATGGAAATTATAAGTGCTGTACAAAAATGAGCAAATGGCCTACCATGCTCACAATCTCAGAGAAAAATGTTCTGCCGCCAACACAACTTTAACTGCTGTGTCAGGAACGTAGCTTTCACACAGGCAACAGATGGCTCTAAAATGTTTATACCTCAGATTCTGGCATCTGCACATGCGCAGATTAAGCTGAGACGTGCCAACAGACTTTTAGCTGTTGACAAGCATGTTAAACAAGCGGGGATTTTCAATGGTGTGGTCGTGGAGTAAGTACTAGCGTTAGTCTGCGTAGCAGCGTTCAAGTCTGGGACTATTTTATGAGTGATCAAATCAAGTATATAAAGACACTTGTTCGTGATTTTAATCATTTTGAGAAATTCAAACTTGATGCAAAGATAAACTTTTTGCTGAAACTGAAGAGTTACATAAACACTTGCATAATTTACAGTAGGCTTGGGGTATACCCCTCATGCTGTAGCACTATGTTTTCTGTGTAAAGGTTGAACTCAAGAGATTAAGTGATTCACTAACTACTAACAGTTTTGGTGCATTTTCCAAAAACAACAGTTTTATTTGGTTACTGGTAAATTTGATGGACTATGGTGATACTTTAACTATCAATTGCTGTTTATGTAGCTATAGGAAGTGGCGTAGCACCACCCATCAAGACTTTATGGCCAGTGATCATTCCACAGTAGAAGGACTGTCCAGTAGTAGTAATAGAGGAGGTAAGTAGGTGCATAATAGGTTGCTCAATTTGACAATGAACCTGCAACATTTCAACCAACTACAAAGTAAATGACGTTGCCCTTTAAATATCCCCTATTTTCCAATTTGAGGTCCAATTTGACCTGTGAAAAAGTATCACATGCTTTTCTCAAAATCTATCACTACTGATTTTCACTTGAGTAAGTTCAAAGTTCAATATACTAGACACAACAGACATTCATACTGTAAGTCTTGAAGTGCACTACTGTATGCTGCAAGCTCTGGCAACAAATCCCCAGGGGCCTCTCTGAAGGTACTAAATTGGACAGAAGGTCATCCATGCAGAAAAATTAGACTTACAAAACAGCTTCACCTACACAAGCAATGAAAAAAAAAGAATTTTGTCAAAGCCTGTTATGCTGACCAGGGTTGTCACCACACCAGGCAGTGCTGGGTGGTGCTACCCAGCTCTGAAAATCATGGTAGTTGCCCGAACGATTTTTTACTTGTCCCGGGCTGTGGGGCGGGGGATTTGTCGAAGCCTGGCAAGGGCCCATCCACAGAGCAGCAATCAGGTGCTGCAGTTGACCAGGAAGCTGCAGCTGAGTTGACACTCCAAACAAAAAGGCTGGCTAAGCCAGTGATCATGGCTATGTTAGAACACATAAACAAAGGCGCTATCTACTTACTGCAATTCCCATCTATTGGCTGAAAATAACAGATGAATGGCATTGTCCTGAAGATCCGATTTCTTCTCTAAGTAACTACTGATGACTTTACCAATAGCAGTTGAACGATCTAGATGTAATGAGAAGATGGCAGATAAGAAGAATAAGATAGACTGGCTTCATTTCCCTTCAAGCTCTTTTAAAAAGTTAAATGACTAGAGCAGCAATGCTGCAGAATCTCAATGTTTTTTTAAGTGTTAATATCAAGGGTAAACCTGAAGCAATGGTTCTTAACATACTATAGTCTACACTTTCCAAGTTCTAATTGTAGAACAGAAAACATCACTTTATTGATATGGTAGCATACATAACAAAATGTATGACAAACTTACCATATTACAGATGATGACCCCCCCTGTGGGCAGGGGGTTGTAGAAAATGCCCAAGGGATTCCCTGCCTGTCGTAAGAGGTGACTAAATGGGAGGACTTGAATAGTATTTGAACAGTACGACACTATATAACACATTGGTGTTGGTGTGTTGTAAAATCTCATCTACATGACTAACTACATCTACAAATGATGACAATTGACTAAACAAACCGTCATACTACAGTACTGCAGGTTAACTACTGTAGTGTGGTCATTCAAAATTTCCCAGAGACTGGGAAATGTTAGTGCTCTGAGACATTAATGCTCAAAATAATTATCAAACACAACAAAAGAGTGAAGTAGAATAGTACCATCTCTAAGTTACTTAGATTATCAAGTAGATTGAAACTGTCAAGCAGAAAAGATTAACCAGCTAGATGAAGGAAACATGTTTCAACATGTGTTCAGCAAAACTTGTCTTCCATCCACTGCCTTTCACACTATATGTTCAAAACCAATCTCCCTGACACTATCTTACATAGTCTCACTCAAGCAGAATACAACTTTTGAAGGTTGAGAGCCATTTCTCTGATGATATCACATTTAGAAATTCCACTGTAAAAGGACTTCTCCATCTCAAGCGGAGGCTGGGGAAATATCTGCTGTAGAGTCTTTATGGCCAA
Source organism: Holothuria scabra (assembly GCA_037179385.1). NCBI lineage: Eukaryota > Metazoa > Echinodermata > Holothuroidea > Aspidochirotida > Holothuriidae > Holothuria > Holothuria scabra. The sequence goes on from CM074190.1 coordinate 37,160,733, forward strand.
ACCAGACAAGAACATATAACCACTGCAGAACTTAATGCTTGACTTAACAGAGGTGTAAAGCCAAGCCAGGGAGAAGAAAATATTTAAACTGCAAAATAGGCAGACTGAATGGGCACAAGGCATTATGGGAACTGGGAGCTACACAAAAAATGGGCTGTAATAGTTTTGTTATCATTTTCACCAATTTTTGCTCATTAATTAGTCAAAATATCCCAACAAAGTCAGCATTTCAACATATTATTTGCTTTTTAAAATAAAGTCCTGCTTGCTTTCAAAGGAATTGAAACACTCAGCCAAAAATTACAATGTAATCCAATGTTTGCCACAGCTTTTAGTGACTGGCTAGAGTGAGGACATCTAACTACATGTGACAGAATGGGGTGGAGCATATCTTTGCCCTGCACCTGACCCCAACTCCAAGCAAAGAGTGACTGACATGAAATGAGATAAAAAAAACATATAATCATACCACTACGTATACTTCATGTCTCCATGAAGTATTCCAAAACAACTCGCAATATAATGAGTGTCACCTGTGATAACTATATCACTCGCCCTTTGCACAGTGTGAGGCAATTAGAAGTTAGCAAGCATCTACCTTTTTTAGGCCTGTCACACAATGAATAACTCAACAAGTCAATATTTTACCCATAAAATTTCAAGTGACAGAACAATTGCAACCAAACAGGTAGCAAAGTTTCAAGTGACAGAACAAAGCAACCAAATAGGTAGCAAAGTTTACAATTATGGTGAAATTGTCATACCAAATGCTACTCTAAGTCTCCCTAGTAGATTCACCAATTCAAAGTTGATGTTAATGAGAATGAGCTGAAGAAATCAATATTTTTATGACAAGGTACATGCTAGGTTCATGCTAACCTCACAAAGAAAGTCTTTTTCAGTAGGGCAATGAGTAGGCCTATAGTCCTCTCTAATTGCATCAAAAAGTGCCACTGCTATAAATCAAGACCAATTAACAAACAAGACCTCAGTATAGTATGTGGATTTATTTTCCATTTTAATTTGTTTTTATTGATCAATATGGATATTTTTAGGTTTGTAAATTGTAAGCCAGCTGAAAATCCTGGTGCCTGAGTTAATTGAGCCAGTGGCTCCCAGTCATTTTTGGCTTTGTACTGAGAACTGTTGCATACTATAAACTTTGTTAACTGCTTAATTTACAGTAGCATTTTGGGTTTTACAAAACATGCCTGAAAGTGCTTTACACAGTATGCCGGATTTACAGACCGGACATGTGGTCACATGTCAACAGAAGCTGTAATTTTCAGACTTTGATCCCTGGTGACCCCCAGATGAGATTTGACCTCCACCACAAACAATAGGGACCATCTTTTGACCATAGTGCATCCACATACCAAATATGAAATCTATTCAAGTTTCCTATCTTGAGATATCACACTAATGAGATTTTCAGACTTTGACCCCTGGTGACCCAGGTGAGATTTGACCTCCACCACGAACAATAGGGACCATCTTTTGACCACAGTCCATCCACACACCCAAATATGAAATCTATTCAAGTTTCCTATCTTGAGATACCACATTAATGAGATTTTCAGACTTTGAACCCCTGGTGACCCCGAACTTGACCTCCACTAAAAACAAAAGGGTTTTCCTGTCAATATGAGGCATCTATGTACCAAGTCTGAAAACTGTCAGTCATCCCTATCTCGAGGTATCATGTTAACAAGCAAAGTGTCACAAATAGTAGTGCCAATTCTGCCTTTAGCGTAGCAGGTCCAGGTCTTCGGAATTCTCTCCCAAGATAGATCAGAGAAGCCCCTTCACTGGAAGAGTTAAAGAAGCATTTTAAAAACCTCTTTTGTCTGTTAAGTATGGTTTTCCTATTTCTTCTTTCTTCTTTGTTTTTCTGTGCTTGTATTGCACAGTTTAAATGTGATTAAGCATCACTATAAATATTATATGTATGTACGTATGCAAACAAACACCCACAAACGCACACATGCATCACACACAATCACACACACAGGCCATCATGACTGCATAAGTTTCTCTTTCATCACAACCAAAAAGGATGAACATGCTGTGATTGATTGCAGGGAGTGTTTTACTAAATGTTTTACCACATGCACAATGGTTTAGTGTGTAATCACTACACGATGACAGTCAGATCGGGAAATGGGATAGTGTATGACCTTTATGACTCACTAGCTATTCCAAATAGAATAGACTTTGACTTGAAGAACATATTTGCTCCCTTCTGAATTTAGGGTCTAATCATACTTTTGCCCATAAAAATTTAAAGACCAACACATTAAATTACATCAAATGCACATTAAATTTAAAATGTTAGTAGTTTCACATGATGTAGATTGTCTGATGAGGCAACAGAAAAATTTCCAAATCCTGCTTTTTACATACCAGGAAACCTCATCAGTTCCACCTTTTCTCCTTTTGACCTTAGAGCTTCCATAAGCAGTTTACACTGTGTAGACTTGCCAGATCTATCACATCCTTCAAACACTATTAGAGCTCCACGCTTCATTTTCTCCCTTCTTCGTGAAAACTGTTCATGAGAGAAAAAGGGTAATATATGTAATAGAAAGTAACAAATGTAAAAAATATCAAATAAACATGCCTATTGACCAGTATACACGCAGCTGTACAGTTAATGAAGTCACGTGACAAGTTCTCTAGCATTCCCACCTTCTTGAAAGTCTGCGCAAATGAGATTTCGCAGAACTGTGACTGACAAGGGGTCTCCCCCAACATGTTGAATTATGTATAAGTAGGCGTATAAATGGATACAACGACACGGTAAGTGGACATTTTGACCTTTCCTTCTCTTAGAAATCAAAGATTTTTTAGGTTTTTTCAAACATATACTGCAAAAATACGTCCCCAAAAAGAGGCAGTCGATTCCTATGTCTCAAATTAGGGCCTCAAACTTTGCGAGTACCTGACTCATTGAGGGATGTAAAACGATATTTTTGTATCGACATTTGAAGTTTATAGTATAGGCTTTCTGTTGATACCAAAATTACGTAGTTTAATTTATAAATTGTTTTGTAAACAACTGCTAAACCTGAAGGGGCATTTACTGTACAATATGTATGTAGTATGTACTGTACATGGTATTGGTACACAGCTAACGTACCAGTTTATATCCTATAACATTACCATTAGTACTATTCCAATACATCTCACAAAATGTCGACCATAACAAAATAATTAACGACTATTATACTGTGGGATTTGCAGGACAGGTACCCACTGTATTTACAATCTTAAAAAATTTCCAGTGTTGTTTGCAGACTTGCAGTCTATAGCATCAGTTTTCATGGCATATTCAGTAACATTCAGTGCAATGCTGGCAAGTGGGGGGCTTGCATGTAACTTAGCTTAGTTGTAAAGTAAACCTGGGAGTGGGACTGCAGGGATGTATGAACCATGACCAAGTCAGCCTGGATTAAACACACCCTAAATTTAGAGGGTTCAGCTTCAGTCTGGACATATTCACAGGTTATTATTCTTTCTTACCTGATAGTTTCTGTGCTGCAAACAGAAAAACTCACTCCTTTCCAACATTTTCCATAATAGACCTACAGTATAGTGGTATACTGTACTGTAATTAAGTTCAAAGTTATCTATTTCTATAAAGTTGCATAGGTTATAGAGCCAGCTTTGTAATTTATACAATTTCTAATCCTTCATAAGCTTACATCATTCAAAAACATATAAAAAGCATATATCACTTTTATTCAGTAACAAGTTCCCACCCCTCAAACTCAATTTTACACTGGCTGACTTGAATTGTCCCAAAAGCTCACCTCAATGTGATGCTAAACTGCATTACAGTAAGCCTATAACTTTAACGGACTTTGATTATGACATCCATGGTATGTTCACTGGCAGCTAGTTTTGTCACTGGCACTATAGTATACCCAACTTTGTTTTAAAATGGGTTCTCATCAATGTGGCACTCAATGAAGTGAAAACTCTTAATTCATTCCTAGATTTGTTACAATAATTTTATTTATTTTTGATCATTAAGGAGGTCACATAAAAGAGAATCATATTGGGCAACATTTAGGTAGTTTCCTGCACAAAAACAGGCTGTATTGTTACATTAACTGTTTGAGCTACTCACTAGTCATATCAAACTGGCATAGTAGTAGAAATGATTGGAACATTCCTTTCTCTCCAAACTGAGGACACGATAGTGATGAATTATTATCCTAGCAGTCCAGCAATCATCATGTAATTTTTTAGGACCAGTATTCATGTGAAAAGAAATTCACAAGGAATTCAAAGTAAGAAATCACATTTGCCAAACCTAGTCAGCTGGACATATTCATTCCATTGCAACCTTATTGGAAAATAAGAAAATCAAAAACACTTGTCAAACATTGTTAAACATTGTACTGATGATATTTCCTGCAAGGTCCTTCCTGTCTAAGCAGGCCCTTGAACTTGTAGTGCCAGACCTACATACAATTCTGGTCACCAACTAAAAAGCATTGTGGTGGTTCTGTAGTGCTCACCAATATACTGTAGTCTTACATGGACCACTCCTCTGATAGGCTACTGTATATAAAATGCAATAATGTTCACTGCCCTTCAGCCAGACATATGGTACAGTAATTTTACAGTAAGCTCACAAGGTATAACTCATACTCTAGCCTTACTAGAACAGTCACTTTTAGTATGTACAGTATTTGTTACCGTATGTGAAAAAAATCATAGAACTCAAAATACAATAAAATGGACACCATATTTGGGCCATTCTCAAAAAATGTCAACCAAAATGGGTCAAAAATAAATATCATGGTTTTGTCATTTTTTGACTTCTTTTGATAAATGAATGCTTGAACCATCATTTTCTAGAACACTGGCTTTATTTGACAAACATAAGTATTTTTACCCCCTTCACAAAATGGAAAGGTTATTGTAACATTCAAAGGTGCAAACTATGTAAAACTAGCAATATGAAGTTTGTTAATTACAAGGGAGTTTCATTCTTTACTTTTTCAACCAAATGAATCCTCAAACATTTTATATATCAAAACTTATCAACATTAACATCTTTAACAAACTTTTGTATGAATACTTCATCTTTTTGTTTTAGAATTATTTGTGTCACGTATGTCACGCTGTAGATAATGAAGTTTTTCTCACATGAATGACAATGCTCAAATTTTAATTTGAGGTTTATTTCCAAAGTTAAACCATATCCAATAATAATAAAAACATAATGTTTCATATTGAAGTCCTTAAACATTTCCACAATATTAATGGTAAAATGTGCATGAGAGGGAACTCCCCTTAGCTCATTTGAAAAAACTGAAGTACCCAAGCAGAAAAAAGATAAATCCTGAGAGCTATCACTGCTTTTGTGTGCAGTGTCATAGAAGAATACGATCACAATGCCTCTGTTGTGCTGGTCACTGGACATTTCCTGAGTAGCTTCATGGATCAATGCACACACACAATACTCCATTGAAATTGACTTAATCCATCTTTCCTGCCATGTGCCTGCTATGGCGGGTACCAAATTTGAAAAGTAGCTAAGGGGCTTTTCCTAGCATGTGTCACGTACGTCATGTGACGTACGTGACAAGAACATATGGAGGCAAGTAAGTAAATTTAAAACAACAGTGTTCTCTCATACTGAATTCAAATGTTGATTCTTTCTTTTTTTATCAATCCTGGAATGATTAGCTCAGGGTTCAAAGCTGTAAAACCCTCTTGCATTCAGCATTGACCCTTCAACTTGTTTCAACTCATTTTGCTGCCTGGAATCCAAGTCATTTTCATTAAGAACATAGAAATGGCCATGCTTCTCAAAATAATTGATCTCTACTTCATCTCCATAACTAGCTCCAGTAACTACTGCATAGTAATCTTTGAATGCACCAGATGTAACTTGTACAAATTCACCACTTTTGAAGCTGCCCTGGGAATTCTGGGACTCTGTAGGATTAGTGCTAGAGAATGTGACTACTGTGAGTGGAGGAGCATTGACAACTTCTTTGCTGTCATGCCATATTTTAAGGACTCCATCTACACTCATGGCTGCCACATGTGCCTTTGAAATGCCCTTTACTGTGGGAGAATTGCTCCACAGTTGAAGTTTCCCTACTTGGTCCATCAAGTGAGTATTCATATTGGGCATTACTTCAGCACAAACCGAGGCAAAGTCCGAGGCTGACTGCACAACAACCTTCTTTGTTTTGCTCAAGACTTGCTGACGCACCATGCACTTGGCTTCACCTCCAATACCGTCAACAACCCCTTTGCCATGCCCAGTGGCAAAATATTTCCAATGGAATGGAACTTTGTATTTCATGCTCAAGTGGTGCAAAAGTTTCATCATAAACTTATTTTTAAACTCACTTGATGGACAATCACTGTAAATAACTTCCTCATTTTGGATTGTGGCACCAGAGTAAAACTCACAGAGGCAAGCTAAGATTGCATCCTTATCTTTCTTATAACTGTCACGAACAAACAGATGGCAGGAAACTTTTGTGTTAACAAATCGAGCAACTGTGAATAAATTCACTGTTGCTCTTGTCCACAAAGCACTTTGAATTTCATCTTGGTATTCACAAGAATATGCCATAGCAAAGTCTATTTGTGTGACACCAGTGTCTTTCTTTTCTTTCTCTGCTTGAAATTCATGGTCTTGAACTCTTTTAACCCGTACATGACTCTGAAACTTGGGAAAATCATCCAAGACTGTTAGATGAAGTTCCTCTGCTGTGCAGCTTTTGAAGATACGGCGCTTCTGCACTGAAAATAGTTTGTAGTGAAACTAGTCCTATACAGGAGAATTCACAAAATTGTACAATGCCCCCTACCCCAAGGGAGTAGGTTCATGACCCCCAGTGACCCAGCCAAAAAATGCTGGCCACACCACCGCACTGAAGGTAGTGTGTAGTGAAACGTGAAACTTGTCCTGTAGAGAAGGATTCACAATATGTTGGCATGTTTGCTAAAAATATTTTCATGTTTTGATATTTGCAGGTTGCAGCTGACATGTAAATCTTATCACCTGACTTCCAAGAATGAAAACTTTGTTTTTACCAATTTCCATAATTTCCAAATGTTCATGGCGAATGTAGTGCTTCAATATGCGTACATTAATTATGTGCTCTTCTGTATATGTATGCATTTTTCTATTTAAATTGTAACTGACAGTTTGAAAATGAATTTTTCTTACAAAGTAGCATTAATTATAAGTATGCAGAAAACTTGCTTTGTCCAGCCTCATCACCCCTTGCAACTTTTTGTCACATACGTCACAAAATTTGTGTCACGTACGTCACAGAGGAAAATTGGGGATTAATCTAGTTTTCACTTGATTAATAATAAATACTCTGTTTGCATTAGGAACTACCTTTCAAACACAATTTCATAGAGAGTATGAAAATGTGTATCTTTACAGATTCACAGGAATTCAACTTTCATTTCTACATGTTGAAGAAAGGCTTTTGTGCACTGTCACGTACGTCACGCAAGTTTAATCTTCCGTTCAAAAGGTGGAGAATTAACTGTCTTGATTTTCTATCATGTGCAATCACATATTGGGTCAGATGATTAAATACATCTATCAACATAAAAGATAAGTTTTCTTATTAAGCAGAAAACTGAGGTTAATGAGAGAAAAAAGCCTTCCAAATGTCACGTACGTCACACGAGAATGGCCCATTTTCCTGGTCTCTATTTAACTGTTGGAAAATCCTTGCCCAAACCTTTTGGCATAGACTTTACTTTCAACCATGGGGAAGAAAGAAATGTGCCAGACCACAACCATACTTCAAAGTCTGGTCAAAGCCAGAATTCTTGCTGTACTGTAACTGAGATTGCTCCTGGTAGCAATCATCAACACCGAACTATAACTAAAATGAAATTTCCTCATTTTGTCAGTGCACCATGCTTAGTACATACAGATAGCAGCAAGAGTGGAATTGCATAACAGCAACATGTTCAACCATAATGAAATATTTGAAGATTATACTCAAGGTGGCATACCGTGTTAAACATAAGATATTTACATGGCTCAGTTTTCTTAGCATGATGAACGTTGCGGAAACAGTCTTTTCAAGCCTGGCAAGGTGATATGTCTGCTGGTTTCTGCATAAACAGTACAGAGTGATTTTGAATCACCATCAGATACTGTAGCTTGCATGCAAGATTATATGTGATGTATCATGTGGGATAAGTGAGAAGGATCACTACCTGACAATAGCTGGTTCGGGCTGCATGTTGATGAAAATTTCAACTTTGGGAAACCAAGTACAAACAACAAAAATTAAAAAATTAAAAATTTCAAAATTAAAACATAAATTATAGGGGCTCCCTTCCTTCTAAGTTTTGGAGAATATTTACCAATTTGGGGAAAATATTTTAGTCCATTACCATGGGAAATGGGGTTAAATAAGGTGATTGTTTTTGCATGCCATAAAGTAGTTCTTTTTAGATTCGGGTAGTAGATTTGAAACTGGGTAATAGGATGCATGGTGGGCAGATATCTGGGTATAAGCCCCTGCAAACACTACCATAATGGCCTAGGCTACATGGACAGAGCAAACTGCTCTGTCCATGTAAGAAGTCGGTGGGCTGAAACTCTCTTAAAAGAACTAGGAGATTGAAAGCATCCATGAGGGTGAAAATTGCACTTAAATCTATATAGCAGGTAGGAGCCTATGGCATCAATCAGTATGCACCTTTGAACTAGAGAGATGAAGTTGTAAACTTTTTTCCAGGTAATAGTTGGTATTAACTGGACAGCTAAATCTCAAAGCTTTGGTCGGAGCCAAATGAGATTCCTAAATTTCCATGTAACTTAGCCTAGCCTAGCCTAGGCCTATGCAGGCTACAGTGTTGGCCAGCTTAGGCTACTAAGAACTACTACGCCTAGTACCCAGCACCTGTGCTAGTCTTGGGCTCAAAAATAGAGGGCGCCCTCCCAAACGTTACCAAAATTCTGTGAGGGAATGTGAGTTACAGTGTGAATTAACTCTACAGTAAAGAGCCTATTAAACCGTCAATACAGTGTGAACCGAGTTCCAAACAGAACAGCCCATCGTCACATTTCTCTGACATTAAGAGTTATTTTTGCAGAAATTTGAAGCAAAGTTCACCATTCTTTGTTAGATTCTTATCATGGGTGGAAAAAGTTGGGAAGCTGGGAAGCTCCTTCCTGGGAAATTTTGCCATCTGGAGGGAAATTTAGGCAACTGGTGGGAAATTTACCATTTCTGTACATGAAAGCATAGGGGGAATCATGGGAAATTTAACTCCCTTCCAGGGAAATAATTTCACTCCCTTCCTGGGAAATAAACATTTTTCCAGCCCTGATTCTAAACTTGAGGTCTAGCGTTACAGCAGGTGGGGGACTGACTTCACAATTTTCGTTACGATTTTCAGAATCTACGGCTAGTTTTATATAAGATAGTAACTGACCTGTTAAATATTTCTTAGGGGCAAATATTTTTTCCTTGAGCAATTCCATAGTATGAGTCATACATGTATGGGAATCCTGCAGGGTCGAGTTCCAGGATACATAAAGTGGCTTAATGCACATAACCTACAAGACGAGGGCAACACGAGGGCAGAATAACGAGTAAATAAAGAGAAAATAGAAGGGCACTTGGCTTGAATTTATGAACGATGTCAGAAAGTGTAGTCAACACATTTGACACTACAGTTAGTGTACATAACATAACGTCATTACTGCAAGTTACAGTAGAGGTAATTTTGAAAGTTTTTGAGCTCTACTTTGTTAGAATTTTGAAAATGCACTTTAGCAATTTGAAAGCCTACGTTGGGCGTACAAATTCAAAAATTACTCACTTAGAGTTGCATAATTAGTTCTTCATAATTAGATCCTGCACAATGATAGAGGGTTGGCTTTTTGGGGGCAGATTCTATTCAGGCCTTACACTGTTATTTTTTTCTTGTCACTTTTTTTGGTAACATAAATGCCTGCCGCAAAAGTTTCTTTTTTCTGGAAGAGAAATGACAATGAAAAGATACTATGAACTACTATCATAAGGGAAGTGAAGTAGGGAGGCCGGGGGTAGGGAGGGGGCTGGATGAAAGGTAGGCAGGGCAAAGAGGTGGAAGTGAATATATGTTATACCCCTTCCGGGTATGAATCAGTTTATGATTGAGAGTGGTAATAGTGGCTAGACTGGCCAACTTGGACTGGCCTGAAGATGAGTTTCTCACCCATGTGACTTTTATAGGCATGGCAAAAAAAAAATTTGTTAATACCATAGATTTGACAAGAGAAATTAAACACCCCCCAACGCCCATTATGATTACGGATAGTGTCAGTCTGGATCCTGCAGCTTTAATAGCCTACTTGGACTGATTTGAAGATGTGGTTGCATCATAACACTAATGGCTCTTTTTCATTAATCCAAGAGTTTTAATAAGGAAAAAAATAAAAGGGGAACAATGGAGGGGCAAAAAGGAAGAAAATGATAGTGGCTAGCCCACAACATGTATACGTACCCATCCCCGCCCATTGGGCCCATGTGGGGAGAATATAAGATAAACTTCCAATACAAAGGAATATGTTTAAATGTTTGGTTGAATTAATTAGGTCTGTGTTTAAACTGCACCCTACAGTAATTTAACAGTTTAACCTTAGTTAACATGTACTTTTTTTCTCAAAATTTTAGTTACTAAAAATAAAATGGTGGGTAATAATGTTAGGTGCAAACACAAAAATCAAACCATGTACAACTGCAAGCTCCAGAACAAGAGGGTTGTGCACAGTAACCAAAAAGGAGTCAGAATGAATTACTTGTATGGTAAATTATACATTCATTTGAATTTAGGAATGGCCACACCCATGGGGACTGCTAATTAGCATAATTTGCGCTAATTTTTCAAGTTTGTCCGATTTGAACGAAACTCGGTATATGGGGACAACGTGTGGTTCCGAAAAATGGCACTAATTTAAAGGTCATCCGAGGTCAAATTGGCGACAATTTTGAATTTTTTTACTTTTTTTATTGCAGATCTATGCGTTTCAGATCATGGGGATTGTTTTGAGACCAACTTTTAATTTTGCCCCATATCTTTGTCTCTGCCTTCTATTGAAAGATGAGGAATAAAGTCAAAACATTCCTTAAAGAAGTAGATTTTTTGATTTATTTTCACTTCAAATCATGCACCAAAGATAGCACCATATTGCATCTAGCCACCCCTCTGGAAGCAAAAATATCCAAAGGGGAGGAGGACACCCCCTCCCCTTAGACCCCTCACTCAACATCACCCGCACAAAAAAATGACCTGCAGAAACACTGCATAAACAGCTACAGTGTAAACTGTGCTCTTCGATTGCGACGACAATGGTTCTAGGTACCTTTGGTTATGGAAGATTATGTCAGACAAGTTCTGGTGAAGCACCCTCTATTTGCAAGTTTGGTTGTCAGCTATCTGGTCGTATTGTATGTATTTGCATCGTAAAAATGTATGCAGAAGTGTAGTCATGAGAATTCACAATCAGTGTTGAAAGAAAATTACTAATACTTTGTTGCTGGTTGAAACCCACTCTCCACTAGTTTTCAGAGTCTCAAAGACACATACAGGCTACAAACACAAAACAACTACAATCACTCAAACCCTTGCCAACGTCCTAAATGTTTCATTGGCCTTATAATAGAGTAACTGTCTGTTACATCTAGCCTAACATTATCTAACTTTATGGGACAACGAACCTGCAGCTCATGATTCTGAAAGAATCCTCCACATCTAGTTGAGATAATTTAAAGTTGACATAAAATGTTCTCTAGAACATTGCTTAAACTTAATTTTGTACCAAGTACATGATTTAATCAACCGTTGGTGTTTAAAAAATCAAGCATCATAACCCCATGTTCATTTAAAAGTTTCATGTAAATCCAACACTGTGGGAAAAGTATATGTACAAGTGTGATTTGCATGAAGCCATGCAGTTAATGTTTGCCCAATGCCAAGGGCCAAAGAGAAAGGTTCTCAACACTTGCTTCATGTCTGCAGCTGAAAGCTACACTAGCTTGTGATGCATGTGCTTGTACCTCCAAGCAAGTTTGTGTTTTTGTGTTTGTGTTCTGTGAAGGGTACCTAATAAATATTGCGGGGGGAAAAACAATCAGTGGAGAAACTTCATGAATGAATGTTTTGTTCACAATGTACATAATCGCAGACGAATTTGTGCGTCTCCTCTTTGAATGTGATGATATTAGAAACCTATGCAGTCATGATGACGTGTTGTATACATGTGTATGTGAGTGTGTGTGTGTACTGTATGTGTGGGTGTTTGTGATGCCTTGCTTGTTAACACAGTAACTCAAGATAGGTATACATGGCAGTTTTCAAACTTGGCACATAGAGACCCTATTTTAAGATGGAGAAGTGCATTAATTTTTGGTGGAGGTCAAAGGTCATCTGGGGTCACCAGAGGTCAGACTCTGAAAACTTTGTTAAAACAACATCTCAAGACTAAACTTGGATAGATTCCATAATTGGTATATCCATGCAATGTTATCAAGATATGACCCACACCAAATTGACAGTGTGGGTCAAAAGTCACCTGGGGTCATTTGGGATCATTCTGTGAAAACCATATTTTTCACAATATCTTCAGGTATAAAAGTTGGATTGATTGGATACTTTGTATGTAGATGTGTTCGTTTGAATTCAGTGTTTGATGGAAGTCAAAGGTCATCTTGGCCTGTTCAGCAGGGGTTAGATATATTATTTTCATTATTGAATTTATGCATTCTGGTTTTGTCATTTTCAGTCGGGCAACCAAAATTTTGATGAGAAGTTGTCCGATGGGACAACCTAAAAAGATTTTTAAAAATCAGGCCTGCAGGGTAACCCTTCGGCCAAGGTGACCCTGCCTTATTATACACCTGGAAATGTATGAACAAGGCAGTGTCCCTCAAATGAAGGGTTACCCTGACTACACTTACTGAAGTTTAAGAGGACCTTTGTCTTAAAAGTTTCCACACTCCACTTTATAAAATGTCCTTATTTATCGAAAATTTTGATAAATTTATTACATTTAATAATAAATAAGAAAAATTCTGAAAAATTTTTTAAAACAATCAGATAGGTTAGAACTTACAGGCCTACCTTTCTTTTTCAAATTTTGGAAATAGAAACAGATTTTATGATAATTATTAAGGGAATTCCACTTATGTAACTTGTCCTTTGATATGAAAGTAGGTTTGGATGTTTTAGGGCCATCATTTCTCAAAACAGCAAAATGGCCACTGCTCAAATACATCCCCCGTTGAGTTTTCTATAACATTTTGCCTCAGAAAGCAACCTAAAATTATACATATGCATATTTTTGTTAGCTGTAAATAAACATAAAACCAATTCCAATTGTTATAGGGTAGCGATGGTAATATCAGTCAACGAATGAGCTATTAAGTATTATGCTTTGATCAAGGGGGGTTTTGGGTTGATCCATTACAGTTAGTTTCCCCCCTCACTACTTTCCGCCCCTCCAAAACGATGTTTTCTGCCCCTTTCAGAAAATATCTTTTTGAGGGGCAGAAAGTAATGGAATAAAATGTGATATCAGTGGTAATCTTGTCAAATGAAGATTCCATCAACTTTTCCTTAAAGTTTCAAACTTCATCGATGTCTTTTACTATTCAATGCGACCCCTGTCACTGCCATGTTGATGTCTTTCCGAGCAACATTCTCACTGTAGACTTTATTAATACGTACTTACCGAATATTCTGTAATAAACGCTCCCCCTCTAATGAACGTCCCCCCCCCTCAAAATTTTTAACAACTGCATAGGCCAAGGCCTCCCGCACAACAGGCCCAAACCACGGATTAAGCTAGTGTTTGACCGTTTATGCATAATCAGTACTTAATTTAACAATCGGCCCGATGCCGATTACTGATTATTAGAAAGAGGGAAGACATGTGTTTGTCCCTAAAGTATCCGCCCCTTGCTTTGTGCATATCGTTCAAGTTGGAAAACATTGGGAATAGTTCCGTTTGCTTCGCGAATGGAATATCATTTTTGTAGGCCTTATATTTTCTTTTCAAATGTGGAGATATAAACCAATCGTTAATAGAGTAGGATTGTTTTCAGTCAATGTCACATACCCTTTGATAATTTAGTTCTTACGTAAACATCATGCTCTGTTTAGTTTTCATCCCCCAATCATGTCGGAACATTTGCAGTATTTTACTGTACTGGGTTGCAGTTGCGTTAATGTACTGTAGAATCCCGCTTTAATGAGGCCATGTAGAAATACGCGATCATAATAATCTTAGCGGTTCTGGGGCAGCAAAACAATTGCACCCGATTAACGTATCCTATGGTTCCTTTCGGATTAAAATATCCCCGTAAATTTTTAGCAGTTCTTGACCAAAACTTACGTCTTGTTTGAAAATAATCTGCAATTGAAATGCGCGCAAGTGAGATCCCGAAAAATCCACGTACGCAGAGATTTGCGATGTCGTTTCTTGTTGAATTTAGCACGGGGCTCGCCCGGCTGCGCTAGCCGGTTTATCAGCATAGGAAATGTGATCGTCGTAACACATAAAAACTCAATAGAAAAAATTCGTCTCGAGGCCTAGTATTTTCACACACTAAATCACATAGGCGATGGCGCGAGTTGTGATTGGCTGGCTAGAATCATCGCATCTGAACCAATCACGATGCAGGGGCAATTTAAATTTTGCAATGGATCGTATGCATATGATGTCACCGAGCAAAACATGATGCCTTGTTTGGTGGTAAAAACGGAAACGCACGTAAGTCTACTGCATGCGTGGGCGAAAAAGTGGGCTGTATGAGACCACGTGCATCACTGTTTTCGTTCGCAATGACGTTCACATTTCAAAGTCCTACTGTAAATAACATTACGGAAGGAATGCGAGAAATGGCTTAACTTAAGCAGGACAATAACCATCGAACTTCGAAAGATTCTAGGTGTACAAAATGTGCACAGATATACATGGTAAGCTTGGGACTTGAAAATACAGCCAAACACTGCAGCTCGATAGTCTGTACTTGTGTTTTTGTATGAACAAATTGTACAGCAACTTACGCGGCACTTTTTTCCAGACTGCAAGGAATACAATTCCAGGTTATACTACATTGTTATGGGGAAATAACAAACGATCACGCCCATGGCAGGGGTATAATTTATACGTTTGTGCTTATCAATGCATTCCGTTTTGGCGGGAAGGATTGAGTACAGTATTTACAGGAATTTTATCGAAATTAAGAGCAAGTTGCAAGTATATTTGTGCCCTTTTTTCAGTTTACAAATAATCGGTGGTAATGATGGGTTGAAAGGCAGAATTTTGCCGATGCCGATTAGTTAATTTTTTATTTAAATATACCCTCAAATAAACGCCCCCCTTTTCAAAAATGTAACACCCCCGGGGTGTTTATTACAGAATATACGGTACGCACAGATATACGTTATTCCGTGTTGTGAACAATTGTTCTCACATTCAGCATAAGTCTACATATAGACACATAGCTCCCAAGTTCTGAGAGGCTAGATGCGGGTTCATCTGATCTGTCCATTGGTGGATCGCCGGCCTGGGGGAGAGGTATAAGGGGAGAGGGTGCCCCAGTCCCCTTTCAGAAAATTTTTAGAAGTGTCTACACGCAAAATGGTGGCACTTTTTTGGCATATCAGTCAACACAATGTTGCTTGGTGACCGCAAAAAAAGTTCAGTAAAGTACTGAATTTTTTGTGGGAACCTAGCAAAATATTGTTTTGAGAGATTTGCCAAAATAATATTATGCAGATACTCACAAATGCCCTATGACACTCTCTATGACCTCTCCTAGTTACAATATTATTCAATCATTACTTTTGAGGTAAATTTTAGTGCGGTACTGACACAGTTTTGCAAATGTCAACTCTGTATGTCACCAGCAGTCGTACCGTACCTGCTGCCAGTGATTTCCGATATTTCTGTACATCTCGCATGGCATTCTAGCCATGAAAACATAAGCCAATAAGAACGTCAAGAACTGTCAAGACAGTCCAGAACGTGCGGACAACTCTGAGACAAGTCCCGCCTGTGACCTGCAAAGTGGACAATTATTTTCCCTATTGAATGCGGCGTTGTACGATGTTATTACACTATTTTTGCAGTGCCAGGAATATATTCCATACCTGCTGCAAAGGTTAGCCGATAATGATGTTGCGACAGCAAATTTAGTTCAGTGCGTACCTAGGCCTATGCATTGTATACAGCACCGTGAAAAGTTGAATGTGCTGTGAGATACGATTTACTGAATTTGTAGTTATTGGTAAGCTGAATTATTTGCACTATTGAATGGTTCTGTAAGTACTAAGAATACTTTGGAGATTTAAAATGGGGGTTTTTCAGAGGACTGGGTGTGTCAGCGGGTTTGGGTGTCCAAATGCGGGTCCAACCCGCGAAATGAGGGTCACTTGGGAGGTATGTAGACACACGGACCATACTGGAAAGTAGGGCCTTTCACAGAAAGATCTTTGGCGTACGGCATACCTGGCTGCTGCTAGGAAAATTACACCAGTTGGCATACAATAGCAACAATTGGGTGTGGCGTATAATTCCAAATACCTCCACCTTGGTATGGTTCTTTGGCGTATGGCAAATGTACTTTCATGTGTGGTACATAGACTACTTAGGCCCCCTATATGTAAAAATAATAGAAACCAGTGACGATACTTGATGCTTGATGTGTACAAAAAGATCTTACAATTCATTCTTTCGACAAGAATTCTGAAAAAGGTTTAGGCCTATCAACAAATTTCATTGTTGTTTTGTACTTGGATTTGAAATTAAAAACTAAAAGTTGTTAAACATTTGAATGTTGAAACATTACTTTCCGCCCTGAGGTTTTTTTTTTTTTTGGGGGGGGGGGGGGGAGTAACGGCGGAAACTAGCTTGGGCCAAAACTAACAGACCCTGGGTCATTTTTTTTAAATGAACTTGAAGCTGAGACAGAGATTTATCCAATAAACGTATCCTGAAAGTAGGCCAGGCCCATACTAGGCCTAAGTACTGTGAGCTGACTCAATATTTCACATTTTTAATTTTGTGCCCAAGACTAGGCCTAACGTTAGGTAGGTCTGTGCCCTAACCCAGTATTACTTTGCGTACATAGGCCTATCCACCTCTGACGCAAGTTCCTGTCATGCACGGAAACCCAATTAGCCTAGGTAGGCCTAGCTAGGTCTAGCCTAGGCCTAGAGCCCTTTTTATTCTATCAGGCATAATTACCACAAGAACTAAAATTGGACGAAGTAACATAGCCTAGGCTAGGCTACACTGTAATTTGTGGCAAGGTCTAACGTTACACCGCCTTCACAAGCTACAGTAGAGTGACGAGTTAACGCTAAGCCTATTGTTAAGCTGTTACTGTTACTGTTACACGTTAGTATTACGTTCGTTAGTTGAAGTGGTTGGGCTGGAGCTTGCAGGTTTCGGAATCCACTAGCCTTTTTCCTCACTTGCAGTCGTCTAAATCTCAGGTTTTCACGCACCTTGTTCTCACTTCTACATAGACATTGGCTGGAGTCATTACATTGGTTTGGTTCCCGCCATTCAACCACAGGCAAACAGACATATTTGGCGGGATCAACATTTTTACGTGTATTAAACTTAACAGCTACGCAGGCTAGGAGAATGACATATCAGGGTCACCCTGCAGTATCTGAACGTGCTCATTGAGGGTATTCATTTATCAGGGTGAGCACTACTTTTTCTAGTGGCGTCGCTCACATTAAACAGATCTTTTTATTACACTACAGATTAGGTAAAGAGAGGTGGCGATACTTCACTGATCTACATACACATAATACCTTGAGTCTCACAACCACGGACACAGGACACAACATACTAGCTCGGTACATTTTCGATACCGTATGTATGAGGAAAAGCATAGCAAGATGTCAGGCTGTCTGCTATGGTTTGCGTGTGACGTGAGTGGGTGAAAGTTTGGACTTGCTCAAGTAAATCAACAGGTTTTGATTGACTCATCGATTGATTAACCTGGTACATGTAAAAACACAAAAAATAAATCAGTAAAAAATCTATACACAAAAAAGTTACAGGCAATAATAGAAATATAAGACATGAAATACGAGTGAAAGGAGTTACAAACAGAGTATCAGGGATAAGCGGATAACCCAAAAGTATTTCCATTCGGTAAAGGCGTGTCTCACCAATAGTAATGGTCAGCTCCTTGTCAATAGAGGCTTTGCAATTACGTCACGGAACCGCCATGCTGGAGGACAATCAACCCAAATACACGGGGCTTTGTGCCGAACGCACTGCACAGTGTGCACTTGGTATGCACGGTGTGTACACATTCAGTGAGCAAGTGCGTCCAATGTGGTTTACTACGTAGTTACATGTACTCCAACATGGCCGCCGGAGTGTATTATGACGTCATGTGAAAAGCCTCTATATTATTGATGATTATGCAGCAAATCAACTCGTTAAATTTTCCAATAGGGGAAACAATACCCTTGATCTAGTCATCACCAACATTCCCAGTGTATACTCTGTTCTTCTGTAATTTTGACTAAGTGATCATGATATGCTGTAGGTTGAGATGTTTCTCTTCTAGACCTAGCAACCCCGTAGAGTAATCAAACAGTATTCCAAAGGGGGTCATAACACTATTAGATCTAAGACCAGAAATTTTGCCACTGGTTACCTAAATGGCAAACAAGATAACCGCACAGTTGAAGAAAACTGGCTCCTCATTAGGTCCTTTCTCGAGAGAACTGTGGAGAAAAACATCCCTTCATAATCTTGAGAACTAGGAAATCCCTTCCCTGGGTCAATAACAGCATTGTAGGATGATTAAGAGGAGGAACAGACTCCTTGCTCTGCATAAGAAAACAAACAAAGCCCATATTTACAACAAGTTGGTTAACCTTCGTGCTAATACAAGAAAGAGGTGTTTAATTAATTCGCACAGGAATTATACCAACGAAATGATAAATGACATAACCTTTCTGGAAGTACATTAATGGCCAGTGGAAGGATAAACATGGTATTCCATCCCCCCTCTACAGACATTAGATGGTAAATTTGCCAATAGTGACAGGGATAAGGCCGAGGCCCTTAACAGTCAGTTCAGTAGTGTTTTCACAAGAGAGCCCCTCGATTCTGTGCCTGTCCAGAGACCTACTTGTAGTAGAATGGGTAATATTTCTATTTCTACTTTCGGGGTTGAAAAGTTGTCGAAAAACCTAAAGGTTAGCAAACTAGCAAAGCCATGGGACCTGACAACATATACCCATGGGTTCTCAGAGAGCTTGCAACCATAGTACCAATGATCAGTCATCTTTTCCAGCAGTCAATGGTCACATTCCAAGGGACCGGAGAAGTGCAAATGTTTGTCCGATTTTTAAGAAAAATGACAGCTCTCTCCCATCCAACTATCGCCCTGTCTCTCTGACTTGTTTTGCCGTAAGTTGTTGGAGCATATCATCTGCTCAAATTTGATGGATCACTATGAAGTGAATAAAATCCTTAAGCAGCATGTTTTCAGAAAAACCACAGTTGTGATACTCGGTCGGGTGTCTGTTATTAATGATTTGGCTTCGGCCTTGGATAAAAACAAACAGGTCGACGTCTTTATTTTAGATTTCGAGAAGGCCTTCGACAGTGTTCCCCACGAACTCCTCAAGACGAAGTTATTTTCTTTAGGGGTCTCTAGACAAATCATTAATTGGGTAGATAACTTCCTTTCTGATCGCTCACAAAGTTATAAATGGTACAAAATCTGCTCCTGCTCCGGTTCTTTCTGGTGTTCCTCAGGGTCTGTTCTGGGTCCAGTTCTCTTTCTGTCTTATATAAACGATATTGTTGAAGCTGCTTCTTCTGAAGTTAGGTTGTTTGCTAATGATTGTGTCTTTTATAAAGTCATTGGAGATCAAAATGAGTGCAGCGTTCTACAGAGAGACATGACTCACCTGGGTCAATGGTCCAAAACCTGGGGCATGAGATTTCATCCGGCAAAGTGCAATGTTATGTCTGTTACTAGGAAACATAATCCCAGAATTTTCATGTATACTCTCCTTGGTGCTGATTTGAAGAAGGTGGACTCTATTAAGTATTTGGGGGAGACTGTTAAAAAGAATCTCAATTGGAGTAAGCACATACAGTCTGTTTGTAATAAAGGAAATAAGGTCCTCGGTATACTACGCAGGAACCTTTCTTTTTGTTCAAAGGAAGTTAAACTGGCAGCCTATAAAGGTTTGACAAGGCCTTCGTTAGAGTATGCTTGTTCCGTTTGGGATCCAAATCAGGTATCACTTCAAGATAAACTAGAGGGAATACAAAGAAGATTTGCTCGGTTTATAGCCAATGAGTACTCCCGTGATTTTGGATTAATGACTACCCTTTTGAAAGATCTCGGTCGTGGCAAGCTTTTTGATCGCCGCAGGCGTTGTAGGCTTCAAATCCCGGGACAGGTGTCATAAAAAATATTTAAAACCATGTTAAGTGTAAGTTTTTTCACCCTGTCGCAAACAGATAAAAAACGACTTTTTTCAATTCACTTTGCAATTGACCGACGTGGATGTGCGGACCCATATCTAAAATGAATCTAACAATCTTAATTTTGCCTGGTTTTTAACTTATTTTGTAAACTCCTTATAGATAGCAGAGAACCAGGAAGAGCAAGAGTAATCAAAGTAACAATATTGAATAAGAGTAATGTACAGGATCTTTCGTGTGCGACTGACTTTATAAAAAAAATAAACGTGCACCGGCTTTTTTAAGAATGTCACGGGCAATAGAATTACCTGAGAGGGTTTCATCCAGTATAATTCCAAGGTATTTTACAGAATTAGAGGACTTAATCAGTTGGCCGTTGCAAGAGACTGAGAGGGCACTGGATTTCTTAAGCATGACTTTCGAACCAAAGAGAATAGATTCGGTATTTCCCAGGTAAAGCGATAGCCTGATATAAACCAACCATTCTCCGCAAGACTCTAATTCCTTACTTAAGCAGTCACTTATGTTCTGGACATCTTTGCCAGAGCACTGTCGTCAGCATTGAGAAGCAGTTTGCAGTTAACAGTAATAGGCAAATCATTAATATAACAAAGAAACAAAAGAGGTCCAAGAATGCTACCCTGGGGAACCCCGCAAGTTGCAGTAGTAGGGTCAGAGTTGACACCGTTAACACTTACAATCTGACTTTTCCCGCTAGATAGCACACACTAAACCAGTCTATGCAGGGGAAATCCATGGCCTTAAGTTTTGTGCAAAGAATGTGATGGTCAACGGTATCAAAGACTGACTTCGAATGTAGTCACGAAGATGAACGAGACAAGTATCTATGGAAAACTCTGCCCTAAAGCCTTATTGGAAGCCATACAAAATCTTATTATCATTTAGATACTTCTCCAGCTGGACAAAATAGCTCCTTCAAGTAATTTTAGGGAAACACTGAGGATACTTATAAGCCTGTGATTTCCCACATCCAACCTACTATTCTTTTTAAAGAGGGGCTTGACACGGGCATATTTGAAACCAGCAGGAGCGATATGGGTTTCGATGGAAAAATTAATTATGTGAGAAAATTGGTCCTTTGAGACCAATTGCACAAAAGTCAAAATATTTTCGAAATAATGCATGGTAAGGGCAAAATCACTAAACGTATTGCACGAATATGGTATTGTTTCCCATTCAACTTAAACTTTTGCTTAAAATATTACAAGGTCGTCGTTAAATCGTATCAATTGTATGTTTCACGGCGGTCATCTTGGTGGATATACTGGGGGATATTATATCCCCCATCCCCGACGGGATTTACACCAATGCTGTGAAGTGGAACTCAATGGCGGTGACGAAATGCTCTATAAAAGCTATATAGATACAGCAAGTTCAAAAATGCAAAGAACTGAAGCTCATGTTGCAGTGTGTACGCTACTGAGTAAATACGTCCGGTCAGTGGTGGTGCAAGCTGACACAAATTTTCCGAAGCGAGTCAAAACCAAGCCCTTTTTGAAAGGAATATTTGAAAATAAGGAGCTTGTATTGCAATAATTCTGTGATTCTTGTAATGAAAATTGAAAATCTGAGGTATTACTGACGAACGTGAGTTGGCCTGGGTTATATCTTGACAAATCTGAGATTGCACGGCCAGCGGTCAAGGATCGTACGTTCATGCTACATAATGTGGTCTGTGGCCTGCGAATAGAAAATAGCACTGTCACATTTGCCGGTGTCACTTGATGATCTCGTGTCAAAAATTTTCGATTTTGCCATTTCCAGACCTCAGAAGATCTTATGAAACTGATTTATGACTGGGCACTACATTTTAAATTTCACTTTGCCGTGAGAGAAGGTGGCAGAAAATTTTACTTTTTTGAAACAACTAATTATAAATATGGAAATTAGAGAAAACGCGAAATTTCATGAAAGAGGAGTCGGGAAAACCACACAAGTGGAGATTCCCCCCCCCCTCCCCCTCTACCCCCGTAAAATTACGCAACTGCTTAGCAGTCGCCTTTTCAGCATCGTTTGCAAACAATTTTCGCAATGAAAATGAGCAAATTGCAAAATGATCAGAAAATTGCCAAATGAGAAATACAGTGCCACTGAAGACAATGTTATGGCCATAGGCGAAGGAAGCATTGTTGGGGGTGTTCGGGGGCCATAGCCCCTAGTGAAAAATTAGGGGGAAAGTATGCTTCCGCCCCTACACTGTTAAAAATTTCTGTAAATTTACAGACTTTTTTTAACTTAAACTTTTTGTATTTTACTTTTAATAGAGATTTTCTGTATCTTTACAGACACTTTGTATTTCTACAATAAAAAAAGGTTGTTTAACATGTATTTTCTGTTTATTTGAAAAACCATTTCTGTCTGCTTTTTTAACCAAATTTTACTGCTTTGTAAAACTTCTTCTGTAAATGTACAGAAATTTTAACAGTACTTGGTATTTTTCTGATTTCACATAAATATACTGTCATTTAACAAACATTCATTTTGTTTTTAGGCTGAAAAAGAAACAAAAATTAGCCCAAACAAACAAACAAATAAGAAATAGCCAGAAAATTTTCAATATATAACATGCATCGTTCTGCGAAGTTTCAGTTAAAAAAGAAAACATTTTTGGCAAATTTATGGCCCTATTTGAAAATTAACTTACATTTATTATACTGACAATTGGTATACTGATGTCAACTCATCGCCACAGGCGCTCATGCACTTGATCGAATTAAAAACGTTTCACAAATTTACTTGAAAGAGTCTGTAAATTTACCGCTTTATGACGTAAATCTCATTTTGCATAAATGGGTGGAGCTTATTTTGTAGGCATTTTCCTAACAAAAGGATTGCTGTTGCTTTGAATAATATCTTTTTTGGCTTTTTTTAATCAGGAAGTGATAAACCTATTGTTTACCTTGTCTGGAAATGTTTGCAACCAATGTATTTGCATTCTTTGTCGTATTTATTTTAAAAACAATTATTATACTGTACCAAAAATGTGACTTTCCAATTACAAAGTTCCTAGAGATAGCAGTCTACTGGACAACAGTGTGATAACAAAGTATCCTCATTGTGTTTTGATTGAAAATAACTTCGTAACGACACATTACGTTGATAAGCAAATACCTGATCCACGTAATGGTGAAGTGTATGTTACGTAATAACATATGAAAGCAAAAAAGCGATATTATAATAAATATTAAAACGCCGAGAATGAAAACAGTAGGCTGTAAATTCATATAAAATTAAGGTAATAAAAACCAGAACAATTCTGTAATTCGATTTTACAGTAAACATTTGTAAACTAATTTACATGCAAAAACTGTAAAGAAAAAACAAACACTTAATGTTTTTTCATGATTACAGTCTGGCTGTAAAAAAAACATTATTTGGTTGAAAAAAAAATTGCCATAAAAATTGTGTAAATTTTACAGAGAAATTTCTAACAGTGTACCCTCCCCCACACACTTCCCGGGTAAGAAAACCCTTCTTTTTATTCGTTTGATATTCTCAACTCTTCTTTCTCATAAAATTTCGAGTTCTCTTCAATACAAGCGCCAATTTCTAATTAATTGTTCTAAAAAAACACAATTTTTCGCGCGCTTCGCGAGCCTCAACATGCAGTTCTTCGCATAAGTGTTGTCTCATAAATTAGATTGACAAAACTTTTCAGGCTCTGGAAATGACAAAATCGAAATTTACCATTTGTGACACCAGATCATAAAGTGACACCAGCAACTTCAGGGCTTTGTTAATTTTCTTTCATTAAATTCCAAAATTTTTCTTCAATATAGCTCTTGACTTTGAAATAGTTTGTCTAAAATAGACCACAAAGGTTCGGAAACTTTTTAAATTTTATTGGAGAGCTTTAGTTCGTAGACTTTCAAGATAACATTATGTGGCAACAATGATCTTCGGTCGATCACCGTGCATTCATTCTCAGATTTGCCAACATAAGAAAAGCACATTCTTCGATCAGTAATTTCCCAACTTTTCAAATTTCCCTATACAAGAAACCCAGAGTCCAAAACTTTTTCTGCAATACAAGCTTCATACCCACAAATATTTGCTTTAAGAAGGCACAAATTTCGGCGCACTTCGCACTTAATTACGTCCCTAATGCAGTGGTGTTCACACTTCAAAGAAAAGTCGGAAAATTTGAACGCTTGCCCCTTTCCCCTGAGGGATTCTTTTTTCCTCCCTGCTGCTTAGCTACTACTTAGAGGCATGAGAAATGCCATTTTCGCTTAACTGAGGGTCCGATTTTTCAAAATTTCCTCTAGGCTCCATGCGTACTGAAGGTGGCGCTTAGATTGTGCTTCGAGCAAGACTTCCGGCATGGAATCATTTGCATACCGTACTCAAATGATCTCATACATCTTTCATCAGATACCTTTCGACCCTATCAAATGAATAATTTGTTAGAAAATGCACTTTTTAGGAACTTGAAAAATTAAAATGTCAACAACGTTCCTCAGTTTGCAGAGGGCAAAGATATACTGGAATTAGGGTCTACTGTAGCATGGCTGGAAAAAACGGAGAATTCTACTTTCTTTAGTGCCCAGTTTTATTTGACAAAATGATTTACAGCATTAATTTTTTTGTTTAAAAAAATCGACCTTTCTGGTAAGAAAAAAGCGAAAACTTTGGCATAAAAATGTACATTTTGTGGTCAGTGGGGTAGGATGAGGTGCCTCGTCAAAAAATTGCTCCCCCCCCCCCAACCCCCCACTTTCATATTGCTTCCTACGCCAATGGTTATATATAATCATGCACATTCTGCGATCTTTCTGATCTTGAAATTTTTACAGTGACTACGATAATGATGATTTTATATTTTGGGCTATTAAAAGGGCAGGAGCAGTCATCCGAAATTGAAGAAGTATAGCAGACTGACCAGTTTCATGGCTGCTGGAAGTCATTTGATAATATTTTTTCTCTTCAAATGTGAAATTTACCAGGAATAACTTCTTGGTTTACCTTGAATGTGCAGTTGTAGTAAAGTCATAAAATGTTATGAGAGATACTGTGAAGAGAAATAAGATGAAAATTGCGTTTTTAGATTTTCTTCAAAATAAGTTAGGCGGACTACTCTTTACCTTTAAGTACGTTGCATTTCATGCTTCCAACTTTCAAACTCGTCTGATAGCTCGAAACTCGATTGAATTTCTTGAAGGTGGAAACACGGCAGGCATATTCGGATAAGTTAGTTGCACGGTGTGCGATACACACTTGCTGTGGAAGTCGGCCTGTCATGCCGCCTGTGTGAACATGCGGCGAAGATCTTGTGGTGGTTATGTTCTTGGGTAAAAGTAATATGTCGCAGCGCCTATGAGATAAATTCCAAGGTGACGATCGTGCATGGTATGCGCGAATGGGGAAAAACGGGAAGAGAATAAAATAAGGAGGCGAAGGTTTTGATTATCATTTATGTGGATACATTGAGATTAGGAAAAAGGGGGTTTCTGACCCGGGAAGTTGGGGGCTGAAGCACACTTCCGCCAACTTAATTCTTAATGGGGGCTATCGCCATCGGTACCATGCAAGTTCTGTTGCAACCCCTTGAGTGTACTAATTAAGGAGTTAATAACAACTCCCAGATCGTACCAGGAGCTGCATCAGAGCCGCGATGATTGATGGAACGCCAATTTAAAGGGCAAATACTCCGACCCAAACCAAAATTTTTTTAGAAGTCTACAAAACTTTTCAATTGGCACAGCTCTGTGACTGGCAGCAAGTTCACAAAATGAAGAGTACCGAAGCTCAAATTACACGGCATGTACTGTTACAGAGAGCGTTTTGATTACACATTGAGGCCTTATATAATTACACTGAGGCAATAAACTGAGACTGTCTGGATGAGGATGGAGTTTATTTGGACAGTTGTAGGAGGGGCTTAAAAGAAGGGGTTAAGGCCATATCAAGTGAAAATATGCTAGAGGATATGTTAAAGGTTCGGTCTTTAGTTTCCTGTTAAAATTTAGTTAATTTTATTGCCATTCAATGCACCTTCATTCATCCTGGATTCTACATGTGCATGGCCGGCTACACACCATGCATTCAAGGTATTTGTTCTGTTGTTGTTTTTTGTATAATGGACTTCGTTGTAATATTGTATGATACGTTACTGAATATAATAATATTGAATAATATTGTATAATACTGAATATAATAATCCTGAATAATATTGTATAATCATAATAAATTCATAATAAATGAACTTGCAAATAAAAGAGATCCAAAACAAAAAAAAAATTATATAAGAGGGGTACATTTTTGCCACACGTCGGTGAAATTTGCATTAAAATCCAATGTGTGGTTCTCAAGACATGAGTAAATTTGTCACATTTTCAACAAGAGGTGAACTTGAAAGCAGGAACATGTTCCATCATATCCCCACATTAATGGACAGTCTTTTGTTTTTCTTTAAACTTGACAGCCTATTTTCTCCTAAACAGGAACTGTTTGTGTGGAATAATCAGACCTTCAATACTACTCAAGAATGTTAGATATCTCTTATATATTTCAAACGTCCGTATAAGCTGACGAAAACATTGGTAAACTGGTAAAGGGGTTGTTAGTTGTTACGTAAGAGACGCATCGATCCAAACACATCGTTCATTAGCAATGTTACCATGCGACTTATGTATATCCTTCACATTCTTGCGGACTCGACGTTTTGCCCGAGGTTATCTAAACCTCATTAAAAGGAGCTTGTTTCCGTCATCAAAAGTGAGAGAGTTCTATTTTAGGGACATCCCCATGAACTAATGCCAAGCCAGGAACACTGATAGTCTACATGCTAGGTAAGTATACCTGGTATTTTCAAGGAAGTACAGTATTACCTAAGCATGTCCTCGTAAATGCCACCAGAGTGGTGTTTTTTAAGACCTTCGTATGTTTACTAACCTGAAACACACACATACACGCACACTAAAAAAAGGGTAGCTACTAAAACTACATGGGAGGTATGTAGTGGACATTGCTGTAAGTGTCTCATCACTTTACAACATAATTAAACAGGGCGGGAGGGGGGGGGACCTTTCTTTTGAAAACGTTTTTTCGTGCATGTCCTTTTGTTCGTATTAAGATTCCGTTTGTATTAGCTTTTCCTTTGTGTCAATGCAGCGTGTCGATGCTGTATCGATTTTCCATTTGTACCTTACTGTTTCTTCGTTTGTATTCAGCGGCGGCGCCAGAATGTCAAATTGGGGGGGGGGGGGGGTGGTAACTGAGGGAAAAGGAAAATGCTGGGGGAAAAGATTTCCGCGCGTAGCACGAACCCGAGCGCGAAGCGCGTGGTCTTGCGGGTGGGGTCCAGAGGCCCGCCCCGCAGGGGGTCCAGGGGCAAAGCCCCTGTGGGGGCCCGGAAGCTCTGAGGCTTAAGCATAGCTATTGGTGAAAAATGAAGTCCCAGGAGAGGTATAGTATTTGATTCTTCGGTTGATCTAACTCCAAGGTTAACAACTTTTTTTTCTTTGGGAGTATCATTTCACATTTGCGCGGTGCCACAGAACACCACTACACTAGTCAGTGGCTAAACCAGACTTTTTCTTTTGGGTGGGTTGCTGGTGATGAGTAAAGTGTTGAATTATTGTTAAGCTTTAATGACACCATCAAAGCAGAACACAATCATCAGCTGGCTTGCAACTTACAGAAATAATTGATGGATGCATGAGGGAGAATAAGGAACAATTTAAAAATAAATGAGGCACGCTAGGCACCATGCCGCGTACTGCCAAGACAGGGCAGCTTTGTATCATTAGTGATATGAGTACCACATTAAGCTTGGAAACCCCTGACCTAACCCGGAATGATATAGACCTACTACAGTATCAATTGCACGTTCACCCAGGCACCAGTGCACTTCCACCGCCCCCAACACACACACAAATAAGCCACACACACTTCATTCCAGCAACTTTATTTTTTTTCTTGGAGGGGGGCCGGGGGGCAAGGAAAAAATGTGATAAATGCCCCTAATGCCTCCCCCCGTAGCGCCGCCACTCTTTGTATTATTTTTCCTTTTTTCTTTTTTTATCTTTTTCGTAAATTTACATTACTTTTCCGTTGGCACCAATTTCCGTTCGTATCAATTCATATGCGCGAAAAACAGTATTTAACATAAACGGCGCTCAATACAATGTTTGGGCGAAGCGGCGTCTTCGATTTCCTTAGCGGAGCGGACCCTGTTTTCTCAGCTACTAGTCAGCTTCCAAAAAGGACAAAGAATATGCCGTATACACTGGCGTAGGCACAGGGGAGGGGGTTAGAGCACCCCCCCCCCTCCATGACCCAACTTTGCAACGCAAAAACACCTAAAATGGCATTTTTTCTCTCTATCTGTAGACATTTTTCCTCATGTCGTGCCGTAAAACCCACAATGACACCAAACCCCCCATGACACAACCCTTGCTACCTGCCTGGCCGTACAGCCTGCTGGGCAGGCAACTGGGAGTTGCCCAAAAGAACTTGGCTATGTTTCTACTGTAGGTAAGCCTAGTTTGCAAGAAGTCTCTTCCTTTCAGGCTTCGTTAATTTAAGCTTACATCAATAACTGAAATGGGTAAACAGAAGGAATGTGAGAAATGACCTCGAAGAAATGTGTTTGGGCCTGGGGAAGGCCCATTCGCCCATTGCTTTCACACGCTGTGTCCATCCCCAGAATGATAACAGTTAATTCAGTGCATTGATATACAGTGGAATGAATGAAGGACGGAGGTCAGACTATTATTTAGTTGCGATCAACCGTGAGGCATAGAGTATCCTTGTAAGGATAAAGCAAGAAAATTTGCACTGCACCATTCTAAAATTTGTTTTAAACGTGTCCCTGAAGTAGAAGTAACAAAGATGTACGTTAAGTGGCCATTAGCCTAATTACTTGACAGTGCC
The DNA here is from genome assembly GCA_037179385.1 of Holothuria scabra. Lineage (NCBI taxonomy): Eukaryota > Metazoa > Echinodermata > Holothuroidea > Aspidochirotida > Holothuriidae > Holothuria > Holothuria scabra. The sequence continues at coordinate 37,190,122 of CM074190.1, forward strand.
GCAGTGCATGCCCCAAATCTTGTAGCCTAGCTATGTGGATTTTCCATTTTCAAATTTTGTTCGTCAATATTAATGGTGTCTTTACGTCAAAAGAAATTGGATTAGATTCTAAAGTTTTTAGGAGTTTTTGTGCAGATTCAGCTGAGGTAGAATTCATCATACTTTCGTTGGATTACGGCTCCTTTTTGTACCTCCTGACTCAGGCTCACTTTGGTACCAAGTTATTTTGGGCAAGTCAAAGTCAAGTTTCAAATCATTTTTGGTAAGTTCCAGTCAAGTTTCACATTACCAAAACTGCGTCGGACTCGGGACTCACTCGGGGTTAGCGTTTGTGTTTTTGTCCGTCCGGTTTGAGTTGTCTGTTTGTTGCAACGTGCCTGATTCTATGAACGTTTTAAAAAGAAACTCACTCGAGTTTACAGCTCTAGATTGTGGTCAATCGGGGGCTTAAAGGGCAAGAACAGTCACCCGAACTTGGAGCAGTGTAGTAGACTGTCGTGTTTTATGACTGGCTCTTGTGAGTCATGTGACAATATGTTTTCTCCTCACATGTGAACTTTAATAGGAGTAACTGTTTGGCTTACCTTCAATATGCAATATTCAAGTCCAAATATATTACTAAGTATACTTTGAACAGTAATAAGAAAGAAATTGTGAGATTCAGCTGTTGCTTCAAAATACGGTTTGGGGTGACTGCTCTTGCCCTTGAAAAATTCATGCTTTATAAACCTAATTATTTTCTGAAATCTGAACAACACTTTTATGTAGCTAGTGGGACTAGAAAAAGGTGTACAGAAAAGATTCGATTCAAACGGGCTCAGTGAAATGCAATTTCCAACGAAGATTCGCGCTAACTAGTTGTAACGCTCCGTTTAGTAGCCTAGTCTTCCCACAATTCTCATCCCCGCACTTGGGCACTGCACCACGGTCTATGAAGTTCATTTCGACACGGGTGGAAGTGAACACAAACTTTGTCCTCCTTCCATGACTTGTATCACAGTATTTGAGAGAGAAATGTTATGTTCTGAGCCCCCAATCGGAAATTGTTTGTGCCGAGGTCCCCCAGTGGTAAATCCGGCTTTGCTTGCTAACGCCATGGCGGAGAAGTTTCGGAGTTACAGACGTTCCAGCTAATGTTAAGTACAGAAACATTCACAAATGTGAACATTATGAGGAACCTAATTTTCGAAAATTTGGAGCCTTTTACACATTTGTAACTAATATGGAGCTTGTATTGCAAAAATAGTTTAGATACAGGGTTTCTTGTATGGAAAAGGGATATTTGGGGGACTTTTGAAGAATCTGCGTTGGTTATTAGTATAAATCTGGGAAAGCCTGTCGACTGAAGATAGTTATTTTTCATAATGTTATCTAAGGAGTGCGGTTTGAGGCTTCTCGGCAACATTCAAAAAGCTCCCAAAACCTTATCTTTTTAGACAAAATCTTTTGAACTTAAAAGACTATATGTTGGAGAAAATTTAGTAGGGAAACGACAGTGGCTCGGAAAAGTTTACCACTGACTGCTTTATGTGTCACCACTAAATTGAGGGTTGCAATTACGGACGCGAGAAGAGCGCGGAATGTTTTGCCTTTTTAAAACTAATAGTTACAAATATGGAGGAAGAATCTGGAATTTTATGGAGGAAAAAATTGGGAAAAACACACTGTATTTGACTGGTGTCTCAAATTGCAAATTTCCTAATTTTTCACTTTTTTTTTTTCGAGTCAGAGGACAATCGCCCCCTGCCTCCTGTAGCTACGTCACTGCTCTGCAACATCGAACATTGATAACATTTTGACACTTCAATAACTTAAGAATCATTCTATACAGACTACTCAACTGACAGGTTTGAAATATATAGTTGTTCATGAGCGCATTTGAGTAAGGTAAGCAAACGGTTCCCTGCCTGGAATATGAAGTCTTGCTCGAAAGACTATCTTCATTTTTTCGCGGAACCTTCAGAAAATTTTGAAAAATCGCGACCCATCAGACAGCCGGAAATTGCATGCCTCGGAGTTATAAGTAGTAGCTAAGTTTTCCGATTTTTCTTTCAAGTGTGATCACCACTGCACCAGGGACTCATTACGGCGGGAAGCTCGCCGAAATTTTTGCCTCTTTTAAACAAACACATGTAGATATGGAGCTTGTATTACTGAAAGCTTTGGATTCTGGGTTTCCTGTGAGGAAATTAAAGACTTGGGGATTACTGAAAAATCTGCACTTTTTTCATATATTGGTGGCAAATCTGATAATGATTACCTTTTCTAGAGTCGTCCCGACTCTCTGACAAAGAGCCGTTTAAACTATAAACTGCTTCCCGCAGAATCTAGATTTCACGACGATTGAATCATTGTTGCTACATATATGTTATCTAAGCCCCACGGTTTTTGAATAACAAATGTACTTTATTGAAGAATAGTTGTCAGTTCTGCGGTCGAGTGCGGAGTGTCCGGCAATTTTACTTAGTTCTATTTTGTTGTTATTGATCTTCTTTTTATCTTTTCATATATTCTGTTTCTTGTAAAGGTGGCCTGCTTAGTACAAGCTTTTTACTTTTTCAGGCTTCCTCCACCGTTTTCTGTTATTTTATATTTGCTCCTATTATGTATGATTTTTGTGGAAAATAAATTAATTGAATTGAATTTTCAACTTTCAAGGATTCAAGTCAGGATTCGGATTAAAGTCCCTGTACTTTCTCAAAGAGAAAAATCAACCTCCCTGGCCGAGTCCTTCAAATTCTGAAATCACGAGTCCGAGTCCGAACTCGACTACTGTCCCGGTATTAATTGACTGTTGACATTAACAGGTAATAATCCCTTAAAACTGAATACTTTAATAACTAAACTGTGAAATCAAAGGCTTTCATCGGAGCAGGGAGTTGCTAGAAATTATTAGCAAGTAGGAACTCCTTGGTCAGAGTAAACCGATAAGTAGGCCCTCCCAGCCACTGTTCCTGCCCAATACTTAATTGTTTTTTCAGTAATTCTTTTAAGTGCATCATTTTGTTTTTCAGTCGTTCCATTAATACTTAAAGTGTGTTAATTTAGTAAACACCTCCCAGGCCTTAAATTTTGAGGAGTGTGAGTGTGATTGCACACCATCACTCACCTCTAATCACTGTGAGGAGTGTTATTTTTTGCACACCTACTAAAATATTGGGACGTGAGGTAAATGTATAAAAGTTTGATAAAACGACGCATCTATCACTCTCTTTGATTTCCTAAGGCGTGTGATATGCAGAACACCTGGAAAATCTAAAACTAAAGGTTCTGATCGCCAATTACAAGACCTTTATAGGAAAGATAAATCACAATTGCCAGGAGTCCGGCTCTTTATCACCCAACTCCATTTTTATCTTTTTTTAGAAAGAAAATCCGTTTCTTTTTCGTTGAAACCAAAATCCCGAGACAAAAAACCCAAAACTGAAAGTTGGTTTAGTGTCGCTAGTAGGTGACGTTATTTCAAATGGCTGCATACCATTCATTGTTACAAAATTTCATTCATGCATTTCTTTAAACTTGAACGTTATAGTTTAACCATGGAGCTATTATCAGCTGCAAAAGCTTTTTATCACCCAAGTCCATTTCTGTCTTCTTTTGAGAAGGAAAATCCGTTGCTATTTCGTTGAAACCAAAATCCTGAGACAAAAACCAAAACTGAAAGTTGGTTTAGTGTCGCTGGTAGGTGACGAATGGGTTTCGAATGGCTGTATACCATTCATTGTTACAAAATTTCACTCATGCGTATCTTTAAGCTAAAATATCTGCATTACTCGGCTAAAGGTTTACGTGCACACACGCAGAGACAGTGGCATCAGCTTTGCAGTAAACACACTCCACAGGCTTAGTTTAAACTTGAACGTTATAGTTAAACCAAGGAGCTATTATCAGCCGTAATAGCTCCCTGCTACAAGCAAAGGACATCTTACAATGAGAACCATCACAATAGCTCAGAGCGGTTTGGCTTTTTGATGTCGTGTATGTGTGTTTGTATGTGTAGGTGTGCGTGCCATGTGCGTATGTGTGTTTGTGACAGTTTGTTTGCAAACACGATATCTCAAGGAATGAATGGCTGACACTTTTCATAATTATTTGGTCATGTAGATTTACCTGAGAAAAGGGGCTATTGTTTTGGTTAAGGTCAGAGGTCGTTTCAGGTCACAGGAGCTAAATGTACCAACACCTATAATGATACCTTGTAAACATATCATCTCAAAATAGCAATAATGGACATTTTATTTTTAGTATGTAGATTTGTCATATTTAGAGGAAGAGGTCTATTTCTTTTTCTTTTTTTGTAATGTCATTTGATTTCACCAAAAGTTAAATTGTGAAAACCTTGTAAACACAATCATCGAAAGCACCGTATTTTTGTTATGGAGATCAGAAGTCGTGTCAGGTCACCAGAGGTCAAATGTCATGTGAGATCAGTAGTAAAAAACTTTGGTAAAAGCACACGTGAATTTCAAGAAGAAAAGTTGGAAGAATTTCATATTTGGTACGCTGATGCAGTATGGTTACGAAACAAAACTTAGCTGTTCTGGGGGATGTCTTCTCCGTCGGGAATTCTCTAAGGTCAACGGAGGTCAAAAAGCAAATTAAACTTTCCCAAATTTTCTTATGGCAAGGAATCACTAAGACTTTTGGCTTTCTATTTACCATTCAACTCAATTTTTGTCTTCTTTTAGAAATATAAAATCCGTTTTTTATTTTTCTCTCAGTGTTTTCTCTTTTATTTTGGCTATATGCCTATACACTGGCACGTCGATTGAAATGTAAGCGGCATACGTAAAAGAAACACAAACACGTCGACTATCTTAGGGGAGCTCAACCATCAGTTGACGCGGGGCGTACAGAAAATTTTGAAAATTCCGCGACCCCTTAGAGAACCGACCATGGCGTCCTCTAGACCTATAGGTAGAATTCTTTCGCCCAAATATTCACTCATTTTGGAAAAAAAGTGTTTCGCAATTCTATGAAGTGAGGCTGAGGAAAACTTTTTACGCTTTCCATAGCCTATGCTGTCTGGGTGTGTGGCCAATTTTATATTTACAAAAATGTAGGAAATGACATTTCACATGTCTTGTAGGATGCATCTATGCAGGTTTTATATTGAAAAGACGTGTTGGAAAAGCTTCCCTTTTCAAGAGGAAATTGATTTCACAAATCTGGGCAACGAAAAAAGTCATTCACTGATTAGCCATATCCCCATGCTTTTCATATGACAGCTGAGTAGAGCTGAGGTCATCCCTCAATGGAATATGATCACGATAGTCCCAAAGTTCCAAGCAAGACTCACAACTGTCCACCTCTGACTCTGACCTGTCCCTCCCATTTTAACCTTTTTAAACTGAAGGGGGGGGGCATCCAAAGAGACGTAAGGTTCCCGAGACCGAAGGTTTGCGTAACTAAAAATTGAAATGAGAAAGGGTCCGTGAGACAGAAAGTAGGTAAAAGTTCACGAGACCGGAAATATGAAAGGGTTGAACTTCGCGAAATCGAAATGGTGAAGAGGTTCGCGAGATCGAAAATGAAAATAGGCCCACTCGACTGAAAATGAATACAAGTCAACGGGTTCTATCTCGCGAACCTTTGCTCATTTTCAGCCTCGCGGCCGATATTTTCTTTCCAGTTTTGCGAACTGTCTTCGGTGTCGTGATCCTCTTTTGATTTTGGTGATTTTGATTTCTGGCGAACCTTCGGTCTTGTGAACTCTGTTAAATTTTCAGTCCAGCGGACCCTCGGTCTCGCGGGTTATAACTTTCTTAATGATAGCAAGCATTTGGCTTTACGTTTCTTAAACCTGTGTCCATTCCAATCATTAAGTAGCAACTCGTCACTTGGGAACTGCGAGCTCTCTGTTCGTAAATTTGTACCGTAATTAGCCATTGTTTGAACACATGCCAATGCCAAACCTTATGTAATTTAGCACTGACCATACCAACCGATACGAAAAGTCGGCACATCATGAGACCAACAATTTAAAATATGAATCATGGAGTTATTCTTTTTTCATTCAATGTTACCAGAAGTTTTTAGGAAGCCGTGACGTCAATCGAGTAAGATGTTTTACAGAAGGAGTCCAGAATCATCAAACATTACTTCAAACGGGTGGGCGCAAAAGAAAACTTATAGTGTTGAGACACCGTTTGAAACATTTTATTATATTCGATTGTTTTTCTTTGATAATATGCAGCATTTGTATTGCATAGATTTTGTTACTTTCCCCAGTTGCGTCTTAATTTTATGCATAATTCAGGATATATTAACCGTTTCTCCGGATCTATGGTTCTTTCTCCTTCATAATTAATTTTAGTCGATAGGACATCAAGTCCCCTTCAACATTTTCAAAGTGTGAAAGATAAGGCAAAGTCGATCGTAAAGATTATGTACCACATGATACTTTGTGAAAGTCAATAAAAGTTTTAACTATGAAAAGGGTAGTTGTTTCAGTTAATTGATATATTCGGGGCACCGGCTGTTGAAGAACACGAAAAAAAAAAAAGATTACAAGAGGCTGAATTTGTTAGTTATTCGTTTCGTTTCGTTTATTTTAACTTTCATAATACTTAAGAAAATTGCATAGAAATAATAATTACATCAGGAAAGTGTGTAAGATCTGAATATAAGCAAAGGTTATACAAGGCAGATCTACCTGAAAAGAAAGAAAAAATTGATTATGTATATACAAAAAGGACAGATGGGAAGAAATTAAAGGCATATTTTCATCATCCCAAACAGTTCCAATTCTCCCAACCTACTTACTTCTAGCCCCTCCCACATTTATCTAAAACTCATCCTTATCCAGACACAATCCTAGTTTATTGCTTCATGGCTGTCCCAGTGGCCATATAAGTCCATAGTGTGTAATCAAGACAGTCTCAATGCCCATGCTGTGTAATTTAGCTGTGATACATTGTTTGAATGTGATGCCAATCAAAGAGCTGTACCAATTGAGAGTTTTGATATATGTATACTGAAACTGTGGTTTGGGGTGACGAATGACTGCCTTTAAGAAGAAAGAGGAACAAAAGAGTCAGAGAAAATAGGAGGAAAGATTTTAAAGCATATTCTCATGAAACACATAAATATCAAACTAGAGAGACTAACTGGTAACTTATACTCAACAAACCTTTACCCTATGCCTAACGTAACAATGATATTTTCAAAGACGACTTTTTCGATTTCTTTGGATTTAAAAGAAGATTTTCCGCTAAAACAAGCCAACATTTTTTAAATAAAACTTTGATAATCATCTTGATGTTCCTTATATGTGGTTTAACCACTGTTGCAAGAGAAGGCGGTACCATCCGCATACTTAATTACGATGCAATTAAAGAGGGGGCGAATGTCATCACTTTAAATGGTGAAAAGAAGAGCTGATAGAGGACCCCCTTGGATAAATCGATTTTGCAGAACCGTATTGAAGGCGCTTTTAAAAATCTAAGAACAGGACTTTGATAATATTGTATCCTTTTGATTGAAACTCGAAACTGTGTCATGTACAAGCGTAAGTATTGTATTGATACATGAAAATCCCTTTTCATAATCAAATTAACTTTTTATTCAAAACGGTTTATTAGAACAATTTTTAGTAGTTTCTTATAACAACTTGTGATGGTGCTTTTTGTATTTGTATGTTTTTTTTTGCTTGCTTAATTTTTTACATTTTTTGTGTCTCAACCTTTTGTTCATTTAAATTTTATAACTTTTTATCCTATTAACAGATTAACAAGTTGTTGAAAACTTATATTTATATTGGAATAAATCTATAACAGAATGAAGCATGGATAAAAGAATGAATGGTGTTAGTCAGATTTATCAAGTGAGAGGGTCTTTATATGCCTAACGAACGTTTTTAAAGAGATTATTTTTCTTACTAGGGTTAAATCAGTCTATTCCACAGTAAACTGAGCCCAAATTCTTCATTGCAAAGAATAGAGATTTCCGGTTGTAAAGGATATTTTACACTAATGAATATACAAGTTTTTCGAAAACCTTAGATAGGGGGGTAAAACAGAATAGGTCTATAATTCTAGAAATTATTAAGATCGCCACCTTTAAAAATGGGTTAGATGATGTTTTACGGCACAGTTTCTAACCAACTGGGTTAAAGGTCGGTCAAGTCCTTTTTACCATTTGTGGTTATCTGCCTGGTTTTCCTTACACCGTTATATGTTGGGCATAGAGCACAGCACAATAGTAGTAAAGATTGAACTCCACTTTTAGTCTCACTATGACCCGAATTGGAGTCGAACTCAAGCAATTGCAAGCTGCAAGTCGGATGCTTCAACCACTTGAAGATGCAGTCGATCGCACGGGAGGTTTCCTCAATAAGCCGTTGCACTACTGCGAGACATCGATTAACAAAATCAATATGGCTATTTCGAAGCAAGTTTAATTTTCGAGAGTTTGGACTTTTTTGTGATTTTCATGTGGAATATCATGCAGAGCTTCAAACAACAATAGGTGTCAGACAAAAATTTCAATTGAATTGGTCATTTGCCTTTTTCTTTTTTTCATGATGGGGGGGGGGGGGGGGGACAGGAGCGAAGCGACCGAGTGTAAATATTTGATTGTATATTGCGTGCTGTATATATGTTGTCACTGTAAAGAGTGGCGGCCCTTTATCCTTTGGTCATGGCTGGAGACGTTTGTGCGCTCTGATTGTTTCATTGGGTTTGGTTTCGTTTATTTTTCACTTTTTATGTACACAAGAGGCCAAATTTTTAAGTAACAATATCTACACGAGGAAAGCATTGGAGATCTGCAAAAAGCAAGTCTTATATACTAAGCAAATCTACCACAAAAAATAAAAAGAGAAAATGAAAAGGCAAAACAAACAGAATGTTAAGAGAAGAGGAGAAAACATTGGGGGAAGATGAGTTACGGAGAAAGAAAAGTATGAAAACACATTGATCAAGATTGAGACGTACCATTTTCGTTTTGGCGACATTTTTTAAAAAAGAAAACAATAACCCGTTCAAGAATGTTAAGTGCATATTACCCCAAAGAATATTACAATAAGATAAATGATTATAGAGCAGCGTGTAATACAATGACTTCAAAATATTTCGTGGAACAAAAAATGTACTTTTATGGAAAAAATCAATAACTCTAGCAATCAGAGCAAACATATGAATAGGCTTACAAACTGGAGTGTTGACCAGCTAAGGCACAGAGGAATTTTGCAATTGAGCTGTCATATGTTGTGCTACACCATTCAAGGAAAGATTTTGCTGAGGATTTGGGGATTGGGTTGACAAGATGAAAGATAACAAAGTTAGGTTTATCCACATTTAGGGAAAGATATGCGGCCACCTAAATATTACAGTACACGTAGAGTTTTAGTATATCATACACTTAGACGAAGAAAGATCATTACGTTTAAATGAAATGCTTGTGTCATCAGCAAAGGGACGAAAATTGAGTCTACGAGTACAAGAAGGATGGTCATTTACGTAATGTAAGAAAAGAAGCCGAACAGTAATAATGATCCTCGTGTACACTACATGAAATGGGAAGATTTTATGAGGTATGTCCGTCTGCAACAACGCGCTCATTCCGAGATTTCGACTACACAAATAGATTTTAAATAAATTGAGTGTCATGCCATCTTATGCCATAATGGTATAGTTTCCCCTGCAAACAATTACAGTATCAGAGACCTGATTAATCTTTAAAATCCCTAGGGTCAGTTTTGTGTTGTTTAAGCCAAAGTCTATAACGTATAGACCAGCCATGTAAGTATATAGATCTATTTTTCGGAACCCAAGCTGTTCATTGCAAAGAATATTTATCCCTTTTAAAAAGGGCAAGTACTCTTGAAAAGATTTTTTCCAGAAACTTAGATAATGCAGTAAGAATATATGGTTAGACAAATTATTGGAATCACCAACTAAAAACTTGGGTTACTCGAGTAATTTTGCTGAATTATGGAATATGCCTGTCGTAAAAGATAAATATATATGTCAAGGGTTAGGCTGCTATGACATGGAAAATTGAAGAATAAACAGCAGGTACATCATCGACACCAGCAGCGGAATTACTTTGAAGTTCATAAATAACATTGATTACTTTACAGGGATTGGTAGGAAACATGAACATAGAATTTCCTTTGGTTCATTCATAGAATCATTACACATTACATTGTTATTTTTTATATTATCTTTCAAAGAAAGTCCAATAACTGTAACATAACTATTGAGATATTTGAAATCTCATCCTCATCTGTTATAGTACGTCCATTATCTATGAATTTTATGATCTGCGGACGAGACGTTTAACCTTGAATTTATTTATTTATAACTTTCCAGGTTTTGGAAAGGCTGATTTCAAATGGGCTCATGTGGTGAAGCTCCTTGTCCGATAAAAGAGGTCAGATGTTTTTTGTAATTTCATATCTCTCTCTGCGCAGGAGTTGAATTTCCATGTAAACCTCATATAACCTATTTCTATGACGTATTGACTTAAGTATTTCTGGCGTTAACCAAGAAGAAAAATATGACGGACTCTTGATGTTGATTCTCTCACAGTTGTCTCATCCGTCAAGTTAGGTGAGTTGGATTGACAGGTAAAAAATATTTTACCTCTCATGAGACTTTTTTCCCTAAAGATGTACTACAATCTCGGAGCTCCCGGACCTTCGCCCCTGACTCCCACAGGGCTGTTTTGCGCGGTGACAGGGCGCAGTAGGTTAATTTGCCTCATAATTTTCCTTTGTGCTTATTTAGTTTGCCCCGCCCCCTTGACTGTCATCACTACTGACTATAAAACGTTTTTGTGCTTGTGCTTATCGTCAGCTCCGGTTTTTCGCTGGGGACTTTTGTTCGCGTCGTTCCGGTTAAAGCTCCCATTTTACCACAGTGAACAAATCTTTTATGATTACCCGAACAACTTCGTTTCGTGTCAATAGGCAAATAATAAACTTGATAATTCGTACATTCGTATGAATATATATATATATATATATATACCTCAGATAAGTGAGGCCAGTTTATTCATTGAGTCGTTGTGTCTAATTGTGGTTGCCGGACGGAGAATTCCGTCATTTTAAAAAAGTGTTGAAACTTAATTCTAAGGTAAGTTCATTATAGTAACAAGACATCTAACACCTACAGTGAGTCACAACTGCGAAAAAGGCCTTGTCCGACTCGACTTGAACCAATTGGTTGGAAACTGGGCCGTACAACTCTTAACTAACTCACTGACTGATGGACTGACTGACTGACTGACTGACTGACTGACTGACTGACTGACTGACTGACTGACTGACTGACTGACTGACTGACTGACTGACTGACTGACTGACTGACTACAGTGAGCTTTACTATTACCGTATGGGTTCACAATCGTGGGAACCGCACGACCACCGTCTAGTGTGACACGATTGGTACAGTACAGAACGGCATGGTACAAACTGACGGCAGTAGCTATAAGTTGAAGCGTGTTATATGGCTTCGTGGATCCTGGGAGCTGGGCCAGCTTCCTGGTTTTTTGAAGATACAGGGTGGAGATTGTGTTCTAGGTTGTCAAGAGCACTAGTAACAAGCTTTGAGTAATGCATGTCCCAGCTTTGTAGATTAGTTAGATGCATGGAGGCTTTTTAAGCAAACCTTTATTTACCCTTCAAGTACACAAATGCAATCGAACAAATATTTACAGAGTTTTCGAGGAAAGCCCTAAAATTGTCGACAAGCTCACGCGTCCTAAAGGTTACTTAAAACCGTCACGTCTGACGCAGTTTCGGTTGCTAGATCCTTAACGGGATAGAGGTGCCCTTATCGTGTACATCCTTCATGGCACCTTTTACTTACTATACGGGAATTAATTTCTTTCTGTGCGCGTGTAGCTCATAGTCGAAGTTAAACCAACTATAAACTACAATAACATGAACTTTAAGCAGTAACATGCCGAACTTTAGCTGTAACATGCAGTGATATTGCTTTATGAGAAAGCAACATAGACACCCCAGTAGATCAAAGGAGGTGTGGGGTGTAACTAATATCTAAGTTTCTTGCATGATCTGTCCCCTTGTTTCTTGTAACATATTATGTAAATGTTCTTTGCCTTTGTCTTTTTGATTCTAAAACCTCAAATGAGGTAAACAGAATAAATTGAAACTGAAAACTGAAACTGAAACCCTCAACTGAGCTATGTTTTCATTGTGTTCACACAATTAACACATGCTTGACTGGCCTGTTAGCTAACCCCAAATGTGATTTAACTTTTTGTGTGTATTTGTTACTGTCAATCAATTCATCAGATGTGAACCTTCCTGAAGCGATTAAAGGTAATCAGGCAGAGATCGGAGGAGAATGTAACAAGAAGTAACCAAGAAAGTTTCATTGTGACTTTTCTATTCAAAATCAGGCAAACGCTCAAAGTTTGTTCCCGAACATTACCACTTGTGGTTTCATGTAGCAGCCTCATTGAGCAGGAAGTACTAGATTGACATGCTTAACATAATGACAAGGGTTCTTGATTTTAACACGTATACACTCATGGTCAGGTACCACAAATTTATTTCAAAATTTTCCGTTCTTAACATGAAAAAGTCCTTCAAACTGTCAAAGTATAACACAATAATAACCATCGTTGTTGAATACTGACGTTTCTGTTCAATGCCCTCGGGCTTCTCAAAGCTACGTGCTGTATCGCAAAAGGTGGAAATTCTCACAACAAAGGCAACACTTTCGCATTATGACATGCTAAAGATATCATGTTATATTCGTAAACGGTGATCACGGTTACCGCGTGGTGTTACTCCTGACAACAAATATAACTAATTGATGGCTCCCAGGGTTTCTTGTTACCAACATGTCGTTCGTGAAATTTTCCCCTTCCCAGAAAGACTAAGCGGATCCAGTGGCGGAGCTGCCACATGGTCAGGGGGCGGTCGCCCCCCCCCCCTCCGACGGACCAAAATCGTATGTCGGCGCCCTTTTTAGGTTTTCAACATACTTTACTCTTGCACCATTATTGGCAAAAAGACATAAATTAATAGCGTTGTGTTAAGGCTCAGATAAGGAAATGCTCAAAGAGCCACCAGTAACTGTACTATCTGCACTTTATTTTGATGAAAAGCTTCTTTTCTAATATAAGGACAGGTTTTGCCGAAACGTATCTTCATGCTTTACACGTACTCCTTCGAAGCGCCCCTGTTGACCATTTTCGCCCCTCTGACCGAAATCCCTATGTCCGCCACAGAGCGGATCCCCACCATTGGTTGACGAAGAGAAAATTTTGAAAAGTCGGAACACTCAGACAGCAGGAAATGACATTTTCCAGGTTTAGAAAAAGGATCTAAGCAGTCGCCATTTTGATCAGAAAATTACATGCTAAAATTTATAACTACCATTGGATGGAATGGTCTTGTATATTTTCGGGGAAAACTTATTAAACAGAATTGGGGACATGCTAATATATTTTACTGCATCGCGACTCTTGGCTTAAATTGGTATACATTGAATTGATGAAATTCTGTGACTGCTCGAACTTACTACTATAAATGATTTTTCTTCTATTAGTTACACCTTTTGAAAAAATGCCACGTTACAAGAATTTTCATGTAGAATTTTGGGGAGACATTCTCACACTGCATCATTAGATTTCTGAAATTAAACAAATTACCATCCCCAGTTGTCATAAGCACATTTCCCAAAGTTGGTTCTAGGGGTTAGAAAGATAGCAAATTATTGGGGCACTGTACCTGAAAACCTTCCATCCTGTCCGTAGCATTACTTTGGCAATTAAAAACGTCCCAGCACTTTCAGCCTTCGCCCGAAAATGTAACCATTTCGGTTAACTTTGTTTGCAAGACTACAGTATGAAGGGGGATGAGGACTACCTTTTTTTCACAAGCTATTAGAATTTTTCGCAAATCTTTGATAGGCCTATCTTTTTTTTTCATGAAAACTTTACTGTGAACATACCGTTTATTATTTGGGGGAAAAGATTTGAAAGTATTAAAATAATCAGTAATTTTGGTCATTATGTCACACAAGATCTAAAAAACAGGCAGACTAGAAAATGATTGTTTCTTTTAAGCCACAATTCTCAAGCGTGGATACAAGGGGGGCAACTCCCTCCCCTTTCCTCACATCAACAATAAAATATAAGGGAAATTAACGGTGAAACTCTCTAGCACCCATGTTTTCTCTTAGGTCAGCCCCCTTTTTGTAATGTCTGGATCCGCGCCTGATTCTTTTAACTTTTAACTGAGGCACCCGTTTCCCAAATGTGTTGCTTTTTTATTTCTTTAATATTTCGTAAATATTTTACACTGGCTATGATATGATCAGATGATAATCTTCTATTTTCGTGCATTTGTCTTGCATGGTATTTTAATCAGTTATATCTGGCTTGATTTGGTCATCTAAAACTTTATTTACATATCTGGACTGGAATTTCATCAAGCTATACTTGGCTTGATATGGCCATGTAAAACTTCATTTTCATATCTGGAAAGTCATTTAACCAAGCTATATGTTGCTTGAGTCGGATATTTTCATGTAAACCTTTACTTACAGATTTGGAAAGGCATTTCTATAAAGTTAAATCTGGCTTGATATTACCATCTAAAACTTTATTTACGGATCTGGACTGGCATTTCATCAAGTTATATCTGGCTTTATATGGCCATATAAACTTTTATTTGCATATCTGGAAAGGCATTTCACCAAGTCATACCTTGCTTGATATGGCCATATAACACTTTACAGACTAGCATTTCATCAAGCTATATCTGGCTTGATATGACCATGTAAAACTTTATTTACAGATCTGGAAAGGCATTTCTATGATGTTAAATCTGGCTTGATATGGCCATCTAAAACTTTAATTAAATACCTGGAAAGGCATTTCACCAAGTCATACCTTGCTTGATATGGCCATAAAACTTTATTCACATATCTGGAAACTAAGGCATTTCTATAAAGTTAAATCTGGTTTGATATTGCCATCTAAAACTCTATTTACAGATCTTGGACTGGCATTTCACCAAGTCATATCTGGCATTATGTGGCCATATAAACTTTTACTTGCATATCTGGAAAGGCACTTCACCAAGTCATACCTTGCTTGATATGGCCATATAACACTTTATTTACATATTTGGACTGGCATTTCACAAAGTCATACCTTGCTTGATATGGCCATATAACACTTTACAGACTAGCATTTCATCAAGCTATATCTGGCTTGATATGACCATGTAAAACTTTATTTACAGATCTGGAAAGGCATTTTATAAAGTTAAATCTGGCTTGATATGGCCATATAAAACTTTACAACAGTCAGATAGAAGTTTGGAGGGGAGGGGGATAAAGCCCTTCAGTTCCCGTCCATGGAGTGGGTCAAGCCGTTATTTAAATTACCCGTTCGAGAAATGTTTAAAAATTCAGTTTTGATTTTAAACGTAGGTATCTATCCGAGGTTTTTTTTTTTCAAAATCCTGTCCGATTTTTTCCTAAATTCCTCCCCTTATTTTAGATTTTGCGGATATTAGGGCGTTACCCCCTGTCCAGCCTCGCACACCACCGTGTGAATCATAACTGCATCGATAACAAACATTTCTTACGTATAACAAACAGCAAGGTACATGACAGTGTGCAAAATTGCATATCAGAACTGAAAAAAAAAAATTCCTACCTTTTATAGGCCTTTTTGAATATAAGGATTTACTCTTCGAAAATGCTGCATGGTTCTTGTATATTTGAATTTAAACCACAAAAAGTCCAACTACTGATGAAGCTCAACATCTAAAAAACAAGAGCAGAAACATGTCTAGTTAAAGGTTTTAGAAACCTAACAGAGCAGTACTTCAAAGTATCTGCGGTCTTCAATCCCACCCACAGCACAGAGATGCTACCTGTCTAATTACAAGACAGAATAGTCGTTAAGAACGCATAAAAATTCAAAAATTGAAACAAGGGACTGCATACGTAGTATCAGATAATGCCACCGCCTACCTATTTTAATTAATTCACACTCTCTCTGTTACTTATTTACTTTGTGATACTTGTTTTTATCTTGTGTTCTGATAAACCAAAAATAAATAAATGAAATGAAATGAAAACATTTACTTTTTTAAAATTCGAACTTTCCCTTTTTTTTTTAAATTCGTGGGCTACTTATACTTTCTAAAGTACCTAACGTGGGTTAAGTGGCCCGGAAGTAGGGGTTCATACGAAAAATAGTCCTCTAGCTCTATCCGCATGGGTCAGGGTCGTCATACCTTGTTCTTTTTGAGTGCGGTCGAGGAAATAAAAGAGTACGAGTTTAAGAAAAGTTTTGATTGAAAAAATGGAAAGTTCGAATTAAAAAAGTGTAAGGTCGAATTTAAAAACCTAAAAGGCCGGAATGTGAAAAAAGGAAAAGGGTGCGTTTTGACACATACGAAGAGATATTGTCGATAAAATGTGACGTAGCTTTTACGCTAATGCATCCCGTGTGGCTCGGCCTTGGTTGGCCGTGGTTGGTTTTGTTGTTTCGTCCTCGGTAGATTTTCTCAAGTTGATACAGAATACCATTCATTTTGAATTTATGTTGAAATTGCAGGGTGAAAGGGGGTAGATGCGCACTGTTTAACGAGGTATTTCTTGATTGGCTGTTGCCACTGTATTGTATTGATTGTATTCTTTGTTCGGGTTAAAGATTAGGTTAGGGATTAGGGTTACGTTAGCCAGTTAGGATATTTTTTGTTAAAGAGTGCGCATCGCCCCGTAAGAGGTGCATTGCGTTTGTCATCTTTCATTGTCAGATTACGACGTCATGTCTTGCTTTTCAAGTGTAGATGATAAATTGTACTCAAACTGTCAGTGAAATCTCTTTTAACAAGTGTCTTTTTCCTATTTGTGACAGATGGCTTTTGACGGGACACATGCAGCTGCTATTGTCAGAGAGCTAGCGCAGATGTCTGCAAATGTAAATTTTAATGCGATTCTACCCCACATAAGGGAGACTACAACATCCTGTGTGCAATGGGCGCAATTGTTGGGAGAATTGATGGCAGACCCAAGACCAATTCAAGCAAGTCCGCAAATGGTTAACACAATAGCAGAAAAACTGCGGGAAGGAAAATCAGTGATAGTAAGCCTAAAACTAACTCAAGGCGGTGACCATTTCTTCACTATAGAACCTACTGGTAATGGTGAAGCACGGATAATGCATGGATGGCAGGATAAGCATGTACTTCGTGTGGAAGAGCCTATGCCCATCGACAAGATGCGTGATACATTGAAAAAGCTAATCGAGTTCACACATGACACAGATAAAGTTAAGTTGGAAAAAACATTTGCAAGGCTGTTTGGTAAAGATCATGCTCAGCTTCCTGAACGCGCTGTAAGAACGAGAGTGGAGATCTCGTCAGCATTTGAAGGATCGCCAAGAGAATCTCTCGCTTCCCCTAATAACAGAGCGAGATTGAGAGGTCTCTCTGAGGTTTTAGCCCCTCAAGACAGGACACGTGTGAGTAGCGTGAGCAACATTTCTTCAGAAATGTCCGAGGTTGCAGAAGCTGGTCAAGCTGGGAATAAGTTAGCTTCAGTGAGAGTGGGGGCAGGTGTTGGCGCAGCCGTTGGATTTGTATTCGGAGTAGCAGGTGCACTAATTTCAGGCAAAGACGGGAAAGATGCCGCCTTAGAAGGAGTGAAAGCAGGTCTAGGAGGAGCAGCAGCCGGGGGCGTAGCTGCAGCCGTTGTAAAGAGCACGGTACCAACATTTGCTAGGGCCGGAGCTTCAGTTGTACGAGCTAACGCTGCTGCTGGAGTTGCACTCTTTGGAGTGTTTGCAATTTGGGATGTCACTGAGTGGAAAATGCACAAGATAACAGGAGTTGAATTACGCAAACGCCTTGCAGAAGGGGCAGGGGCAGCGGGAGGGGGAATTGCAGCGGGAGCTGCTGCAGGTGTTGTTGGAGGTGTATGGTTTGGACCTATTGGTGCTGGGGTAGGAGCTGTTGTAGGGGGTATTGCGGGTGGAATTGGAGGGATGTTTGCTGGAAAGGGAATCGACGGTGCTATATGGGACGAAGGCGAGGATGCAGTTATGAATAGCTATGAATTTTTTGGATGGCATGATGTGTCTCGAAACACCAGACCTAAAAAGACACCCGACGAGTTTCAGAAAGCTTATGACAAGAAACTCAAGGCTAGACCGAAAAAAGCTAAGGAGGAAGACTGGAATAAAGTGTGTTTGGGAAATTTCATGATCCTCGTAAAAGCAATGTACCCATTTTTTGAAGACTTAATGAAGATAGCAAATGAATTACGAGAAAAGAAGAGTGACGCACTTACATGTATTGCACCATTGATATTGCAGCGAATTGAGGAAGAATCTACGGAATGAGAGCCTTTGGCGTCTAAAAACGATGCGGTTACGGTGCCATATGCATTAATTGCTTGTTAAAATTTACAAAATGGGAACGTGGCGCACAATCACAAATCACAAAGTGACATGCGCATGTCTACTGATATGCCCTGACATGCCTTCTTTAGTCATAAAATCATTTGAATGTATCGCTTCTCAATTATCATCCTCATGACTTTGAGCTACCGGACCTGATTACTTGTACTTCGAAGTTTAAACAGTTTATGACAACAGGCTGCAATCTGGCACTGTACTACGACTTAAATCTACAGAGGTGGACCAAAATTCTTAAATTTCTTATAGCACTGTTATTAAAGGGATTCAATCTAACTCCGAGCATACATATCACAAAGGTTAGACGTTCATCCTTGCCCACATAGATAAAGATTCACAAATTCGCACTTCCAATTTCCTTTCAAAACCGCCGTGTGATCACCGATCACTGATTACGTGGTACAACAAAGTCAATCATGGTTCTAAAATTTTTTTTTTTTTTACTAAGCCCTCTCCTCCAACCATCTCAGACTGTTCCAATGCCCCACCCACTCACTCGTCCCACCGTTCAAATTCGGATACTGGCCTAGGCGGCGGTTTGCTTGAAGGGGGTATTTCCAAGCGACTGATTGTCGTCCTGGGAGGGGTTAAAATGGATTACTAATCCCCCACCGTTAGAAAATTCTAATTATTTATGTACAGTACCTTTATGATACAATATGGTGTATCACTTGAGGTCAAACTACCCTTCTATACAAAGACGAGCCCACATCGACTACTTGAAGGTTACATTCTTTGACAGCTCTACATTCTCAGACCGAAGTAAACAAAGCTGAACGCAGGATGGCTTCGAATTAGGGCTGCGTTAATTCTAACACTCGGCTAACTCAACATACGTACGTACGCACGTACCGCGGCCGTGATTCGAAGTGGTAATTTTTCCGACTCTCCTCAACCTGGGGGATTGCAGGATGTCAAAGGTAATGCCCAGTTTCAAGTCCTCCAGGTGAGTATGGACAATACGTATACGAACATTATTCATAATTCGATAGTTTGAAAACATTAACGTAGCAAGTATACACATTTTGTAACTTTAAAATAAATCAACATGGAATTTGGTTTTCATTTTTCAGCCCATAAGTGCATAAAAATGTAGTTATAAAGGGAACTAAGACACATATTATGCTCTTAAAGATCTCGTGGAAATTATTGGCCCGAGGAAAACTCGAGCCCGTGCGTCTACCATTCCCCTTTCATACGGGTATCGGCAAAATAGTCGATAAGGTTGGTCCACGGGACTTCAGTTCAGATTTTACTCGATCCTTGTGTACAATTTAACATACGAAAATTTTCAAATACATTAATATTAATTCGGTGTTAGGTTTTGAGATGAGCCTCGGAGTGAAGTGATTTGTTTTTCTTTTCTTGGGGGCCATTTCATTTATTGATAAGTAGCTGTACACGCTGCATAAATGATACAAGCATAAAGCCCACTACATGATATTTTTATATCAACAAAGATTAGTTTTATAACATTATTTGCCAGTAGACTATTATATACTTACAGACCATATAGAAATTATAATAAATATTCTCTGAACAACAATGTAAAGTTATCTACAACACGTAAAAAGAGAAATTTAAATTGTAGAGCATCAGCATCAGGAAGTTTTAACGAGCGTTTACATCAAAATATAATTATTGAGCATGTATAAGAAAAAGTAATCGATGGTAAAGGTGATCATCATCAACTACCAGGGGCGTCGATTTGGCTTTGAAAGTGAGGGGACATCCGTCCGAAAACTTTTCTCCTTGTGAGGAGTCTAAGAGGGGGAGGGGGAAAATGCAAAATGGTGTCAGATGTTTCAATATATTTGGGGAGCTATGAAATTTGGGGGTATTCTTCATTGCCCAAAAGGAAAAACTGCATCCAGGTTCTGCCACGGGTACTACTTAGATTTGCATCGGGGCCAAACAGCGTGACCGGAGACAGCTTCTCTTCAAGCCCCAACAGATGCAATTGGTTACCGGTACCTAAATAATGCAGAACGCAAAATATAAATTTGCCAAGACGCGACGAAAATGGGATTTATAGTGAAAAAGATTGAATCTTCTTTTGTTTTCAATGAGAAAAATTGATCAAGATCCCGTTTTTTTCATAATGCCCTACTTATGAGCAAATAAATTGATGAGGCGCCTGTTTGACCTTATTCCGGGAGTACACTCTTAATCTTACCCATCAACTGAAGCCTTCCAGGAAAACTGTAAATAAGAACTTTTCTTTTTAAATAGCCGTTGTATGTTTGCCACCATGGTAAGGTTGAAGAAAGGATCTTCCGAAATATAGGGAAAAGGGGTTAGAACTTCTCAACGTCTCATTTTCGTGTTTCTCTAGAGTCCGAATTTGCGGAACCTTGAACGTGGAATTAATTTAATGATATGTTTGAAAGGCGGGCGTCCCAGCTAGATAATACTGATGATGAATGCGTGCGAAGTGAGTGAGATTTTTCAAGTTATAAGAAGCATTGGTGCGGTATTTACTGACTTGGAACTGATAAAGAGCCATGTGAAATACTTTCTGAGCATTTCTATGACTTCATGAAAGCTTTTGCTTAAACAAGTTTCAAGTCACAAAAAGTGGTTGGATGAACACTCTAAAATCAAAAGAGTGAACTTATTCACTCTTTGATAGGGTAAAAGGTGTAAATTCACTTCATTAGAGTGATAATTTACTCCAAGAGGAGTGAAGTTCACTCCAAAAAGGGTGAAATTCACTAGAGGAAGAGGGAATTAGAATTCACTCTTCCAAGAGTGCCTGCAATGATCACTCTTTTTTTTAAGAGCGATCATTGTGGGCACTCCATCAAGAGTGAAACTTCGCTCCTTTTAAGGGAATTTCACTTTTTTTGGAGTGAATTTCAATCTTCTTGGAGTGAATTATTACTCTAATGGAGCGAATTCACACTTTTCACTCTATAAAAGAGTGACTAAGTTCACTCTTTTGATTGTTTCAAGTCACAAAAGTGGTTGGATATATTAGCGTCTCCTCCTCTCAAAAAATGGGGGAAATAGCCAAAATCAGCTACAGCAAAACTTATTTGATCTTGATTAAAGTTAAGATCTCATTTTCAATTACTTAAACACTAATATGGTTTATTTTTTTCAATACTACGTAATATGCCTAGTGTTCCAGGTCCAGAACAAATGGTTTGTGGTTTTGCAGGCATCCGTACAAAATGTAAATAGAGGATGATATCTTTCGTTTCAATTAACAATTAAAAGTTATTGCATTCTAAAAAATCTATGTGGGGGGGGGGGTGTAATATGGACCCCTTGCCACAAACCAACAATGAGCGTATCCAATTGCTCTCAGGGGCAATACTGGGAGAGCAACGGAATACTCTATTTATATTAGAGTAGACACTTTCTTCACATAAATCTGGGTGGGAGTTAATGATAGCTAAAAAGAAAAAAATGGTGAAAGTGGTCCAATTTATACCACCCGTGTCTAATTTGAACCAGCGTAATATGTAAAATGAACCACCTGTCGTGTAATGATAATCAAGCGAAATATTTTTGGAAACATTTTTCAAATCATCTTGAGTACAAGGGCGGATATAAGGAAATTTGTCTGGGGGGGGGGGGGACCCAACTTGCCACCAAGACGTCTCACGTAGTATCAGGGGATGTCGTGCAAAAATATTTCTGGGGGAGAGGGGAATGAAAAGTGGTGACTGACTCCCCGAAAGACTATCTAAGCGGAGCGCCACCATCTGTTGGCGCGGAACGTATACAGAAAAATTTTGAAAAACCGAGACCTCTCAGATACCCGGAAATTGCATTTTTCAGGCTTGTAAGTATAATTTTAGCAGTTGGTTTTTTTTTTTTTTTTTGAGCTTTCCTTTGCAATTAAATCTTCATTTTAATAAAAAGGAAATTGATCAACTTGCAAATTGATTAGAAAATTACCAGATGACAGATGAAATGTACTGGTTCCTTTACAGGACGATGTGTTATTTTATTATTTTCTTTGTCGCAAAGTGGAATCTCCATTAAAAAGAATAGACCAGAACCAAATTTTTGTTTGATTTGTTAAAGACGAACATATTCTAAGCACTCTGGTGAAGTTTTCACTCATTTCCCATGTTCGGTTCTCGAGATGTTAACAATAGTAGTTTTCTACAAAAAGTTAACTTGAACCAGGCAGGTGTGATGTCATGTATTCATATTGATGGTCAATGTTTTGTTTTGTTTTTCTTATATCCTGCTGTTTGACCTTGAATTGAGTACAGATGCTATCTGGCCCATGAGGCAAATTAAGGTGTGAAACGGCATTGCTCGTGATGCACTAATGGTAACAACATATGGTGTTAAATTTTAGAGAAAAGAAACTAAACATTGTCCGTCAATGTCAACACATGACATCACGCCTACTTGTCGTAAGTTAACTCTTTGTGAAAAATATGTCAACTTCAATTCTAATATCTCGAGAACCAAACATGGGAAATGATTAAAAATTGCAACAGTAAGCTATGCCTAGAATATGTTTCTCTTCCAAATATCAGACACAAATTTGGTTCTGGACTTTTTTGTTTCAAGGAGCTCCACACCCGCCTAAAAAAATAAATTGAAATAATGGCTAGCTTTTCGAATCATAATAATTCATATGACCAGTGGTCGAGTGACCTGAACTAGCCGCACAGAAGCGTTGATAGCGCTACCAGCACCAATAACAGTACTGAATCAGTACTGTTATTGGTGCTGGTAGCGTAATCAACGCTTCTGTGCGGCTGGTACTGGGCTAAAATTTTGATACAATTACGAACTTTATCCTTGACAATTACGCATTAGTTTATACTTTATAATTGATATATGACATTTGTATAAGATAGAAGGCTGTGATAGTTTGCCCAGATTAAGAAAAGGGCCATCGAATAAAGTTATTTTTGGAAAATTGAAGAACATGCTTTGGAAACGTTGGGGGGGGGGGGCGTGTCCCTATGGCGAGCCGCTAATGCTCGAGTATGTGAATAGATAACTGGAGTCAATCCACTGCCACCCTTCCCTTCTTTTGGTGTTACATTCTGGGACTATGATGTTAAGTCCACTTAAAACCAAATTGTCCTTTGCTTGCCTTCCCCCAAAAGGGGCACATGCCAATAAAGCACACACGAAGGTTGGTCTTAGGATTACTGCGTGGGAATTACCTATATTCCCAAGCATATAAGGTAATAACAAACTATAAGCGGAGTAAAAGAGAGGAAAAATTCAATCAAGGGGTACTGCTATTACGTATTCATTTTCATGTGTTAAATTAATTGGAGCACCCACGTGTGATAAGTAATTTGGAGGGTCAATTTTACACATCACATGGTCTAATGTGGACCAGTGGTCAATATTACTGACCACGATGGTGATTAAAATTGCACGAAGTTACTAATTTCTGGCATAGCCAAATGTAGTGTGTATTGAATGTAACACGCCTAACACTTAGGAGAAATGACACTATTTTGTCAAAATTATCATGCCTTGAAATGGTGAAAACTTCTGACGAAGAGTACATAGTATTGCTGTAAGATTCCCATTTTGAGATCGCAGTAGCTTTAGATGCCTTTTGCTTGATATAATTTAATACCGCTTTGTTGCCCCCTGTATGTGAAATAATCTTATAAAACGCTATACGTTGTTGCTTATTTTATTCGTAGCATATATGTACCACCAGGGAGCTGGAAGCACCATAAGGCACGGGGGCACCCCCACTTTTTCCAGAACTTAGTTTTTTGCGTTTAGTCTGGTAGCTTTTGCTACAAAAATACAAACTGGAACTGACAGAGCTACGCGAGTGATACTTAATTAAGTTGAGGGCAAATTTGGCATAAAGATGTACCAATGTAGAGCTTTTTTCGGGGATGGGCTGAGACCCAAACACCTCCGGAGAACCGAGCCTGATTTGAAAATAGCTCTTGAGTATCACATACGTGTCCTTTTATGGCCAGTGATTAGTAAAATGCCTTAACGGTGAGTCAATGCGGTTTTAAGACAAGAATAAATGTACAACGAGACAAACATTCAACTGCTCAATCCCATGCTTAGTCAATCCTTATTACATAAGCCCCGTCCACACTAAGCTACGCGACGTATTGCAACAAGACTGTCTTGTCGTGGTGAGCGACTGACGACTAACTAGTTTTAAGAGCATAGTGTTCACATTATACAACAAGTCGCAGGTCCATGAAGGATTCACGGAAATTCTAACGTTTAACATACCCTTTATTTGTTACGTTGAAGAGACAGGAATGTGTTTTGTCCATTTCGATTGACTGAACTTCGCGTGCTTCATTCCAGAAGTCCGTCATCTCTGCCAGTTGCACCTTTCAGTTTCACGCGACCGAACATGTTCGGACGCACGTAACTGGGTTGCGCGTCTACTTTCAACTAGTTGCAAAGCATTCCACAATTTGTAACTCGTCTGAACCATCTCTTTGCAATGCGTTGCGTCGCATCGAGTCCCATAGTGCGGACGGGGTCTAAAACTATTTGCGCATGTTATAGTATCCGTGATCCCATATAGGAGGGCCTGTGGTTGTAAAGGATGCATGACACTATAAAAATGGCTCAAATTGCCGTACATTTACAGAAAAAAAATGAAGAGAAACAGAAAGATTATCGATAACTTTTGGTACTAAGTTCCCAGGACTTTTCTGTAATCCTTATTTTTTCTTTACTTCATTGTTCTGTAAATCTGCCGTATTTTTTACAGTGTAGTGGATACGTACTGTGGCCCGCGAACCAAACTTTCAAATAACTACAGTAGTTGACTTCATATTGTGTATTACATACTGTCACTGTAAATAGTTTTGTACTTTTTTTTGTTGGGGACTTTGTTTCGTTCGGGTCGATTCCAAACAACGCTCCGCTCTTAGTACTGAGTGTGTCACAATCCTTTATGATTAGCTGAACAACTTCAGGTCAATGACCAAACAAACCTGATAATTTGTATGGGCCTAAAATAAATACTACTTTTAAAAATATGAATATGCTTAGTAAGGTTGATTTACTTCATTCTGTGCGTTGCTGTGTCTAACGGTGGTTGCTGAATTCAGTGAATAGACTGAAAAATTTCGTCATTCTAAAAACGCTGGAGAACTGTTAAAACTTCATTCTAAGGTAAGTTCAATATTACAACAATACATTACAGGAATGCGTTACTTGTTCACAAATTACACCTAGAAATGTGCCTTCTAGGTCGCACACCCCGATACATTTTCCCCATTGACTTACACACTAAATAAACTCCCTTTCGAGGCCACTGCAGCCTTGTCAAGGTTCACAGCTATTTCAAGACACCCATTACTTGATAGCTGACAAGTTTGCCCATCATGGCACTACAAAATTTCCATACCATGACCGTTTAGATTTTGAGCTAAGTTTTGTAGTGTACACCTACCCCTAGCCTCTTCACAAAAACGGATAATCTTGCTAGACAGCAATTTTAAACAGTCTAAATCACAATCACATTTACCCAAATTTTCCAACATCCACACTATGGGAAGTTCTATTTCATATCCATGAACTTACATTTTCAATCTGCTATTTATAAGGAGATAGCCAGCAAGCAAGCATGTCATAACGCCAACAAAAGGGCAAGAGAAACAGCAGTAAGCTTCTGGCAATTTCTCTTCCTCTATAGACGAATCCGGACAGATTGTGATGGTCTCATTTTAGTCGGCAATTACTGGGGTCCATCACCTTTAATCTTTGAGTTTTCTTCCTTATCTGTTCCATTGATGGCTGTGTACTAAAGTGTATCTCGATTTTATCAACTTCACTAGATATGAGGATTTGAAATTCACGTAGACAATAAATGAAGACGATTAAAGGCTGATGGACACAACTAATGGCTGCTTGCCTACAGTTACTAAAAACAAGCGCTAATCGGATTCATCTATACGCATTGACAGGAACAGGGCAGCTTTAACTCTGGCTGGTCTTCCAAGCACTAGCGTAGCCAACGGGGGGTGGGGCAAGGGGGGCAGAGTGCCCCCCACAGAAATTTTGGGGACGCGATGGGCGATGTTGAAAAAATGAAGGAGAGCAAAAAAAAAAAAAACAAGGAAAAAAAAAAGATAAACGGCAAGAGGAGGGAGGGAATTGGAGGCATTTTTTTTTTTACAGTTTTTCGGGGGGGGGGGGGGGGGGTTACCAAGTAACAGGTAGGCAGAATGCACAGGTTGTGTTAGAAGTTGTTAGTTCCATCGAATATCACAAAGCCTAGTTGCTGTTCTCTTTTGTGTGTCATGCGATAGGTCAGTTGGTGAGCGAATCACAGAGCATAGTGTGGCTATTTTATTGGGTATTCCAGGTGGTTTCGACGCAATGTATGTTATCCCCGATACGGTTTACAACCCCTAAAGTTTGTATTTTTTCTTTTTGTTCTTAATGATTACATAAGCTATGTTACTTTTGTACGCCTACCAAAAATTTTCGCGCTCCCTTCGCGCGCTTTGCAATTTCACGATTCAGACACAAAAGAACACTATCAGTGCGCAACTCGGTTTTTAAATTATTAAGTGATATTGTGGAGAATGTGCCCCGGGCTGCAATGACATGGGATAGTTGGGCTCCTTCATATCCCCTTCTCACCACCCCCTTGACATACGGGCTGTCGGAACTTGTGGCCGCTGGCATGACCCGCCCCCTGTTGGGAATAATCTGTCGCCTTCTCATTGTCGGTTTAGTTATTTTGGCTTTCAAAAGAGTTATTTCTGCGATAAAACTCCAAATTTTCGGTACGCTTTGTACACTCTTCCTCAATTCCGTTACCAAGAGCTAATAAAGTACAAACCCTTGCCATCTTTTCAAGTAAATTAACAAGTAGAATAAAAGGATTAATGTACATATCGGGAATTTCATCTCATTTCGCTTAACTTGGTTAGTAATCTTTTGTGTCAGTCGTGCGGTACGGACTCGAAAAAGGAAGTACAGTATAAGTTGTGCCCGATGGGGCCCAAATGCCGGGACAATTGACCTATATAAGCTTTAAATCAGGGCCGTCGGAAGCGGGGGGGGGGGCTGGGGGGCTGCAGCCCCCAATAATTTTGCCATATATAGTTTTTTTTTTTTTTTTTGAAGTGAACATTTTATTGCAACGAAAGGTCAAAATAACGACTGCTTGGATACTATTAACAAGCCCGGGAAATGTCATTTCCGGCTGTCTGAGGGGTTGCGATTTTTCAAAATTTTCTGTACGCTCCTCACCAACTGATGGTGGCGCTCCGCTTAGATAGTCAGCCCGAGTCAGCCCCCCAATCGAAAATACCTTCCGACGGCACTGTAAATAAGTACAGATTCTTTTAGTGTAGGCTAACCCAAAAAATTTTGGCCCGATTTTTCACGGTTAAATCAGTGCGGAAATATCTTCCTCCAGCTTGTACAAATTTTATGTCGTATGTGACTCGCAATGGCAGGTATAGTGCACAGGTTTTCTTCAAATCTCCCTCACCAAATCATCGACGGCATCCTGGCTGTCGGGGCTTGGGATCGCTGCCCACCCTACCACTCAACCGTTCGGAGAGTGACCCTTCGTCGGGCAAATCCTGGCGCCAAGCCTGTAGGGAAGACACATTTTTTCAGTTATGACTTGTATATGTGTAATGAAGCAACTAAAACTGGACGCTGCCTTTTTTGGAGAACGGCAACCTTTTTGGAGGGGCGGCCAATTTTCACTAGGAGGGCGTTTCGCTCCTCTAAAACTCCCCTGTGGAGAACACTGGAATCTAGTATAAAAAGAACAAAATATAGCACCATATTGCATCTAAGCTCTTCGAGACAGCAAAAATTTCCAAAAGGGGAGGGGGGACACCCAGAGAGACAGGTCCGTAGCCAGGGGGGTTCAGGGGGGTCGCACTTACTCCCGCCCAGACCTAATTTTTTAATTTTTTTTTAAATGGAGTTTTGGCGTTTTTCAGGGCAAAATGTCAATTCCGCTGGTTTAGCCAATGTAAGCCTTATGAGTAGCTGTTTTATTTCAGTGCAACACAATTCCCCAGGTCTCCATCACTCGTACAGTAACCCCCTTACAGCCACACACTAACCATCAAGGGAATAAGGAAAACATTAACACAAGATTGAAACTGACCAAAAATTCCAGCTTAGGTGTTCACCAGATCGCTCAATTTTGATGTAAAATTGCAAAATCTCCTTGGGGTAGGAGGGGGGAACTAAACTCTTTCCCCCATTCGGTCGCTCGGCTCCTCCTCTGGGCGCTCCGCTCCCTCAAGAAAACGCCGCCCTCCATGGCGGAGATGAAAAATCTTCAATTTTGCACTAGGCCTATCTGTCTCAAGGCATCACAAAGCTTTTCCACATTTTCCCATTGGAGACCATCGGCGATTCTTAAGTTGCAAGTGGGGCTGAGGCTCAGTAATAAGATGCAGAGCGAAAACTGATCACATCCACAATATATCAGTTCAACAGGTCCACCAATTTTGTTGGATAAAATGCCCATTATTTGCTCAGCTCCGACTACAGGCCCGTGTTGACCAATGAGCAACAATATCACTAGGCGTTGTTGGTGTTGATCCTTCAGTCTCACAGTTGGTTTATTATAATCGAAACAGCAAAGTAAAACCACACGACAGAACTTTGTATAAAGTTCCTAGTGGTCAATAGGCTGTCAGTATCTATAGACAACGACCCCAGGCTCTAGGCAGTGACGTTCGCTGGGTTTCAATGAAGGGGGCATGCAGTATGCTGACGGATCGCTGATCTAGGGAGGGGCCTAAGGAGAGGGGTGTTCCCCTCCCCTTGGGGTGTCCCCCTCCCTTTTGAAAATTTTTGAAACATTTGGTGGTCTTACATGCACTCTAGTGTTATTTATTCTACCTGAAGTAAAATTTGAAGTGTAACAAAGTGTGCACATTTTTCGAAAATAAAAAATAACATCAGTGAGGGGGCTTTGGAGAAACAATCTCCCCCCCCCCCCTTGAAATTTTTTGAGAAATTTGGTGTCCTTACATGCAGTCTGATGCGACATATTCTACCGAAAAAATGTGTTACTTAAGAAAGTATTTTTAGGATCTAAAAAAGATGGCATCTGTGAGGGGGCATGGCCCAACGGCGCCCTCACAGAAAAAAAAGTTAGTCACTTTCCTAAAACTGAGTCAAGTTGTCCCCATAGTGACTCACTTTATGTAAAGTGGATCACTATGGGGACAAACTGGCTCAGTTTAAGGATAGTGACTGGCTTTTTATTTTCTGTGCTGTGTAGTACGTCGCTGGTGGCTATGTAGGTTGTGGTTATAGAATACGACCACAGCATTCACCGGCTGTCGTAAGAAACGAATTTGAACGAATTTGTATTTGTATTTGAAACCCAAACTTGAACGGCATTTGAGATCTTATCTTCAAGCTGTTACTAAACTAAATAGCACATTTGTGCTTGTGTCAGGTTATTTGTATTTGAAACCCAAACTTGAACGGCATTTGAGATCTTATCTTCAAGCTGTCGCTAAATAGCACATTTGTGCTTGTGTCAGGTTAAATCCATCTGATAGTAATAAACTACCTGTAAACAACGCGGACGGGATGGATGTTTCAATGTGTGTGTGTGTGTGTGTGTACGTATACATCACCGGGGCCTAAGGTCATCTGTAGTACACTTGGCAATGAAACAATTTGTTTATTCTGCCTGCTGTTTTGTTTTTAACCGACCAGAATTATTTGGAGGTGGAAAAAATATGTTTGTTCCCCAATATTTTCACGACGGTGGGGCAATTGCCCCCTTTCCCCTAGGATCGACGTCTCTGTCAGATAGGGGTTAAGACCCCAACTGTCTGGTTAAGCGGCCCCAACTGTCCTTGTTTTGTAGTTGTTGGGCCCTGGATTGTTTTCCCTGTTCCATTGCTTTTCCAGCCGGGGGATCACGGACACTGACAAAACGTTCTATTTTAAAGACGCGACTCTCTCAACCCAAACAGTACCAATTCTTCTAACCTTCTAGACGTACTTGTGCCCCTCCCACAATTGTATGAAATTCATCCTCATCCAGGCACAATCTCAGTTTATTGCTTAAGCGTGAGCATGTAAAAGCTCAATAGGAATAATGGAAACACTCTCAGCACAGGTCACGCTGTATAATATAAGGTTTGGTACTTTGTATTGTTTGAATTAGCAATCAAAGAGTTGAGCCAATTGAGAGTTCCTGTTACCACATACAAGAAGTGTAGTTTGGTGAGAGGAGAGAGGATTGACTCTTTAAAGTCTTTGGTATAAACCAACCTGGGGATCAAACTAGGTCCTCGACGTGAAAAGAACCGTCCCTCCATTTGAGTTCATGAAAGACAAATAAGTAGGCCTTCAAATTTGAACATGCGTAAATTTCTTTCAAAAGAACCTCGGGTCAATTTCTTCAATCATAAATGTTTGTCATCAGTTTTTGATTAATTCAGGTTTTGAAGGTAAACGAACACGAGAATGACATCGAACATTAGGTGTCAGGGGGACATGTCCTCTACTTTTTGATCAACATAACACAAAATGTCCATTTCGAGTCTAAGCCGTTCGGGTAAGCAAATTAAATCAAAAAGGGGAGAAGACAACCCTCCCAGGGGATAGTGAGTCGATTTTGCCGCAATCTCCACCCCCCCCCCCCACACACACACACACAAATGGGTATGTCCCTGGCTTTTGACTGCCAATTTTCCGATCATTTTGCAAATTAGTCTTTTTCATTTAAGTGAACATATTACTGACAGCAAAACCTCAAAATGTCGACTGTCATTCTTCTTACAAGCCTGCGAAACGTCATGTCCGGCTATTGAATGGTTCGCAATATCACAATAATTCTCTGTGCACTCCGGGTGGGCCAACCGATTCTAAGCTCCGCACAGATAGTCTCTCAGGCAGGGTGACATATTTCGCGCAAACCTACGGACACCCCCCCCCCTCCCGCAATACACACACACTTTTGAAACTCAATCTGTGCCCCCTGAACACGAGTGTGAGAGAAGTCTTTCTTTTATGCATTACAAATTTATGAGCCAGTCTCCTTCAAGTATTATGGAAACATTATAATGTTTCCATAATCGATCTACAAGGTGATAGTTTCAAACTGCGGTATAGTAACCGTGATATGAATCTTCGTTGGGCTATAGGCTCAATTTTGTAATGAAGAGGGCTGGGTTAGTGCGCAATGGTAAAGAGCAGCCCCCCCCCCCCCATTACTCTGAAGCAACAGCTAAATGCCACAATTTTCTTCTTATTTCTCTTCAAAGTCGCTTTCATTATATTTCGGGGCATAATTTATTTTACAGGCAATGTGCACCAAGCAGTTACTTCTTTTAAATTTTATATTTGAGGAGTGAAAATGTTGACCCGTGACAATCAGCAGCCAATCATGAAACTTTATAGCCTACTACACCTCTTTAAGTTGGAATGACTGCTCTGGCCCTGTAAGCCTGCAAACTCAGGTATTCAACCTTATTTTGAACACCAAATTTAACACTGGCTAAATCTACTTGTACAAAGACTCTAATATCATGAAATGGCAAGTTTGTTTCATATTTCATTGACTGTTCTTCTTGGTATGTATAACCTCTCAAAACAGTTTTCAACTTCACCTATCTGGTTTTAGTGCTATCACGATTTTTGGAGGTTTCAAGTCGCGGTCACACTACAATAAATTCGGATAATCCGATCCAACTGTTGTTGGTTTCTGTAAAAATCTCGAATGATCTGGTCAAAAAGAGCCCCAAATCTGTCAACGATTGTGTACTAGAAAATATACCGTAGCCTACGATTCGCATTTTATGCCTTTGAAAATTAAATGCAAATGATTTTTTCGTTAGTGATATCACGCCGCCATTTATTGTTTATCTTACACCGTAGTCCGAGAACATCTGTCTGTCGATGTGACGTCACGAAATAAGAAAGTTAAAAATTAATTTCCATAGTCCTATGGTACAAATTAAATATTTACACAGGGTTGGCCAATTTCATTACCGGCCAGAGATGGAATGTAATTCAACAAAAGTCACAAAAATTGGATCGGAATCCGATCGGGACTCGTTGGTGTGAGGTTGACCCCGGTTTAAATAAACTCGTTCTGGGACTTAAACCTAGCTTCGCCCACGGCCTTTTCCAGTTCTTGGTCAATATGGACCGTTTTTACGGTATCATGGTAAAGAGTGATCCACTAAAGCTGGTGTCACCAGTTAACTGAAGCTTATTTATGAAGAAGTGCAGGGTTTGCAAGGCATTGTTTTTGTCATTTTTCAAATTGGCGCTAAGTTTTGCTTTTTAGATATTATAACAGCTAGGTACATAATACCCAAAAATGTTGTTATCTCAAAAATTTTTTTTTCCTCTTTGTAACAGATGTCATTTGACGGGACACATGCAGCTGCTATTGTCAGAGAGTTAGCGAAAATGTCTACAAATGTGACACATATCAAGGATATTCTAAAAGAAGTAAAGGAGACTACCACATCTTGTGTAAAATGGGCGCACTTGTTGGGAGAATTGATGAAAAAAGCAAGAACAACACAAGCCGCAAGTCCACAAATGGTAAACACAATAGCAGATAAATTGCGGGAAAGGAAAATCAGTGTTAGCAAGCCTAAAACTAACACAAGGCGGTGACCATTGCTTTACCATTGAACATATCGGTAATGGTGAAGCTCGGATAATGCACGGATGGCAGGATAAGCATGCACTACGGGTGGAAGAGCCTATGCCCATCGACAGGATGCGTGATACATTGAAAAGGCTAATTGAGTTCACACATGACACAGATAAAGTTAAGTTGGAAAAAACATTTGCAAGGCTGTTTGGTAAAGATCATGCGCAGCTTCCTGATAAGATTGTAAGAACGGAAGTAGAGATCTCGACAGCATTTGAAGGTTCGCCAAGGGAATCTCTAGCATCCCCTACTAACAGAGCGAGGTTGAGAGGTCTCTCTGGGGTTTTAGCCCCTGAAGACAGGACACGTGTGAGTAGCGTGAGCAACATTTCTTCAGAAATGTCTGAGGTTCCAGAAGCTGGTCAAGCTAGCAATAAGTTAGCTTCAGTGAGAATGGGGGCAGGTATTGGGGAAGCCGTTGGATTGGTATTCGGAGTAGCAGGTGCACTAATTTCAGGCAAAGACGGAAAAGATGCCGCCTTAGAAGGAGTGAAAGCAGGTCTAGGAGGAGCAGCAGCCGGGGGCGTAGCTGCAGCCGTTGTAAAGAGCACGGTACCAATATTTGCTAGGGCCGGAGCTTCAGTTGTACGAGCCAACGCTGCTGTTGGAGTTGCACTCTTTGGAGTGTTTGCAATTTGGGCTGTTACTGAATGGAAAATGCACAAGATTACAGGAGTTGAATTACGCAAACGCCTTACAGAGTCGGCAGCGGCAACAGTGGGAGGAACTGCAGGAGGAGCGGCTGCAGGAGCTGTAGGAGGAATATGGTTTAGACCTATTGGGGCTGGGATAGGAGCTGTTGTGGGGGTATTGCAGGTGGAATTGGAGGGATGTTTGCTGGAAGGGGAATCGATGGTGCTATATGGGACGAAGGCGAGGATGCAGTTATGAATAGCTATGAATTTTTTGGACGGCATGACGTGTCTCGAAACACAAGACCTAAAAAGACACTCGACGAGTTTCAGAAAGCTTACGATAAGAAACTCAAGGCTAGACCGAAAAAAGCCAAGAAGGAAGACTGGAATAAAGTGTGTTTGGGAAATTTTATGATCCTCGTAAAAGCAACTTACCCATTTTTGAAGACTTAATGAAGATTGCAAATGAATTACGAGGAAAGAAGAGTAACGCACTTACATGAATTGCACCATTGGTATTGCAGCGAATTGAGGAAGAATCTATGGAATGAGAGTCTGTGCCGTCGCTTGAAGTCGATATGCAGTCACAGATTAGTGTCATGTGCACTGCGTGTTAAAATATACAAAATGAGAACGTAGCACGCAATCATCCCAAAATACATGAGATTGCATGTCTATACTGACATGCACTTTTTGTTCATAGAATCATTTGAATGCATTGCTTATCAATTATCATCCTCATAACCATTGTTTGCGGGGTCTGTTTATTTTGTACATTGAAGTTTAAAGGCTAGTTCTATCACCCCAACCAGTCATTCCAAGTTTCCTTACATACTCTTAAAGCCCCTCAAATAACAGTTAAAATTCATCCCCATTCAGACACAATCTCAGTTTATTTTTAACAAATTCTAATTATTTATGTACCTTCAGTTTATATACAGTTTGGTGCATAATTCGAGGCGACGTCAAATTGCACTTTCTCCAGGTGAGTATGGACAATACGTACAGGAGCATTATTCATACTTCGATTGTATATATGAAACCCTTTTGTTACATGAATATTGGCGAATAAATTCACAAGCATTTGTTTTTTATTTTTCAGTACAGTAGTACACAAAAGATGTAGTAAAAACGAAAATGTAACAACTGTTTCATTTTCTTTAATCTTAAGATTTGGTGGAAACTTTTGGCAAATCGAGCCAAGTGAGTCTACCTTTTCTCTTAACATAGGGTATTGTCAAAATTAGAGAATGGTCAAAGAAAGGTCTCCAGTTCAGATAGGGCTAATCGCTACAGACTACACAATATGATTTTATGATCAGGCTTTATCATGAAAACATTCACAAAGAAATTCCTATTAACTAATTTGGTGTTGGGTTTGGATATGTGAATGTACTCAATAGTTGGTGCTGTTTTTGTTTCTTTTTTTGATTTTTCTTTTTTTTTTGGGGGGGGGGGGA
Organism: Holothuria scabra; assembly: GCA_037179385.1. Classification (NCBI taxonomy): domain Eukaryota; kingdom Metazoa; phylum Echinodermata; class Holothuroidea; order Aspidochirotida; family Holothuriidae; genus Holothuria; species Holothuria scabra. The sequence goes on from CM074190.1 coordinate 37,225,260, forward strand.
TGTAGGCTACTGAAGAATTGATTCTTGACTGTAGAATAAAGCTGTAAAACTAACATATTTGTTAGTTTTTATTTGTCAGATTTATCTCAATCCAGTAGTGCACAGTGTAATAATGAAGAATGTAAACCAACAAGTAATGTCCTTTACATATTTTGGATTTGGTGGAATTTATTGGCCGCTTGTAACCTGTGCCAGAGATTATTTTCCCTTGAATTACAGTATCGGGAAAACGACTGGCCCACAGCTTCGCAGGTTCACATTGGGAAGAGGTGTGCAAATACATTTCACTAGACAGCGGCGTAGCCACCGAAGGGGATGGGTGGGGGTGGGGTAGAACCCTCATGACCCAACCTTGCAATGCAAAAAACACCTAAAACAGCGGTTTTTCTCTATATCCTTAGACTTTTCCCTCATGTCGTGCCCCAACCACCCCATGACACCACCCCCATGACACAATCCTAGCTACACGCCTGTCACCAGATACGTGCTGCGTACATTGAAGCCACTGAGCCGTTCGTGTTCGTTATCCCTCACTTTACTAATAATTATGATAGTTAAATTTTCTATAGCGGTGTTCACTGTGTCACACTGCACCGCATCACAGAGAAGGTTGGAATAAATTACAATTATAAAATTGTACAACGATAAAAATAGTTCAAGAATACAATACCATGTTACAAGTAAACACATGATCCGTACTAAGTATGGTAAAGGTCAAAGTCATTTGGGGTCAATAGTGTTCAAAAGGTACAAATATCTTCTTTTTTTTTGACTTTGCGTTGTGTCGGTATGTCCGATAGTTACGAGACATTGTGTATTTAATCGACTTATAGGGTTCCCAGAGAGGTTTTTATAGGTCAAAGTTCATGCTTGGGTTATTCATTTTGAGACATAGTTGTAAATATTTTAAATGCTATTTTCTCCTTCCTAAATTACACAAAATTTCTTAGAAGAATGAATGTAATGCGGAGATTGCAATTTTCTACTCGTATTTGTAATGAAGATCAATCTAGATACCATTCTAACCAATTTTTTGTCATCCTTTATATTGTTACCAGACTCAACCCTTATTACCCAAAACCTTAACCACGCACCAGGGAGCTGGGTGTGATTAAGATTTGAGTGCTCAGTGTGTCGCTTCAAACTTTTCCTCTTTCTCAAACCCGTAAGTGCCTCGACTGGGTGATTTTCCCCCGATTGACTTTGGAGGTCGGAGGCATGTGCCCCTATCCCTTTAAACACACTACTGATCTAGATATCATCCTAAGCAATTTTGTGCCACCCTTTCACATTGATACCAGTGTCACAAAATAAGTGAGGTAGTTATATTTTCCTTTACACAGCACATATTTTAAATTGTTTGAGTACAAGAAATTAGTCCTGTATTTGTGTGCACTGCATGAAACACATCTTGGGGCGTGCAGTAAGAATTTGAATCAAGAGGTTAAATTACAGTTTGCTAATGCACACTCTTCTTTTATACCGAATTTGAACATGAAAGTAAACGGTAAATAAAATAACTTAAAAATGGTCAATCTGTTTATTTCATATCCTGATTTAGATTGTACTCTATAACCCCGAGGATGGCCTATGCGTTCAGCTACGCCACCTCATCGCTCATTAATGTTCAAAGAAAAGTCCCCTTCGCAAAAATATTCACCATGAAATCATGGTAAATGACCACAATAACAGAATGCTGCGTCAGATTGTATCTTTTTGCCACAGTCATAGGCTTGACCGGTGCTAAGGCCGAGTGGATAAAGGCGGTGGCATTTGAAGCGATGAAGCTTAGCAACCGGGAGGTCTGGAGTTCGATTCCTGACCGGGTCAAAGTAAGGTACGTTCTTCACTCAAGAGCAATCAACGGTTTTCCCATCTGAACTGCATGGCCTTTAAAAATACCAAATTTGATCCAGATTGTTGAATTGGTTGCCACCCGACGTGAAGCTGTAATTTATAAGTCAACGGATCCTCCCACAGTCGTGCACAGGTCGCTTAGCGTCGTAAAACATTTACCCTTCATTGATTATTCAAGGCCTGCCTTCCGTGTTTTGATATTTCCTGATGCAGCGGAGCTACGGACCTAGGCAGGGATCGTGGTTGACATGGATCCAGCCAACTGTGGACAGGCATGGGACGGTGTTTCATGCACAAGGGTCATTTTTTGTTCGTCCTTAGGCAGTTTTGGACAGGAGAAGCAGTTGTCCTTCTGCGACTGCGTATTTCGGCTTGTCTTATAGAGTCCTTTGGACGGAGACAGGGTGTTACAAGCAGTGGGTGCGTATTTAGGGTCGGTCTATGGCAGTTGTCACAACATTTTATTTCATTTTATTTATTGCTTTTGTTCTTAACAAACAAAAACATACAGTATCACAAATTAATTGAAAGTAACGAAAGGAAGTACCCTAAAAACCTTAGTAGGATTATGAAAAGTGCACTCATTAGCAGACATACAAAACGGGGATGATGTTAACATTATTCTAGGCGATTTACAGTGAACATAGGTAATGAGGATATTGCGTTAATAAATTGTTCAACAATAGTGTTCTATCTAATTTTTGAAACACTTGCTTTTTCAAAAAGAAATCGATTTGCAAAGTTAAATTTCGAAAGGATTGGGAAACGTATTCCAAATAGAGGACGCTATATCTTGTAAACTTTCAGAGTCCGTTTTCTCTCAAAATTTCTCCTACCCCGACTCCACGCAAACTGACGGTGGCGCTCCGCTGAAATAGTCTTCCGGGTAAGACTTCAGGCAGGGGGAAATCATTTGCCTACCGTACTCAGCTGCTCTCATATGCCTTTCATAATATACCTTTTAACCCTGTCAGTTGAATTGTCTGTGAGTAGATGAATTCTTTACTAACATGAAGAATTAAAATGATATCAATGTTCCTCAGTTTGCATAGCCGGCGTAGGTTTTTTTTTTTTTTTGAGAGAAAACGGACCCCTCATACAGTGGAAAATTTCCCCTTTTCAGGCTTGTTAGTAGTAGCTTAGCAGCAGGGAGGTAAAAAGACTTTTTTCTGGGGAAAAGAGCAAGCACCCAAATTTTCCGAGTTTTCTCTGAAGTGTAAACACCACTGTATTAGTAACGTAATTTGCGGCGCGCGAAGCCCGTCGAAATTTTTGCCATTTTGAAACAAATATTTAGATATACGGCAGGGAGCAATTTGTTTTTAAAATTTTGATTAGCAGTTTTGCTACTCATTATTCAAAATTGATTAGCAATCCCCCCAAATGATTAGCAACTTTTTATATTGCCATTTTCTAGCTGTATGAATTTTTACAGCAGCTTGTAAAAATATTACAGAATCCAAGACTGAAGGGTAAGTATGATATTACAGGTAATGAAACATGCATTATGCGTCCATATGACCCGTATCACAAATGCAGTATAACTACACAGGCAGAAAAATTCCCTTAGATGTCTCCAAGGCAATTTCTGTACAGCAGCAGAGCTCTCAACGACATTTTATGGGATCTCCTCAAAATTTTTCTAAACTTTTTGCTTTGCTACCTTTCATTTGAAAATGTTTGTCAATTCAATGACCCAAATAAAGCCATGAAAAGAAGTTGTCCATGAAACCTCATTAATAGTAATGTAATTCCCTCATTGGGATTGGTTTGTACCGAATCTTAGAAAGCCTAACAAAATGCATCATCTTTATCCCATTCATAGTCCTAAGCTGCTAAGCATCAATTTAAAACAGGAGCAGTGGTATGACATACCGACATATAAAAGCAACCAACCAGAGAACAGTGCCATCTTTTATTGACATTTATCAGATGCAACCATCCTTAATCCTCTTCATCATCACTGTCCAAATTGTCACTGGGGGGTTCTTGCTTTTTCGCGGATTTCCCTTACCTAAAATTGGGCCACCACTAACTTGTAACGACATACTGACTACAAATTAGTCTACCCACACCCATTATATTTTATAAATCAAAGCTCCATCTCCTATAAGTTGTACAACCAAGCAGAGTAACTGTCAAAGTGAAGAATCAAGCTCATCCTCTAGGACAGAGATTCACCTTAAAATGTCCAAAACATTTTACCCACTTTAACCTAATACAGATGAAAAAAGAGGTCATCAGCTTAATATAGTAGCTTTTAAAACGTATGATAATCTGAGCAAATTTTGAGGCTTCTAAAATCCTTTCATGAGTTGTTGAAAACGTGGACCTATGATCTCCTCAGTGTCCCTTAAAATCTGACTTAAAGACAGTGCACTAGTACAGTCTACTGTGCAGGTATTCCCTTCTCAAGGTAGCCAGCCCAAAACGTAAAAGCTGATAGGCATACAAAATTATCTAGATGACATCATTGAATTAAATAGTCTCACGGCATGTGAAAAATACTCAAACTAAGCCCTGCCTAATATATTTAAAAACTTTACTTCAGCAATTTCCTTGTACGATACGTTTTCCTACAGAGTTGTTTCTTTTGGCTCCTATGCTATCGTAACAAGGTTTTACATTAAGATTTTTGAGCCTAGCCTAGTCTCGGTGACCAACTTGCATTGATGGGCAGTTGCCGATTTGGAGTGCGGTGTGGCTTGGCGCAAAGTTTCTTTGTATCCAGCAGAACCGTACAGAACGGAATCGTGAGTTATGCAACATGAGCAAAAGCATTAAATATTTTCACAGTGATCTATATTTCAAACCATGTTTACAGCCTTAAATATTCACCCTTTTTAGGAGTTTAAACATTGATTAGAGAATGTAGAGCATGTTTGACCGAGAATAACGTAAAGATTTATCAACGGCAAAAGTCTCCTACCATTACAAGAATAATCAAGGGCAAAACCAGTTGCTTTCCGCGGATTTTGCCTTCGATGCCGAGGGTTATTATTTCCCCTGCGCACGTACACTGTTACAGAGATCAGACTGTATACGTACAATAATGCATCTCCTGCGGAGCGAGTTCCTGGGTTAAAACTCTTGCAAGCGGAAAATTATGGTGGTTTTATTTGGAAACAAAACAATTTTTTGTTTTGCATGATCAGTTTTCATGACTTCCAACACGTCCAATATCTGGTTTTATTTTTCCCTAACATTATTTCGTTTTGTGAACATTCAAAATTACACAATACCTGCTGAAATTTTGCATCGCAAGTTTGCTATTCAAGATCGAATTATGTATCGCAATTATCAATTTTTCCTTTTTTTTGCATCGCAAATTGCGATGCGAACCCGAACAAATTGCTCCCTGTACGGGAATTGTTTTGTACTGTAGCATGGCTGGAAAAAAAACGAAGGATTCTACCTTCTTTAGTACCCAGTTTCATTTGAAAAAGTGATTAATAGCATATGCTACGGTACAATTAAAATCGTACTTTCCGGTAGGAGAACGGGAAAAATTTAGCATCAAAATTGTGCCTTTTGGTCAATGGGGTAGGGTGAGGTGCATCGTCAAAAATTGATCCGACCCCATCCCTCCCCCTCCCGACCACTTTCATATTGTTCCCTACGCCAATGTGTCTAATGCCGTGAGCAAAGATATTGATTCTTTGATGTGAATTAGGTCAGTGAACTTCAATAAATTTAGGAACCAAAAAAGTCAACTGGTATGTGCAAGAATTATGTCTAAGGGGCACATACAATGGGTTGCCCACTTTGAAAGTATAGTAACTTTTAATACTTCAAAAAAAGATGGCGCAAAAATGGAAGTGTAAGTTTTAAAAGCTTTCTTAAAAGATGGGAACAAACAACTACAGTTCACAAAACGAGAGAGACTAGGAAGTGCCATTTCCGACAGACTGGTAGGTATTTTTAGCCGAAATTTCGTCTGTACCCTACGCCAATTGATGGTGGCGCTCCACTTAGATGTAGTGTTACTTACCTGTTGCATCTAGCTCCATCACTTGAAGACTGCCCCATCAGCACCACCAAATGAAAAAGTCTGGTTACGCCACTTATAACAACAAATGAATTTTTCCCAGTTTCGAAAATTTGTTTCTTTTTTAGGATCGTAAAATACAGAGCGTAAAATATGTTTATCCATTCAATAATACGGAAAATCAATTGACGCAAGACTAGATCGTTTTCTTATAAAAAAATCATGTGTTCTTGGATGGGTATTAATGGAGGAGGCAGGCGCGATCATTTACGGGGGAATTGGGAACTCACCCCCTCCCAAAATGTGCTCAATGAGCCCCCCCCCCATATCCTTAGGCTGAGTATCTTTACTGCTTTATGTCATAGGCTATTTGTGTAAAGGCCTATATTGCTAAAAAAAATTGCCCCCCAAAAAAGATGCATGCTGCTTTGTCGGGGCGATGGGCACTGTTTAACAAGAAATTTTCTAACTGGCTAACGATAGCGCTAATCCCTAACCAGATCCTTAACCCTAACAAAGAATACAATAGATACAATACAATGGCAACAGCCAATCAAGAAACACCTTGGTAAACATAGCGTATTTCCCCAGGGGCCTTGTCCCCTTCCTTTATCGAGTCCTTAAGTTCCGTCACGGTACGCCATTCATGCCTACGCTACTTGGGAAGTTCTTAATGTAATGGTTTCATATATACACTGAGTGGAGTAGCTACAGAGCCCTGGCTTTTAAAAACAAAAAAATTTCTATGCGACACCAGATCGTCAAGTAATGCCCGTAAAATACAGGGCGGTTTTTAGAACTCATAAAATTCAGAATTTTCTCTAATATCACCTCTTTATGTTTCAATATTTGTTTTAAAAGAAACAAATTTTCTAAGCATGCCGCAAAATGCAAACTCCCTTCTCATTTAACAAACACACTTCTGGAAACTTTTCAGACCCCTGGAAACGGAAATTCGCCAGATCATCAAGACACACCTGAATTTGGAATTTCAGGGAAGAAAATGGAATAAAGCTTTGTATAAAAACAGTGCTGTTTTCCTAAATTTTCCTTTATGATTTTCCATCCGGCTCATAGCCGGGAGGTATGGATTTCAAGTCCTGGCCGGGTCATACCGAAAACTTTAAAAATGGAATAGGGAAAACAATCAAGTGAGCAAGAACTAAAAAAAGAAGGCCGTGACCAGCGCTGCTTTAACCAATTGCACTGGCCGTAAAATGTCACATAAGTAACCAACTATGGAATTCCAAATTTGCTGCAAAATTAGCTCTAGGTGTTCAAATATTTGTCTGAAAAGGCATCAAACTTTTGGAATGTCTGACCCTAGAAAATTCGAAAAGCTGCCACTGGTACGAGAACACAAGAAACATTTTCGGATATTGTACTAACGTTCATACAAGCACTAGTGAGAAATGGTTCAGAGTTTAATTCAGGGGCGTAGCCAGGTTTTTGTGGAGGGGGCAAAATCGACTCATCTTCCCTATTCTTGACCACCGTCATGGGTGGTCAAAAATAGGGAAGATGAGTCGATTTTGCCCCCTCCACAAAAACCTGGCTACGCCCCTAGTTACCATATTAGTAGGTGTTCAAGCCTGGTATGTCGTCTGATAGGTGTCGGGCAGCAGATCGGGAAATTTGTCCCTTGCCTTAATTTTGCCAGTCGCTTAATTAAGGATGAAAATTAATTTGACGATTTCGACGCGTTTCGACGCGGATTACAACATACTTGTCTTGTTCTCTGTATTTTACTCTATTTGGGCGTGCCATTCCGATCATGCGAGCGAATGCCAATATTGATGAAAATCCGATAGCAATGTTTAGTCTTATTCCTCTTTTTCTCATTTGCATAAGTCATCAGAACTGGTCTATAGCCAGGATCACTGCGGTCATTAGCAATAGCCAGTCGTTTGAAATGCCAGATAGTGTCTTGCACTTCTTTGTCGGTAACTACTTACACATAAAATTATTGTTCCAAATAATCCCTTTTGTTGGAGTCACCGTAGGTATGAATGAGGTTGCCTAGGTATTAAATAAAGGCATTCCACGCCCTTTAGTTCAATAATCCAGAAATGAAGGTTTTAATGTCCACTTTGGAATCAATCTAATTGATTTAGCATAAATTAAAGATTCGATGGATCTCCATCTAATAACACCTCCCTGGTAAAACTAACGAATAATAGCTTTTAGCGTTGCCCGAATGTGTATCGAATTTTTGGAATTTTTTTGTTTCTTCATATGAAAATTATACTGCCACTAGTGACATCTTTTCAGTCTAGCATATCTTTCTAAGATTTCGGGCACGCTTACGAATTTTCCGAAAAAAAAAGAATCCATGCTACTTTTTAAACTTAGGCATCTGTCCGATTTTTTCCCAAATTCCTGCCCGAATTTAAGATTTTGCCGGCCTCCTTCCATCTGCCAGCAGATGAGAGGGGGCGCATATCAGAGAACGAGTATAGTACAGGGAGTGCAGATAGGGAACCGGTGTGATTTTGATTGCAGTGGATGTGATTTGCAACAAACCTGACAAAGTGCCGAAAAGCCCTAACAAGGGCTACAATGCTACTAGAAAACAGAACCTTTCAGACAAGAATAATGTTATTGGTTCTGTATATTCTACCGTTTATAGAACAAACAAGAAAGTCATGAGAAACACAGGAAAAAGTTTTCATGTATTTAATAGGGCAAAGAGCAAGGGACTCGAAAGTTTATGAAAACTATTCCAGGTAACGAAAAAGAGAAATGTATCCAAAAAAAGGTTTAAGCTAGCCTTGTTTTGCTGAATGTAGCCGACGTTGACGTAACTGATATTAAATATGCAGTCTCTTGTTTCAGTTTTGAATTTTATTGCGTTCTTAACGGATATTCTGTCTTGTAATTAGAAAGGTAGTATGTTTGTACTGTGGGGTGGGATTGAAGATCGCAGGCACTTTGGAGTACTGCTCTGTCAGGTTTCTAAACTAGACATGTTTCTGCTCTTGGTTTTTAGATGTTGAGCTCCATCAATAGTTTGACTTTTTGTTTTATTCTGATATTAATTTGATAGAATAGTTGCTTTTTAGCGCGCTTTCATGAGAGAGTGCCAGTGTATCATTAGCACTGCAGGTTTTATTTTAGCTAAAAGCAGGGAACAAAATCTGATCGTAATCCCACCCGAATTCGTTGTGGTGTGGCCACCGTCTTTATCCTTTTATATTTCCTTTTTACTTACCCAGTTTCCTTGTTCTGCTTTCCTCATCGCCTCTAAGTATTTTTCTTCTTTCCTCTCCTTTTTCTTTCTCTTCCCATTTCTGTCAGTCTTATCTCTCGTTCTCTTTTAGCACCCCTCCGGGTAGTTCTCCCCTGGATACTCGCACTTAAGTTTTTGATTTTAGACACCTAACAGGGAAGCACTTTAAAGTTTGCGATAATCTTATCCCACAGCACAAAGTTGCAACCTTTCTAATAACAAGACAGAATACCCGTTAAGTAAGAATCTAAATTCAAAACTTGAAATAAGGGACTGCATACGTTGTATCAGATGGCGCCTACCTATTTTATTAATTATACGATGAATGCACACGCTAGTTGAAACATAACTGTACTCTTCTGTAGGTCTCACCGTCTTTCGTCAGACACTAAGTTTCTTTCAAATTTATTCAGTGTTGGTGCATATTAAACAATAACACATTTTTTATCGCTATTTACATCAGACAAATACCCCGAGTGCTAACTAAGACATGTTCCAAAAAATACACAGTTCAAACACAAAAATCTTGGAATGGTACCATACACAGAAATGTAAACCAGATAGTTATTGTTAGGGGATAACCCTCAAAAAAGAGTAAATGAGCAAAAAAGTGGTTTAGGTGACACTTCGCATGTTTTCATTACCTGCTAAAATTTTTCGGCCTTTAAGTCTTGGTGTTCTAGCAGTTACAGTACCAACATCAAAACACTTACTCCTTTATTTTCATGTTGTTGCAGACAAAAGCGGGTACGATCGAATGCAACTTTTTTGTCTAAACGGCTCTGTTTCTTAATAGTAGACTCGTCCATTAATATTAGGGATGTATGCAGTACATAACTTACCTTAACATGACATGCTCTCTTCTTTTTGTTGGCCTAATGGTACAGAGAAATCGATTTGCGTTTTCTTCCTACCGCGCAGTTCTCGGCTTCAGTAAAAAATGGACTTGAAGCAAGCCTGACATCATATTCCCACATTATTGCACAGTCTTTTGTATTTCTTTAAAGCTTAGAGTCGATTTTCTCCTCAGCAATCCCATTTTATTAAAAACGTGATTGGGTCAGTAGTGTATGAGAATTTTTCAACCTTTGCATGCCCTACATGGTTGTATCTCTATTAACTTCAAGGTCAACACAACAGTCAACAAAGGGAAGCAAAGCACTCCTTAATTGTCAATGTGAGGAAGTGATATAAGCTCTGCTGCCCTGAAACTAACTTTGGAACACAATATACTGACTTCATTAACTCATATCTCGAGAAAAAAATCTCCAATTTGGATGGCAGTTTCAACACAGTCTGTAGATTTAATTGGTTCCTCTTTCACATATGAAAATTTGAGTTTTGCTTACACTTCCTCTTTTAAGCAGGCTCCTTATATGGGACCAGCTTGTTGAGTTCGACGGAACAGTAGTGCGAAATGAGTATCATATACTAGCCCCATTAGCCACTGGCGTATGAGGCAGGGCTACGCGGATGCATCGTGGCACAGTGAGTGACACTATATGCATGCATTGCCCTCGGGTGCCCAAGTGCCACCCACCCTTCCTTGGTGTTTGCCAAGATTTTCGCCGGTCATTGAAGTTGCTCCGGCGAAGCTAAGTAGGCTATATATTTCATGCTCATGTATGATATCATTTTGTAAGTGACTATTGATAGTAACTCGGCTAAGCGCATTTTCCGATGACTCCTTCTACAGTTATATTTCAGTACCCCACAAATGTATAGCAATACATTCTTTGGTAATTTTCTGATCATTGAGCAATTTGTTATTGAAGTGTGCATTTCACTGCAAATTGCCGTGGACAAGAAAAGACATGCTTAATTATACACGAGCAGCATTTACAAAACATTCCCAAGTCTGGGAAAATAGTGCCAACCATTTGGTTTTGATCTGTCCTTGGTTTGAACTTTGAACTGCTCTCTTTGTCTGTGAGCTGGCCGGTGAAACACCCATCAGAACACCCTGGCGAACTGATGGGTGGCTCTCCGCTGCAGTATTTCAAAAGTTATGGCCCTTCTCCCACCTGTGCTGTAGTCTTTGGAAGACTCAAAGGTGGTTGTTCCACTCATGCCCAGACCCGGCAGGGAGAGTGCTCCGGTCTGTATACGTACGGCCCAGGACTTCCTACACATGGACAGAGCATACTGCACGGTATATTGTCGCTACCGTACGTGTGAGAAAAAAGCGCACCAAGATGGTCGTCTGCTATATTATTGTGTAGGAGTTTGGACTTGCCCAAGTATATCCCATATTTTGCAAGAAAGTTGAAATATTTTTGAAATATGGCAAGGCAAGGTCAAAATCACTTTACGCATTACAGTAATATGATATTGTTCTCCATTCAATTTTACCTTTCGCTTAAAATATTACAGACAAATCAGACGACTTTTAGCTTCACGACGGAAGCTATCTTGGTGCGCCTTTTTGTCCCAGCCGGTGACGACCATCTACGAATAGCAGGCCCATAGCCGTCGGGTGGGGGGGTCGGAGCTTTCGAACGACCCACCCCAACTTGAGTGAGGTCCATTTTTCCAGCCCTGTGTTTGAAGGGTTAGCTATGAAATATTTTTTATCAGTCTTGTCATATTGAGGACGAATTTCCGTTCACTTTTGCGTTCAAGCATGAAGGAGAAGCGGCTGTCATCCCTTGAACTGATCCACACTCATTATGACATGAGCTGACGAGTGTTAACCTTGATGAGGTGGTGGAAATATTCTCGAAGATCCATCCTAGAAAACTAGTGGAACTAGCCAATGTTCTCAGTCACTCCTGGTCTATAACTTCAAAAGCAACAAAGACAACAGACATTCACATGGATATTTGATTGTGCAATTCTGCAATACTAGTACTACTAGTTGTGCTCTGTGGACTACATAATGCAGGCTGTAAGTATGTATTTTAAGCTATGTTTTGTAAAACCTTATTTCAGAAATTAAACCAAGTGCACTGCATGATCATTCTTATTGTTTATTACCTGGAGCTTATAACATTGTTTCAATGGAACAGCATTTGTTTTGAGAAGGTTTATATCAAAATCAGTGTAATCTGAAGCCAGACAATCTGACAGTACGTGTAGGTTATTCTACTACCAGATTACATGTATTATTTTTTTTTTCTCAAAAAGTGGTATAGGCCTACTGTGTGGAATTCCTGGGGGAAAACTTGGACTTCTGTTGAGTTCAAAGTCTCCAGATTGCAGGGGATCTGCAGGCTTCAAACTTTCCGGGAAAGCATGCCCCGGACCTAGCAACTGCATGCTTACGGCACGCGCCAGCCGCCTCCGTATTTGGAAAAGGTTCACATCTTCAATGACCCACGCATCCCTCCACATGCATATGGGCTGGCCACGGGCCTGAGCCTGAGGATCAATACGTTACATGCTGTGTCCATGTATATAAGTTCATGGTGGGGCTCCATACCATTGAACGGATTATACGGATAGTCAATTTCCATCCAGCACTGTTTACGTATATACGTGCGTATAAGGAACAATGTCATGGACACGATGCGTCACGCGTCAATAGTCCCCGCACTGTTGTACTGAGCTGCATGCCATGTATGTCGAATTTGTCGTAGCTACATCATGAATGGTCTGGCGCTTGGCTAACAATGTGTTGTGCTTGGGCACACGGAGGTGTGTCATTTCGTGAAGGTACGGGAATGACGGTTCCCGAAAGCAGCGACCACCATCTTAGCAGTGTCTTGTACCCTGAATTCTAAGGGCATAGGGAGAGGAGGGGGTTTGTGTAGAAATGCTACAGTTCGTACGATAGTAAACGTTGCAATTTAGTGTAAGTGTTTCTTATTGTTACTTATGTTTTCCGTAAGAGTGATTCTTTGTACACATACCAGTTCCACGAAACTAATGGATGCTTCACTTTGGGTCTGCTTCCAGTTTATTTTTCTCAGTACCCAGCATGATGCTTTTGTTAGGTGGACCAGAGGGGTTTCAAATTAACCCCCTTTCACAAAATTTTAGGTTAAATAGTGATAGGTCAAGTTTTTGACTAGTTCACTAAATTTTAGGGAATAGCTAACTTAGGCTAATACTACTAGCCTTTGAAGCAGAACAGGGCTGTGTGTTACCTTACATGCCCTAAGCTCATTTCACTCCACATCACAGCCCTTGCCCCGCTAACACAGGGAATCCCGTCATTAGGCTTTCACAACAAAATACGTTCTAAACTGGTAAATATTACACACATCAAACTTATGTTACCAGAAAATGATGTGCAAGTGACTTTCAATCAAAAAGTTACCAATAAATTGGCTTTCATGGGCAGTCTGAGGTCAAAATGCAGCAAAATGACACTTCGATTCTGGTTAGATACTCCTTCGTTTGAATGAACCCTCATACAATAAGTGTTTCTACATGAACATGAAAATTGTCAAAAATCATTCCTAGAACTTTGTAACCATTTCACCAAATCGATAACTTCAACAATCATTCCACCTAATGAATGCAATTTTCTTATGAAAAAATGTTGTTTGTTCGTATTTAAAGCTTCTAAATGTTTTTGAAATGGTTGAAACGTTGTAAAAATTTCTCCAAGTGTAAAACTTTTTGAATAAGTGGAAACCCCTGGTATGACCTTTGACCCGAGGTGAATATCACGAAGACGACGGATCCTACTATTCCGCGCGCTGACACCCGCTGGTAGGCCCTGTCTTGAGTTCCACGCGTTGCTGTACAATTTGTACGGCAGCACGTGGAACTCAGTCGTACGACAGCGCATGCCGTTTCACGGAACTAGTGGAAAACTCAGGGATCCATTCTAACATGTGTAATGAATAGCAACATTTTGCAAACAAAAGTTAAAATATTGGCACAATGGTCCTTTGTATTTTACTTCCTAATCAGTAATGATAACATGATTAATGATAGCATTTAATGAAATTAATATCAGTGTTAACTAAATTAACATCGAGCGTGTCAGCCCACGTCCTGGTACACAAGGCATAGCCAGGCCTGTCAGCGCTTGCTTTAGTAAGATCGAGGACCGATTCCTTAGTTGTTCGAAAGCTTGCAAACATGGCGCATTGAGTTAGTGTTACGTTCAATTTTTCGAGGCAAAATACACCATTATAACATCGAATCTGGGTGAACAGCTTATGCAGAAAGGTGGATGTGGTGCCAGAGGTCATCTGTGTAAAGTTTGGTGAGAAAACATAGTAATTTGTGAATGTGAAGCGATGACGACCCTGGCCAAGGTCGTCTAGTGATGGGGTTCCGTGTGTTATCGGGGCAAGGGCTGTGATGTGGAGTGAAATGAGCTTAGGCCATGTAACGTAACACACAGCCCTGTTCAAGGGCTAGGCTAATACTAGCCTAGCCCTTGAACAGGGCTGTATGTTACCTTACATGGCCTTATCTCATTACACTCCACATCACAGCCCTTGCCCGGCTAACTCAAAAAACCCATCATTAGGCTTTCAGGACAAAGTGCGTTCTAAACTGGTAAATTACACACATCAAACTTATATTACCTCAAAATTACGTGCAAGTGACTTTCAATCACAAAGTTATCAATAAATCAACTTTCATGGACAGTCTGAGGTCAAAAGGCAGCAAAATGACACTTCGATTCTGGTTAGATACTCCTTCATTTGAATGAACCCTCATACAATAAGTGTTTCTACATGAACTTGTAAATAGTCAAAAAATCATTCCTAGAATGTTGTAACCATTTCACTAAATCGATAACTTTAAAAATCATTCCACAGGATGCAAATTTCCTATGAAAATTTGTTGTTTGTTCATATTTGAAGCTTCTAAGTGTTTTTGAAATTGTTGAAAAGTTGTCAAAATTTCTCTAAGTGTGAAAACAATTTGAATAAGTGGAAACCCCTTGTATGACCTTTGACCCCATATCACCAAGACGATGGGTCCTACTATTCCACGCGCTGGGACCCGTACAATTTGTACGGCAGCTCGTTGTACGACAGCGCATGCCGTTTCGCGGAACTAGTGGAAAACACAAGGATCCATTCTAACATGTGTAATGAATAGCAACATTTTGCGAACAAAAGTAAACAATTGGCACAATGGTCCTTTGTATTTTACTTCCTAATCAGCAATGATAACATGATTAATGATAGCATTTAATGAAATTAATATCAGCGTTAACTAAATTAACATCCAGCGTGTCAGCGCATGCCCTGGTACACAAGGCATAGCCAGGCGTGTCATCGTGTGGTTTAGTAGGATCGAAGACCGACTACTTAGTCGTTCGAAAGCTTGCAAACATGGCGCATTGAGTTCAATTTTTCGAGGCAAAATACACCATCATAACATCGAATCTGGGTGAACAGCTTATGCAGAAAGGTGGATGTGGTGCCAGAGGTCGTCTGTGTAAAGTTTGGTGAGAAAACATAGGAATTTGTGAACGTGAGAGATGACGACCCTGGCCAAAGTCAGCTAGTGATGGGATTTCTTGTGTTAGCGGGGCTAGGGCTGTGATGTGGAGTGTAATGAGCTTAGGCCATGTAAAGTAACACACAGCCCTGTTCAAGGGCTAATACTAGCCTAGCCTACTGTAGTTCCAGTGGCAAGGAGAATGGGGGCATATGACCCCACACTACAGTATAACCAGTCTGCATTTCGTGCACCCCAACATAAAGCACCTTTGTAAGCACTGACTTCTTCTTTGCTGAGGGCCGTGCAAGCTGTACTGCTCCATACTTGAAAGTAGGGCCTTTCACAGAAAGATCTTTGGCGTACAGAAATGTACGCCTAAAAATTTGGCGTACGGCATACCTGGCTGCAACAGGGAAAATTACAACAGTTGGCATACCATTGCAACAATTGGTGTGGCATACAATTCCAAGCACCTCCACCTTGGCTTGATTCTTTGGTGTATGGCCAATGTACTTTCCAGTGTGGGCACTGCTGGCGCATTGGTTTATCTCTGTTCTATGATAAACATACAGTATACTGTGCTACATATACAGCACTTGCATTGCCAATGCATTATGTACATGTAGGCTACATAGGAAATGCAACTTACTATGTGTACCATATACTTGTGCATGGGCAATTACACAGTAAACCAACACAGAATCATCACATATGCATATTTTGTTTTGTTAAGTAGTTCCATATGTTTTATTATGTTCAGGGCTAATCCTTAGATGTACAGAGATAGCCTAAAAAATTTCAACTTGCTCCCTCAATTTTGAAAAATATTTCTGTGTAGGCCCTATGGAAAATATAACTGGTGAACATTGACATACTTCAAGAAAAATAACGCGTGTAACACATTGACATACAAAATAGAAATGGCTATTATCGAGAAAGTTTATTATGTACATACTGTGTGACATTTTTTGAGGATAATATGTAGCATTACTTTATAACTATCCCATTGGGGGCACTCTTTGATCAGTATTAAGCTCGGGAGACCATAAATTGTAAGTGTATGTCAATGTTACACCCGTTATAGAATTGTGTTCGCCTGTTATTAAAAGTGCTGATAAACTGCAGGAATAAAAAAAAGTTTACCATATACGGTCCTTGCTTTATATACCTAGAGGTTACTGTGTAATTGCCCACATACATTGCCAATGTACTGTGACCATGTACGTGTCATGTACATATACATGAACTCCAATGTCTCTTAAAGGCTGCTGTATAGGAAGACAGTTTAGCTGCTGCATTTTTTGGATGGCACATGTTTGTTAGGGTTGGGTGGTATACCGGTACTGTTATTAGTTTTGCTGTCCAGTTGATCGTTTGCACCAGGCTGCATCATTCACATACTGTACATTTGCAGTATGTGATGTGTGCTAGTTGTTCTTTAAAAACACAGTTGTCTGCATGAAACCTTTCTTAGGCAGACAAAAGTAGGGATACCTGAAATGCATGCACCATAAAAGTTCGACTGTACATAACACAGCAGCATGAAACAATTAACATAATCTGCTATTTAATCTGGCGTGTGTAAGAATTAGTTTTCCAGGAATCATGAAAGCAACTGAACATTATTTGTGCGACAGGAGCATGCAAGTACTACAGTACCTCATGGTAGAAGCCAAGGCACGGAACAGGACAATGTTGGTTACTGGGCGGGAATTAAAAATGTTGAAATTGATCAAAGTAGAAATGTATGGATATATTTTAGTTACTGTAAAGGTTTGGATGAGATACCGGAGTATTAATTACAAATGTGCTTGACTGTAAAGGAATACATGTGGTAAATAAGTCAGAGCTGAGTTTCCTGCATGGTTATTAACCCACTCAAACACCCAGTTGCATTAATGTGCAGGAGATGGGGGCAGTGCATGGCTTAAGTTCCTTCCCACCCTACTTCCCTCCCAGAGAGTTGAGAACCGGTACTGATTCAATACCGGTACAATGCTTCAGTACTGGTTCTATGTGTTTTACAGTACCAGTACCAATATTGGCCTAACCCTGATGGTTATATTATGGGAGTTTTGTGCATTCCAGCATTTTTTGTAAATTACAGTATGTCAGTCAATAAGCTCACCCTTCCAATCAAATAAGTCTACAAGGTAAATGTGTCATTTGTCAACTTTATTCTGATATGAAACAGCTTTAGTGAGATAAAAAATAAAGAAAGAAATGATTGATTGCATTTGGACTCTAGTATGAAGATTTCATCTTGTCCTTAAGTTTCACACATCATAAATTTAAAAAAAAAATTTAATAGTAAATTGGAATGCTTCTTAATTTGTCAGACCTTGCTGAAAATGATGGTTTGGGAATTTTCAAGTCTTTAAATGGGTTAAACCTGACGGGACAGAAACTTTTTTTCTTTTCTTTTGCAAATTTGATGGTGTTTCTACCAAATTGTTCTTTTTTCTTTTCTGGCCTAGGAAAATTTTCCCTGATTTAACCCCCAAAGATAGCACTGGCTAAAAGGGAAAAGAGTTTTACTGTAAACATCTCTTACGCCCAAGATAGTATTCATCAACATATATATCATTGTAGAGGTCCTAACATGAAAACTGTTTGGATTTATACAGTACAGCACACCAGAAAGCACTGACTAAAAGGGAAAAGAGTTTTAAACATCTTTCGTATGCCCCCAAAGTGTAAATCAACATTAATATTATTATTGAGGTCTAACAGTGGTAAAAATTATTGGAATACAGCACATCAATTTCACCCTACAATGCTACCTCCCTTTTAAGACAAAAGTTTTAGACCTCTTGTCCTCATAGCTAAATGCTCTTTACATTCCTCAGCACTGCAAACTGATACAACATGCACAACATGTTACAGTCTGCCAGTAACTTGACCAAAAAAATGGTGGATTTGTGAGACTACTCCCTCAGCTTATCATGCTGTACAGTATATCCAAACAGTTGTATGTGTACAGTATTGCAGTAGAAATTGATGATTTATTGTACACTTTAAATCCTAAATGATCTCAATTGAAGGGAAATTGACACCAAAATAGATAAATTCTGTAATTCCTTGAGATCAGTCATAACTGTTACTTTTGCAAGAATTTAGAGGCTGATACTGGACTTTGCATCATGATTCTTAGTTTTTCACCCTCACTGTCCATACTGTATGGTCCACTCAAATAAGTCATTTGAATTGTTAACTTCATTTTTAGTGGCTTTTGATTCCTTGCCAAAGGCGGGCAAGGAATTAGCGATGGTGATGTTGTGTGTGTGTGTGGGTGTATATCTGTGTGTACCCATAGTGTGTATTAATTAGCCAATTGATGAGCATGTGAACCCATAAATGATACCTTGCTGGGTATTTAAGTCGCTTACGAGAACTACAGCCCTGCACTGCTCTCCTCCCTCTCTCACTGGAAGATTCAGGCACTGCAATTAACTCTGTCACGTGGTTTGCAAGAGCCTGTCCTTGCTCCCAGCATTCACGTGCTGCATGATATAAATGGCAAAAAGGGAATTCCAACCATTTCCTTATAGGGAATTGTTCTCTGTACCAACCCTGTAAGGCATCAAGTATAGGTATGTGCTGTACTGTATGCATGTGTCTGTATATGATGCTTTTGCTTGTAAAAACACAATATCTCAAAAAGGGTGAGAGTGACTAATCTCATATTTGGTGTGTGGGTGGACCATCTTGAGTACAGTAGATGATCCCTATTGTTTTTGTTGGAGGTAAAAGGTCATTTGGGGCAAGGAGAGGTCAAAAGATCAAAACCTTTGAAACCCAATATCTCAAAAAGGTAGATGTGTTTGAGCTCATATTTGGTGTGTAGGTTGGTTGTATTGAGTAGATGATTTTGAGGTCAAAAGTCATTTGGGGTCACAAGAGTTCAAATGGTAAATTTCTTAGAAGTTGTTTGTAAACACAGTATCTCAAGAAGGGTAAGTGTGACTAATCTCATATTTTGTGTGTAGGTTGGCTATCTTGAGTGGGTGGTCCCTACTGTTTTTGTTGGAGGTCAAAGGTCATTTGGGGTCAAGGGAGGTCAAATGGTCAAAATCTTGTAAACTCAATATCTTAAAGAAAGTGCATGTGGCTACGCTCATATTGGTTTGTGGGTTGGCAGTATGGAGTTGATGATCCCATTTGATATTTGTTAAGGTCAAAGGTCATTTGGGGTCAGCAGTGTCAAAGCCTGACAAGCTTGCTTGCACAGTATTAGAAGAAAGGTAACTTGTAGGATCCTGATACTTGGCATGTAGATGGTACTGTACATAGTGAATAAATGATCCCTATGGTTTTTGGTGGAGGTCAAATGTCATTTGGGTTCACAAGGGGTCAAAGTCTAAATGTCATGTTTACACAATTTTTCATGGGTTGAGTCACATAGTATGTGGATGTGATATAGTGAGCAGAACCCAAGTTCTAAGTGGTCAAAGGTCATCCAGGATCTCAATGTAGGAAGGTTGGATGGCTTACATGTATACTTTGTGGGTACATTAACAAGTACTGTCAATTTGGAAAAAAGCTTACTTTTCAGCTACAAGGAATCACTAAGCCTTTGGGTTTCTGTTTCCTTTTTGCAGTCTGATGGCATTGTAATTTAACCTCTTTCAAAACAGTGTTACAGAATATGCCTAGGAGTTTCTTATTTTATGTTTTAAGTATTTTAGTGTAAATTTTGTTTACTGCATAGTGCATTTCAACTTCCTTAATCATGAGAAATGTTGGTTTGGATACAAGTACTGACAAAATACAATTACAGGGCTCTGATTGGGTTTACATACCCAATCACTTGAACAGTTTTAGGGTAAGGGTTATGCTTGCATAGTAATGAGGTTAGGGTACAGTGGTTACGCATAGTAAATAGGGTTAAGGTTATGTCCATGCATAGTAAAACTTAGGGTGTCCATTTGTCTGGCTTTTTGAGCACCCTGCCCTCCTTTTGGGTTCACACAGCGCCAGACGTTGAAATTCCTTCATTTTTAAAATTGTAACCTAACACTTCTCAACAATATGCAGTGTGGACCAGCCCAGAGTCTAGATGACAGACAATGTGTTATGTGCATCAGTCATGCCTTTCACGTCTGCCAAACAAGTAGGTTGTGTATAGTACATTAGGAGGCTATGTGTAAACAATAGAAATGCGGAATGAAATACAAGCTGAATAATGTAGGAGACTCATACATTCGTAATACTATCAAGCGATGCATAAATTTTTAGAGTTCAACATCCCATTTTCATGACTGTAATCATGAAGCTTAGAACACCAGGAAGGGCCGTTTCCGGCCATCTGGGGGGTTTGTAAAGGTCAAAAATTTTCTGGTACACTACGCACCAACTCATGGTGGCGCTCCACTTAGATAGTAGCTAAGGTTGTCCTCCTTTTCTGTCATGAAGGAACGGACAAACTAGAAATACTAGGTTAGGGTTAAGGATACTGTACGTATATAGATACATACCTTTATGTGCATACTGTACTGTGCAGTACCTATGCATAAGTAGGCATGCCCACTTCTGGGTACGGAAACCCCAAGAGGTTTCCGTACCCAGACTGAGTCGACCATTAGCTTCTTCCCAGCATATTTGTTTACTTTTACCTGTATCATGGATGGTGTTTTACACAACTTAAAATTCACCTCTTAATTCACTGAATACAAGAGTTTAGAATTTCATGTGAACATGTGGACATTAAAATTAAAATGTACCTCAATTAAAAAAACTCAAAATATTTAAAAAGCTTGAAAAGTGAATTTGTACAGTCCAATTACTATCTTCATAGGACATTCTTGAGCTGAGATATAAAATGCTGAAATTTATTCACTTCCAAACAAATTAGTTGATTGCAGCGCAATACTGTAATCTCTGACTTTCTTGTTGAACAACTCACACTACCTGCTTTGTTTTCCTTTAAAATTTAAAAAGTGTTTCGATGATTTTGAACACTTTCTGTTTGCTTGCATAGCATGTTGCACAGAGAGGGCCTTTTAAATTACATCATCCCCAAAAGAGTAAGAGTGCTATAACACCTTGGCACAAGGTGCAGTAAATTTCAGGAAAAACAAAAAAATACAAAGATTGTAATTTTAGTTGTACAACAATGACATCACAAATTATTGCGCATTTTAATTTGAGTGAATGAACTTCAACACTTTATATCTCAGCTCAAGAATGTCCTATAGAGATGGCATTTTGTGCATTTTAATTTGAGTGAATAAACTTCAACATTTTATATCTCAGCTCAAGAATGTCCTATAGAGATGGGAGTTGGACTGTTAGAATTCCTTTTCCATACTTTTTTATAAATATTTTTAAATTTTTTGCCTTGAGGTATAATTTAAGAAGATTTAAGGCTGAAGGACCCTACTTAATAGCCAACATTAATAGCCAACATTACGAGCTGTTTGGATTGGTCATAGATTGGTTTATACTAATTAATGGCATCCCTAAATATTATACAGTAAATACTTAATGCCGCTAGACATACTGTAAAACAAAGAACAGAATTACAGTATGATAATTTGGGTAATTTTGGGCCCATTTTGTCACACAAGCAATTACAGTAAGCCAATGGAAGGACTCTATGCATGAACAGAAGTTTGTTTACACCAATTATTCCTTTTGCATAAATTGTGTTAATATTTAATGAGTTAAAATCAATCTTACTGTCACTACGTGTGAACAGCTAATCTTTAATGACGTCAAGTAATTTTAAGTTACTTAAAGGAATTTGTTGAATATATCAAAACACTTTAGGTAAGCCAATGAATGACAATGTGACGCAACTGAAAACCTGAGCAAATAGAACTTTGATCTGTACATTAGATGGGGAAAAATTTAACTGTAAATTCCACATGCTGCCAAGTTGATGTTGCAATCCTTCTAAGAGAGAGCTGTAACATTTTTTAAGTAAATCTCACTAAGGATAGACCTATAGATTTAACTGCTATTTGAGTTTACAAGTTGTAGAGAGTTGTACATCAAATTCCGTAACAATGTTACGTTTTGCTCCTACAGCAAAGATGGGGAGAGGTAGTCGGATTGCTACTCTGTTGTTTAGTACCAACAAACACTGCTTCATTACTCTTCCAGAAGAATGGAGTAAAGAGTTCAGCTCCTCTCAAGAGGTACAGTATGTCTTCAAGTTGAAATATTTTTGTAGTCTAATTGTTTATTTTGTGTGGTAGTAATTAGAATCTTTCATTAATAGTGTAGCACTTTAGACCTGATAAACCTTGCATTGTTTTACAAATATCAAGAATATTTACCCTTTCCCAGAGGCAGTCTTCCCACTGTTTGCACCAGGTACTGTATGCAGCATGACATCACGACAAGCAATCCATTTCTTGTTGAAGAAGAAGAATTGAGTTGAAACATGTTACCCAAAGACACAGCATAATGATTCTGGCAGGATTTAAACCAACAACCTTTGTATTGCTAGTCGGATGCCATGGCATTAGTACACCTTGCTCTCATATATTGCACATCTTGGTTTCCTAACCTTGAGATTGTGACCCAGGTCATGGACCTAGAGCTCATTTTGAGGCCATCCCAAACTAATTCCAATATATCTGAAAATTTCAAAATCAAAAGTTATATCTCTGATCTCTGATCTCTGATCTCTGATCCAGTAATTCTGTTATATAAATACATTGAACCGACTTGCTAAACCAGGCATATAGTACCTTGTATGACTTTGTGAGGTCAAAGGCAGTTAATATTGCCCAGTGTTATCTGTGCAACCATCTTGCTGTCAAACTACAGTAGAAACAGTAAGTGATGATGTGGAAATTTGTGATTTTTAGGGTGTACATTAATTGGGGTCACTGTCTAGTGCTTTTACTTGAAATGGGACCCTTATTGTACGGATACTGTACAAATCTTAATCAGAGTGTGATTTTCTGCAAACCTACTGTAATGAAGAAGAGAATAGACTGATATAAATCTAGTAAAGTTAAATAAAATGGCACTCCTAAAGTTTGTGAGGAGTGTGAATTTGTAGCATACCTAGAAAATCTAACACTCAATGTCTGTAGATACTTTGCTCAAGAGGTACATTTTACAATACAGGTGAATCAAATTTTCTAGTGGTTTAAAGGCTACTGGTAAACTTGTCTTTTAAGGTACTTTCCTAACACTTATGTAGTTTGAATACTGAATGTAAAGGTAAGTACAGGTCTGTAAATATTTGAACTTTCGAATATCTTTTAATACACACTGTTTGAAGAAAGCAGTGACTCCCAAGTCTTTGTTGCATGGCCCCTGTGTAGAGATCAAGTACTGTATTGTACTGTATGCATACTTGTATAATAGTGTAACACGTTCTTGCTATGACTTACTGTAAGGCAGGTCTGTGTTTAACTTATGTGAATCTTTATTTTACCCTATATGGCAGTCAGAGAGCTGTATAGAATTGAGACATCAGAGTAGGCTTGCATAATTTCATCATACTGGTTTTATGAATTATAATTCTTTTCTATACTGATGTATGTAATGTCCTTTTCATCTTGCCAAACTGGAAATTTTAAAAGTAGTGTTGTCTATGTACGGAATTGCTTTATTTGTTTGTAGCAAAAGTGAAGTGGTCACCACCTTCTGTAATCCTATTGTCTTTGTTACAATGTCATCTAGTGATGGTTTTATCCTTTCTCTACAGATCATTGTCTTTGAGGCTCAGTGGGGGGAAAAGAAGAAAGCTTTCTTCTCCTGGAATGGTGATTTTGCCGTTAGCACTCCTGCTGTGTCCTCTGGTCCTGTTGTACAAATAAATGGACTTCTTGCTGACAAGGCAGGTCTTAAACATGGTCAAGAGGTTTGTACTGTGCTTCATATGAATTTATATCATTTATATTTAAAATTGGCTTTTTTAAGCATAACCTACACAAAGTCGTTAAAGGGGAAAAGCCATTGTACCAGATCTGTGGTGGTAATTACTAAAGCATCCCAATATGTCCAACAATATAATAGCAATGTAAGGTGGCCCAAATTGCCTGAGGCAGTCCCTCAGGATGTGTGTATTTAGTTTTCAGAATGCTATAGCTCTGAAATGTTGCCTGGATTCTATTTTTCAAAACCAGTTTCCAATGTGCAGTTCACAACCTTAATGTACAGTATAGGCAACTTCATGTACCTGTTGTTATGAACAGTAAATGATTTAATAACATTTTGTTTAACTGTTTCTATGGAGATGCTTTATTCTAGAAAACACCTGTCATAATATGGTTTCAAAGTACAGCAGATTTTTTTATTTTATGTTTATCATTGACAGTATTATCCTTAATTATTGGAATTGTTGGTTTTCAGAATAAACCTATTTTGCTGCTAAGCAATGCATTTATGCATAGTTTATTGGGACTGATGGGGATTTATTGGTCTGCACTGCTTTGCTCTAATTCGGCTCTCTGTTGTAGGTTGTACCATCTAGATGTGTGAAGTCTAAAACTATATATGGAGTATTTCATTTGTTGTTGATGTTCTACATGTAATATACTGTTGATTAAAGGCCCAGTTCTCTCACCCCAAACATTGCCAATTCTCCTAACCTTCTTACTGAAGCCCCTCCCACAATTGTCTGAAATTCATCCTCATCAAGATACAATCTTGGTTTATTGCTTCAAGGTGAGTATAGAAAAACTCAATTTATATAATCAAAACACTCTCAGTACTTTTCATGCTGTGTGATATAAGCTTTGGTACTCTGCATTGTTTGAATTAGCTGTCAATCAAAGAACTGAGCCAATTGAGAATTTTGGTACTCCCGTACCAAAATTGTAGTTTGGGGTGAGAGGTTTGGTCCTTTAAGTCTGCAAAAAGCTGGACCCAAAGATGTATTGCATCTTTTCCCAGCTAGAAATGTTTAGCCTTCAGGAGTCCCCAATTAAGTATTTACTGCTGGACAAGCCAGTGAGTCACAACTGGAAAAAAGCCCTATTGGTTCAAGTCAAGCAGACCACAGCCTTTTTTCCAGTTGTGGCTCACTGGCTTGTTTTCCCAGTGCTCCATCACGCACAACGGCAGTAGGTTCCATTTTTAGGGTCTTTGGTATGACCCTACCTAGGAATCGAACCCGTGCCTTCCGCGTGAGAGGCAGGTGCTGTACCGTCAGACCAAACATCCGGTCTAGCATGTATAGGGTTAGTGTTGTTAGTTTCGGGCAACTTTCATTGGGGTGATATTAGGTTAAGACTGTAACAGTGGTTTACACTTTAATTTAGAGTGGTGGAATGGACATGTTTTCTTACAGAGTGTGCAATTTCTGAATTTTTGTTGCTCATACTGTGATACAAGATGCCAGCAGGCACTGGGACCTGGGGCACATTATTTTCCAAGCCCTGTTTAGTTGTAGGCCTATTATTTGAAGAGATTCAAATTTAGAACTTCTTATTTCAGTTATTCTGGATACTCTAACACAGTATGAAATTATAATACAGTATTTAATTCATATGACGATGGTTTTATCTGAAGCATTACCCTACAGCTGCAGTAGGTTGTCCCCAAAGCTGCTTTTTATCATGACCTTTGCAAAAGTTACGTTAAAAAACAAGAAACAACAAAAAAAAAAAACCATTTAGGTCTACTTATAGTTCATTTCGCAATAAAACTGAACATTTCCAGTGTCATTGTACAATGGACTGTACAGTACATCAAAAGGTGTACAGTATAGCCTATTTAAGTACAGTAGTATGAATGTTAAATGATTACAGCCTATTGAAAATGGGAACTAGACCACAGATTTTATTTATTTAATCCTGAAGCTATTTAGCTATACATTTTCTCTTTTGTTGATTCCTAACTTGGGTTCCTTTCAAGTTTATCCATTCTTGAGAAATAAGACCGTATGTTTTTGTATGTACTGTAATGCTGCTATATTTTGGAAAAGCAGAACTATGTACAGTATGCACAACTTATTGGACATAAAGGTAGCACTGTATACTTACAGTAGAACTGTGAATGACTTCATATATGGTACCAGGGCTGGAATTAAGGTTGGAGGAGGGCACAACCATTTGGCCTAGGTCATTCATTAATTTTGGAGGGCACCACAGCCATCAGGTAGGGCACCAAGGCCAAATATTTTTGAATGGCAGGGCACCAAGGCCATTTTTGGAGGGGGTGTTTTTATCAGAGTGTTGCACAGCACAGCGGTATACCAGGGTTTTCCCTGGATTTAGAATTGAACGTCGCGCATCTAATGCATCCATGAGTGGATCCCCGGCCTGGGGGGGTAAATTTTGGGACGTATTCAAGTCCCTAGACGCAAAATGGTGACACTTTTGAGGCAAATTAGTCAACACAACTTCTGTAAGTTGACGCCAAAATATTGGCACTAAAACTCACATTCGTATTTATTTTGATGTACTGATAGCGTTAACATTGGCTTTATATCACCGTAATTTCTGCTTCAAAAGTTTTGGTTCATCGGTTTTGGTTCATCGGTATCACTTTTGTAGGCGTAATATTTTCACTTCAGAAGTGGAGATACAAGTCACCGTTAAAACAGTACTGTAGATTTGTTTGCAGTCGATGTCACATGCTCTTTAATAATTTAGTTCTTAGGCCAACATCATGCTTATTTTGTTTTTCATCCCCCAATCATGTCGGAACATTTGCATTTTTTTACTGCACTGGGTAGTAGTGCCGTCATGTAATGTAGTTACTCTCCTGCTTTAACAAACCCGATGTAGAACAATCATTCAGTTCATGATAATCTTAGCCGTTCTGGGAAGTCAACAATTGCACACGGTTAACGTATCTTATGGTTCCTTTCGGATATAAATATCCCCGTATATTTTAAGCAGTCCTTGTCCAAAACTTACATCTTGTTAAAAAAGAATCTGCCACTGAAATGCAGGTAAGTCAGATCCCCCAAAAATCCACGTATGGAGAGATTTGTGATACCGTTTCATGGTGAATTTGGCACGGGGCTCGCCCCGCTGCGATAGTTGGCTATATAAGCATGGGAAGTGCGATCGTCGTAACACAAACTCAACGGGAAGCTTGTCCTGAGACCAAGTATTTTCACACACTAAATCACATAGGGGAAGGCGTGAGTTGTGATTGGCTGGCTAGAATCAATGCAATTGAACCAATCACGATGCAGGGACCAGTTCAAATTTTGAAATGGATTCTACACGTATGATGTCACCAAGCAAAACATGATGCCTCGTTTGGTGGAGAAAACGGACATGCACGAAAGTCTACTGCACGCGTGGGCCAAGAATTTTGCTGCATGAGACCACTGCATCACTATTTTTGTTTGCAATGACATCGCATGACAACATTGCTTAAGTCCTACTGTTAATAACATTACGGAAGGAATGCTAGAAATGACTTAATTTATGCAAGAAAGTAACCACGGAACTTCGTAAGATTCTAGGAGCTACGTGTACAAAATGTGCACAGATATGTATGCTAAGCTTGGGGATTTGAAAAAGGTGAAACACTGCAGCTCGATAGTCTGTTGTATGTACAATGTGTTTTGTGCAGAACAGTTTGTACAACAACTTACGCGTCGCTTTCTGTGAGAAAGCAAGGAAAACACATTGAAAGCAATTCTAAATCTAATTCCATGTAATACTACAGGGTTATAACGGAAAATATCAAATGATCACTTCCATGGCGGGGGTAAAATTTTACGTTTGTGGTTATCAATGCACCCCGTTTTGAGGGGAAGTTAAAGGATTGAGTTAACGAGAGTTTTAAGAAACTAAGGGCAAGTTTCCAGCAGTCTGATTCGATCGCGCAAGTTGCGTATCGAGTTCATTTAGTATCCTTTTTGCTGTGGTATTTAGGATATTTTATTGGAATCCTGATGAAATTTTTTCATTCAGATGGGAAGGCATGACGGCCACGTACTTGCGGGCACAACGGCCTACGTGGCGGTGAGAAGTGGCTGTTTTTGTAGGGCACCACGGCCATCCCCTTGGGCACGACGGCCATGGCCGTCGTGGCCGTCGTTTAATTCCAGCCCTGTGGTACTGTTGTACAGTTACGTGCATCTGTATAGTAGGTGCATACACTCCTAATTCACAATTTCACTGTGTACAGCAGAGTACACTAACATTCTACATTTTCTCATTATTCCATAACTAGCAGACACCCATCGATTGAACCAGAGGTTTCACCCTGTGGCAATTTACTCTGAATGCTTTAAGTCTATGAAATATATGTTTAGCCTATGACTCTTGAATGCATATAAATGTTTTTTGTTGTATGTTTTATAATGTATTCATTGAATATCAGGTGCATGATACTGTAGCTGCCAAAAAGCACAAATTTAGTACTGTATATATATACTGTATTGCTCACAGTGTACAGCTTTACAAGCAATGGAGAAGGGGAAACAAGTTGGTGAGACCTACTTTAAAAAAGGAAAAGCTATGACAGACCTGACTTACAGTGAACCAATTGGTTAGAAACTGAGCCATTAAACTCAAATTAAAAACTACAGAAACACAGTATGGGCAGTATATACGTACAATACATTCATAAGATTTATGTGACAGTAATGTTTGTGTTATAGTGGCTCGGTTGTATTAATGTTATAGTGTTCAATAGCATACACCAGTACATACTGTACTGTACCTGACCTTATTACACAATCTTGAGTTGAACTTTGAACTACAGTATGAACAATACAGTAAAACTTACATATATATGTCACATGGGAAGAGGACTTTATTGTTACGTTAAAACCATAATTTGTTTACGTTTGCCAATGGCATTGTTATTTTGCTTCTGTTAATTATTTGGCTGGTTGCATTGCCTCTGATCGGTCTGCAATAATAAATGTAAGTCTCATACTGTGACCAAACAGCCTCTTTCTTTCCCATTCATTTACAACCACACAGTTGCCACTTTGAGGAGTACCACCTGGTAGCTTTATATAGTCCTCATCCATGCATAGTGGGAATCTCTCAGGTGGCAATATTTCTGACAGGACTGACAAGACAGAAATTTTTCAGGTGCAAACTGTGTTTCTATGAATTCTGGAAGGTGGGGGGGGGGGGGAGGGTTACAGGTGGATGCAGTTACATGCAGTATTGTGCCAAAAGTGTACAGTACAGGGTATGTGGTCAAGTAGTCAAAGCATGCAAGTTTCACCTGGGAGGTCTTGGGACTCCTTGCTGCGTCATACGAAAGATGTTAAAAATGGAACCTATAGTACTGCCATTGCGCTTGGTACTCAGCATAGGCAATGGAGCAGCAAAAACAAGCCAGTGAGGCACTATGGAAAACATCCACACTTAAACCAGTGGTTATAAACTGAGCCGAAAAAACCTAATCTAACTACAGTAAGCTATGTAGTTTTGACAAAGTTACAATGGCAAAATATCATGGAAGCGACCAATATTGTATCTACAGTAATTACTCCTCCACTGAAGGTATAGTACATTGTGTAGAATGTAAGGTGTTTCCCCTGGGTTTTGTAGATTGTGACATGTTATTAGTCCATGTTAGTATTATATTAGTGTCTATAGCACAAACAGTTAGGCAGCGTACAGCTCAGATGTAAATGTTATGAAAATCTCAATTCTGCATCCTCTTGAAGAGAAGGAGCATTTTATATTGTGCAGAAATTCTCAGTGAGATGGTGATCTTACTGTAAACTTTAAAAGACCCTCTCCAAACTTTTAAAAGAATTTCAGGAGAAATTCCAGTACTTATGTTTTTGTGTGGTGCATGAAGAGCTTTTAGTAGGGTTGGGTGGTATACCGGTATTGATGTGAATACCAGTACTGGTGGTACAGGTTATAAAAATACGGAAGATATTAAGTGTGTTACTAATACTTGTTCTTCAAAAATTACCGGTATTCGAAAAAATTACCGTTACTCGTTTTAAACAATATAATTTTAACAAAAATTACTGTGTTAGGGTGTGTGGATGAGTAATTTATTTTACAAAACCATCAGTACCCTTGTGGAAACTGAAATGAAATTATCATACTCATACACCTAGCTGCATGAATGTATAGGATTAAGTAGGTGGCACGTGCAGTTCTGCTACCCGTGAGGTGAGAACCTGTACTGACCACAATACCGGTTCTGTGTGCTTTGTGGTACCGGTACCAATACTTCGTGGTACTGCCCAACCCTAGCTTTTAGAGACCCTGATGGTTGTAGTAGAAAGTCTGTTGGGAGAATTACACTCTGTGTGTGACATTTGATCTTTGCTAGCTGCTTCACATGATTGTAAAAACCCTTCCTGATTGCCTGGTTATTGGTAATTGTGGAATTTATTTTCATTGGCAGACACAAAACTGAAAAAAAAAATTATTAGAAAGCATTTGTAAAATTTAGAGTTTCTAATAAGCCCTTAATTTTTGTAATTGCTACAGTATATATACTGTACAGTATTAAGAGTAGAAAAGTCCTTTGAAGTATACTATACAGTAGACTTTTGGTTTCATGTTCTATGCAGTGCTTACATAAAGTCACCAAGTGTTACTTTATATATGAACCACAGACTTCCCATGCACATGGACAGAGCATGTAACGTGTATGTCCTATTTGTAGATTGTCGCCACCGTCTGGGGCAAAAAAAGGCACACAAAGATGGCCGCTGTATAATATTTTAAACAAAAGTTTAACTTGAATGGGAAACAATATCATATTCCTGCAATATGTGTAGTGATTTTGACCTTACTTTGTATTATTTTGAAGATATTTCAACGTTATTGCAAAATCTGTTGATTTACTTGAACAGGTCCAGACTTTCACTCAAAACCATAGCAGGTAGCCAATTCTTGCTACGACTTTTCGCACACAAACAGTACCGTACTGACAATGTACCGTGTTGTTTGCTCTGTCCATGTATAGGAAGTCTGTGATATGAACACTTTGGATCAAAGATATCAAGCATTTAGTCATTGCTTTATTTTTCTTGTTTTCAGATTGTTTTACAAGAACAGAATTATATTTCACCTTGTCAGAGGGTACATGTTGAACCGGCCACCGTAGATGACTGGGAAATACTGGTAAATATGAAAAGTCCAGTTCTTGAGGTTGGAAAAAAAAGATTAAGTAACATCATCCCAAGACTCAGAGTCTTGAGCACTTTAAAGCTGTAGGACACGGCCCATTACTTAAAAAAAAAAAGAGAGAAGTGGAAAATATTGTAAATTGCCTTCAAGGAATTGTTGTAGATCTTTAGACATAATCAATCTATTGTAAGAACAGAACCCAGTGAACTACAAATGCCCTCCATTTTTTTAAACCTTGCTTAAAGTTAGATCAAATGTGATGGGAATTCACACTTTGAGTTTATACTGTGCTTTATTGCAGCTTTGTCATTGCAGGAAGTATGTACATTAACAACACAGTTAACTGTTTGCTAGTATTGATGCTGTTAGTATCGATGCTGAAAGCACAAGTCTTGTCAAATAGTAGAATTTGAACAAAGCATTGCCCTGCATATAGCTGCATAGTGATGCATGGGATGAGAGACTTAAAGAAGGAAGAGGTATGATTCAGGAAGTGAAGATTGTTGGACTAGATGAGTCATAAACATAAGCTAGGGATGTAAAAATAACATCACTTATCAAGTAAATAATTTACATGTATTATCGAAGTATTATTAATCATACTGAGGAAGAATCTGTTTTGTTGTCACTTTCTGATCAATACTTGTTTAATAGTTGTCATGGTAACACTTTTGATGTTATGAGCATGTCATATTGAACATAGACAATGTGGTCATATAGAGAAGGTGGTTGACTGAGGGAGGATTTCTGTCACATACTTGTCAAAAAATGAGTCCAGGTTTAGGTATTTTCTATTGTATGAACTCTATTTTGTAATGTTGATATTCAAAATATCAGTGTGGAGACAGGGTTTGTAGGGTGCAGACTTACTGTATAGCTTAAGGAATAGCTAGCTAAAGGCTTTATTACAGTATTGTAGTTTCAAAATGGTCAATCACACAAAAAGGAAATAAATGTATACCCTTTGCAGTTTCAGTTTAAATTAGTGTATTTAAAATTACATGACGTAGCAATGATGATATTCCAACGGAGTATTCTGACCCTCTCCCCATAACCTGAGCAAAGTACAGTATGGGGAGGGCTTTGCATGCTTTACACCTGTAATACCCTCTGGAGGGGGGTGATGGTGAAGGGGTGGGGGTGGATGTAAGAAAATGAATTTTAGAAAATGTGAAGTTTTTGAGACACTTATCTAGAGAGAGTGCTCTCCACCTTACAGTATATTGAGTACTTTGTGGTTTACAACATGTAAAGGTGTTGCATAAAGCAGGGAGTTGTCAGGGAAGGAGATCCAACATTTATCGGTCCTTTTGACCAAGATGGTTGCCGACATTAAGCTGCTTATTGCTTTGCTCTTGAAACGTTTTTAGAGCTTGAAAGGTATTTGGTACTGAGACAATGGTTTTTGTCATCTGCTACATCTCAAGGCCTACCAGGATGATTTCATCCATTGCCATTACATTACCAGTCACCTTGGGAAAAGAATCTAAATTTTAAGCTTGCGTCGCTTGACGTCTCATCTAAAATTTATTCAGATAGATGTTGCCCGGATTTTTTAAAATTCTCCTCCGAAAATACTTGATTCTAATGGGGAAAATTATCAAAATTGTGATTGTTTTGTTAGGCTTCAACAGTGTGTAAAGGTGGCAACTCATTAGAATCTTGGACAGACAAAAAACGTATGGAAGTTAAAAGTTTAGAGACAGCCGTTTTACATAAAATCTTTATTAAAGCTTAGCAGTTGTCGGCAAACAGGTTGTACGTCAAAGAAACAGTTAACAATTGCTTTTGTTTCTGGATTACCTTGGTTGGAAAGAAGTAGGCCACCATTACAATGTGAAAGTCAGAAATGGCAAACCAATGAGAATAAAAGGACCTGTCAATCAAATTTTGTTACCTGAAAGGGATTAAAGAGTTTCAAGTACATATTGTCGGAGTATCTCCTTCCCTGATAACTCCCTGCATAAAGGAAGGTTTGGGATACTGTACTTGCTTTGAAATCCTGTAAGTACTCATACATGCATGGTGATTTTACTATTCTTAGTTGTCCTCTTGTT
This sequence comes from Holothuria scabra, assembly GCA_037179385.1. Taxonomy (NCBI): domain Eukaryota; kingdom Metazoa; phylum Echinodermata; class Holothuroidea; order Aspidochirotida; family Holothuriidae; genus Holothuria; species Holothuria scabra. The sequence goes on from CM074190.1 coordinate 37,258,749, forward strand.
GAAATCTGCAGGCATGTGCTGTAATGTATATATACATTACAGTTAACATTCGGATCTACACATTTTGTTGCAGGAACTCAACTCTGCTCAGGTGGAGGACAGATTATTGGACCAGGTCCGAGTTGTTTGGCCGGGGATGGTCTTACCAGTTTGGGTTGACAGAAAGATTTGCATTTTTCTAAAGATCAGTAAGTGATACTGTAAATTGAATGAGATTTCTCTTCTAAAATCTCTGGTCTAATTTCTAATGGATGCAGGAACAACCTCAATTTAATGAATACTGGAGGTGTTTGAGATCAAATTAGTTTTACCAAATTTACAACCAAGGCAGGTTTCCTTAAGTTATCAAATTATACTATGTGTCTCTTTAACAGATTCTGGTGTTGCTATGTCAGACTTATCTTTGCAGTTGAATGAGGGACATTTATTCTACTATTATACTCCCACTTAACATTAATTGCACATTTTACAATGCTAAACCAACTGTGAGTGGATGTTACTTAAACTTAGTAGTTATTAACAGTTTAACTGAGGTTCCTAGTTGCTTGAGGTCGGATAACATGAAGCATAGTGAATAAGAGAATCAAAGGGAAGTATAAGCCAAGGTTTAATTTTCATATGTTAAAGAAGAACAAAATCTACAAAGTGTGATGAAAGCTCAGTTCAAACATGTATTTCTTGAGACATCAGTAAATGAAGTTACTAAGGTTTATGTTCTAGAGGGATCTTTAATAAGGGCAGCAGAGGTTATATCACTTCTTTGCATTGACAAGAAAGGCTTTGTTTCCCTTTGTTTTTTCTCAGAATAGGACCTCATTGTGGTGAATGCAAAGTGTTAAGTTCTGAGGCCTCGTATGCAATCATATTCTGATAGTGTGAATTGTTGAGGAGAAAACTGGCTGTACATTTTTAAAAAAAAAAAAGGAAGATACTGTCTATTAATGTGAGGACATGATGTCATATGTGCTTGCTTTAAGTTCACTTTTTGTTAAAAATGTGACAACTTTACCTGATCATATCTTGAGAACCACACATTGTAATTAAATGAAAATTCCATTGGAATGCTTAGAATAAGTATTCCTCAAACATATTATAACTTGATGTGGCCTCGAACCCTTCTTTCAACAGAATATCATTCTTTCCATTCACCTATTTCAATTTTCTCTTTAGCCTCAACAGAACCGGCAGCAAACTGTGTCCGATTGGACCCTAATACAGAGTTGTTTGTTTTGCCCACTACAAGATTAGTCAAACAGCAATCTCCACAACCCCCAATGGGACTGTCAGATTTTGTACCAAACACAAGAGTAAATGAAATTACTACTTCAACATGTAGTAATGACTCAGTATCAAGTAAATCTACAAACTCTGAATCCTTAATTGGTAGTAGTGCCTCTGGTTACATAAGTGATTTTGACTCTGCCCTCTCTGCTGATAGTCTTGACTGGACTCGAAAATCTGGCAAAGGGTCTTCCTTCAGTGACAATGGCACTGTCATAAGTTCTTATCCATGGGAAGTGGAAGAAGCCAGTATCTTGCGGGAGATTCCACTTGCTTATAGGGTGTGGCATGTAGTCAGTACTGCTTTAACTCTTCCTAGTTCAGTAAATGAAACAAACCTTCTGGACACGGAGGAGGATGCTCGACGTAAAATGGTGCAAGAATTTTGGAGTGAGATGAGGGTAGTCGCGAGAGTAGAGCCATTGTTTACAAAGAAACTTGATGCCAAAGAAGATAAAATGCAGGGTGGTAGGTTGACTATTCAAGGGGGTGGGCCAGTTATCAGTACTTCAGTGGAAACTCAACCAGGGCTAACAGAAATAACTCCACATGGATGGGGAGGTGCTTTAAGTGCCAGAGTTTTAGAAGGATACCATCAACCTTACTCTGCCCAGGCTGCATTCTCAATGTTAATGCAACCAACTACAGTCTATTTGTCTTCCAATGGTGGATCAGAAATTCTGTCCCAGTATGCTGAGGAACTTGAGCAGGACAACCGAAGTGATTATGTCAACTTTTTAGCATTTTTGACAAAGTTACCCTCCCCCTTGGAAAAAGCGATGGAACTGAAAGAAAAATTAGCTGCAAGCCCACCAAAGACAGATGAAAAACAGGAAAAAGAACCATTCCTGGAAAACAACAGCAAAAGTACTCCAATTAAACCATGTGTGGTCAGAGTAGTGATACATGGGAATGAACTACAGGAACACTGTAAAGGCGATAAACAGAATCTCTACACATCAACAGTCTTTGATGAGAAACCAGTAGATTGGTTTCTGCAGGTACCTGATTTACTTAGACGTCAGATTGGTTTAGAGCTGACGGCAAGAGTGGAGTTACATCCTGTGACCAAACCTCCAAAACCAGTACATTATCTGATTCTATATCCATTGCTAGAAAAGGTACGTGTTGTTTGTGAATTCTCGCCTCCCCTATGCAATTTCATATTTGATGTGTAATATCTTGTAGCCAGGTCAAGACTCATTACATCTGCAGCTTTACAAGATTAGAATTAGGCTGTTCTCTTCCATATTCTGTACTTATCTAAATGATGGAGAAAAGGACTTGAATTCTTTTTTAACATGTTTCTTGAGTATGTGGGACTCTCTCTTAATTTAACAATAATACACAAAAAGGGAGGAGGTCACCAGCTAACTCTAAACCTTAATCCATTTTTCTGTGTGACAATGTGAGGATGAAGCCTTATGGATTAGGGTTAGAGTTAGCTCTAACCCTAATCCATTTTTCTGTGTTATTATGTGAAGATGAAACCCTGAAAGGTGTTGTCCCTAGGGACTAATGACCCTTCCAGTGCAAAAGCTTTATGTGGACTCATGTTTGTTGTGCTTGCCCAGTTTACAGGGGTAACTAATGCTTTTTTCCTTTAGTATTTCCCTTCCCTGATGACCCCTGGCAATTTTGGATGCCTGCATTTTATTTTGGCTATCTAAAGCCCTGTCCATATTATGCGACAGGACTTATATGTATTGCAACAATTGACTGTCATGTCGTGGTGAGCGACTGACAACTAACCAATTTTTTTAGAGCATATTGTCCACAATATGCTTGTCCACATTGATTAACTGTTCTTCGCGGGCTTCATTCCAGAAGTCCGCCATTGTTGTCAGTTGCACATTTACCTTTCAGTCTCATGAAGTTGGACATGCTCGGTCCCATGACACTGGGTTGCACATCTACTTACATTCTACACTTTGCAACACATCTTCGCATCCAGTTGCATAGTGTGGACAGGGCTTTAAAGACTGCAACACATCTCTGGCTGGCCTGCTTTTCTGAAGAGTAAAGTAGGAACATAAAGATGTCAATTTTAATCTACATTAAAACTTAATGTTTCGTATATTAATACACACTTTCTTTTCACACCAGCCTATGGAAGAGTCTATTATCCTACAGGGGTTTAAACACTGGTTGGGATGTGTCAGCTGTATGATATCACCTATGCCTGTGCAGCAACATGGAACACTGATCCGTTTCCCAGTCTGTACTTTGAAAGGTATTCATCTTTTCTCTGATTAATTGTGTGATGTAAAGTTCCTCAAAATATGTTGGTCATTAAAGTAGCAATTAGCGTACGTTTTTATAGTGGCATGTTAGTACATATACTGTAACTGTTATTTGCTCTTTCTGCAGCAAACACAGGATTATGCATGTTTGTCCGGGAGGGGGGTTGGTGTGTAACTATCCCTCTATAACAGGTGTAAAGTTGAAGTTTAAATTTACATATACCTTTTCCTGGTCGTATGCATTTTACTATTCATTGCAGTCTTGAACAGTGAAAATCTGAAAGTGTAAATTGTACAGCAAGTACTTAAAGGTCAAGAGGAGTCCCACCAAACTTATTTTGAAGCACCGCTAAATATTACAATTCCTCACAATTCCTCTTCAAAGTATCTTCCATCATATTTTATGACTTCAGTATTGCATATGCAAGGTACGCCAAGCAGCTACTTCTTTAAAATTTCACATTTGAGGAGAAAAAATGTTGTCACATGACCCTCAATAGCCAATCATGAAATTGGACAGTCTATTACACTTCCTCAAGTTGGGGTGACTGCTCTTGCCCTTTAACACAGTCTTGTATGTGATGCAATACTTTGTATAGTGATGTTTAAAGGGAAACAAAAGACTTTTGTTTGGACATTAAAACAAATATATGGTTCCATTAATAGAGCCATACACTGATATTTTATAATTGCAATGATTCAACTTGCAAATCACTAAAATTGGTAAAAATACATTCTGTGGATTGATAGCAGTTTATTGTCTTCTATAATTTTGTTGCACTTGTCTTTATCAGATGTATTTAGAATATATAATTGAAAATTTTCATACAACTTAAAATTAAATCCTTTTTATAGTGTAGCAATAGAATACAACAAATACAACATTGTTTATTGAAACTTTTAAGAGTTTGTTCCATAGTACACTAAGCAATCAAATGATCAATGATATCTCCAAGCTGATTGGCTATCATAGGTGTAAGTTTGTTTTTATTAACTGCTGTGGAAATTTTCTAGAATTTTCTGAAGTGCTATTTGGACTTGACAAAGGGTTGAAAGGAGGAGTTGTCATGAGCACCCAGCTAGGAAATCTGATTGGTAGGGAGGTGGATTAGGGAAGGGTGGGAAAGGAAGTCAGTATACTACAAGGTATAGTTGATAATCCTTGACATGGGCTTTGTGAAATAGAAAGGGAAACTGTTATCCATACAGGAGTCAAGCCCTACTCTGCTTCTGTAACTTTGTTCAATAGCCTGGATACAGGGTGGGGCTTTGCAAAAGTTGTCATATTATTTTACATCATCTGTACCCTGGTTTAAAGTATCAAGTTTTTGTCCTAGTACTGTCATAGTTTATTTTGTCTGTGATTTGAATTTTTTCAGGATTTATATACATTGAAGTACTACTATCTGTAAATCAACTTGAGAGGTATGAGGATGGCACACCCTACTTCCTGCTTCATCCCTTTGTTCTCAACAAGGCTTCTGTATCAGTTGCTCCTAATGTAACTACAAATTCCAAGATTCCTGGCATCTACAAGCTTCCATACTGGAGCATTGATGATGTTGATTCAGCCTTACATTGCCCCAGACTTAAGGAACTAGGGTGAGTTTAAGGATAAATAGGATGAGACCATGATAGGCTAGTGGGTTAGGTGGACAACAGGCTTAAGATGGGTGTGTCTTTCAGTGGGCATTTCATTGTTTTTCATTCTAAGCTAATTGGCTAAGCAAACATCATTGAAACACAGAGACAATAAGTATAAAAATAACAATGCACAGGACTTGAAATGAAGAATGGTGTAATTTAAAGGGAAATATTGTATTTATAAAATGCTCCAACAAAGAGTACAAAGAAAATGGCTCACACACTATCGCACAATTCAGTCTTAAAGAGCCCATGAAATGACTCAATGACAACGATTTGTCGTCATTCTCTGACACTACTGTATCTATCAACAAAAAAGCATTTATATTAAAAAATTCTGCCCCACAAAAGAGAAATGCTCAAGTAAAATGGTACCCCTTTCAGCCCAACAGTTGAAAAATGAAAAAGATTTAAAAGTGCATTGAACCAAGAATGACATCATCACAGGAACCCAATTTCACAGTGTGTGTGTATTATAATGCTATGTTTAAGTGACATTTTGCACACAGATTGGGTAGCATGAGACTGGTACTGGCCAAATAATTTCTCAAATATATCTGAAGAATGTCCCATTATAAAGCCAAAAATATATCAATCAAAATTTGAAATTATCACTCCCAATTCTTCAAAAGAGGAATTTTGTCATTATTCACTCAAGCTGTCCTATTCATGTTAAGCCTATCAGTTTGAAATTTTGGTTCCAGCAATCTAGTCGATCTATGACTTAACAACAATTCTTTCAACCAGAAAAAGAAAACATTTTAACTCACATTCAATCAGATTGTTGATATCTCACCCGGATTCCCTTGAAAGACATCCCTTCCAAGTAAATTTGTCACAAACATTGATATGGAAATCATACAATGGATCTTATACTAGCATAGACTTCAAAATGCATGAAGTTGAAACAGTAACTTCATGCCAATTTTTGATAAAAAAGAATTACTTCCTTAAATAATTAAAATATTAGCTAGTCTTTTCCCCACTATAATCACTGTTCCTTTTCTTTGAACCAAGTGAAATTGCATGGACATGCATCCAAAACCACACAGAACTTGTTGGTAGTATTTAAGCCACTGTGCAGAATGGTATACAGTATTGCATAAGGACCTGTGTAATGAGAGAATCACTGCTTCCTCCCCAATAAAAATAATAGTTACATAAAACTGGAGGAAAAATGGATGCAATTAAATCCCCCAGGAGCCTGAGGTATTTTTCTGTGTGAATAACCTCTTACCAGGGAACTTCCAAACACTTGTACAGTATGATGTATACCAAACAAGTTTCCCTGCTAGTTGGCTCATGGAATATTGAGAAGTCGCAAAACTCTTATCTGTTGAACAGGGGTATTCCTAGGTGTTAAAATCCCCCTTTTCAGTAGTTTTGTGAAGCAAACTTAGGATTAGGTTTTGTAATGATAATTTGTTGATTATATAAATCATTTTAGACCATCTACACATGCAAGATCATGTAACATCAACAGATCTAGAGCAGGGTGTACTCCAAGTGCACTATAGTACACACACTGTGAAGTTGGGTTCCTGTGATGATGTCATTCTTGGTTCAACGCACTTTCACATTTTTCAGCTGTTGTGCTGGAAGGGATACCATTTCACTTGAGCATTTCTCTTTCGTGGGGTGGTATATTTTAAAATGAATGCTATTTTGTTGATAGATAGTGTCAGAGAATGACCCTAAATCATTGTTACTCAGTCATTTCATGGGCTCTTTAATCAGTAACTCCAGCAATAGGTATATCTCTTCAAAATACTGTGCGCAAGAAGAGCCATGGATGTTGCATCATTTGAAATGTTGAAAGTTGAAAATTGTTCTTTAGCAACAAACAACTGAGTTTCTATCTTTGGGAAACTTATTTCTTGAAAAGAAGGTTAGCATACTCCCTTATTTTTGATACTCTATCAACCTGTGTCAATAAATATCAGTTTTAAAAGAATGAATTTTTCTTGCAAACCAAATGCAGTATTTCCCTTTAATAGCTGTGAATTTTGCAGAGAAAGTATTCAACTGCATCACAATACCCAAGGAATATAAAGTGCGTCTATTATGACCATGTAATAAGTCTCCAGAGGAGTTGGAGAATATGAAACATTACTGTATATGCCAGTAGAGAAGTAAACTCCAATAGGCTAACAGCATTGAGCACTCACTTCATAAATACTGTGGCACTACTTCTTAACACAACAGTATCCTATCTTCTGCTAACCAATACCCCTTGCCAACAAAAACCCCTTGCCAACCAGTGCCCCCTTGCCAACCAATGCCTCCTGCCAACCTATACCCCCTTGCCATCTGATACCCCCTGCCAACCAATACCCCCTTGCAAAACCAATACCCCCTGCCAACCAATATACCTCCTTGCCAAACAATATCCCCTGCCAACCAATGCCCACTGCCAACTCATAACCCCCTGCCAACCGATATGCCTCCTTGCCAACCAATACCCCCTGCCAACCAATACTCCCTTGCCACCCAATACCCTCTTGCCAACCAATACCCTCTTGCCAACCTATACTCTGTTGCCATCTGATACCCCCTGCCAACCGATTCCCACTGCTAACCAATACCTCCTTGCCAACCAATATCCCCTGCCAACCAATACCCACTGCCAACCAATACCCCCTGCCAACCAATACCCCCTGCCAACCAGTACCCCCTGCTAACCATTGTCAATATTTTCCTGTCAAAGCTGTGTGCTTTCAACGATCCAAACAGATAAGAACATGTTGCATTGTTTGATTGTTAAACTAATCTTTGTTAATATTTGACAAGAAGTAGAATGATGCACCATAGACAACTCTATTAATATCTAGTTCGTTTTTTGTTCAGCATTAGACCTAAAACTTGCTGTATTGTGAATTGAATTCATGCAGGAAATTGAGCTAGGAAAGCTTTAGGCTGGCAAATTTTTGCAGAGTTTGGGGGTTAATATTTAATGTTACTTTTGGAAGAAGGAGGGTTGGGGTTGCAAATTGTACTTTGGCTTACTTGTGTTCATGAAATCATATTACAAGTCGTGGGAGATTTTATTTTGTGCTCAGGAAATATATTTTTTCCAGCCTTTTCTATAAAAGTGCTGTAGGATTGTGCAACCTATTACGTTCAAAAGACAGAATGGAATAAGATATCTCTGTTTCAGTCTGTGATACACAATAATGGGGTGGGATGCTGACATTACAGGGGAGTAATAAGATTAAAATATAGTAACTTTGGGTAACAACTGCTTCCAGAAAATGATGAACACTAAAAAATTATTTCACAAAAACGTTTGTGTCAATACTCTACTCAAATATCTAACAGTAACAACCAGTCCTGCCTGCTTTTGTGAGGTTTTGAAAATCTGTCAGAGTTCAGATTTGGAGTGTTAGCTTTAGTTTAAAAAAGTTTATTCTGGAATTATAGTTTGTATAATTGGTATAAAGGATAGGGATACAGATTTGAGTGGAGTCAATGTAAGTCATGTTTGAGCATAAGGATACAGGTTTGAGTAAGGTCAATGTAAGTCATGTTTGAACTTCAAAATATTTCTTGTTCAGATCCCCAGACAAACAATATAATGAATGAGTGGGAGGGGGGAGGATGGATTCCAGGAGAGCAAATATTTTTCAGGGGGGAGGGGAAGAGAATGGCTTCTAGGGGAGAGCACATGTGTTAAAGTGTGTTAAAGTCAAAGGAAACTTTAAATGTTCTTGGGGGGAAATTTTTTTATGCTGATAGACTTTCCCTAGGTCATCTTTGACTGATCTGTACCCTTGCTGGTTCCCACTGAATCTAGGTGTGCAAGTGGATCTGTGTACTAGGATACTAGAACCAGGTTGGGTTTGGCCTGACTTAAACCAGTTTGTTAGAAACTGGACTGTAAAATCTCATCTAATTAGCTAACTACCTGAACTATTGTAACTTAGTAGTGAAGTTTTTACTGTTCCAGTGCATGATTTAAGCCATCCTGTGTAGATATATAACTATCATGAGAGAACCATAAAAGTGAAATACAAACTAACTTTTTCGTGATGTCACTTTGACAAATAGTTTTTATCAGACTACATGCATCCGATAAAAAGCTGTCTGCGGATGTGACGTCATGGAATATTGGCGAAAATTAGATTTTCATAGTCCTGTGATACAAATCATATATTTATGCAGGTTGCAAATTTTTGTTTCTTCCCGATCAAAGATGGAGAAGATTTTAAGTAAAACTCAGAAAAATCGGAGCAAAATCTGGTCCGATATCACTGTAGTGTGACCTGGGCTTTAATTCTTTATTAGGCAGTTGCAAACTCACAAGGAAAAAGGAGAAAGATATTGATATAATCAAGGTTTAAGAAATCATCAAAAAAGTAGTGTAAATACAGCAGTTAAAAAGAAATAAATAATGAGAGGAGAAACTCAGACTCAATTCAAACTTTCTTTGTTACAAAGAAAGTTCTTTGTTCCCTTACTACTTGTCCACTCAAGGTTTCCATAAATGATAAGCTGCATACCCTTAATGTAAGTATGTTGGCTTGTAACCAAGTCCATGTATAAATCTGACCTTCGTCTGAAGCCATTAAAGTTTTCACTGCTGTATCTTTGCACAAATTTCCACTGGAATGCATCTAAGAAATTTGTACCATACTTGTTTATATTTATGTCATGCAACACTAGTTTGTTTATATGACTGTGTTCTACAATAAATAAAAAATATAATTGGTTTCTTTAAAGTGGATTCACTGACCTTGGGATTTGTGCAATAAATCACCTCGCAGCCTCAGTTCTTGCCAGACCGTTGTCCCAGTCATTACTTGCCCCTGCCCCGGGGCTGTGTCATGGGGGTGTACTCATCTGTGGAAACAAAGGCAGTGGAAAAACCAGCCTCGCAAAAGCAATATGTAGAGAGCTCTCAGAATGGCCTTACCTCACTTATGTCAAAATTATTGATTGCAAGCACCTCAGAGGTAAGATGTACACCTTTATCACATATCTCTTTCTCTCCTACTTTTTTTTTAGAGTAATTGAATTGTCAAGATGTCTTTATGTTCTGTTGTGTAGTGTTGTGTATCTTTGCTTTCCAAATGCAAATTTATCTTGCTGCGTGTTTTCTTCACAGAACTTCTGAGGGATTTAAAGTTATCAAATATCATAGAGGAGCCAAAATTGTCAGTTGTTAAGATTACGAGTGTACAGAAAACTGTAAATCCATTGCGTAAAGGGAGTTGCTTTAAAACATTAATACTGACAATGCTGTGAACATTTTTTTCAAAAGGGAATAAGGAAAGTTATTTTACCTTACCAATCCTATTCATGTATGTAATTAAGACCTCTATTCTCTTTCTTCAAAAGGATTTTGCCTTATTATTGTTATAGTAAATAAAATGTTTTGAGAGAACTTCAAAAGCTGGGTTGACCTCCCTTAATGGTACTAGATTAATCTTCTACAAAACCCTTTTGTGTAAGTGTGGACAATATGTCACAGAAATTGGCAATGTAAAGTCACAAGTTTAGAGTGTTGTACACAACACAGTGTTTCTGAAATTTATCAGCCATTTTAGGGGTCCATCTGTTCATTTCTCCCATGAATAGTTGTATCAAATTCAAAACGTACACTTTATTGAGCTTACGGTGGAACTGTGCATTGTTTGGAGCCATGTATGGTATTGCTTGTCAAAACGAGTCACTTGACTGCAGGATTTGTCTATATTAAGAATCTTATTCGTTTCATTCCTAGGTAAGAGGATAGAGGCTGTTCAGAAAATTTGGGAAGACGCCTTTCAGGAAGCAGCTTGGCGTGAACCATCTGTTATCCTTCTAGATGACCTGGACCTTATTGCCAGCTCCCCTAGAGGGCCTGAACATGAGATTGGACCTGAAGTTGTGTACCACTCTAGGGTTGCACAGTGTGAGTAGGCAATAGGCTTAGGTGATAAGTGCTGTGTGAAGGGTGAGGGGGAACAAGTTTAGACGATCGGTGCTCTCTGTGTAGATTGATTGGTGATGTTTGTAGGGTAAGAAGGCAATAGGCTTAGATGATAAGTGCTGTGTGTAAGTGAGGGAGAAGAAGGTTGGGTTGATTGGTGCTGTGTGTAGGGTTAGGGGGATAATATTTAGGTGATTGGTGCTGTTCAGAGTGTGAGGGCATTAGGTTTTTGTGGGCAATAGGTTTAGGTGGTTAGTGCTGTGAGTATAGTTAGTAGGCAATAGGTTTAGATGATTGGTGCTGTGTGTTGTGTGGGAGGAGAAAAGAGGATGAAATGGTCAAGGATACGTTGAAGGACATCTTTGTAAAGATGAAATAAGAGGGAGGGGAAGAGGAGGGATCTATTGCAATTGACATTGGTTGATGGATCTCTCATCAGCATCTCTTACAGTGAAGAGACTGGGAGGGATAGAACTAATTCATTCAATAGTTTCTACCAATCCTTGCAATTTCTGTGCCCCATGAAGTCTGTCAGTTTATTGTGGGATCATTCTGTATACACTTAGGAAGTAGCAGACATTTATTCTCATTTGTTTGTGGGAAATTAAAAAAAATGTAACAGGATTTATTTGTAGAAAAACAATTATGAATGTAGAAATGTTTTATAGAAGAGTTAAAATAACCCTTGCTGTTAGGCACAACCAGTCTAATTAATCCATTCAACTTAAATCAAAGGCAGGGGTCCTTTGCTGTAGGAAAGTGTTGTACTTAGAAATTAAACATTTGTTTTGATAGTGTGCTCACAATTTAAGAGACAAAGTATTTAATGTAAGTTTTAATTGACCAGCTTAAGAACTGTTGCAAAGTATGATAAACCAAAGGCATTATAGAATGCCATCCATAAATTTAACATTTTAAACCTTTTCATCTCTTAGCCTTGAAAGACTTGCTCTCAGTAGAGACCTATGCAGCTGCAAGAATTAGTGTTCTGGTCACTTGCCAGCAGAAGTCCAATCTTCATGCAACTCTTACAGCATCAAGGGGAAGTCATCTCTTTCAAGTCTGCTTGCAGATACCACCACCATCTCAGGTAAACCTCTCTCCATCCCTCTCATCCCTTTCATCATATTCACTACCTGTCTCCATCCCTCTCATCCCTTTCATCATATTCACTGCCTCTCTCCATCCTCATCCCTCTCATCCTCTCAAGTGGTTAGAGCATCTGACTTGCAGTCCGGAGGTTGGGAGCTCAAGTCCTGGAAGGATCATACTGAAGACTTTAAAAAGGAATCTACTGCCATTGTGCGTGGTGCTCAGCATAAGCAATGGAGTAGGGAAGCAAACCATTGAGCTACAACTGGAAAAAAGGCTGTGGCTGGCTTGAGTTGGACTTACTGGTTGTAAACTGGGCCATAAAATTCTATCTAACAAAGTAGCTAACTCATCCTTACACCACATTCACTACCTCACCTTAAAGATTAATTCCTGGAGTATTTGTTCCTCATAAAGGTCTTCTCTACCCATAAGGATGGCTGTTAGCCAAAAATGTGTGAGATAGGATGCAGTGGCAATGCACTAACACAAATGTGTTTAGTGTCTACTAGATAAAAAGGTAAAGTTTATGTAATGTTTCTAATATGTTGCAAGTTCAAGTTTGGTTTCAGAGACAGTTTAAATAGAGTGCAAGTTGTTCCCTTCAATCACATCTTATGAGAGTTGGGAAATACCAAAGGTATATTCTACAGCCCCCAGCCCTCAGGGAACCCAGACATGGGAGATTAAATATATGCTAAAGTTGGTAAAATTATTTGAGTGCTCATTTCACGAATTCGTTCTGCCAATTACCATTGAAGGATAAATCGATGATAATGTATTACAACAAATGGTTTAAATTGTTCAGTATTAAAATAGATGCATATACTCGTACAGTCTTGGTCAATTCTGTGCATTCAAGGATGAATTCTACTGTTGTAAGTACTTTTGGTGGGTAGTGTTCTATCAAGTGACAGTCAAATTATTACACCTCCATTCTTTAATGAGTTAGATTGATCAACATGTTTTTCCTTTCAAGGTACTGTTGTTACCCCAATAGTTGCATCCTTAGTTCTTTGTTACTTATTTCGCCCCATGAGCAATGAAGTAGGGAAAACAAGCCAGTGCGCCACAACTGAAAAAGAAGGCCATGGCCTGACTCCACTTCTTTGAGTAAGTAGTTATGTGCCTAGGCCTCAGTTATTTGTTCTACCTCTGCAGAAAACTATTTGCATCCCTGTGCTGAGAGTTATTTCCTTCACCCCTATATGTAGTTGTACGCTCAGCACTGCAGTGTTATTATGTTTTCTTTTATCTTTTGTAGGATATAAGGAAACAAGTCCTGGTCACTGCTCTCCAGAACCGAGTTGAAGTTGACCAACGGTCATTATCTGAAGAAGATATATCTGACATTGCTTCAAAGATGGATGGCTTTGTACCAAGAGATATCCAAACCACTGTTGAGAGAGCCATTCATGCCGCCTCTTGCCGTCTCCTGCAAGACCCTCCTATGCCACTAGCAGATGTTACACCACCTAAGTCTTCTGATAAAGGTAGGACTGTCCTAAATGTTATATCTATTGACTTCTAAAAACTTCTCATAAAAGATTTTCATGGGCAGTTTTACATAAGGGGTGAACTTTCTATAGAGATTTATCCCTGGTGTAGTCCAACTTAGTGAACAGTGCTTATGTGCTGGTCAGCCCCACTTGAGTCTTTTGGGTATGTGTTTAGTGTGCACCAAGATTTTGTTCAAGTTGAATTAAAAACTGTACTGGTAACATCATAATGGCTTAATAACGGAAGCTATGCTACTACAGTTATATTCAGTTTCCTGTTTGAGGAATCCTAATGTTAAAACTAATGAAGTACATCCATGTGATATGCATTGTAAAACTAATGAAGTACATCCATGTGATACGCATTGTAAAACTAATGAAGTACATCCATGTGATACGCATTGTAAAACTAATGAAGTACATCCATGTGATACGCATTGTAAAACTAATGAAGTACATCCATGTGATACACATTGTAAGGAGGCAATTTTCGCTAATACCCTTTAAAGGGCCTCCTCTTAAAAAAAATTTTTAAATTGAAAATTAAATTGTGCATGCTGAACTAGAATTCTAACATCATATACCTCAAGATAAAATAAGATACAATTTGCGATTCACTATTTAAGTTTCAGTAATTGTCAGCTTTGTGTAGATACTGGGTGATTAACTTTTTGTGAATTATCAATAACACCTTCACCTATCCATCTTGCCTAACATAAAGAGCAAACTGTATGACCTATTTCTGTTTTAGTAGTATTCCCAGTGCCTGCTCAAGTGAACTTGTCAAAAACTTATCTGCTATTGACAGAAATATGTTTCTCGGAAAATTTACAGATGTACAGTAGGAAAATAGTGATATGTTTAGAAGATTGATGGTACATGATGGTGAATTATTTTTCTGTTTTAGAAATTGGAGACAAAAAAGAGCCAGAGATACTCCTGTGTCATGAGGACTTTCAGGTAGCATTACACAATTATATACCCACTGCTCTTAGAGATGTACCACTTCATTGTGCAGGGGAACTTGGATGGGAAGATGTTGGTGGCTTGAAGCAAGTCAAACAGGACTTGAAAGAGACATTAATACTTCCGACAAAAGTAAGTCTGTCAACTTCATTACTTTAATCATATTTTGTTTTGGCCTGAAATTTATTCATATTTACGAACAGAAATTTTCTTCATTAGGACAGTGATGTCCTGTAAACGTCTCAATGGAAAAATGTTAGCAATTATGGCACTAAAATTTGTACCCCATCTACACAAAAATTTAATGGTGTCACAGTGATTGGCAATTTTAAACTGTTCAGATATTAACTGTATTTACAAAAAATTGAAGACTTACCCAAAATGGTTTTCCTAGTCACAGTTGTCAGTCTGTTGACCATCTTTAATAAATCGTTAACCCAAAATTTCAGATATATGCACTCTTGGTGCTATTATGTCATTTTTAGAGCATAAGCTAAGAAAGTTAGGTAAAAAATATACAAAATTTTGGACAGTTTATTTTCCTATGCAACATGTACATTTGGTCTGGACCCAGTACCTTCTTGGTCTAGAATTTTGCCCCTGGTCTCGGTCTAGGTATTGAAACCTTCCGGTTTCAGTCTTTGTCTTCGGTATGCTGGTTTGGACTACGACACTGTCATGTAATACCAAATCCCATGTATTATTCTTATTGGGAGGTCATTCACTGGACTTATCATCAGCCAGTACTTTCCCTATATAACCAAAATTTCAATGCTTCCAATCTTTTAGAGTGTCACATTGATGCATTTCTTTAAAAACAATTTTTTCTGTTGCAGTACCCAGAACTGTTTTCCAGTTGTCCTTTGAGATTACGATCAGGTTTGCTTCTTTATGGTCCCCCTGGGACAGGAAAGACCCTCCTTGGCAGTGTGGTGGCAAAAGAATGTGGACTGAACTTCATCAGCATAAAGGTATGATTGGGTGGGTGAGGTATGGTAGGGTGGGAGAGGTATGATAGGGTGGGGTGGGGGTATGGAAGGGTGGGGTGGGGGTATGGAAGGGTGGGGTGGGGGTATGGTAGGTTGGGGTAGGTATGATAAGGTGGGGAGGTATGGTAGGATGAGGAGGTATGATAGGGTGCCCTTACCAAAAAAGGTGGGGCAAATAGTTCCAAATCCACACGTTTTCACATGTTTTTCCAGGGGTTATCACAGGTTTTTGCATGAAAACCTTGTTTTCCCTTGACATTGAGGCAGGTTGATCATTTGCCACAGGGTTTACACAGGTTGCTTTGACACAGGTTTTACTTGCAAAACGTGTGGTGATTAAAACTAGGGTAAACAAAGAATTCTTCAACAAAACCTGTGGCTTGATATTAAAGGCAAGGAAAGGTGTGCAAAACCTGTGTCAAAACTGTGATTTAGAAGATTCCAAAAGGGCAGGTTTGCCACCCAAGAACACGCATGATTTCCTTTGTTTTCGACGCCTGGTCAGACATGGTTGCAGACACAGGTTGACGCACCTTATTTTGTAAGGGTTGGGTGGTATGATAGGGTGGGTGAGGTATGATAGGGTGGGTGAGGTATGATAGGGTGGGTGAGGTATGATAGGGTGGGTGAGGTATGATAGGGTGGGTGGGGTATGATAGGGTGGGTGAGGTATGATAGGGTGGGTGAGGTTTGATAAGGTGGGGGAGGTACAGTATGTAGGTTGGAGAAAGTATGATTAAATGTGGCAGGGTGTTGTAGTGTTTGGTGATAAAATTAAATGGAAAAGTTATGATATAGTGGGGATAATATGATAGGATGGGGAATGCCTGATCGGATGGGAATAGTGGGTGGGGCAGGTATGGTAGCATTTAAGACATATGGGAGGGTGGAGAGAGTATGATAAAATGTGATGATAGAATACGATAGGGTGCGAAAAGATATGGTTGTACAGTAGGGTGAAAAAGGAACATGGTAAGGTGTAGTAAGCAAAGTGCAGCATCCATTAATGCTAAGATTGTTACTTTCAATTTCTGAGGCATTGTGGTGAATATGTACTTAGTTAAATAGATGGGAAGTTATTAAAGTATATAGACAGTGACTCTTTTCTTTGAGCAAATATTTTACATAGAAGATACTCCATATTTTATGAAAAAAAAGTGTGAAACTCATCAGTCTTAAAAGTTTAAATTTTTATTTGATACAATGTCTGGCAAGGTTGTATACAAAGTATGATGCATGGTTTGGTAGATCAGATTTGGTATATTTTCATTGTTGGTGATAATTTCTTGTGCTTCAAAAATTAAAACAATCTTTATACCCTTTTATTTCATCAAAACTCCTGGTGTAGCAATTTTTCAAATCACCTTATCATCAATTTAGCTGAATTATTTTCCCCATGAGAATAGATAATTTTTTCAAAAAAACAGTAGATTCCCATTGAAATGTTTTCACTTGCATAAAAATAAAAGAAACCTCAGTTTGGATTCAATTCAATTCATTTATTTTCCACAAAAATTGATTGATTGATTGATTGATATACATTGTGTAATTACTTCATTTGCACAGGGACCAGAATTATTGAGTAAATATATTGGAGCTAGTGAGCAAGCTGTCCGTGATCTATTCACCCGTGCTCAGAGTGCCAAACCTTGCATTCTGTTCTTTGATGAATTTGATTCTTTAGCCCCCAGACGGGGTCACGACAACACTGGGGTGACTGACAGAGTGGTGAACCAACTTCTTACTCAATTGGATGGAGTAGAAGGATTAGATGGTAAGTAATATGTGGTGATAGGGTGTCCATTCCTTTATGACAAAAAAAGGAGGACCACCTTTGCTACTATCTAAGTGGAGCGCCACCACCATGAGTTGGCATGTAGCGTACCCGAAAATTACTGGCTTTTACAAACCCACAGATGGCCGGAAACGGCCCTTCCCGGTGTTCTAAGCTACATGATTACAGTCGTGAAAATGGGATGTGAGAAGTTTTACATTAGAATATTCAAAATGGAGGAATTTCAACGTCTGGCACCATGTAAGCCCAAACGGAGGACAGGGTGCTCAAAAGCCAGATTGTCCGCCGAAAAGTAGGACGAATGGACACCCTATGTGGTGAATAGGCTTACACAGAAAATACATCCGTTCAAAAGGCTGAAGAACTTTTTTCAAAGGCCGTATAGGGGGTCATGGTTAGCTTCAATATTTTCCAGGTTCCACTAAAATGTTTCAGATTGGAAAAACAATTTCTACAGAAAGTTGAGACCATTCTCACAGCTTCAAAAGTTTCAGCAGTGATGACCAATATTCCAGCTACTTTTACATAACATCTTTTTTAATTGTTACATTCAGTGACTCAAAGCCAGTTATTGTGGCTCTGTCTTTAGTTACAATACTTGTTATCAAGGGAACCCTTTTTGCCTGTAATGCTTGTTTGCAGTTGTACAATTATAAATGAAGGATGCAGGAAGTTAAGGATTCTGTGATATATAATTGACAAAGTGAAAATCATTAAAAATCAAGAAAAGTGTCACAATTCCTACCAAACACGGTCAATTTTTGACCAGAAAAATTGATAGAGTAATTTGGGATTTGCACTTTATCATGCATAAGCATGTGCTCATTATGTATAAAATCTTTTGATGTCTTAATAGGGACATGCAGTGTATGGCTAATGCTATCCTTTGTTTTTGCAATCTTCGTTTTAAGGAAAATTGTATCATTAGTATGTCCTACGGGGCCTTTTTTCAAAGTTTAAGGTGATGTCCTTGGAAATCAGCAGTATAAATTACCAAATTGTAATCAAACTGATGAGAATTAAGAGACAATGAACAAATGGTTTACAATAGAAATGTGAACACTGTGCAACACGCCACATTATTACTTAGCTTTTAAGTGGCTCATTGAGTTGGTTCATGAAATTCAACAAATTTTTTCAAACCTCTCAAGTTTTCCTCACATACCAAGGACAAATGGTGAAACTTACTAGACAATTCCCACATCTTACATACATATAACTGTTTTACTGATGAGTGAGTAATTAACTGTTCAATTTGATTTTCAAAAACTTTTGATTGGACACATTTTTAAATTAGGCACAAAACTGTTACAACTCAGGACAACACAAAATTAAAAATTTCAACGTTTTCCGTACCTATTGGATATGAACTTGAGTCACTATGCTAACTCTAAGCATTGTCATGTGGTAGTGACCCTTTAACACTCTCATTAAGTTATCTATATCAACTCAGTGAGCCCATTTAAAGCAACAAGTTTCCTCCAGAAACATTCAAACTTTAAGAGATATATCTTGAGAACTGTAAAAGATTTTGATGTAATTCCAACTGATTTTTCCATCTATGGAAAGCCTCCTCCTGAACTGGCAAGGAAGGACAGAGCTTTTTGTTGACATGTCACACTGCCTTTAAAGCAGAACATTTAAAACCAGGGTTGACAAAGATTTTCCTTCACCTATTTTGCAGTATGTTAAACTTATTTATGCCTTGGTGTATTTGTTGAATTGTACAGTGTATAAAGTGTGTACAAGTATTTCCTTTTCATCCCTTGTCATCAGTTTTTCTAAGCCAGTCAAATAAGTTGTATAAATATCATTACACTTGTCTAGGAACTGTTATTTTTTATTTCGATTAAAATCTCTGCGTTAACAACTTTTTTGAATTGTGGAAAGTCAAAGCCCCCTTTAATTTTGGAAAATAGGCAACTCACGTTGAATAGAAGTATGACAAAATGGTTAGAGGCATTGATTGTGATGTATTGAATGTGGGATGGTCTGAAGAAAAATAAGTTTGTGAATTAATGTGAATTATGTAATTTTTTGAGTATAGTAAGTACATTGTATTGATAAAGCTGGTGTAATGAGTATCAACTTGCCATTATACTCAATGCTAAACTTTTGATATTTGTTAGTATAAACCTTAGTAGAGAAATGCCAGATTGACAAACATGAGTTTCAAATAATGGAAAAGGCCATGTTAAGGTTTCTTAAAACAAGTTAGAAATTCACAGATTCATAAATGAACACATTTATAAAGCATATGTGACCACAGATCAGGAATTGTGTGGGTTATGTTCCATATTGAGTTTTTAATACTGCTGGAGAGGGCTCTGTGAATGCTTCATTTTGATATCAAAATCACAGGCACATTACATTTTGAAGTAGTGATCACATTTGAATGAAACATATATCGTTAAATTCAATGAAATGCGTGTATTTTAATCGAACAGTGGTCAGCATAATATGGCATCTATATAGTGATGCATCTCATATCCACAAGTAAGAGTGTTGATCAATGTTCAAGCATGTGGTCATTTTAAGTCCCTTGAAAATAAGTATTTAGAAGAGTAGTTTGCTAACAATACTCACATTACGTGTTCTCTCCGAAGGGCATTGAGCTTGTACTTTCCCCTTGTCTTCACTAAACCATCTAATCGAGCCTGCACTATCAGTTAGATGATCCTATTTAATTAGCCCACAGTTCACCTGGCAATGAGTAAGCAGCTTTGCTGCCCTAGTTTGTCACAGAACAGTCCATTGTCTTGTTGAGAACAACCTCTGTTAAGAGAACTTTTTTTTGTGGACACTAGACAGTTTAAAAGTTTATTCACACTTCATGGGTTTTGTAAATGGAGATGAGCTGGTGTGACCAGGTGGGCGGGATCAAAGGGCCGTTATCTTGTACTGTGGTATCTGACTCAGTATTATTTACTTCAAAAGACCGTCGGTCGGCGGTATTTGCTGGACAATTCCACATCGGGCTAAACAGGCAATGAACTTCAATATTTTTCAATACAAGCATAACAACATTTTCCTCATCACAGACACATTTGTGTAAGACTTATCAATAATAAAACTCTCAATGAGTGTTTTATATAGTTAATGCATCACTAGATATTTATTCTACATTTGTTTCCATTACAGGTGTGTATGTTATTGGTGCTACTAGTAGACCAGATCTCTTAGATCCAGCCTTACTGAGACCAGGGAGATTAGATAAATGCCTTTATTGCCCCATACCCACCCTGGTAAGTGAATTAGTTAAATAACTTTATTGCCAGACACATGGACTGGTAAGTGGATTAGATAAATGAATTTGTTGCCCCTGATACCCACCCTGGTAAGTGAATTACATAAATGACTTTATTGCCCACTGCTTACCCTGGTAAGTGAATTACATAAATGACTTTATTGCCCAATGCTTACCCTGGTAAGTGAATTACATAAATGACTTTATTGCCCAATGCTTACCCTGGTAAGTGAATTACATAAATGACTTTATTGCCCAATGCTTACCCTGGTAAGTGAATTACATAAATGACTTTATTGCCCAATGCTTACCCTGGTAAGTGGATTACATAAATGACTTTATTGCCCAATGCTTACCCTGGTAAGTGGATTAGATAAATGACGTTATTGCCCAATGCTTACCCTGGTAAGTGGATTACATAAATGACTTTATTGCCCAATGCTTACCCTGGTAAGTGGATTAGATAAATGGGTTTGTTGCCCTGATACACACCCATGTGTATGGGATGTTTAGAATAAACAATAATTCTAACAAATGATGAAATGTTCCAGGGGTCAGCTCACTCAATGAAATAGAAAATAACTTTTATATTAAAAGTTGAACCATAATTTATCCCATAGATGCAGTGCAATGACTCAAACCACTGACTCATTTCAAGTTACATTAAAAGTAGTAATTACTACTCTTCACTGTAAAATTGAGTGACCTGTTTCAATGTTTTGAGGGTTGCCCCGGGTAGGTGCTCAGCCACTGGTACTTTTGAACATGATAGCATCATGCTATCTCTTACAAAACATCTGAAGCAAGGCCCAAAAAAGCATTACATTTACAAAGATTGTCATTTAATTCTGCCTGTCCATTTCTTAAAAATTAAAAAAAAAAAAATTCCTGTGACAAAATTTATTGCACTTGCACTTGTGGGATGTATGAAAGTCAAACACGTTTTATGCATTTTAGTTTAACAATTTTAGTGATATTGACTGTTCTGCACATGTGCAAGGCATGTCTGGACATATGCAAAGAGTCTACAATTTAGCCTGGAGTTTAACACTCAAACATTATCCTAGTATTCTCAAATATTCTATGCCATGAGCCACTTAAAGTCAGGTAGTTGCTTTAATTTTTTTCAAGTAGCCAGGACTTTTATTGGTTGTTTTGTTTTTTTTCATATCAAATGTTGGTCTTCTGGGATATTGTATCACCATTTTAGGGACCTTTTGGGGTCCTTTGAGAACATGGACAAGTAGCACAGTCCTTCATGAGACTGTGTCTTGTCTAATCAGTTCACTTGACAGTGTCCATGATTTTTGCCCTTTAGGCTCCTCTTGCCCAATGTTGAGACTGTATGAAAAAATAGTCCTGTAAGTTTTCTTGAATATAACATCTGACAGTTATAGTTGCCTTTCCTTGTGATAATTTAGTTTGCTAATGTACCATTACTTTCTTTCTTCCCTATCTGTAAACTATGCCTAATGTCAGCAGAACAGCAAACGTTAATAAATAGTCGCGGATCATTCCAACTGATGAACATCAAAGAACGAACAACATTTTAGAGAGTTTGGGCTAAATATACAAAAATGAAATGGGGGCTTACTGATCCCACAATAAAAGAGACTTTAATGTACAAAAGACAAAATATTTCTTGGTGTACAAAGGTGAACGGTGGAAGAATTAAGGTAAAAACTACATTTGTCGGACTATTGTTGGTGAGTAAACTGTGGAGACTCCAAATTTGGAATAATAACAGAGGAGGCAAAACTGAGTCCATTATTTCTTTCATATTTGGAGTTGAGAACGGTCATTCACCAACAATAATCCGACAAATGTGGTTTATTACTTTTCTACCACCCAAAGAAAATGTCCTCTGTGGAGTTTACTTTCTAATGGCTCTCAAGTGCCTTCTGCTAATCTTTATAAGTGCCATTGTATTGGAGAATAATATGCCAGTGTTTAACCAATGAGAATGCAGGATTTTAAGTAACCAGTCAGGAGAGGTGATAGAATAACAAATAAATGTAAATTATCATTTGAAGGACCTCAGTTCAAGATAAAAAAAAGTATTTGGGGGGTGGGCTTAATTCCATGCGTCTGAAATAAGCTTCTTACTTTGCAAATTAGAGAAATAAAATAAGATTTCATTTTCAAGGTTGTCAGCATAAGGTAATTCAATGCTGGATGTTTGTATGTTAATGGTATATTTTCTTACATTTAAACTTTTCACCCTCACAGGAAGAAAGAATCGAAATAATTACCTCTCTCAGTCGTCACATACCAATGGCAGATGATGTCAATTTACCATTGATTGTTCACGACTGTGACTATTTTACTGGTGCTGATATTAAATCACTCTTATACAACGCTCAGTTAGAAGCAATCCACTCTTTAATGCCTAGAGACAAAAAAGATGATCTGATCTCAGAATTGGGGACTCCCCTTCAAATAATGCACACACGGGATATGGAAGCAGATGATTGGAAACTGACGTTTTTGTCAACTGATGGTGAGTTACAGAAAGATTCAAGGTATCGTAGGGTATCTTATGATGCAGCTTCTGTGGCTGGATCCGGTAATTCAAGTCCTGAGGTTCATCGGAGGGTTCAAAGGGATAGCATGGATGGAGGGAGACTGAATAAATTAGTGACGTCATCAACGTTTCCACCAACAATTGAAAGCTCTGAATCAGCTGATGAACAAAGTGGAAATGAGCACAGAGGGCGCCAGACTCCATTATTGCAGACATTACTCTCAGAAAGGTCTGCTAGAAAGAAACACATCCCTCATATAAGTGAATTTATCAGAGGTGAGCTACCATCAGTTATCTTGCTCTGCAAGGAAAACATAAGAAGTTACTAAGTCAGATATATAATCTTAAGTATTGCTATGATGAAATTGAAATTAATATAGTCCATTTTGTGTGATGCTATTAAAAGAAGGGTTTAAGGTCACATCAAGATTTGGTAGAAATTTAAGGGGGGTACTAAGTCTATGCCTTCTAGAGAAATTCTCATTGAAATACTGATATCTTGAGATATACATGTTAGACTTAATGGAAGTTTCACAGCACTGTGTAGATTTGATATCTCTTTTACATATATTTATGAAAATTTATTTTTTGCATAAACGTCCCCTTTAAGCTATAGATGGAGCATGTGGAGGCATTTATAGAGAGTAACTTTATTGGGATAGACTTAAAGGGAGTATCTTATATCACTTGTAAGTTGCCTGTACTCATACCATACCCATACTCATACTCGTACTGCATGTTTGGTCTAAAGGTAGAACATCTGCCTGTCATGCAGAAGGCCTGGGTTCGATTCCTAGGTCGTGTCAAAAGGGAACCTATGCCGTTGTGAGTGATGCTCGGGATAAGCAATGGAGTAGGGAAAACAAGGCAGTGAGTCACAACTGGAAAGAAGGCCGTTTTTGGCTCTACTTGAACCAATAGGTTGGAAACTGGGCCATAAAACTCCATCATCATCAACTCAAACATACCATGAGCACACAGTTTTCTATTTTTTGCATTTGGACTGTTCTTTGGTACCCATGAAACTGATGTGTATTCATTCTTACAACACAGAGACCAATCACAATTAATTACTCAATGGCAATGTACTTTCTCTTCAAGTCTTGCTAGTGACCCAGACAAAGTCAAATACATCAGTGAACAAAATTGTTGACAAACAAATGCATCAATAGATCATTCTTTGCAGGTGTGGGGTTGTCACAGAATTTTGTCATTAACGTACATTTATGGGTACCTTAACTGCTCAAGATTGGTGTTTAGAAATTGTAGGTTGGCATGAGCAAAAGGTCTTAGGATCTCATCTCCACTACACCTCTG
Source organism: Holothuria scabra (assembly GCA_037179385.1). NCBI lineage: Eukaryota > Metazoa > Echinodermata > Holothuroidea > Aspidochirotida > Holothuriidae > Holothuria > Holothuria scabra. The sequence continues at coordinate 37,283,257 of CM074190.1, forward strand.
CATCTGTGCCTAGAAGGAGGAAATTGTTGCAATTCCATAAGTGAAAATTGGAGAGGGGTGGGGGAAGGCACACATTGAGCTATATCATGATGGATTGGTCACAGTAAAAATATAAACATGGTTTCCCTCCTTGCCCATTACACAATTTGATGATTGAAAGACAATAATACCCAGTTCGTAGACATTTAATCCTCCTCAAGAAACCTTAGCCACAGCATGCAGTGCATGCAGAAGGAGTTTCATTACAATCCTGCTCAAAGTACCGTGTAATTTTTTGCAACCTAAGTGGAACAGAAGCTTAGGGAAGTGGTGATAATAGACCCCTAGCAGTGGGTTTGGAAACTTGATATACCTCACCTGGACAACAGATAACTGAGGTTAGAAACTCAATTTTTTTGCTGCAATCAAAATAGCATGGGAAAAGAAAGTAATGATCAGTACTTCAAGAAATTGACTGGGTGTCTGACATAAACAGAAGCATATTATATTTGAGACACTCTACATAACATTAAATGAAAGTGTTGCCCTTTGTTTTCTCTTTCAGATACTTTAGAGAATGATGAAACACCTACTTTTCCTGATAACTTTCAAGATTCTGGAGTATTTAGTGCAGGACTGTCACCTGATCTTGCCTGCAGCCCTCCGATCTTCATGCCTTCGTTGAGAGACGGTGTTGTTGAACTGACAGGAGATAAACTCAATAAACTATCAGCTGAGGTATTTTGTTGCTCTTGATATTTTGTTGTAGCCTTTATAACACTGCTGGTGACATATTTCATTACAAGAGCACTTCAAAATGTAAATTTTTAAATTTTTATATTTATACCCAAAGGGAGCCCTCCATTCACTTTCTTAGTTCTTGTGTACACTGTAGTAGCAGTTGAATATAATACAGATTCTTTTAGGAGGGAAAACGTCAAAGCAACCACAGGGCTTTTGTGTAATTGCATCAAAATTGGAGAGCACTCTCATCTTTATTCAGCATGATAAGTGTGAATGTAAGTCTATGAAATCAAGTATGTTTATGAACTGAAGGAAGGTACTTGAAGGTATTCCATATAAGCATTTATATGGATGTACCCAGGGATGGGTGACAAGTGCATACGGTCCAAGCAGTATTGAGTAGCTATCAACTGAAAGGGGGAAATGGTAAAGAACTTTGTGATTGGCAAGAACATATATTTTGAGGCATGCGATGTCACACCACCACTCACATTATATCTTCCACACTTTGGTAAAGAATTGGAACTCAGATGAACACAAAAAAAGTTTACTAAAACAGCACACCTACCACACTCCTAAATTTTCTGATTAGTCCACAGCCTTTTTTGATTCCTTGCCAAAGGCAGGCAAGGAATCTATGCGATGGTGATGTTGTGTGTGTGTGTGTGTGTGTGTGTGTGTGTGTGTGTGTGTATGAAACGCTTTGGCATGTAAACACGATATCTCAAGAAGGGTAAGTGTGACTAACCTCATATGTGGTGTGTGGGTTGGTCATATTGAGTAGATGATCCCTATTGTTTTTGGTGGAGATCAAAGGTCATTTGGGGTAACGAGAGGTCAATAGTCAAAACTTTGTAAACAAGATATCTCAAGAACAGTACATGTGACTATGCTCATATTTGGTGTGTGGGTTGGTCATATTGAGTAGATGATCCCTACAATTTTCGTGGAGGTAAAAGGTCATTTTGGGGTCAGGGAGGTCAATAGGTAAATTCCTTAGAAATTGCTTGTAAACACAGTAACTCAAGTAGGGTTAGTGTGACAAATCTCATATTTGGTGTGTGCATTGGCAATATGGAGTAGATGATCCCTATTGTTTTTGGTGGAGATCAAAGGTCATTTGGGGTCACGAGAGTTCAAAAGGTCAGAACTTGGTATACACAATATCCCAAGAACAGTACATGTGACTATGCTCATATTTAGTCTGTGGGTTGGTCATATGAACAGATGATCGCTATAGATTTTCGTGGAGGTAAAAGGTCATTTGGGGTCAGGGAGATCAATAGGTAAATTCCTTAGAAATTGCTTGTAAACATGGTATCTCATTAAGAGTAAGTCTGACTAATCTTATATTTGGTGTGTGCATTGGTAATATTGAGTAGATGATCCCTATTGTTTTTGGTGGAGATCAAAGGTTATTTGGGGTCACGAGAGGTCAAAAGGTCAAAACTTCGTGAACATGATATCTCAAGAACGTTACACGTGACTATGCTCATATTTTGTGAGTGTGTTGGCCATATTGAGTAGATGATCCCTAATGTCTTTGGCCAAGGTCAAAGGTCATTTGGGGTCATGAGAGGTCAAAACTTTGTAAACACAATATCTCAAGAACAGTACCTGTGACTGTGCTCAGCTTTGGTGTGTGGGTTGGTCATATTAAGTAGATGATCCCAATTGATTTTCGTGGAGGTCAAAGGTCATTTGTGGTCACAAGAAGTCAATAGGAAAATTCCTTAGAAATTGCTTGTAAACATGGTATCTCAAGAAGAGTAAGTGTGACTTATCTCATATTTGGGGTGTGCATTGGCCATATTGAGTAGATGATCCCTATTGTTTATGGTGGAGATCAAAGGTCATTTGGGGTTAAGAGAGGTCAAAAGGTCAAAACTTCGTAAACATGATATCTCGAGAACAGTACATGTGACTGTGCTCATATTTGGTGTGTGGGTTGGTCATATTGAGTAGATGATCCCAATGGATTTTCGTGGAGGTCAAAGGTCATTTGGGGTCACGAGAAGTCAATAGGAAAATTCCTTAGAAATTGCTTGTAAACATGGTATCTCAAGAAGAGCAAGTGTGACTTATCTCATATTTGGGGTGTGCATTGGCCATATTGAGTAGATGATCCCTATTGTTTATGGTGGAGATCAAAGTCATTTGGGGTAACGAGAGGTCAAAAGTTCAAAACTTTGTAAACATGATATCTCAAGAACGGCACATGTGACTTTACTCATATTCAGTGTGTGCATTGGCTATATCGAGTAGATGATCCCTACTGTTTTTGGCGGTGGTCAAAGGTCATTTGGGGTCACAAGAGGTCTTAAGGTCAAAACTTCGTAAACATGATATCTCAAGAAAGGTACATGTGACTGTACTCATATTTGGCAAGTGTGTTGGCCATATTGAGTAGATGATTCCTATTGTTTTTGGTGGAGGTCAAAGTTCATTTGGAGTCAGCATATTCAAAGCCTTACAAGCTTTCCTGCACAGTCTTTCAAGAAAGGTCACTAATAGGGTCCTGTAACTTGTCATGTAGATGGCACATATTGAAAACATGGTCCCAGTAGTTTTTGGTGCAGGTCAAATGTCATTTGGGTTCGCAACGGGCAAGGGGGATCTCAATGTAGGAAGATTGGACACCTTGCATGTGTACTTTGTGGGCACATTATGGAGCCATGTTAATTGACAAACATTGCAAAGCAATGTCAATGTGAAAAAAGGCCTTACAATTCAGCGGCAAGGAGTCACTAAGCCTTTTGGCTTTCTTGTTTCAGTTGTGGCTCTCTGGCTTGTTTTCCTTACTCCATTGCTTACACGGAGCTATGCTCAAGGTTTGCTTATTTATATGTTTATGTAAACAGTGGTGAAGTCAATGATTATCTCTGGAATCATGATGATGTGTAATTCAATATATATTTGTTTTTACCAGTTAGTATTTCATGATTCTCAGCCTGGATGATTTCCATACTATCATTGAACAACTCTGTTGGTTTTGATGATTGAGTTCAAAGGTCATGTGAGGTCACCACAAATAACAATTTAGAAATATTGCGAGCATTAATGTCTTTTGTATGGGGAGTTGAACAGTGCTTCAGTATCATCACTCAACAACATTTTGCTCTTTTTATCAGGTTCAAATCATAGAGACAAATTATTTCAAAAGAAAACAAGGTTTGGATTTAGAGCAGCAACTGAAGGACGATGAGGAAGAAGGTGAAGACATGAGGAGACCAGCATCTCTTGTAATTACACAGTCACATCTGATTGCAGGCAAAAGATCTATGAAACCATCAGTCTCTGTTTCAGAGAGGGAGAAATACAACAGAATGTAAGTTATTGATTAGAACCATTGCTTCTCTTAATTTGGATTCAAAATATAGTAAAGGGTTGAGAAAGGGAGGGAAAGGGGGGGGGGGGAGAATGGCGGGATAATTTGGGAAAGAGGGTAGAGGGAGTTCCCATATTCTTGTGCAGATACTCTAAAATTTTTAAGCTACATGTTCATAAAGCGATGGTGGGTTGTGTCTCAAGTATTTTAGGCTTTTTAAGTTTAATTTTGTTCTTAGAAATGAGAGTGAAAAACAAAATGGTATGAAAGAAAAATGTGTAGGTGAGCTTTTATCACTGTGCTTTGTGGTCAGCATAAGCAATGGAGTAGTGAAAAGGAGCTAGTGAGCCACAACTAGAAAAAAAGGCCATGTCTGGCTAGACTTGAACCAGTTGGTTTAACTGGGCTGCAAACCCATTAAACCTAACCTTTATCACATATGGAAAGTTTAGCACATCTTGTTTGCTTCATTGACCTACAGTATGACCTAAGGTATGTGTGTTGAAGAAAAGTAAAAGATATTTGTTTCTGTGTGAGATAAATTGGAAGTGCATGTATAACTGCTTCAAGGAGTGTAAAGGTTTAACAATACTGTATACATCTAATTTGTACTCTTTTGAGTCTTCTGTGTACCTTGAGTTTAGAAGCAATTCCTTTTAAAATCTAACACCATTTTAGAGATGAGCAACAATTATTTGTACACCTATTTCCACAAGTTAAGGAGCACTCATTGGGTTTATTCTTTTTAAATGTTTAAAAACTTTAAATGGATGGCGAGTGTTGGTAGAACATATTTATTTCAAAGGAAGGATTAAAATTTTCCCCAATAATTGCTACATTTTGATGGAAAAAGGAAATGTCCTCCCAACAGCCAAAATTTCAGTCCATCACCTAAATTTTAAGGAAGTCACTTCTGAGCTTCTAAACTTCTTCCAACCATGGTAGTAGCAGCTGTCTAAAAATGTTTAATACTCAGATCAGTTGATGAAGGGAGGAATTAAAGGCCATAAACAGTCACTCTGCACCTATTTTAAAATGGTTAAATTTTGTAAATTTCATCCTATTTTTCCACTCCATACCTTTCAAAATATTAGGCAAAAAGGTACTGCATATTCAAGATAAGCTAAGGATTTGTTCCTTATGCATTTCTCAATTATGTGAGACAGATATTACCACATGCTTCTTATTGATGTACTGTTCATGAAATCGGGTAGACTATGACGCATATTCAGATTAGGTGACAGCATTTTCCTGTTACTAGTATAGTTTCAAATATTGATTTATGTGACAGGGTTATTGGTTTCTCACCATACAACCTGTCTAAAGCTCTATTTCACATGTACAGTCCTGCAAAGTAGTTCATAAATTGTAATAAAAGTTCAGAGGTTTGGAGAATTTCTAGTAAAGTGAGTGACCATATGAAGTTGTTACTTCCTGTCCTCTTTGTCAAGTAAATTGGAAAGTATGGACTTGAAAACTATCATAATTCATGCATCAGTTTTCTCCTATTGTCTTGTTTCATCTGTTTATTTTATCACTTTTTTATCAGATACCAAGCTTTTGTAGAATCTAGAGGAGGAGACTTCAAGACAAAAGAATCAACTGGACAGAAACGTGCAACGCTAGCATGATTAGATTAGTCATCAGGTATTTTCGACTCCTGGCTGGGTCATGCCAAAGACTTTAAAAATGGAGCCTTGTGTCATTGTGATTGGTGTGAGAAAATAAGCCAGAGAGCCACAACTGGAAAAAAATGGCAGTGGACCACCAGACTTATACCAATTGGTTACAAACTGGGTCGTAAAACTCCTTCTAACAAACTGGCAAACATGTACCATTTTAGCCAATGGAATCTCTTTATATCAAAGAATAAGTTTGTGGATGATGGTTAGTTGTCTTTAAACCATGGGTTAGATGAAGGCCATTAGCCAGTGATACTATACATCTCGCTATCTTTGACTTGGCTAAAAGGTGATGGAGACACCCACGAGGCAGCTTTACAGATGAGCAATGCAAATTAAGATTGACGTTATAAAAGACCAGTAAAAATTGGCACAAGTCACACACAGGTTGGCCATACAAGTATCACAAAATACATTAAACTGAGGCATGATTTTGCATTCAGAATGCTTTATAAGACTCATCTTCGATGTACAGCTTGGCACTCTCTCTGTGAAGTAATTCTAGTCTTTGTTTGCCACGACTGTTGTTTGTATGAATTGAGACTCCTGAAATCAAACCCTAGCTAAAGGAATATAGTTGGATGTCCAAACTTTGTAGAACATCCATATGATTCACAACAATGTGCTTCAATCTGTTTAATGGAACTTTCATAAAGGAATTTAGTATTCTTTCAGGAAGTGTTAAGAAAATAAAGAAATGGTTATTTTACTTTCATTGTAAAGTACCACTCTGCTTCATTTGCAATAGCCTGTATACTTTCACTCTACACTGTTAATACAGCACATATCTAAAGCAGCATTATTACTCAGTATCTCAATTTAGCTGATTTATTTAACCCTTTGCTTAAATTTAAATGTACTTTTATGTCATTACTAACCTTACAGCACCCCAACTGACCCTGGCTACTTTGACTTTATCACAGTCTGTTGAATAATAAAGGCATTTCATACTGCTGTAATTGTCAAACAGTTTCATTTTAAAAATGATGAAAAGATATCAAGTGTGAAATACAAAATAAAATTACTTAGAGGTTTAACAAACACACAAAAAATTACTGACATTGTGCTCTTTGCTTTTAAGAAAGATTGGCTTCAGTACAGAATGCTTCTTTATCATATTATAAAAGTAATTCTACATATGCGCATACATACATTGAAAATATTTATATAGGGCTTTCCCCATGACTGCTCAAAGTGCTTTACAGAACAGTACCTAACTTAAAGAGATATTTGTAAATCAAGTTTCTTTGTCAGAATTAGAGGTATTAACTGTTGATAAATGACAAATCTCAAGTAGTAGGTTGTTGTAGGATTTACAGACAAAGACATGCAATAGACTGATTACCACATAACTACTGTAACAAAGAAGTTGGCAACTTGCTGACCTCATTAGACTCCTGTCTGGTTAATGCACTGTAAGCTCTCATAAACTTCTCCAAACAGTACCTCTCATGTAACTTTAATTAATGAAGTACTTGTGTGGACAGCAAATTTATTTTTAAGTGGGTATACCCTCAATTTGTACAAAAATGAACATTTGCCTCACAAATGCAGATTAAACACAGAAAGAAAAAAAAAATACCCAGGGACCATAACACTTTGTATGTTGACTACCTCTCAAGATTATTTGATTGTTTCAAATGTGAAAAGTAGTTTTGATTGCAAATCACTTGCGTTTTGATAAAAAAAAGAAAAAAATATTATTGCTTGTCATTTAGCAAAGCACAAATGGGTTCCTGCCAATATCACCATTTCTTCCTTATATAAAGTTTTTGCAATTTTGTTTTTGCACTTAAAAGTGCATGTTATTTTATTGAATGAAACCTTTTTTCATTATTTATGGAAGGTTTTTAGTGATGAGGCTCCATGTAGGTTAAGACATCTTATATTAGGAGTATCAATCATCTGTCTGGGATATTGCTTTACTATAAACGATTTATTTCATTTTTTTCTGTTTTTCCAAAGTTATACATAAATTTTGATATGCATGTTATTGATATGGTGTTACTATTTCCTGTTTCATCAGCGATGAACTCTAAGGCAACCCACATGACTGTAAAGTCTTGATCAAGATGTAAGTTTTTCTACCAGCACTGTGTCTCTCTCCCGTTTACACCAAATGAGGGCGTATGTCAACATGAACTAATGTACTTTGGCTGCATGTGACTCCAGTAATGTTCAGCAAGTTTGTGTTGTGTACAATTCTGCTGATAAACTAACATCTTAGAGAAGGCTTACATGATTACTGAAATAAAAGGAGTATTCTTGATTTAAATGAATACATTTCCAAGATAATTGAGCAGGTGGGAGTGGCAGGCATATGAGACTAATTTGCATTTTGTTTATTCAAATCTGGAATGGGAAGAGAGGGTAGAGCAACTGTCTAAATTTTTCCTAATTGTCAATATAAATGAAACTAAGTAATCATTTGTGAAAAACAGTATTCCTGCACACACTAATTATGCAAATTATCAGTGCTAGGTGGTGTGAAAATTTCTTTCAAACAGGGTGTTATAAAGCAACGTTTTTCACTTTTCTTTAAGGTATTCTATAGTTGCAATGGAATAATTGTGAGAGATTTTTGATGTTGCTTTATTTGCTAGTTATGTATCATTTCAGGGCAAATTAAAAAAAAAAAAGATGGGGAATTAATTGGGAAGACGTTTGTCATGCAGTCTGTCTACATACCCCTGATGAGGAAGCTCCTCCCCCTGATAACAGAGCTAGAATAATATTCAATATCTTTGACTGATAATTAAAATGCTTTTAATTAATTGCAACAAATGGTGTAATTTTGGTTGCCTTTATCTTTAATTCAGGGTTATGTCAGTGACCCCAAGGTTCACTCTTTGTGTTGTTCAATGTACTCTATTCTTAGGACCTACCAACATTTCTGGGAACATGGATCCCTGGGAATATTGAGCCTTGCAATCATCACTAAGCAATGAAATAAGTAAAGGACAACATGGAACCTTGGGAACATTGAATTCTGGGAACATAGGCAAGACCTTGGGCTTGGTCACCACTGTTGTAAGACCTTTTCCCTGAACATAGCATTTTTCCTGTTTTTGCATTGTTCATCAATAACGCTTTCATGCTTCTGTTAAGTTTGCATATCATTTTCTTCATTAAGTAATACATATTTTATTTGCATGCTGTGCTCGGTTTTTTCATCTATTATAATGGGTCATATATCCACTTGACCACTTTTTGGTATTGTATTATTATTAAGTGCCGTTTAAATGCACCCAACTATTAATCTTGTGTGTTCCATATCTGGCAACTTCATTACACCGTACAGCTAAGCGACAAGCAGTTGGATCATTTATATTGAAAAAGTCCTCCCCAAAGGTATAGAGAAACCCACAGGCATTTTGTAAAGGGGAAAAGAAAAGCAGAACACGCATACACACACAACATATTGAATTACAGTATGTTTGCTCTTTCTTCATTTTATGCATTGAGGGTTGCCATGGAGATCACATGTAACTTTTTGAGTACCTACAATACTATAGTTTCTCCATGTGAATCATATGTACATTTTATTTAGCAATATTTTAAAATTCTCTTCCCATTATATCCTTCCTATAGCCATGAAATTACTTCAGTTTAAAATGTATAGGTAATAAGGGTACAGTGTATGATAAAATGACTTCCTGGAATATTAAAAAGCATTGTAAATAATTTAAATTTGATAATGAATGTAAAGTACTGTAGAGTCAAATCTTTTTATTAAAATTTGTATAATGATTTAGTTGATTTTTGCTTATACCCCCAAAGAAATTGGACACTAGCTTTTTTATTGTTATGTGATGCAGGAATCTACAAAGTATGTCAATGCTTTACCGAAGAATAGTATACCCTGTATAAAGGGCCAGGCCTTCACAGAATCCTGATGTTGTTTCATATTTGTCTATACGAGATATGGATACCCATTTCTCCTGAATTTGACTTGTACTCCAACTTTTTGGATGTACATTATCGATACCTCGGAAGAGATATCTGATCACCACAATCAGACAAGGTTGTTTCCTCCTTTCTACCCCAGCTCTGCTGTCAAGTGTAACATTTCAGTAGTAGATTAGGAAAGTCACAGAAGAAGACATCTATAACTTATTTAACACCGCTCCCCCTCCCTGCAAAAAATATGGTCACGGTGCTCCTGCACTTGTGTGCCTGTACTGGTATAAATCAGAATATATTACTGTACTGTAACTGCATATTTGGAATTTCTTGCTTGCACTCACAAAGACATGCAGTGATACTCCAGTTTGTAATTAACCAGAGACAAGGTGCCAGTAGTTATCCACATCACATGTGTACTCCCAGCTTAGGGTAACTAACTTATGCCATGTATGTGCTCATCACATATTGTACTCATGCTCTCTATTTGCACTTTAACTCACATGTATGGGAAATTATTAAATATTAAGGCTAATTAAATATTAGGTCCAAAGGCAAACACTACCTTTGAATGTTGTCAAACTTATCACAGAAGTAGGACAGCTAACTTGTGTCCAAACTAGGTTATCAGTCACTCTAACTGCACAAATGTTACGTTACTATTGAAATTATTTTTGTCATCCAATTGCTTTATATGACCTTTTTAGTTATAAAAAAAAATAAATTTTAAAGGTACCAAGCTTGGAAAGTTGTGGCAAACAAATTTTCTATAAAACAAGATATTTTGTTGTAATTGTTTAAAATGATTTGGCATTTATTTGATTTGTGGATGAAGTTGGCCTGAAGTGTTCTGTTAAGTATGTAAGCAGTGGCAGTTTGTAATTCATGCAACATCAATTTATAAATGTTTAACACTAAAAACTTATTGTGGGATTTGGACGGCTGACAACGAATCGATGTGTATTAGTTATGAAACAGCAAGTTAAGCTCAAAGACAGCTTTCTTGGAAAAATGTCAGGTCACTGCTAAGCAACAGGCTGGCACCAGAATTTACCTGACGGGTTCCAAGCCTCCAATGAGAGAGCCAGTAACCTGAAGCCCCAAAGCAAGATGATGACTGGTTAAAAAGTTGAGTCACAACAACTTTTAAGTATGCAAAAAGTTTTTGGCATGTTTTACCAATACCATTTATAGTGAGAGTTTTATTGAAGAAACTTGGAAAACTGAATTTGATTTTTTGAAAAAAAAATCAGAAAATTTTTAAAGGAAACTTTAGGCTCTTAATTATTGAAGAACTGGCTGTAGCCGTTAGGAAAATCCAGCATATTATTTGGACATGAGGGTTATTTTGATTGCATTCACCTATAAAGATGAGGAGATTAGAAAATAACCCCAAAGGGAGACCTATTACCCCCTTTACTGAAGACATCCCCTCGGCAGCAAAGTTGCTGCCATTTTGTTCCTTTTGAGCATCACACATATATAATCAAATAAAACTTGCTACTGTAGTAATAAAACACCTGTGGTAAAACTGAATCATCTGTGTTAGCTTATTTGTTTCAGCAGATCTCACACAACATCTTCTTCATTTGTTGTATACATACTGTTTGGTAAACATTTTGGCCGGTATACTTTTCAATTACAGCCTCTTGAACCTTCCTTTGAAAGCTTCCAGCAATACTGCATTTTGGAATATTCAAATTGAAGATTTTTGTACCATATCAACCTACCTGCTATAACTGTTATGTAATTTAAATGTCTATGCAAAAGATGTTACTCACATTTGTGTGATCAAAGTTATGTTTTGTGTATTACAGGTAGTGAAATTTATTTAAATGTCCTGTGGGGGTAGGAGAGTGTTCCAACTTACTATCCTTGTCAAATAATCCAATACAATCTAGAATAAGTCACAGCCTCAACTCCAGCTTATGATGTCAAAAGTTTCGCTTTCCCTGTAGGTGTCAAGTTTGCCTCCACGATAACAGATGTTCAGTGACTCCATAAAAAAATGGCTTTACCTGGGAGATTCAGGTGAAAGAAGGTTGCCCTCACATGAAATTAGTTAGTGTTGTTAATTTTGTATTCCATCAATGGAACTCTTGACATGTACAGCCATGTACACACTAGAGATAGTCCTTAGATCACTGGCATTAAATTTGCAGTAAAGGTTAAGTAGTTTTGCTGTTCCAAGTTAGCCAATTAACATCCAACTCTTGTGACAGATATCATGGAACAGATTCCTGATAACAATGCAATGAACACCATGACTTCAGACAAAGGGTTTGCATTTCTTCAAACTTGTAAATTATTAATATTTTTTACCCTTAAGTGGACAATATCATCAAATCAAGCTGCAGTTTAAACTTTTAACTCTTGAAATATTAACCTGAAACATAAAGAAAAATTCTTTCCTCTCCAAAATTGCCTGCATACTCCCCATGCATTTGTTTTGCCATAATTAATACTCCTGTAAGTATTTACTTCACTGAAAAAGGCGTCACGACCTGTTCGGCTCGGTTACTTGCCGTTTGGTCTACCCCCGGAAAAATAAAACGATATTCCGGGTGTCACATGATCAATGATGACACCAAATCTGACTTTGCTATCTCCAAAAACACAAAATCAAGACACCAAATCACGTGATTTTGTGTTTTCAGAGATAGCGAAGGCACATTTGGTGTCTTCGTTGATCACCTGACACCCGGAATATCGTTTCATTTTCCGGGGGTAGACCAAACGGCAAGTAACCGAGCAGCACACGTAATGATGAACTAACCAACCATTCAAATGGGCACTGTTTGTCAGCACTGGAGGTTAGGAACCATGGTAAAATCTAGCCTGATGCTCTCCATATAGTCCCTTCAGGGTTGATTGAGTGAAGTGTAAATAATGCTCACATATCCCATGCACTGGCCACTCTTCTTATCAACTAACTATACTGAGATTACAGAACAAAGATCCCTTATGTAGTCACACTACATCTTCATAAAGTACAGTCTTCTAGCACCCTGTATGCAATTTCATGGTCCACTGGGCCAGGGAATCTCTATCTTAATGTGTAATTAATGAAGTAGAAATACCCTGAAAAAGGTCTTGAAGTCCGGGATTTTAGAGTATTGGGCAAGTTGGCCTAATGTTTTAATAATGCTTTGTAAACCTAATGAGTGATTGTCACTTTCGTGTGGTATAAAAGTTAACATCATGACAGAGAAAGTCATGAAGTTGCCATCCTTTTAGTTGACAAGAAAATGTGACCATTATCAAACCCACATAAACTGAAGAAAGCTTTCAAAATGTTGCCAATAACTTGTGTCTTTTTGGAGGGGCATTTTTGGAAGTTAGGGGGAGTGGGTGAAACCTCTATGAACCAAGTCTGAAAAAGAAAATATTGGGCAAAAATTGCAGAAAAGGTGATCACTGAAAACTTGAATATTTTAGGCACAAATATTGCACTATTTTGTATCTGGCAACACACCTCTTATGTGTCACTCTCTAAAACACCCTTGCCATGACAAAATCCTACAAGCCTAAGTACTAATCATGTTGACTTTGTTTGCAGTGGAAAATGACAGCAGATTGATCACGGCCTCCAAAATGTATTGAGATTGAGAGTTGTAATTGGTAGGTTGTTGTTCCAGGATGCCCCATTAACTACAGGGGGCTTACAGTTATATAGCAAATTCTGCTTGTAGTATTGCCACATTAAATACTGGGGACTTACAGTTATAGTGCAAATTCTGCTTGTAATATTGCCACATTAAATACTGGGGACTTACAGTTATGGAGCAAATTCTGCTTGTAATATTGCCTTTGGAGCCTTGTTTTCTTACACTCTTTTTAACTCCATGGTTTTGAAGGTCCTATTAATAGAATTATTGTAGAATAGATGTTTTAAATGGGGCTGAAAAAAATGTCACTTGTGCCTCCTTAAAACCTGTGCATTTCAACATCTCATATAGAAAGCACTGAAGTCATTGCTAAAGCTGTTTGTTGGCATGAATCTAGGAGATACTGTTGCTGTGGTATGGGTGCAATCAGGTTTTTATTTTGTTGACAATGTTTGGTTATCTCACTATAGTTAGGTTTAAAACTGAAAGAATTTTGGTTGGATCAATTTGATAAATTTTCAATACAGTTGAGTTTCTATTGAGCTCTGTATGATTTTTCTATTGTGATTTTTTGTGTATACATCTACTCATTGTGAAGTACTATTGAACTTAGGGTATGAGGGGAAGAGTTGGGTATTCTGAACATTCCAAACACTTATTAAGTACCAATGTTATCAGGTCATGGCCAAAATTTATCAAAGAGCTTTCTTTGTCCCTCACCTTAAAAAGGACATTCATGCTGCTAGAATTGAATAGGACATTTTAGCCAATGTTACCCGAGAAAAAGGCATTTTCTTGCATGAAGCTTGTCTATGTATAATTGCAGCAGTTAACCCCATTTTAACCAACCTTGTTGCTCTATTTGTGCAAATAGTCATTGAAGGGGGCAAACTCCTTTAACTTTATTGATCTCAAGATACCTGAACAGGAAGATCCTGATAGATAATTAGTTGCCAGCTTGAGACGGCTAAAACTTGCTATTCACTTCTACCATCATATCTTGAGATGGCTATCCACCTTTAAACAGAAAGTTCACTCTTTATTCATCACAAAATTTTTTTTTGGCAATTTTTATAAGCAGAAACAAGCTCATTTTTCATGCTGCTAGAATTGAATAGGGCATTTTAGCCAATACTGCCTGAGAAAAGACCTTTTCCCTGGGTGTGGCTTACCTCTATCATTGCAATAGTTCATCTATTTCACAAACAAGATTGCTCGATCCATTGAGCAAACAATCTTCAAAGGGGTCAAACCCCTTTAACTTTATTGATCTCCAGATTCCTGAACAGGAAGTTCTTTGAGAGATTCTGGATTAAGAGTGGTCAACTAGAGATGGCTAAAACTTGCTATTTGTTTCTATCATCATGTTGGGAGCACTGAAACTTATCAAACAGAAGACAAGTAATGATTCATTTACAGTCACATTTTATTTTTCTGGGACCTTGACAAAACTATACTAGCCAACATTTTAATCTCAGAAAACATAACACTTAACAAATGATCCAGTGTGCACCTGTAGGGAACACACTATAAGAAGTGAATGAACTGTCCCATATTGACAATAACTGTTTAAGCCTGACAATACATCAATCACATGATTTCACTTTATTTGTACTTGCTTTTTGTTCAAAATGGGAGAGAGGCAACAGGTCCTTTTTTTGCTCTCTGCTGCTAAATGTTTAAAATTTATTGGGAAATCACTCAGGTGTATGCAAAAAAATGACATCATTTTTCCGAACTGTTACTAAATGATTTCCTAACCGCTTTAGGTAGTACCATTTTTTATTTTTTTTTTTTTACATTCTAAGTAAAAAAATCAGTACATTCTGGTTTTAATGGGTTTTGGAGCCCAGAAATGGGAACAGTTCATTTTAAACTGGAACAGTTGGCAGTACATGAAGCAAATGAACACATCCTGCAGATAAACCAGTGCTAAATATTCACAAAGCTTCCATTCAAACCCATACATAGGGGACTTGATGACACTGGCTTTATAGCCAGTAATTTTGTTTGGGGGTAGCCCAGTTTCCAACCTACTGGTTTAAGTCCTGCCAGTCACTGCCTTTTTTCAAGGTGGGGCTCACTGGCTTGTTTTACCTACTCCATTGCTTATGCCAAGCATCATGCACATCGGCAGTAGGTTCCATTTTTAGAGTCTTTGGTATGATTTGACCTGGGAATCAAACCCGGGCCCTTAGCGTGAGAGGCCGACTGCTCTACTGTTAGACCAAACAAGTGGGTAACCAACTACATCATTTTTATTCAATTTTCTCTTCCACTACAAAATAGTTTAAAATGTGGGAATTTGAGCAATGCATGACTGACCTATTTCATTTGTCCAAAAATTGTTTTCAATGGCTCCATAGGCTTAGACTTTAACTGCATGCAAAGCTACAAAACAATTTGCATAATATAACACTTTTATTCCTCAACATATGATTTGAGGATGGTGATCACATGTCATAGGTTAATATGCACCATCACAAGATTTCTGCCTTAGAGAAACTGTGAACCTGATACTACAGTTTTTGCCCAAAAAAGTGCAGTAATAAAATTTTGAACCTGATTTCCTGTTTCACACCTTGCTCCATTTTATCAGTTTGTACATAGCCTAAGCACATGAACTTGAAGACCATACATATTCTGTACACAAAGCTGAAGTATGGTCACGACAGATCTTTTTCATAATAGTCGGATGCTCACACAATGATTTATTGTTGATCCAGACAGCCAGCAGTTAATCCTCTTAGAAGAGCTGCCAGTTACATAGGGCATAACTTTCAGATAAGATAAATGAAAAATGTATTACAACAATCTTCTGACAACTTGAAATAAAGGCCACTTATTTCTTCATGACTATCACACAGTGGTGTGTTATACATGGTGTGTTAGTCTAGAAAACATGAGGTGCTAGGTACTGTCTGCCTCTTGAATCAAATTTTGAATTCTGTTAATAAAGGTTAGATTTTACTGCATGAAGAACAAGTTTGGTGTAACATAAGAAAAAGTTTCCCATTCACACTGTAGTATGACTAGTTTCATTCAACTTGGCTTTGCATCTTTCAACTCATTAATTATTCATACTGTTATTCACAGTTTTGCACTTAATTACACATGGGAACAACAATGTTAACTTGTTGATCTTCATCCCCGACTACAACAGCATACTCGATGTCACATGGCTAGCATGTGACTGTGTACAATAAAGAGCCTCACCTGGAATGTAACTGGGTGTACACATTAAAATAAATTTATTACTTGTATACCACTCAATATAATCCAAGAAATGTTTCGTTGTCTCCCGACATTAGGCCATACATGGTATGAGCTAACCTCTAGCCAGTGGATTTAAAACCAGCCCAGCGAATATGTTTTTTTCAGCTTCAATATCGTGTTCAACTTCATCCTGAGTTCACCTCACTTTCTATGCAAGAATATTTTTCTCACAATCCATGGTTTCGTTGGTATCACCAGTTTGTTCTATTTTTTCCCCTTTTTCCTTCCCTTTTTAGCTCCACCTTTAATAATATGTAGGATGTTAGCTGTGTGATATTTTAAATTTTGTACAACTGGTTTTACAGTTTCTTTGGCTACGGACGGCTTGGCTTCTGTTGCAAATGGATCCTCGAGATCATTTTTTGGCCTTTTAGGAGTATTTAGAGTTTCTTCTGCTTTTCGTTTCTTTCCCTTAGCTGCTGCAGGTTTTCTTGATAATACAAACTTTTTGTCAGAAGAGGGGAACAATTCTTTGTACTGTTCTACCTTTTCATAAAGTTGTTCCTCAGTATGTAACCATGGCAATTCTATAATTGGTGTAACACTTTGAATCTTCTTGGAGATTTGTCTGATGGAGTCGTATAACTTAGCTGGTAGAGGGTCTGGTCTGTTATCACATTTCTGTTGATGAAATAAAAGAACATACACAGTGACCATCAGGAACATTGTTCTCAATTCCATTCAGCCCACCAAAAGAAATCACATCATTGCACCAGCATGGCATTTAATTTAGGTGTAAACTTTCTAAACTAAAACATTGCATAATACCTGTCTGTGTACCTACAGAACACATTCCCTTACAAATATCCAACAATGCCATACCACCTACATCAATTAACACTGGAAGCTTGGGTGTTCCAAATTTGTCAGTTTTTCTGGTTTGAAATTGGCTGATGCTTTTGATCTAAAAAGGTGCTTTCGCACAAGTACTGAAACTTTTAATTTTCCAGCCATACCTAGCTACATTCCATTAACAACATTGACTTCTTAATGTAACCTCTATGATTGGAATGCAGTAGTAAAAATATAGACCTAGGGTTTTATATTGTGAGAGGCCTGCAGGGTTTGATTCACAGGTCAAGTCAAACCAATTAAGACTTAAATCAGAAGCCAAATTTTAATAGTTCTTTGCTGCTGAAATGTAAACTTTTGGGGTATTTGGCCAAAAAGGGCAAAAAATAAACAAAAAGGGGAATATTAAAAAAAACAGAAATTTCCTCCAAAAAGAGGAGATACCTCATGCCTGCTCAGTAACATTGACCCTAATTGATATCATATTTTCCAGGTCTTAAGTCCCGACCTCTGATGACCCCAATTAAGTAATCTTTGAGCTCCTCCATTTAATGATAGGGTTCACCTTCAAAATATGGGTAATGCACACACTGAGTATGAGATTCCCCACTGTTACCTTCTTGAGATAATGTGTTCACAAGTTTAAACATTCTGAACTCTGGTGTACAAATGACCTTTGACCCCCACAAAATATGATTGGATTTTTCTACTAAATATGGGCAATGCACATGCTAAGTAGGAAACCCCTCACTGTTACCCTTCTTGAGATATCACGTTTATAAAATTTTGACCTTTAGACCTCTTCTGACTCCAAATGACCTTTGACCTTCTGTAAAAAAAAGATAAGATCCATCTACTACACATAGGTAATGTACATTCCAAGTATGATATCCCTCACTATTACCCTTTTTGATGTATCACATGCAGTACACTTTAACCTTGGAAAGCTTACAAAAGACCTAAACCACAAATTAAAGGGATTATCTACTCATTATTGCCAATCCACAAACCAAATATGACATTAGTTGTACTTACTCTTCTTTAGATACCACCTTAAGAGGCAATTTGTAAGGTATTTACCATTTGACCTCTGGTGACCAAAATGACCTTTGACCTCTGCCAAAAACAATTTGGTATCGTCTAGTTTATATGGCTAACTCACACATCAAATATGAGAGTATTTTCAAATTTACCCTTTGTGAAGTATCGTGTACAAAGTTTTGCGCTTAGATTCATCCAGTCCTTTAGATAAACCCATGCCCTGGTGCTGCTTAATTCAGGTAATTATGGAAAATTTTCTCCCTAAGAGATGTGTTTGTTAGAGTATTTTTGCTGACACCACTAGTGTTTTGGCATTAGATACAGGAAGCGCATTTTACCTCCTGTTGTCCCCTTACCACTTTTACTTTACTGTATCTCTCTTGCCCTGTGCAAACATTCTGGGAGGAGAAATTATCATTTTTGCAAATATGCTCATTGAACAGCCTAGAACTAATATATAACACCTTTTCCTATGCACAGGCTGAGTGCAATCTGAGAAAAGGTTGTTTGATTTGTTACATAACAAACAGCGAGACAGCTCAAGTGCATGACTGTGATGTGAGTTAGTTAGTTTCAAGAGTTTTACGCCCCAGTTTCCAACCAATTGTTTCAAGTCAAGCCAGGCAAGGCCTTTTCCAGTTGAGGCACACTGGCTTGTTTTCCCTACTCAATTGCTTATGCCGAGTGGCAAGCACAATGGCAGTAGGTTCCATTTTTAAAGTCTCCAGTATGACCCGGCCAGGACTCAAACTCCCAACCTCCCGACTGCAAGTCAGGTGCTCTAACCACTTGACCATGGGGCATGCAGTCAGTTGACTGTAATGTGAGAGGAAGTGAACTGTTCAAAAAACCCACCAAGTGTAAAACCCACCCTACTGCATAGAAAGCAAACAGCAGGTTTTTAAAAGCTACTTAACTCTAATGGGTACAGTAAAATCTATGCATGGAATTCCACGGTTGTTTATGCATGTTAGAGTGGTTAATGAGGTGCTTGCTGTGCGTTGCTAAACCAAACACCCTTTAACCAAGACAATGATTTGCAATCATGAAAGGGCTAATTGTAATACTGATATCCCCCAAAATGTAATTATCATTCCAAATTAGTTAGTAGAGTAAGTGCCAAAGAGTTACCACTTAGTTGACTGTCAATTCAATGCTGTTTGATCAACTGTTAGAATTTTTAACTGGATTCAACTAAGTCAGCCCCTCCCACTGGTTAGACTTCCTTTTTAAGTCAGGTCTAATTGTTCAGAAATCATTCTTATGTCATCCCTACTTCCTCACCACAAGGCTATATAGTAAACAGTCCATGAAACAAGATTAACACTTTGTGAAAGGGAGGAACTAAATTCGGTCATTAAGGTACAAAAGGAATTCCTCTGCAGGACACGAAGCATCATGTCCCTGATCCTCTTAAGAGGATCAGGGACATGATGAATTAATGCTGACAGGCCTCGATTTTTAGAAAAATTTATTGTTGTCCTTCGGGCAACCACTTCAGTATTCTTAGTTGTCCGAAAGGAAATTTGGTTGTCCGAAACATTTGCACACAATTACAGTACAAAACAGTAATTGCGCTAATGTATTATAGGTCTTCAAGAATAAAAAAAATGATTTTTCCAAGACAAAAACACTTGAAGTCTGAAATTAAAGGATGGAAATAGTTGAAAGAGTTGATCAGTCGACAGTATTTCTTTAATCAGATGAAAGCAAGCTGCTTGACTGTGATTCATTGTGAGAGAAAATGGTTGTCCATCGGACAACCAACTTTCGACATTTGGTTGTCCATATTGAATTTTAGTTGTCCCGGACAATCGGACAACCATGAAAATCGAGCCCTGATGCACCACATCCATCCACTAGTTGAGGATTAGGGCCCATCATGGATTGACATGACTGACTTGTTGCAATGGTTCTATTGAAATGCACAATGAAAAAAGTAGTTAATCAATGGCTATAGGTTTACTACCTCAAACTCACATTGCTGGGTTGAAAATGTGATGATCTTTTTGGCAGTAATGTAAGTGTGAACAATACTGTTTACCAATTGTATTGTGCTCACATCTACTGTATATATGCATTTTCTTGTGCTTGTAAATCTTGTATGACTTACTTTTTAATGCCAACTCATTTAATTTCAAAGCAAAGTACTGGACACAATGATGTACCAATATATTTGTACTTCTAATTTTCTTCTTCTCATCATCAGAGACATTCCATTTGTACTGCTCAAAACAATGGGCTCAAAAGAGAAATTGTTTTACCATTGTCACATGTGCCAATATTTTATAACAGGTCCTGGGTATGATGTAAAACTGCATCCAGGTGGGTTGAGGAGGTCATGTGTGGTGGGAAGTTTGTCCAGGACTATCCCCTATAAAATGTGCACATAAGACCATTTTTACTCATCCCATGACTGGTGGGTTATCGGCGCCACAAAACCGAGCAAGTCCTTCAATGGTTGTCCCCCTGTGGGGTGGGGGTTGTACAATATGCCCATGGCATTCCCCACCTGTCGTATGAGGCAACTAAACAGGAGGACTTGAACAGTCTGACACAATATAACACATTCGCATTGGTGTGTCGTTAAATCTTATCTAACTCATACTTTATAACAGTGCACTTTTCCAGATACTTTTGTTTACTTGCACACATACTTAAATCACTGTACTTACAAACAAATATTGCAACACTAGTATTGTGCAAATAAAACAATAACTTTGAACAATACCTTAAAGCCCATTGCTACTACATGCCGCATACTGAACGGTTTCTGCATTTTTTCACTAAATCCTGGTATTACACATACAGGTATATTTCTGGTTGCACTGAGCACTTTAATATGTTCTGTTAGTACTGCTTCATGTGTGTTTGGTTGATTCAATATGATAGATTCCAGTTGACCCTTCTCTAACCCTTTGGTGACCTGGTTGATTCCAATGATCACAACAGATCTGAAAAAAATGAAAAATTTTCAGTGAAAAACATATTCCAGAACCAAATTTATGTTTGATGTGCTAAAGAGGATTATCTTCTAAGCATTCTGGGGAAATTTTCAAAGTCATTTGTAAAGGAATGCATTTTAAACTAAATAAAGTCAATCCTATTTACAGTACAAGAACATTATTCACACTCGTGTACACCATTTACACTCATGCTTACATATTAATGAGTACAGTACTTTGAACCAAAGCTAACAAACACAGAACATGTACATGAACAGATATACTGTACGCTAATACAAATTTACATAAACATATATAGTAAGTTGGAGTAAAAAAAAACCCATGCGGTAGTTGGGGTAAAAAAGGACCACCCCCTACAAGCCACTAGAGCTAAAAAAATATCTGCTTTTGTAGTGTACGTGTTAACTGGCATCCTTTAGTTTATTGTGAAATACCTTTTTAGTTTTTGATATCCTCTGCACTTGAGTACTGGAGCTTTGTTACCCCAAAACACTAATATTAACAATTTTGAAGTTTTGGGCATTGACCTTTAACTTTATGCTGTGAAAGATACTAAAACTGCTACCAAGCTAATTTTTCCTTTGTTACCATACCAAAAGGTATATTTACATAAAGCAATAATGAAATTTCCTCCTTTATTTCCTAGTTTTGAAAAATCACCTGGACTTTTTTAACCATGTGATAAAGAGTGCAATTGGGGTAAAAAAAAGCCCTCTTTCCTTACTCCAAAATGGGTTTTTATTTTCCTCTGGATGTTGAATAAATTTCTGTACACAGCTGACAGGAAACCTACTTCAATGATCTACCAAGATAAACATTACAACAGGTGGGAAATACCACAGGCATTTTCTACGACCCCCAGCCAACAGGGGCCTGATAAGGATAATCCAGTTTTTTAACTGATGATTTTTAGTATTCACTAACCAGAGAGTGACTTTAAAATTTGCTAACCTTGTGCAGCATGTCACTCAAACCAGACAGGTCATAAAAAGAATCTCATACTGCAGCACATTTTTTCTGTGGACTATTATGTGTACACCAAAAATTTCATTTTGGCAAAGCAAATTTAGAGAATTCCCCTTGATAATTTCATTTTCTTGTAAATTCTTTAGGATTTCCCAGTCTTACAAAGTAAAAGGCATTTCCGTGAGTGGGTGGCAATGGTATCATGAAATAATAAAGTTGGGGGCTGGGGGGTGGGGAAAGAAGGGACTATGGGAAGTGGTGACTTTATTATTTCAAAACAGAAAACTTCCCACACTTGACATAGGGAGGGTGTCAAAAACATTTCCAGACAAAACTAAAGGGCTGAATTATTAATTCAAAATTAAGAGTTATGTTCCTTGGAGCCCAGTTCTTACAGCACACCAGCACAAATGTGTTACAGTATGTAGTCTCAGCTAAATATTGTATGCAAAGTCTAACAACTTTCAATTTCATATAACGTTAGGCTTAAGTCCTTTCCTTTCATTAAGTCACCTTTTATGACAGGAGGAGAATGAGGCAGAGAATGCCTTGGGCATATTCTAAAACCCCTCGGGAAAAATTAAATATTGAGACCTATACCTCATACCAAGGACACCAAAACGCAACAGCTAAAATTCTTACCTGAGAGCTTTTATGACAGCCTTGTCCTTTTCTTCGTCTTCAGTCACATGTTGCTGTGAACATCCAGGTGTTCTCTTTTTCTGTTTACTTCTTTTTCTTACAGCTGCCAGTGATGGTGTTTGGCCAAACAACCTGACGGATTCATCCAAAGAGCATAATTTTAGAACAGGGTTGTCCAACCTTTACAGCAGTGGGCCGAATGTACAGTAATGGCTAGACTTCAACGTGCAATCATCGTGCGGGGGGAAAATGACCAGATGGATATATTTTGGACAAAATGAAGGTGTAACATTGAGCAGACAGTGTTGGACAGGATATTTTTGGATTAAACTGTCACCTTCACCTTCTACCATCTGACAATATAAACTATGTACAGTATAAGTCTGAAAAGTGATTTGTTTACCAGGCCTTGATTTTCAGAAAAAAATTATGGTTGTCCTTGAGGCATTCATTTCACTAATTTTAGTTGTCCACAAGGACGATTTGGTTGTTGGAAACATTTTTGCACAATTACAAAAGAGTAATTGCTTTTGTGTAGCTATAGTCTTGAAGAATAAAAAGAAGTGATGTTTGAGAGACAGAAACACTTAAAGTCTGAAATATAGTATGATGTAAAATGTTGGAAGAGTTGATCAGCCAGCAGTATACTTCTTCAATCTGAGAGAAAAATGGTTATTGATCAGACAACTATCCCTAAACTATTTGTTGTCCATAGGGGTCATTCCATGGGGTTGGGTCATAACCAATACATATGCGTATAACATGTAAGAAATACTTGTTAAATCTTAAGTGAATACATGATCAATTTAAGTTTGGTATGGGATGAAATGCATTAAATGTTTGTTTTTTTATATTTAATACAACTGACATATCCCCATGATTTTTTGGGATTTTCCCAATTTCTTGGTGGTGTCACATGAAAAATTGTTGAAAAATTTGTGACATAAAATGTTGCAGAATTTAGGCCCTTCCCATTCCCTTTACAGATGTAATTTTACCTTGCCTAATCCAGGCATTTGCAAAACACAGGGGATAAAACAATTTTTTATTACCAGACAATTGCAATGGAACCAACTTTTTTCTCAGTGTTTGAATGAAATTAGTCACACCTATGCAACGGACGGTGTCATTTTGTTGCATAGGTATATTTGCTTCACATGATTTGCCACTAAAATTCCCTTACCACCACACTCACTCCAACAGCAAAAGGTCAACAAGTTACCTTGGTAAACAAAGAATCTAAGTTGTAGAATCAAGATATATACTTTTAAAAAGCCTATATAGATGAAATTTACTTATGGTGTCAACTGTTGCGTAGGTATAATAAAACCCAAGATAAGGATGCATTTCCTTCTTGCTTCAAACAAAAAATATTAATATGTGAAAGTCAATTCATTCAATTGCAACAGTCATATCCATGCAGATTTGGTAATAATTAGAAGCACACAGATCGTGAAAGTTGCGAGTATGTTCATGGTGTCAACATGTTGCATAGGTAGACTTGTTGCGTAGGTACTAGGTAGTTGTCTTCTCACAAAAATTGATTTGGTACACCATTTCTCTTTTTTTTCATGGAATACATAAAACATGAGCTATAGAATCTGCTTATGTTGATGACATGTTGCCAAGTTAGATTATGGTTATTGTAGGTCAACCTGTTTGTACTGGAGGTCTGTAAGACACGGTGTCTTCGTTGCATAGGTAATATTACCACAGTGAAACATATGAGAAAAAATGAAATCAATATCATGTAATGTATATTAGTTGCATGAAGAAATTCTTCATGGTTTCTTCCACTTAGAATGATTCTTTAAGAAAAAAACAATGATTTGCACTGCATCTACCAAATTTAAAATTTGACATGAATGTCACACTTTGATACCCCAACCCCATGGAATGACCCATATGGGATTTTAGTTGTTCCAGACAATCGGACAACCACAGAAATCAAGCCCTATTTTCCATGTTCTATTGACAACCAGATATGTAGATTTAGTGCTTGGAGACTCCTTGTTTGACGGTCTCCAGGGTTAAGAAATTATCGTCCTTTAAAATTTGACAAAAAGTAACACATTGAGCTTGAAGAGATGTAGAGTTGAGTATCTTATACACGAATCTCAACAGCAAGTGATGGTCTGATTTCAATCGGCCATAACTGGGGTTCCTCACCTTTAAACCTTTCGATTTCCTTGCTTACCTCTATCATGGATGGTTGTACACGGATTTGTATCTTGAATTCTCCAATTTCACTAAATATGAGGTTTTGAAATTCATGAAAACAATAAATAAAGACGGTTTTAGGATGATGGACCTCACTAATGTCGGCCTACAGTCCCTAAAAACAAGCGCTAATTGGATTCATCTATAAGCATACTGTGCCTACAATTATTGAACTCAAGTATCAGTAAGTTATAATAACTGAAAGGGAACTTCTCTATATTGCACAGAAACAGTAGTTTTAACAGGAAGGCATTACATCAAAATAACCAAGCTGCGGTTTCCTCAGTGAAGTTGTGTAAACTTTACCAGTACTGAGAACTGGCAGAACTAAGCACTGGTGTACAGTACGATCAACAAACCATGGTTGAGGCAGCGCTGCAGCATCAAGTTTGACACAATGACTACTGTAACAGCATTTTGGATTGATCCATCTCTTCCAGGCCAGTAAGCTTTATCAAAGTACAGTAAATGTTGTAATTCTTACTTTCCCAAGGTTTCCAAGATCTCTTTCTTTTCAGCAGGATTCACTTCAGCCCTGAAATAAAGCAAGAACCACAGTGCAGTATGTTTTAAAGGAATGCTAAATGCCTAAATGTAATGCTACTACACTGCAGTCTCCCTAAAATTTCTGAATCAATAATGTGATATTCTGTGTATACAAATGTCATGTTGATACTTTATACAAATTCTCCAAATTCTTTAATTCCATATATGCTTTCTTTCATGATGTATGGCATCCAACCCTTGGACAAGCCGGTGCTGCTCAGTCTGCCGGCATCTTGGAATATGTTATCTTTGATGAAAGCTTATTGTATCTAACTATTGGTTTATGCAAGGAACTGTGCAGAATCAGGTTTAAAACAAGTGTAATAATCCAGTCAAAAGCAAGGTATCGTACTTTATAGAATTAGGTTTAAAACACCTAAGCATGAAGATCCAAGTGGACATAGCCTAGGCTAGGCCCTACTAGCACAGAGTCCTCTTCAGGGACTAACCTGACCAGAATCCAATTCAGGCCTAGCCTAACTAATTTTTTGTTAGGCTCAAGGGCCTAAGTTAGGCAGGTGCACCAAAATGCGGGGTCCATGCCATTCCCCCCATCGGTACTTTTTGCCATAGAAAATGTGCTCATTCCCTCAAAGAAAAAGTGCCAGTACCCCATTGGAGGAAAGGCACTCTTTCTATGGCGGAATGAGCACATTATTCTGTGGAAGGCAGGATAGGCTGGAACTTACCAGACTGCAGGAACAGGGCTAAAAATGGAGTTTAGAACTTTGTTGGAAGCATTATTGATTGGTGCTTCATGGTTGAAAGAAACATGCAAAATCACTTTACCCGATTAGTTACAGATTAAAAGAGTGGTCAGTGTCAATGAACACTTATGTCTCTATATTGGGTACAATGATAGTAATCCCCTATACATGTACACACGTGCTGATGTGTCTGAGTTGATATCTTTGCTTTACAAGTCTAAAGACATTATTCAGTCACCATTCATACATATAAAAGGATGCTACTTTGAACACAAAGACCTTTAAACCAAACAAAACCACAGGCTTATTATGTGCATTAAAGCTTTTAATTTAGATGAAAGTCTTGATCATGGACAGCCTCTTTCAAACAATAACAACTTTCATCACAAAGTAGATTTAAAAACAGTAATCTTTTGTTAAAAAGTAGGCTCTATCAAACTATCTTTTCCCTTGGCTGTGTGATCACTAGTTGTTCTTAATTAACCCCTGCACTATGTGTGTTTGAATATGCTTGCGTTGTACCATACAATACCAGTGTTGAATAACATGGATCGCAGTGACTCCGTGTACTGTTGTATAATGGTACAAGTGTTTGCCTGATAAACAAACATTAACAGCCTTGCTTCAACCAATCTACGTAGAGTTATGTAAATGAAGTTCCCGTAAGTTTTCTACGCAGTTGAATAGATTTGATGTCCAAAGCCGGCAAAAGTTGATTTTTCGTAGCTATGGGCTGGACAAAAAAATTTGTCCACCCGTTGGCTATTCCGCTATAGCATAGGTTTTGTACCTTTCCACCATAATGTAAAGGTGTGAAACCTGTGGTGGAATGTTATGGCGGAATGTACCCATGGCGAAATGACACTGTATTCCCAAAATTCATCCATGCAGTACAGTGTTAGTCCTCAGTGGACTGTGGTTGTTCGCTATACTATATATAGTAGGCCTATATGCTATATAGTATGGTTACAGTTAGTTTCCGTCCTCGCTACTTTCCGCCCCACCAAAATGGTGTTTTCCGCCCCTTTCATTTTTAGCAGAAAATCTCTTCTTGAGGGGCGCAAAGTAATGGAATAAAATGTGATATCAATGGTAATTTTGTCAAATGAAGAGGACATCAAGGTTTCCTTTAAGTTTCAAACTTCATCGATGTCTTTTACTATTCAACGCGACACCCATCACTGCCATGTTGATGTCTTTCCGAGCACTTTCTCACTTTGGACTTAAGTATACTATTACTAATACGTACTTATGTACAGGTGTACGTTATTCAATGTTGTGATTAATTGTTCACACATTCAGCATAAGTGTACCTTTAGACCCACGGACTACTTAGGCCTATACGTAAAAATAAAAGGAGTCTGTGACGCTACTTGATGTGAATAAAAAGATCTTAGCCTACAATTCATTCTTTTCTACAAGAATTCTGAAAAGGGTTTAACAATAGGCCTATCAACAAATTTCATTGTTGTTTTGTACTTGAATTTGAAATTAAAAATTGCAAGTTGTTAAACACCTAGGCCTATGTGTTGAAACATTACTTTCCGCCCTAAGGTTTTTAGGGGCGGAAAGTAACGGGCGAACACTAGCGAGGGCGGAAACTAACGGACCCCATATAGTTTAGCCTAATAGGCCTTGGCTGACTAATAACTAAGTAATACTGTTAACTTAGGCCTAGGCCTAGGCCTAACTTCCCAAAGTTAGGGCTAGAAGTTACTGTTTACTAACCAGTGCATTTGGAAGGCGTATGGAGATGACAGCGTAACCCTCACTTGGTTGGCATTACTTATTGTTCTTGCCGGTTGAGCCTGAAAGACTTTTTGTCCTGGCCCTGCCATGTTTCACACTGTTACATGTCCAAGTCGTTACGTAGGCCAAGGCTTCGGACTGGAACTTGCTTCTGTAAGTTTCGCAAAATTGGGCACTGCGATGTAGCGGGTTCAGTAACCAGCTGAAGTTAGCAGAATATTCTGCCGACAGAATATTCTGCCGCAGATTTCCTGAAGTTAGCCGAATATTCTGCTGGCAGAATATTCTGCCTTATATTTCCTTAAGATAGCCTGATGTTCTGCTGGCAGTATAATTTCGTCCTGTGTAACAGGAAAATGTGTTCCCCTGGAGGATCTGTCCCCTATGAAAAATGACCTGACCCCCTCCCAATTAAAAATGGTAGGCAGGGATTCGGCTTGCAGTGTTTTTTCAATTTAATTAAGAGGAATATGCTCTGTGAGAAACTATATATTAATGGACACAACAAGGTTGGTGAATTTAAGTGAATCTTTTTTTTTTTTTTGCATAACTTAAGCCATTATCAAAGCAAATATGCAAATTATGTGACGTAATCATTTTCGTCATTTCTTCATACAAAAACTATCTAGAACCGTATGATTTGTGTTTAAAGGTACAGGATAGTACATTAAAACGGGTTTCTCTTTCATTCCTAGTATAATCGAATTTAAGGTTGTGTGTTTATGATTTTATTTTCAGACCCACGGTTTTCTGGTTTAAAATCACAAATTTGGAAAGATTTTGACCCATTTTGGAAGATTTTAGCTTAAATATCACTAAGGTCCCTCCCGCCCTACCACTAGTTCCTCTCTCGTAATATTCAGAAGAAAGAATGGGTTGGGTAAGCTATTTGTAATTCCCGAACCTTTTTTTTTTAATTTTGGGACCATTTTTAGCACTTTTTGAACTATTTGACTGACTAAGTGAAGTCTGTTTATGGAGTGTACGGCATGACAAATTTATTTTTTTTTTTTGAAAAAATGTCTCCTTTGGGTAACTTTTCAATGCCCTCATGATTTGCATAAAATCTTAAATTATCATTCAATAATTTTTTTGAAAAGACCTATAGGGTCCCGATGCTTCAGACGTCCTTTGAAAAAATTAGGGCGCTTCAGCTTTCACTAAATAATTTAATGATTTCAAAGTAATAATATTTAGGGTATGGTAACCAATGTATTTGGCTAACAAATCGTCTTTGTGCTGGCTTTTCATTCAATACCTTCAAACTTCGCATAATATCATAAATTATCATTCGCTAAATTTTTGGAAAGGTTAATAGGGTCCAGAAGCACTAAAACGACGTTTATAGATGAGGGCGCATATCACCTTTTATTATATAAATTTAATGATTTCTTTTCAGTGTTTTAGGGACTTGAAGCTAATATGATACAACGACACCAAATGTTACTTCTTTTATAAGGTCATCATATGCCATTACTAAGTTTGACGGTGGGCCTTATAAACATCTCGTTAAAAATTTACAAAGTAATGATATTTGAGCCATGTTTACCGGTGTATTTGGTTAGCAAATCGTCTTTGTGCTGGCTTTTCGATACCCTCATGACTCGCATAACATCATAAGTTATCATTCACTAACTTTTTGGAAAGATCCATAGGGTCCCGATGAAATTTTAATACATTTAAAGGGTCGTGATATGCAATAACTAAATTTTAAAGACGGTGGCCCGAATTTAAATGTACTTTTAAATTTCCTAAGTAGGCCTAATGATAATTTTTTTGTATGTTTACCGGTGTTGTTAGCCAAATACACCGGTAAACATACAAAAAATTATCATTACGTAGGAAGATTAAAAGGACATTTAAATTCCGGCCACCGTCTTTAAACTTTGTTATGGCATATCATGACCCTTTAAATGTATTTAAAAATTTGGTGTAGTTGGACTATTTGTTACTTAGAATTGTTGATAAATTGATGGGATTGCCAGCACAAGCACGATATATTAGCTTAAAGGCCACACAAAGCTTACCCCAAAATACAATCATATAATTTTCATGGTAACTACTGAAGTGCGACCTCATTTTTAAACGTCGTTTTTAGGCATCGGGACCCTATGGATTTTTCCAAAAAGTTAGTGAATGATGATTTATGATGTTATGTGAATCATGAGGGTATCGAAAAGCCAGCACAAAGACGATTTGTTAGCCAAATACACCGGTAAACATACAAAAAAATTATCATTACTTAGGAAATTTAAAAGGACATTTAAATTCGGGCCACCGTCTTTAAAATTTAGTAACTGCATATCATGACCCTTTAAATGTATTAAAATTTCGTGTAGTTGGACTATTTTTTAACGTAAAATTGATGGTGAATTGATCGAAGAATCAACACAAGCACGATATATTAGCTTAAAGGCCACACAAAGCTTACCCCAAAATACAATCATATAATTTTCATGGTAACTACTGAAGTGCGACCTCATTTTTAAACGTCGTTTTTAGGCATCGGGACCCTATGGATTTTTCCAAAAAGTTAGTGAATGATGATTTATGATGTTATGTGAATCATGAGGGTATCGAAAAGCCAGCACAAAGACGATTTGTTAGCCAAATACACCGGTAAACATACAAAAAAATTATCATTACTTAGGAAATTTAAAAGGACATTTAAATTCGGGCCACCGTCTTTAAAATTTAGTAACTGCATATCATGACCCTTTAAATGTATTAAAATTTCGTGTAGTTGGACTATTTTTTAACGTAAAATTGATGGTGAATTGATCGAAGAATCAACACAAGCACGATATATTAGCTTAAAGGCCACACAAAGCTTACCCCAAAATACAATCATATAATTTTCATGGTAACTACTGAAGTGCGACCTCATTTTTAAACGTCGTTTTTAGGCATCGGGACCCTATGGATTTTTCCAAAAAGTTAGTGAATGATAATTTATGATGTTATGTGAATCATGAGGGTATCGAAAAGCCAGCACAAAGACGATTTGTTCGCCAAATACACCGGTAAACATACAAAAAAATTATCATTACTTAGGAAATTTAAAAGGACATTTAAATTCGGGCCACCGTCTTTAAAATTTAGTAACTGCATATCATGACCCTTTAAATGTATTAAAATTTCGTGTAGTTGGACTATTTTTTAACTTAAAATTGATGGTGAATTGATCGGAGAATCAACACAAGCACAATATATTACCTTAAAGGACATACAAAGCTTACCCCAAAATGGAATCATTTAATTTTCATAGTGAAAGCTGAGTTGCGCCGTCATTTTTTAAACGTCGGTTTTATGCATCGGGACCCTATGGATCTTTCCAAAAAGTTAGTGAATGATAATTTATGATGTTAGGTGAATCATGAGGGTATCGAAAAGCCAGCACAAAGACGATTTGTTCGCCAAATACACCGGTAAACATACAAAAAAATTATCATTACTTAGGAAATTTAAAAGGACATTTAAATTCGGGCCACCGTCTTTAAAATTTAGTTATTGCATATCATGACCCTTTAAATGTATTAAAATTTCGTGTAGTTGGACTATTTTTTAACTTAAAATTGATGGTGAATTGATCGAAGAATCAACACAAGCACAATATATTACCTTAAAGGACATACAAAGCTTACCCCAAAATGGAATCATTTAATTTTCATAGTGAAAGCTGAGTTGCGCCGTCATTTTTTAAACGTCGGTTTTATGCATCGGGACCCTATGGATCTTTCCAAAAAGTTAGTGAATGATAATTTATGATGTTAGGTGAATCATGAGGGTATCGAAAAGCCAGCACAAAGACGATTTGTTCGCCAAATACACCGGTAAACATACAAAAAAATTATCATTACTTAGGAAATTTAAAAGGACATTTAAATTCGGGCCACCGTCTTTAAAATTTAGTTTTTGCATATCATGACCCTTTAAATGTATTAAAATTTGGTGTAGTTGGACTATTTTTTACTTAGAATTGATGATGAATTGATGGAATTGCCAGCACAAGCACGATATATTAGCTTCAAGGACCTAAAACACCGAAAAAGAAATCATTAAATTTATATAATAAAAGGTGATATGCGCCCTCATCTATAAACGTCGTTTTAGTGCTTCTAGACCCTATTAACCTTTCCCAAAATTTAGCGAATGATAATTTATGATATTATGCGAAGTTTGAAGGTGTTGAAAAGCCAGCACAAAGATGATTTGTTAGCCAAATACATTGGTTACAATACCTTAAATATTATTACTTTGAAATCATTAAATTATTTAGTGAAAGCCGAAGCGCCCAAATTTTTTTAAAGGACGTCTGAAGCATCGGGACCCTATACATCTTTTTAAAAAATTATTGAATAATAATTTAGGATTTTATGCGAATCATGAGGGCATTGAAAAGTTACCCAAAGGAGACATTTTTCAAATTAAAAACTATAAATTTGTCATGCCGTACACTCCATAAACAGACTTCACTTAGTCAGTCAAAAAGTTCAAAAGGTGCTAAAAATGGTCCCAAAATTAAAAAAAAGGTTCGGGAATTACAAATAGGTTACCCAACCCATTTTTTCTTCTGAATATTACGAGAGAGGAACTAGTGGTAGGGCGGGAGGGATCTTAGTGATATTTAAGGTAAAATCTTCCAAAATGGGTCAAAATCTTTCCAAATTTGTCATTTTATACCAGAAAACCATGGGTCTGAAAATAAAATCATAAACACACAACCTTAAATTCGATTATACTAGGAATGAAAGAGAAAACCGTTTAAATATAATATCCTGTACCTTTAAACACAAATCATACGGTTCTAGATAGTTTTTGTATGAAGAAATGACGAAAATGATTACGTCACATAATTTGCATATTTGCATTGATAATGGCTTAAGTTATGCAAAAAAAGAAAAAGATTCATTTAAATTCACCAACCTTGTTGTGTCCATTAATATATAGTTTCTCACAGAGAATATTCCTCTTAATTAAATTGAAAAAACACTGCAAGCCGAATCCCTGCCTACCATTTTTAATTGGGAGGGGGTACGATGGGCCAAAATGGGGTACATCGTACTTCCACTATTGCGCCCTTATTAGTTAGGGGCTAAGTCGTGTTAGTTTAAAGAGCGAGCCTAGTTAAAAACTGTCTCTTCCTAATTTTCTTAATTTCTAGCTTGATACATTCTTCTGACGTCAGGTCATTTTTCATAGGGGACAGATCCTCCAGGGGAACACATTTTCCTGTTACACAGGACGAAATTATACTGCCAGCAGAACATCAGGCTATCTTAAGGAAATATAAGGCAGAATATTCTGTCGGCAGAATATTCGGCTAACTTCAGCTGGGTTTCTTCAGTCCAGCCTTTTGAGAAAACTCGCGGTGACAACAATTGCGATTGAGTGTGTATTTACCACGGATTTCCTATACATGGACAGAGCATATTGCGCGGAAGATTGTCGCAACGGTCACGTGTAAGGATAGGGTAGCAAGATGGCTATGTTTCGCGGGTGAAAGTGGACTTGCTCAAGTGGTTCTTTAAACAGGTTTTGCAAGAAAGTTGAAATATTTTCAAAATAATATGAAGTAGAGTCAAAATTACTACACCTATAGCAGGAATATGAAATTTTTTTCCCATTCAAATGAAAATTTTGTTTAAAAAGTTACAGAGTCGTTGTCAAATGATGCAACTTATAGCTTCACGGCGGCCATCTTGGTGAGTTTTTTTGTCCCCAAACAGTGGTGACAATATACGCGTTACATGCCCTGTCCATGTATATTGGAAGTCCGTGGTATTCACTTAAAATAATGGCCGCTGTGAACTTTCCACAGGTTTGCACAGGTACCCTCCAGGTTTTTGCTTTAAAGCCTAATTTTAGCTTCCTTTTTGTCTTTTATTTAGACGTATCGAACTAAAAACGATATAATCTTCAATAATGAAGAAGTTTCTGGGACAAAATATTTTTCATTTCTAAAGATCTTTTCTTGAAAAGATACGTACATTTTAGAATTCGTAAAAACGACTAATACAAAGATGGTGCTCTGCTTGATCGCGGGAAATATTAAAGCCCACATGATATCATGCAATGTGTCTGCTGTGTGTTGTGGTGGTATTGCATTTTTTGTAGCCTTTCGGTATATAGCCTATTGAATGACCGTTGCTACTAAGTACTACACTAGCTAGTAGTACTAGGCTAGGCCTGTGTATAGTGTAGGTTCTAGTCAATCATCAATGTCAGATGTTGTTCGTCAAAAATCTCAAACCAGCAAGAAATTAAGGAAATTGACAATGAGGCCCTACTTTTAAACTACCAGACCACACCACATTTGATGGGACATTACATTTTTCTGGACAGAGCTAAATCAACTTAGCCAAGGCTAGGCAATGTAATTGAACGTTATTGTTGAACTTGTTGGCGTTTATCTTAATAGGCCTAGACTACTTAAGCAGTAACTTAGTAAGTATAGGCCTAGGCCTAACAGTTAGGGGCATAGGCCCAATGTTAGGCCTAGGCAGGGTCTAACCTAGCCTAATATATTCAGCCTAGGCCTAGGACTAAGTTTTGGGGCCTTTTTGTGTGGGGTATTTTGTGTAAGACAACTCTTTGTTTTGTTTTTTTGGTCAGTAGCTAACGTTAGGGGAAAATAATGCAAAAGTATTGATTCTAGGATATTTTTCACAGAATTACAGTGTCATTCCGCCATCGGTACGTTCCGCCATAACATTCCGCCACAGGTTTTGCACCTTTTCGCCATGCATGGCGGAAAGGTGGGAAACCTTTGGCGGAAAGGCACTTTCTAAGAATCTATGAAATAGAGGATTTGTTGTCATTGCAACTACTGAAACATTTTCAGAAGTCCAGGTCAGACAACCAGTAAAGGCGGCATGATAGGCCGAAGACTAAGAGACAAAGTTCATTGAATAGATTGAATGGAAGTGCAAAGAAGGACCTTGAATAGAATTAAGGTAAATACTGTACTTACTAAAAGATACTGATGGATTTAATTGTAGGCTATGGGGAATTAAGTTTCATCCTTTTGAATGTATGAACAGTGACTGAATAATGACTTGCAAAGCAAAGATATCAACTGAATCACACATCCGCACCTATGTACATGTATAGGGGATCATTGCACTCAAATGAGTCAAAAGAGACATTAGCGTTCATTGACACTGACCCCTGTTTTAATCCGTAACTAATCGGGTAGAGTGATTTAGCATGTTTCATTCAACCCTGAAGCACCAATCAATAATGCTTCCAACAACCTTCTAAACTACATAGCCTATAGCCAGTGTTCCTGCCGTCTGGTAAATTCCAACCCATCCACAAAATAATGTTCTCATTCTGCCGCAGCAAATGTTCCTTTCCGGCATGGTGGAATGGCACTTTTTCTATGGCAGAATGAGCACATTTTCTATGTACTGATGGCGGAATGGCACGGACCCCTTTTTTACAAGACTCAGAATATTTTTGCAGAACTAACGTTAGCCTAGGCCCCCTCTGCTAATGCAAAATGATTTGACAATAGGCCTAACGTTAAGTTTAATGTCTTTTGTGAGAAATGACCAGAAAACTATGTTAAACTTCATTCATAACATTTTTGGTTCCCTAAATGTACCAGGAGGTTGAATACTGGGTAGCAAAAAAGATTATGTCACCGATATTCAATCCCCTTTCCCTTCAAATTGCTGCTGTAATAAAAAGTTTACCTTGACATCTTGTTTAGGTTTTTTTTTACCCAGCATCAAATTGATGTTTGGAACTTGCTCCTGGCACACGTCGTGAATTTTTGAAATGGATTCATCAAGAAAAAAAACTTTCCTTCCATTTAACCATGTATCCTTTCTTACTGTTTTATGGATAGCAATTTTCAAAAAAATTCCCCCATTAGGGGAAATGCCTATAAGCCAGAGTTTAGAAAAACTCCAATGCTAATATTACTCCAAACTTATGGTATTGATAAAAATGTGTTGCATTGGATAAGAACTTTCCTGACACAACCCAAGATGCGAGTCTTCGTTGATGGTGAACTTTCTGATTATGCTTTTGTTGAGTCAGGTGTGCCCCAGGGGACAGTCCTTGGGCCACTACTATTCTTGTGCTACTGTACATTAATGACTTACTCGATTGTGTTTCCTCCCAAGTGAGGTTGTTTGCTGATGACTGTCTCCTGTATAGGCCCATAAGAAATCAAAGTGACCACATTCCCCTTCAACATGACCTACAAAGTCATACTTCTTGGGCTAAAACATGGGGTACGAGTTTCAACTCAAAGAAATGCTTCTTGCTGAGGACCCGACCAAAATCATATTTCTGCTATACCGTAGAAGATAGCATACTACTATTTGGCTGTCACCATCTCGGACAATTTTAAATGGTCAACTCATAAACAAAATTACCACTAAAGCAGATGCAATGTTAGGTCTTCTAAAAAGAAATCTTTGGCACTGCCCTATGGAGTGTAAAAAACTAGGGTACATTTCCTTCGTTCGAAGCAACCTGGAGTATGCTGCTGCCATGTGCGACCCCCACCAACAAGGGGATATACTGTAGACCTAGACCACTTCGAAAAAGTCCAACGAAAGGCTGCAAGATTTATAAGTGGTAATAACATCTCTTGAGAGGAAGGTTTCATGACTTAACTTCTGGAAAAATTGAAACTTCCCCCATTACAGTTCCGTAGGAAAAACGATAGATTATGTTATATACAAAATCCTTAATGACCAGCTACCAGCGGTCCCACAGGATGAGTCTCTAACTTTTTTTCCAACAAGTTGGAGGCAGATTAGATACACCCAATTTTGTGACTCCACCTATTCCAATATCATTGAAAACCAGATTACCAATAATAGCAAAGCCCTTAAATATATTAATTGC
Organism: Holothuria scabra; assembly: GCA_037179385.1. NCBI lineage: Eukaryota > Metazoa > Echinodermata > Holothuroidea > Aspidochirotida > Holothuriidae > Holothuria > Holothuria scabra. The sequence goes on from CM074190.1 coordinate 37,320,274, forward strand.
AAAACCGCCCAGTATATATCTTCCTTTCATCCATCAACTATCCTTGATTGGAATAAACTACCCAATGAGATAGTCACTGTGCAGACCCTGGACACCTTCAGGTGCGGCCTGGCGTCATGCTGATCCCTCTCTCTCTTACTCCATTGTGTTTGTGCCCCTTGGGAGTTGCAAAGTATTTTCAAAGAAGAAGAAGTTAGGGCATAGCTAAAATTTGCAAATTAGTGTTTTTAGAGGTGTATCCATACTTGTAACACTAGTATTATGTTTGTGCCCTAGCCTATACACTGTAGACCTGCAATCATGGGCAAAACTCCTTGGAACTTTAAACACAGACCCCACACCCCTTGAACTGAATCAATTTTGAAAAACGTTTTAATTACAGCAGCCCATTGGCCATTTCCTTCAACTCTATACTGTACATTAGTACACGGTTAGGTGATGTTTAATTTCATATTAGGCAATCCATTGTTGTAGTTAGGTAAAATTTTATGGCCCAGTTTTCAACCTATTGGTTCAAGTCCAGCTGGACACACCTTTTTTCCCAGTTGTGGCTCACTGGCTTGTTTTCCCTACTTCATTGCTTATGGGGAGCATCACACACAATGGCAGTAGGTTCCTTTTCTAGAGTCTTTGGTATAACTCGACATGGGAAGCGAACCTGGGCTTCTGCGTGATAGGCGGATGCTCTTACTGTTAGACCAAACACGCGGTCTCCATTGTAGTAGGAGAGTATATATCTAGAATACAGTGGACCTACAGTTTTTTTGAAGTGGAATATAGTGTTGATTACAGGTTTGTGTCAATTCCCATTCTGTCATGCCAGGTCAGTGACATCACATTCAAACTGGTTCAATTGTTGCCTAACAATGTTTTACAAATTTCAGATGCAAAAGGCATTCAAATATGTGCTGCTATTTGAACCTGCTATATGTTTTCTTTAAACACAATAAAGAAATCTTTCCATTTTTCTATTTCACATTCACAGTTCAAGATCAGTGAAATATCTATTACAGTAGTTGAAATCCCAGCAGTCTCCATTCAAGCTGTTTACTGTACACTGTAACAGCAGGTAAGTATTTATCAACGTCTGCTGCTAATCCTGCTTATTCATACTAACCTTTTGGGCAAAGTTAGTTAGTTAGATAGAGTTTTAAGGTCTAGTTTCCAACCTATTGGTTCAAGTCGAGCCGTCTACGGCCTTTTTTCCAGTTGTGGCTCACTGGCTTGTTTTCCCTACTCCATTGCTTTTTTGGAGCATCACGCACAATGGCAGTACGTAGGTTCCATTTTTAGAGTCTGTGGTATATATGACTCCACCTGGGAAGCGAACCCGGGCCTTCCGCGTGAGAGGCAGATGCTCTTACTGTTTCGTTTCGTTTGGTTTCATTTATTGTTTTATCGCTTTTACATATAAACATACACATATAGAGTATGAACTCAACAAAAGAATATAAGGACATAGAAAAGCGAAAGGAAGGACACAAAAACCCTGGGGGGCTTGAAAATATGCACTCCCTGAGAAGAAAAAAACAACAACAACAAGCAGACTACTGATGAACACAAAAAAAAAAACTAATACAGTAGCAAAAAAGGGAGGTTACAATAACATAGCAGAGGTCAAAAAGAAGAGGGAGATCTTTCCCAGCTTGGAAACCTGTCCCCCAAACCACACACCCCACCCCACCCTACCCAGCAACAACCGGCTGTGGTGAACAAAATGCTGAAGACCTTTAAAATTGCAAAACATGATGCTAAGAAGCCTACGGAATGAATTCAGTATGTTACATGTGAGATGAAGCCTAGATGTCTTGAATAAAATGGCGTGAAATGTTTTTCCTGAAGGACTGGATACTTTTTGGCTATGACAGAAGACGGGAGGGAATTCCAAAGCTGAATGGCTCGATTACGAAGGCAGTTGTGCTGTAAAGAACTTTGAATAGTGTCCAGATGTAGGGATGCAGATTGTCGAGTGTTGTGATTATGAACTGAGAAGTTGTGAGAAAAGTAATTTGAAAATTGATTGGGCAGCAGGTCGTGTAGCGAGCGATAGGTGGATGTGGCAATATTGGTATTAAAAATATCAGAGAGTTTCAGAAGGTTTAGTGACTTGAACAAGGAAGTGGTATGGTCACGTGGTTTGGAGCAAGTGATGTGACGAATAGCTCTCTTTTGCAAGACATTTATAACTTATCAAAAAGAGTACAACTTGTACTGGACCAGGCAATGGAACAATAGTTAAGATACGGGTAGATTAAAGCAAGGTAAATGGAACGAAGAGCATTTTTAGGTACAATATACTTAAGTCTTCCTAACATACGGACCACCTTAGCGATCTGGGACGAAATACTGCATACATGTTCATTCCAAGAAAGCTTAGAATCAATATGAATCCCCAGGAATTTAAAATTATCCACACATTGTAAGCAATTGCCATCAACAGAGATTTGAAAGTTATGACCTTTGTTAAGAATGTCATTATTAAAAACAATAAAGTTCGTTTTTGCAACATTTAAAGAAAGTTTGTTCACAGTAAACCAGTCAAGGTAAAGTTTAAGTTCACGGCACACTTGCTCCTCTAGGCGCTGGGGATCAGAGTCACAAAAAAATATATTAGTGTCATCTACAAACAATACAAGTGAAGCATTCTTGGAAACATTGACAATATCATTTACATAAATTATAAAAAAGAGAGGTCCAAGGATAGACCCCTGTGGAACACCACATTTTACTGTTAGCTAGACCAAACGCGCAGTCACTTTTAGGCAAAGAGGATTACCGATGATACATTCCAGGTTTACAAATTTCTTTCTTATTGAGCACCTTTGTCACTCTGAAGCTGCTTAAAGTGGAAGTGCACTCACCCAAACTTGACATGTACAGTAGTGTAGCAGACTGTCCTGTTCTTAATTGACATTTGAGAGTCATGTGACAATATTTTTTCTCTTTAAATGTGATGTTTAGTTGGAGTTGCTGCTTGTGTTACCCTGAATATGCATTTTGTGTAAGTTCTAGGATATTATAAAAGATACTTTGAAGATATGTGAGAAGAAATTTTTGTAATATACCTGTTGCTTCAAAATAAGTTTAGAGTCACTGCTGAAGCTGGTTTTAATGCAAGACATACAGTATTACAGAGTTTGTTTACATCACGTTGTCCCATTAAACTGTAGATGTCAATGACTAGATAATCTGCCAAAGTGGGTTGTGAACACGGACTTCCTATATACATGGACAGAGCATGTAACACATATGTCCTACCCGTAGTTTGTCGCCACCTACAGTACTGGAGCAAAACAAGGGGCAACAAGATGGCCGTGCAGCAAAGCCGTGATTTGTATGATTTGACAACGACTCTGTAACATTTTAAACAGAAGTTTTACTTGAATGATAAATAATAGGCCTATCATATTCCTGCAATACATGTAGTGATTTTGAAATTACCTTGCATTATTTTGAAAATATTTCGACCTTCTTACAAAATCTGTTGATTTACTTGAGCAAGTCCAAACTTTCACAAAAACCATAGCAGACGGCCACCTTGGTGCACTTTTTCTCACATGCAGGGTAGTGAGAATATACAGTGCAGTATGCTCTCTCCATGTATAGGAAGTCTGTGATTGTCAATTGCTCCTCCTGTTCTCTAAGATTAACGTTGACTTGAAACTTTTTCCATAGAAGTGTTAAAATTAAATTGTACTCATCTTGCTTGGTGTTTATTGGGTTGTCTCTTTTGTCATAAGGGTTTGGGAGAACAGGGCATCTTGAGGGGTCTCAGCACCTTGTAGCCCTTTAACCAGCTGTGTTTATTATGTATATAGTACGATTTCCCACTAGTTAAAAGTCTTGGTGGGGATCATGTCTTAGACATTGCATCATTTACAGTATCTGGCTTTGCATTAGCAAATAACTAATCAAAATCACTTTGCATTGTTTATGGATTCACCTTTTGTGTTGCAGTTGTATTCACAAACATTTAGTCAGGACTGCATTTATAATGAGCTTCTGGGTTTGTTTGTAAAGACTGCAAATTTTGAATTCTAAATTATGCTTTGTTAAGCCAACATTCTGTATTGTTCTGTGTCCAAAATTGATCTCAAAACACTCTCTGTAGATTTATTACAGTATGATGCTTAGATCCAAAGGAAACAAACAGCTTGATGAAGAGCAACATGAAGAGACAAGTGCTGAAACTGGAAGAGATGGACCAAAGATATCAGGAGAGCCATCTCAGTGGGTGTTGATTGCTCCTGGTAAGTGTTTTACAATAACAGCATCCCACTGTCTCATGAAGCCATGGCAAGTCATCATGGTCCAAAATACCACATGGACAAGTGGTCAGCAATCATTCCAGCCAAGTAAATTATGATCATTTCTTATACTGTTTGAGTCTGATGAATGCTTGACTAGGGTATCAAAAGTGTGGCGGTGGGGGGAAATCGAGGGCATAGGTAAATGTTGGAGGCCAAAATTTTTGGCATGGATGTTTTTGTTGGTGGGTTTCAGTGGCTGTTCTTTGGTCCCCTAGTTGGGTCCAGGAGCACAGCTCTGGCACTGGTATGTGGGGCAAAGCCTGTGAAGCTCTGAAGTATTACTACTTCTCTAAATTTAAATGTAGGTCTCATGATATTAATATTTTGTTTGGCCGATGGATTCAAGGCTTACTAAGGACCTGTTAGTTTCCATGGGGCAAAACCTTGTTTGTTCAAGGGGTAGTACCCCCAGAAAGATCTGAGAATTTAGCATAGTTCTCCATGAAATATGATGTGTCAGACAGGTATATCTAGACAGACATATCTAGACACTTTCTAGACTTGCTTCAGCAGGTGGAGTTGAAGGACTGCTTATGGGTTCTATGGTCCAAAGCCCTGGTGGAACTTCAGAGAGCAAAGTCTACCAGAATCAGTGAGGTTTATTATGTATCTGCCCGGAAAATGCAGTCTCAAGATAGGTATAGTTTGCTTTAGCAAATGAGACTTATTAGTCTGCTGTTTTGCACAATATCCAATTTGCCAGGACTAAGTTCCTCTTTGTTGCCTGCTGAGCTGATACAATGTGCTTTCCTTGCACCAGTTTCAGTAAGAGCCCCCCCCCCCCAAAAAAAAAAAGAAAAAAAAGAAATGTATCAGAACTACGGAGGGTAAAGTATTTCACTGATAATCTCTGACTAGTGGTCGAAATGGATGTTTTTTCCAGACTTTATCAGCAAAAGTTAATGTGACTATTTTAGTGTAGGATGTTACTGTGTCTGCCTTTAAGGAAGTTAATAGGGAAGATAAAAATGGTTGGACACAAGACATTCAGAAATGTGAGTACTTTAGTTTTTACAGAAATTTGTTCAAGTCACACAGTCAATGTAGAAGGAATGATTATGTGGTGACACTGTCATAAGTGGAATTCATTGAAAACTGGCAAATTACAAGCTATTTGACTTCATCTTCATTCTTGAATGAATGGAAATTACATTTAATGCACTCAAAATTTTGGATTGTCCCCAGGGAAACCTACTACCCAAGTTTTTGTAATATTTGATGATCCAACAGAAATTCTGGTCACTCTAGATGCCAGTTCAGCTGTTAAAATCTTTACTGATGTTGACTTTATATACTGTAGTGTAGTTGTCAGTCTAAAGATTTGAATAATAGGCCTAGTTATCAAACATTAATCAGACCCTGATCCAGACATTCCAAAAGGGAGAGGGGTGCTGACTTAAGAGAAAGCAGGGGTGTGAGGGAGTTGCACTGCTAATTTCCCATGTGATGAGTTACTGTAGTTATACGGAGTTTTTTCGGCCCAGTTTCCAACCTTTTGGGTCAAGTTGAGCCGGCCACAGCCTTTTTCAGTTGTGGTTCACTGGCTTGTTTTCCCTACTCCATTGCTTATGTGGAGCAGTACACACAATGGCAGTAGGTTCCATTTTTAGAGTCTTTGGTATGACTTGGCCTGGGGAATCGAACCCAGGCCTTCCCCATGTTAGGTGGATGCTCTTACCGTTAGACCAAACATTGGGTCTCAGGCTAACTTAAGAGAAAGCAGGAGTGTGAGGGAGTTGCACTGCTAATTTCCTGTGTGTTGAATTGTTGATGTGGCGAAAAAGGGTGGGGTGATGCCGTGAAAGCCCCCTCCCTACCCTGGATCTACACCTATGCATTGCTCTTAACCCCTGACTTCATTTGATTATATAGGCCTACTGTATTTCCATTGTGCTATTATAATTTCACCAGTGCTGTATTACATCTACTAAGCTATCTCAATTTCTTGTACAATTTTTTATAGAAACTGCATTCAAGAATTCTCTTGAAGAATCCTCCGAGACTGGTGCAACCATCATAACACTAAGACATCCTAAATCAGGTACAGTGTGGTGTGTTAAAGCCAAACTTCTTTGTTGGCAATACATCCTATTTTTTAGTAACAGGAAAACTTCTTCACACAAATTATGAGAAACTTAAGGCAAGTTTTGTGAGTTGGTTAATACAATCGCCATCTTTTTGTAGTATAATTGTTTTTGTGTTTCAAGTACTTCTGTGATTTCCTGCGTATACAGACAGTGAAAATTCTTTTATCTTATATTCATATGGTTGATCTTACAAGGCATGTTTAGTTCAATAGCTTTGTGGTTCATGTACTGGGATAATGTCTATAGTCCCCTGTCTCAATAGTCTCCCGTGTCAATAGTCCCTTGTCTGATTGGTCCCCTCTGTCATTGTCCCCAGTCTCATTGGTCACCTAACCCTAACCTTAACCCCTAAACTCTAACCCTAACCCCTAAACCCTAACCCGGGGGACTAATGAGACAGGGGCCAATGACACAGGGGACCAATGAGACAGGGACCAATGAGATGAAATATTAAAAGGGGGACCAATGAGACTGGGGACTAATGAGATGAAAGACTAAGAGGGAGGACCAATGAGACAGGGGACTAATGAGACAAATTGTGCTAAATGGGGGACCAATGATACAGGGGACTATAGAGTGGACCCTCACGTACTGTATTAGTGTTTTACCTGATATGTTACTAATGAGCACTGTATCCTTATATCCTTTCAACTGAAAATAGTCATGCTGTACCTGCTCATTAGGTCATTGTAATCATATTGGTATTGCTTGCCACTGACAAAAGGGCGAGAATAAATGCACATTATCAACATTTTGGAGAATTTTAATTCTTAAATATTCAGTATTATGCATTCATTATTTTGTGAATGATATCAATATTCTTTTCTTTTGCACCAGATGAAGGGGCTCAATTTTTGCTTTGTCCAGAGAGTAAATCCATTCATGAAATCCTCAGTTTTCAAGATACCAAAGGCTCTTGGTTTATTGATAATTCTGTCCAAGAAGGTACAGTATGCACAATACCTTTTGTTGCATTGTCAAAAAATATTGTGTATAAATGAAGGGAAAATGGTTTCTTTTTTAAAGAGATTATGCACTGACCTCATAATCTTTGCATACCAGTGAGCATTGTAACACTTTATAACATAGTATATCAAAATACACCATAATAAAGAACAAAGGTGTGCTAAGGTCCCAAAAGGTGACTTGTAGTCCAAACCTCCCATGCCGTCATCACAGAGGCGGGGGACCTTGGCCATTGCCTCGGTCTGCTCAACCTCTATGATGACATCATCATTGGTCTTAAATCACATTTTAAGACCAGGGCACTCAATGACATCGCAATTATCCCTTAAGTATAAACCTCTTCCAGCATAACCTACATAATCATGTTTAATTACTCACGTGTACATGATTTGAACTCATTCTGGGTACTTACAAATTTTGAAAGTTGCTTTTTGGGGCTTATCCAAAATTTAATACTCCAACTCATAAACAAGTTGAATACGCTTACTTGTCATCACAACTGAAGATACTTTACTGAAACTCCTTCATACAACATTGCATGATAGAAACAGTCCCATAAAAGAGATTTTTACTGAGCCACTGGACTTTTTCTGTAGCCAATGGGAGTGTGTGCAACTTGTCTCTTCATCTTAACAACTGATCTATTGTTTACCAGTCACATAACATTATGGCGGCCACTAACAATGCTTCAGCACAGCCGGCTGTGGTATCAAGTGAATTTGACCCATTGAATTTAATTGAGTGTAATTGCTGATGGCTTAGGGGAAGGCTTTACAAATCTTTTAAAGAAAAGCCTGTGTAATGTGTGGTTGCACTGCAAGTATGGTATGTTTGGTTAAATGTCCATTTATAGGGAGACCACAGTTGTAATGTCAAGGCTCAAGTCACACTCTTCTTGCAAAATTTGCTGCCTTGAAAAAAAAGAATCTAGTCACATTCCCTTCACTGGAATACACTAGTGACGAGTCATAACTTGATTCAATTGACTGTTATGAATACTCTCGTCTTTGCCAGAAATACTTCACCGTACCTGACCTGAAAACCTTGTTTGGGCAAACAGATTCTTCCCTTATCCTTGGCTTTCTCAAGGAAAGTAAACTTTATAGAAATTTCTGACAGGACTCCCACCTTTGCTCTCTTTTTTCTGTGGAAATTGACCCCAGTTGTATTTTTTTTTTTTTTTAGGTAGTTTTACCTCAACAATGTAACCTTTTCTATCGTGGTGACACTGGATAACACTTTCGCTTTGGTGTGTGGTAAAACCATCTAACTGACTAACTTGATTCAATTAAGTCCCTAAAATGACCGTACTTGACTTGGCATATTACAGAAAAGAGGGACTTGGTTACAACTCTTTCAAATGCACAGTTTTTCTGTAGCATTACATAAATTGACAGGTATCTTTGTCCTGTTTTCTTCATTTTAGATGGTCGATTGCTGATGGCAACAGTTATAGACCCACTATTCCTTCTGTTACCTTATCTTATTGATGAGAGTAATTCAAAGGTGAGTTGAGTCAAACACAGGTTTCTGCTGCAGGTTTTGTGATATATGTATTATATGAAGCAGTACACTCTTCAGGGATTCTGCCAGAAACCCCAAAATGGGGGTTTATTACTGTTAAACCACAAGTCCAAATTGAATCTGTCCTAGGTTAAAGTTACAAGTAGGTTCAGGGAGACAAAAGCTTGCTTCAGGTCCCCTGTAAGGTGTAATTTGAAGGGTTGTAAAGGCCATTTATTTGTGTTAGTTCAAACAATGCTGAAAAGCTTCTGCTCTTCGTTAAATTGTGAAGTTTACAGCAAATTTAACTTCACAATGCAGTTGTCGAAGGATACAAGACTTACACATTTGGCAGAATCTGTAGGTCAGGAGTTTTTAAATGTCTTACAATCTGTACATTACTTTTTACTTTGCAGTATTTTTTACAGCTTAACCCCACTACAATAGCTGAAAATCTCATGTGAAGTTTTGACTGTGCTAAGATTTCAGGTGCCTTTTATACTCTTGAAAGTTGCAGCAGAACACTAGCCACAAAGTTTAGGAGTCATTTGGACTCTCTGATTCGTATATAGCCTCAAATGTCAAGCACATTTTCATGACAGAATATCACTACAAGTACCTATTTAGACTCACTAAAAGTACTTTTCTGGCTTAAGGTCTTGACCATAGCCAGTGACTTTAGGACCTAGGGTCAGAACTTTTGAGAGTGGGACATATGCTGTGGGTTGGTAACTACCTTCTGTCTAATAATTTAAGTTTAAGTTAGGGGATAGGGGGTGGGGGGAGGGGGTGACTAAAAGGGCTGTTGAGGAATTAAAAGTGGTGGAGGATTTTAAAGTCATGGGAGGGACATTGAAGGGATTGAAGTTGTTTCGTTTTAGCTAATATATGTAATAATGTTAGTTAAATGTTTACCACTTAATGGTGGCTCCTAAATATTAATGTTGAATTTCTATTTTGGTGTTGAAAATCTCAGACTGGAAGGCTTGGGGTAATCGTAATCAGTAGTCATAATCGATTGCAATCGATTACACATTTTGAAGTAGTTGTAATCGCAATCGATTACTTTGTGCAAATCTCAAAGTAATTGCAATCGTAATCGATTTCAGTGGCAAAGTAATCGCAACCGTGGTTTCATTTTTGATTACATTGAAGTTGAATTGAAATAAAGAAGTAAAGTTACCAAACAATTTTGTCAGTGCTCTTGGTTCTTCTTTTGGAATGAAAAAATTTAATTGTCCCTCTTTCTTGGATGTTTCAGCTTGAAATGAGTGAGAAGTGCATGGGTTCAATAATCTCTACTTTGGGAGGGCTTGGTTCTGTCTGGGCTTATCTAGAGCAATGTCCATGGCCTTTTTTCCAGTTGTGGGTACTGGATTGTTTTGCCTACTACATTGTTTATGTGGAAAGAAAATGTAACCACGATTGCAATCATGATTACAATCATGATTACATTGCAATGTAATCACAATCGTAATCAATTACTTTCAATTTTAGCTGTAATCGTGATCATAATCACAATTGTAAAATATGAAGTAATTGCAATGGTAATCGATTATGTTGAGATGTAATCGCCCCAAGCCTGCAGACTGGTATATTTTGAAGGAAATGTTTTGCCTCTATGTAAATAAGATTAATGAATTAACCTTTCTTTTTAGTAAACATGTGCACACTTTCTACTTGCAGAAACACATGTTTATGCAATTGGACCAGATCATCACTGATTCAGATTTCCCACAATGCAACAGACTTGCTCAGATTTTGGATCATTCGAAAACCTCTCAAGTGTGCGATTCAAAAGGTTTGTTTAGTTTGAAACAAAATCTACAACATTTATGTTTATGATTCAGATGCAACTAATTACTGAAACAAGCGAACTTCATATTTACTTAGATGAATATTTTTGTCTGTATTCATCTGAGGTTTTCTATGGAAATAATATAAATATTTATCATTTTATATGAACTATTTCAGTTGATTAGTTTCAAACAGTAGCAATTGGTTTTCGTGAACATAATGTTCAATTAACTGTTACAGCCCTTGTACTATTTCTTTTTTCTATCTGAAGGTAATGAAGATTTCAAAGTTTACAGATATAATGAAGAAAAAACTCTGTCTTGGTTGAAAGAGAAAGTAGAGAGAACAGCTGATTACTTATCAACCAGCAATGTATCAGTATCATCAGGTCAAAGCAGTACCTATGTCAAAAGTAGCAAAGCAACAGAGCCTCCTAGAGGTGAGTCTGGTGTGAAATAGTAATGTATCAGTATCATCAGGTCAATGCAGTACCTATGTCAAAAGTAGCAAAGCAACAGAGCCTCCTAGAGGTGAGTCTGGTGTGAAATAGTAATGTATCAGTATCATCAGGTCAATGCAGTACCTATGTCAAAAGTAGCAAAGCAACAGAGCCTCCTAGAGGTGAGTCTGGTATGAAACAGTAGCGAATCTGTATCATCAGATCAATGCAGTACCTATGTTAAAAGTAGCAAAGCAACAGAGCCTCCTAGAGGTGAGTCTGGTGTGAAATAGTAATGTATCAGTATCATCAGGTCAATGCAGTACCTATGTCAAAAGTAGCAAAGCAACAGAGCCTCCTAGAGGTGAGTCTGGTATGAAACAGTAGCGAATCTGTATCATCAGATCAATGCAGTACCTATGTTAAAAGTAGCAAAACAACAGAGGCTCCTAGAGGCAAGTCTGGTATAATACAGCAATGTATCAGTATCATCTGGTCAATCCAGTGCCTATTTCAAAATTAGCCAAACCTCAGAGGTCCCTAGAGATGAGTCCGTTATGATTCAACAATGTATCAGTATCATCAGGTCAATGCAGTACCTATGTCAAAAGTAGCAAAACAACAGAGGCTCCTAGAGGCAAGTCTGGTATAATAAAGTAATGTATCAGTATCATCTGGTCAATCCAGTGCCTATTTCAAAATTAGCCAAACCTCAGAGGTCCCTAGAGGCGAGTCTGTTATGATTCAACAATGTATCAGTGTCATCAGGTCAATGCAGTACCTATGTCAAAAGTAGCAAAACAACAGAATCTCCTCGAGGTGAGTCTGGTAAGGGGTACATGCTGTTTCGATTGCGGTAAAAAAGTTGATTTCCTAACCTCAGTAATCTATTGTTCAACTGAGGTATATCAGGTGTCCAAACCCACTGCTGGAGGTCTATGATTACCACTTCACCGAGCTTCTAGTCCACTTAGGTTGCAAAAAATTACACAGTTCTTTGGTCAGGATTGTAATCAAAACCCCCTCTATGTGCTCTGCATACTGTGGCTAGGGTTTCTTGACTTGGATTAAATGTCTTAGCATTGAGTATTACTGTCTGTCAATCATCAAATTGTGTAATTGGGCAAGGAAGGAATCAAGTGTATTTTTTTACCGTAACCATTTCGTCATGTATACTCCAGTTGAAATGGTTCATTTTAAAAATGGTGCACCTAAAGACATTTGTAGGTTTTATATATATTATTTACAATTATCTTAAAGCAGTTTAAATATTCCGAATGTCTGCCTCTCAGGTTAAGCTGGCTTGGAGGTTGAGTGAATTGCTTAACACACTAGAACCCCCCAAGGAATGAAAACTTAAATTGTTCATCAATTTTTAACCTTGAGATGATAATGTCTATTTGTTGCAAGGAATTTCTTGCCAATTCCTGTTTTTTTACATAATTCCTATTTTGAAAATTTCAACAGCTTTAACAATACTTGGATTACTTACTTTTTTCTGTAATTTTCTTTTCTATGATGATCACTGTGTCCATGATTAATCTATCTTAATTGACCTAAAGTGTGAATACCTGTAAGAATTACATTTATTTTCTAAGGTTTATTATGGTGCATGTGCATATTTTTTATTATGGAAATGCAGTTTTTTCCTGTGAAAAAAGAAGAAAACAGGTGTTTTTACTTTTGTTCTCATTGTTTATTTATTCTCAGAGGATTCAGTCAAATATGCAGCGGGTCTTATAGCAGACTATCTCCATCCAGATCTCAGTAAAAAATTGTTTGACAGCTTAGGGTAAGTATGTCATTAGTATTCACCCTTCTACTTAAATCATGAAGTTAGTTAGTTAGGTAGAGTTTTTTGTCTTTCCAACCTATGGGCTCAAGTTTAGCTGGCCATGGCCTTTTTACCAGGCTTGTTTTCCCTACTCCATTGCTTATGGGGAGCATCAGGCACAACAGCAGTAGGTTCCATTTTTAGAGTCTTTGGTATGACTCGACCTTGGAATAGAACCCGGGCCTCACATTGACAAGAACTGCTTTGTTTCTCTTTGTTTTACAGACTGTTTTGACCTTGAAGTTAATAGGAATAGGACTTCCCCATGGGGATTGCCAAGTTTAAAAAGTTCTCATGCCACTTATGCAATCCCATTTTTTTTTTTTTTTTTTTACCATCTTTTTTTATTCTGATTGATCATATTATATACAAATTTACATGGCACATATTTTGAAATTGCATTATGTCATATTGTCGTTATACTAAATGATTCAAAAGTTGGCTTCTAACACAATGAAATAGCATAAAATAATGGAATAACACAGCTCAATAAATAGCACAGGTCAATAATTATCATATCTACATATAGATATGTCTTAAATGTTAAAGTTTACTTAGTTGATTCACGTATATAATTACAGATAATAACCATTATCGTATATAATTACAGATAATAACCATTATTGTAACCATGGTATTATGCTGTGCGTACAACCTTAAACTTTCAAGGCTACATAAATTCAACTTTCAGACTTCATATTTATATACGTTTAACTTTTGTGCCATGGTTGTATATAATGACTATGTTAACATACTGTAAAATGAATTTGTGTATGAACATTTAACAGTTTTGACTCAGTACTCAACATAAAATTAAAAGGGAAGTATTGGGGGACTCTAATATAAATTTTTACTCACATAAGAATTTCTTATTCCCAGATGCATTCTTTAATAGCTCAAAAGAAATTTTCTGACAGGACTTGCATTTATACAAATACTGTTCTACTTGTAAAGCAAACTTAAATTTATAAATAAATTCATTAACAATGGGAATCTCACCTAATAATCTTTTTGGGAAGATAAAGTATTTTTTTTTTATTATGTGCACATTTTGAAGGCGATAGTCGTGGATAAACTTCTTGCCACACCAGACCTCCTCAGCCCCCCTGGATGTAGTTTTACATTATACCCAGGACCCTATTTTCATGAGTTATGAGTACAAAATGAGTACACATAAAAAATGTAGCTGCATGTAGAGCTCTAACAGGTTGTTTGATGCAATACTACTTTGCAACTTTTAGATGATCACTAAAAGTATTTACTCCATTTTGAACCAATATGACAAAATTGTTGATACATAACCAAAAGTGTGTCATGGAAAATAAGGGTAATTTATAAATCAGTTAAATTAAGGTAGTGAGAACTAACATGTTGAGGAATGTAACAGATATATTTGAAGTAGCATTGATTTTGTATTTTGAAGCACAGCCTTCATTTTATTGGAAGTTAAATTTTTGCTTCACAAAGTTCACATTTTGTAGTGATGTCATAAGAAGGAGGGGTTGTAGGTGATAAGTGAACACGGACATCCTATACATAGACAGAGCATACTGTACCATAGATTGTTGCTACCGTAGTGTGGAAAAGTGCCCAGATGGCCGTCTGCTATATTTTTGTGTCAAAGTTTGGACTTGCTCAAGTATGTCACCATATTTTGCAAGAAAGTTGAAATATTTTTGGAATATGGCAACATAGGGTCAAATTCACATCGCATATTGCAGGAATATGATATTGTTTCCCATTCAAAATATTACAGCGTTATCGTCAAATCACATGAATTATAGCCTCTCGGCGGCCATCTTGGTGCGCCCTTTTTGTCCCAGCTGGTGGCTACCATCTATGGATAGGAGGTACACGTTGCATGCTCTGTCCATGTATAGGAAGTCCGTGTAAGGAAATCAAATTGTGACAAAAGTCCTTTTCAACTTGATATGAAACATGTTCCCTGCTGCAATTAGTCAGTTACAATACCTATCAATCTTTAGTACATTTTTTTCGAATTTTATTTAGAGCTGAAATTCCAAAACATCAAAATGAAAATTTGTAATGTAATAGCAATAGATGCCACGAAACTTACTATTACAAGAAATTTCACTTATGAGTGAAGTACAGATGAAGTTTCAATCACTTCCTGCTCAGCCAGTAACATGTTAAATATACCCCTCCTACCATTATAAAACAATCTCTGAGCTGTTTGTATGTTCAACCTTCACAAGCAATAAGTACAAAGGTTGTCTTCATAACGATGAATGTTTAAAACAAAAGAAGTTTCTGGCAAAGTCTTCAGAGAAGCATTTCATATCAAATTATTATAAATGTAACAATTGATCTCAGTGAAAAACAACAAAAACCCATCATTCTTTGCTTAAATTTCAGAATTGAAATAGAAAACACCAAAGGAAAAAGACCACCAGAGAAGGAGAAAGTGAAAGAAGAGCCTCCTGAGAAGGTAAAAAATGTTTTAATGTCAACTATTTGTTCCTTCTGGTCACAACAAAGTTTGTAGTTTAATGAGATTATCAAAGTGATTGGTGGCATTGTTTGCTTTGAACAATGTTGTTAGCCCACTCTCTCTCACTTGTGCCATATCATCATCCACAACAGTAAATTCTTATTTTTAGGGTAAGATCACAAAATTATTTCAAAACGCTTTAAATAGGGTCAAGTTAGTGCAATGCCCACTCAGTGCTAACTCTTTTGATCTCACCAGGATGGTTGAATCTTTCTGCAACTTCAGATATGTTGCCTATTGGAAGCTCCTTGCTTACCATGGAGAAACAATAACACTAATTTTAATTCCAAGTAAATAGTGCTTGCAGTTCAATCTTTGATACCAGCCCTGATTGGGCACTAGGAGAAAAATTTAACATCTCCTACAAAGGTCCTTATGCTTTTCTAACTTTATGACTTGGTAATGACTCATTATCAAGATTTAGTGACAGAGGGTATCATTCAGCCTAACAGACTAGAACATTTGCAGTAATTTCTTTAAATTTTAGGTATCATTCAGCCTAACAGACTAGAAACTTTGCAGTAATTTAATATAATTTATGAAACCTCTGACTGACATGCTGAATTTTTAATGGGTTCTATGACATTCCTTCTCACCTATATTGTTTTTAATAAGGGATCTACATACAATTGGTGACTGTGTTGTGTCTGTCACATAACGAAACATTATAAACTACTCCCAAGTTAGTACAAAGTGACTATTGCTCTCAGTTAAGAGCCTCATAAACCTCACACTCAAATTGTGTTGACATGGCCTGAGCAATAAATAGCACAGGCTGTTGTTGCTTTGCCTTGACGGTGCATTAAACAAGCATGTTTTTCTTTTAAATTTTAAGAGGCTAGAAGAAATTTTTGTTGAGGAGATGGTTGTTAGTGGCAAGATTTTTTGTCATATGAATAGTATATCTACTTAAAAGTAGGATGGCCCTTTCCTCTTTGACAAACAACCAGGCCCTTTTTCCTTAATACAAGAAGTAGAGGGAAGAAACCAGAGAATGAGAAAGTGTGTGAATTAAAGGTAAATATTGTGTTTAAAATTCTCCAACAAAGAGCACAAAGGAAATGGCACTGTCCAACAATTCAGTCTTAATCATAAACCCCAGCAATAGCTATCTCTCTTTAAAATACTATGCACAAGAAGAGCAATGGATGTTGCATCATTTGAAATGTTGAAAGTTTGGGTAAACAATTGTTCTTGAGCAACAAGCAATTGAATTCCTGTCTGTGGGAAACTTATTTCTTGTAAAGAAGGCTACCATACCACCTTATTTTTGATAATTGACCACCCTGTGTCAATAAATATTAGTTTTAGAGGAAGCTTTTTCTTGCAAAACAAATGCAATATTTCTGTTTAAAGAACCTACATATGTAAAACTGTCTAGCTACCTCTGTATATTGTAATATGAAGGTTATATCTGACAAGGTAATAGTAACTTTTGACCTACCATTAGCCAAGGTAATGAAAAGTTAGTTTCTGACTCCCAGAAATTTTGAATTAGGGAAGCTGTGAGCTCTTTGTGTATCACATTATGTGGTTTACTCATCCTAGGGTTAAACTTCCATTGTTTTCCTTTTGATGTAAATTTTTTACCGGGTTGTTTGATTTAAATCACACTGATTATAATTATGATTAAAATCATGAATTTTATTGAAAAAATCATGATATAAATAAAAAAAATCTGACTTAAATAAAGAAAATCTGATTTAAATTGATTTATTTGATTTAAATCACTGATTTAAATCATGATAGTAGAAGTAGAAAAAAAAAAAAACAACAAGCCTGGTTTTTTGCCACTGTCGATAGGCTTTAATGACAGAAAACTCTTGTGAATTGTGTAGAGAATCATGCATGGGAGTTTAAGCATTTAAGTATGCATTAGTTATACATTGCAAAAAGTGATACCTAGGTTACCTTTTTACTACACAGTAGGATGCATATATGACTTCTAATCCCACTATTTTCATGCATATTAGGACTTCCCAATATGGAAAATACAGGAATACACACACTAATGAAAGCTGTGATGTGATATACATATATTTATCGCCATTTTGGGGGTTATCAAGAACTGGGCAAATAATTGGGGAAAATGACCCTTTATTTTCATCCTGAATTCTCCCTTGAATTTCATTACAGAAAGTGAAAAGATCTTCAGATGAACCTGATGAAGACTACAGCAAGGTGATCAGTGCCCCAGCAAAAACAGTGGTGAGATTGAACACATACCTTGATGTGTAAAATTTTTAAAATTATTAAAATGCCACAATTTTGATGTTATTTTGGTATGACATAAACATTACCTTGATTTGTTTATTGCTAAGAAAAAATGTTCATTTTTCCTTGCAAAGGTATCTCTTGTCATGGCATTGCTTGGGAAGAAGACTGGTATAGTCAAGTCACCATACTTTGTAATATTATACCATAGAAAGCACTTTAAAACAGTTCTGCATGACTTCAGAGAAAAATTATTACTACAACATTATTTAATCTTGAAGAAATCTTATCAAAATTGTTCACAATTGGAAAAACATATTTTATTCAGACTTTGTTTAAAGTATGATTATGTTAAATCAAGAGCTTATCCCGAGTTTCCTCTCAATAAATTATTCTGCTGTCATTGTGTAACTTATACCTCACTACAAAGTGATATTTGTTCTAAAACTTATTCCTTTTTTGTGCACATCTGATACACCCTGTCTGTCAATTTGAAGCCAAGAAATAATTAGGTTACAGTACATTTCATTTTTGTAGTTCTCAGAGACTAATCATATACAGTATTAGGACAGACCAGCAAATCAAATTGTTGTCTATTTTCACCCAAACGACTGACTGCATAGTCACATGGGAGCATCAAATTTGCAGTTGAGAAGGTTGGAGTTTGAGTCCTGTTCTGGTCATACCAAAGACTTTAAAAATGGAACCTACTGCCATTGTGCTTGGTGCTCAGCATAAGCAATGGAGTAGAGAAAACAAGTCAGTGAGCCACAACTGGAAAAAGGCAGTGGCCAGCTCGACTTGAACCAATTATTTGGAAACTTAGCCATAGAAATCCATCTAAACTAAACTAACTTTTCCACCCAAAGCTGGAGAAGATGTAATTTTATTTAACTCACAAAAGTACTGTATGATCCCAAATCACTGTAGTGTGAATGTGTTTTTCACAGTTGTACAAGAATAACACTACAGATAGTTAAACAACTTAACAGTTTTAGCTTACCTTAGCATTTATACCATTGCAGCAAATTGTTCCTCTGGCAGTGGGAGTGTTTTACTATAACCTTTGTAATATATGTTTTCATTTTAGGTTACTGTTAAAATGGAATCTGGTGAAGATTTCTTCTTTTGTTGTAGTCAACCCAATAAACTTGGTCTGAAAGCAAGTTGCCAGGGGTCATAACAAAAAATTGGTGCTGTTGCAACTTATAGGTAACCTTCCCCTGCAAAAGAAAAAAATCAGAAGATTTAGGAGAGAAACTGCAGTTTCCAATCTACTTCCCTTAGTTGGTCCTTCATAAATTTGGCCTTATTTTTGGTTTGGAATTTGAAGGTTTTGTCTGGTATGGTGCTGTCCACAGGCTACTTTGTACTTGGTTTGAAGTTCAAGCTCGCAATCATTTACATATTTTAAACAAAACAAATGCCCATGTTACCCTTGATGAAATTCACTGCATGTGGCTTAGCAATGAACTATTGACCAACGTTCAGGAAAAACAATTTTAAAAAAAGCTTAATTATTATTTATATACTTTTGGTTGTGTCCAATATAATTTTATGTTGCAAATGAAAGAGCTCTTTGATTAAACCATGTTAGATAAAGAAGTCTGTAGGAAGCTCTTTACTAAAAGACCACCTTATCTTGAACTCCATCTTGGGAATGAGCCCAAATCTCCAAAAAGAAGCCTTCATTGGTCCATTTGTAAATTGCTTTCATCCACTCCTGTTAATAATTTTGTGTAGGGAAGATCATGGGGAATACATGGAATTTCACCAACGTGCAGGAATATTGTTAAATCTGCTGTTGTCTGCAATGTATCATACTTAGAAAATAAAATAATGCTCATTATTGTTGGTGGTGTTGTTGTTGATGTTGAAGGTGTTTTTTTTTTTTTCCATCTTGTTAATTGAAAAGATAAATGTGGATTCGTAAATAAATACATACATACAGTATAATGTGACTTTGATACAAATCAAGTGATTACATTTTAAGGTGTTTTAAGGTGTTGTTGATAATGTTGTTGGTGTTGCTGGTGTTGGTGCAGATGATGTTAGTAAGTCAGTTAGATGGAGTTTTACAGACCAGTTTCTAACCTATTGGTTCGTGTTGAGCCTTGCCACAGCCTTTTTTCCAGTTGTGAATCACTGTCTTGTTTTCCCTACTCCATTGCTTAAGCCGGGTATCATGCACAATGGCAATAGGTTTCATTTTTAGAGTCTTTGGTATGACTCAACCTGGAAATTGAATCCAGGCCTTCTGCATGAGAGGGGGGATGCTCTTACTGTTAGACCAAACACATCGTCAGTGTTGATGATGTTGTTGGTGTTGTAGTTGATGGTGATGTTGTTGGTGTTGTTGTGGGGGTACATGTTTGAAGAAATTTTAGAAATACATGCTTTACGTCATCTTATAAATTACTAGATTATTTTTTCAGTTGGTCAGATTTTCCAAATTGTTTTAAGCTTCATATTCCTGTGGCCTATATATAAAAGCTCTGGTAAGGGTACTGTAGCTTCAGTGTTTGTGGTCCTAGGTTATAAAGTGAGCTACTGTACCTCCCAATATTCAACTCAGTTCATTGCTTTTTCTGTTTTAAAAAAAAAGAAAAACTAAAAGTAAAGCTGTTTAACACTACTTTCTGTTATCACATTTAGGTATTAGTCAATGTGCTTTGTACATAATTTTTGCATCCTTTTTCTGGTCTTTGCAGACTGTGTTTTGTACCATTGTTCTATTGTTTAACACCTTTGAAGTTGAAGGTTTTACTAAATGTACTGTATTAATATAATAATGATGATAATCCCTCCTTTCTACTTTCCTTCTCTGTCACAGCCGGCTGTCAAAATGACGGCAGCTCAAAAGAAACTGGCCAAGATTGATAAAACAGGAATGAAAAGTTTGATGACTTTCTTCAAGAAGAAATGAGAAGGCTTTGGTAAAGCATTGTGAAAAGTTCAGAATTAATAGAACAGAATGGTGACCTTTTTAGACACGGCATCTTCTTCTGGGTCTGTAAATTTTGTAGTCTGCAGTGCAAAGTGGAATAACATGATTAAGGTTTTGTGTTTAAAGGGAAAGTGTACTCGCTGTTAATTTGAATTGATGTAGTCCTCTACCTCATTTAGTGCTTGGTCCTTGAAAAATCATGTCAAGATATTTTCCTAACTTAAAGTGTACCTCAAGTCAAAAAATTCAAAAAATATGTCAAACAGCATTAAAAATGAATTGTAGTCGTCCAACCCTCAAGTTCGTAGGACATTCTTGAGCTGAGATATAAAATTTTGAAATTTATTCCTTTAAAACAAATTAGTCCATTTCACAATGATTTGTGACTTTCTTGTTGTACGACTTGCATTATCTGCTTTGTTTCCCTTTGAAATGAAATCTGTATTATGACCTTGAACACTTCCTGTTTGCCTGAATAGCATGTTGCACAGAGAGGGCTTAATTAAAAGAATAGTCCAGAGTCCAATTTAAGTTTGATATGTTAAAGAGAAACATATCTTATTATACTGCTGAAAGTTCCACTCCTTTCCCTTGTTCGGTTCTCCAGAAATAATTAATTGAAGTTGACACATTTTCTATACAAAGTGAACTTTAAGCACACAGGTGTGATGTCATGGATTCACATTGTTAGTTAATGCTCTGTTTTTCTTGATTTGTCTTCCTTTTGGCTTGACCTTGAATTCAGTAGGATGACCCCCTCAAGGCATGTAACATTTTTAAAGCACCATTGCTCAGAATGCACCTATGGTATCAATTTATTAGAGTTTTGTTGCACAAAATTGTTAGTAAATTATAAATAAAACAAAACATTGACCAAAAATTTGAATCCATGACATCCCTCCTGCTTGCTTCAAGTTCATTCTATGCAAAATTTGCCACATTCATATGCTAATATCTGGAGGATTGAACATGGGAAATAAACAAAAAATTTCACCAGCATGCTTAGAATACATTCCCCTTGAACATATCAAAAATAAATTTGGCTCTGGACTATTCTTTTAATTACATCACCCCATAAGAGCAAGAGCGCTATCACACAAGTTCGGTACAAGGTTCAGTTACTTTCAGAAAAACAAAGAAATACAAAGATTGTCATTTGAGTAGTACATCAATGAAATCACAAATTATTGCCCAATGAACCATTTTAATTGAAGTGAATAAACTTCAACATTTTTAGATCTCGGCTCAAAAATACCTTATGGGGATGGGAGTTGGATTGCTTGAATTTATTTTTCATGTTGTTTCATATGTATTTTTGAATTTTTTGACTTAAGGTACACTGAAAATTAAAGGAGTAACTCCTCATTTTACCTTGAATATGTTATATTAAAGTTGTGAAATATTTTGGAAGATATTTTGGGAAAAGATGAAAAGGAATTTATGAGTTCCAGCTTTCGTTCAAATTAAATTTGGAGTAACTGCTTAATATATGTCGTTTATAAGTCTGGTGACATGGAGATGATAATGTTGGGCATTTTATGTTAAGGGCATTGAAAAATTAAAAATTCCCATCAAAATTTGTTACAAATTGGCTATTTTACAGGATCATTTCTGATTTGCACTTAATCGTGCATAAACATAACATAAATATCCAAGTTTTGTGATATTGAGAGTGGGGCATGCTACAAATTGCTAATGTCATCCTTTGTTTTTAGTTACAACTTTCATTACAAGGACAGTTGTACATTAGTATTTTCTGAGGCCTTTATTTTGAAAATTAAAGTGTGTGCTAGGAGACCATCTCTGTCCATACCAAATTTAAGCCAAATGAGTGAGTGAAAAAGAAAATAATTAGACTAAACAAAATACATGCGACACTGTGCAACACTCCAGATCATTATTTTTGCATAGTGAATAAGTGGTTCCAGGAACATTAAAATGTACAAATGTTAGGGGAGAGTCATCCTTCTAATCAGCCAGGGTGGGCAGGTGGGCAAAGAAATACATAAGTGACTTGGTCATAACTGCCAGTTAGATAAATATTTCTGCCCTTAAGAACAACAAAAGATGTTGACATAATACAACCTTGTCTGTGAACAATCTTACCCTTCATTGTCATGTAAATTAGTTAGTTGATGAAGTTTTACAGCCCAGTTTCCAACCTATTTGATTGTCATGTAAAACAAGGACACTTTGCTGTGTATGTTGTCCTACTTGACTGATAAGGACTGAGATTGAGTTAGTTATTTAAGGAAGATTTGATTGACCATTCTTCTGTTTATGTAAATACTGGTCAACATTGTGACTTTGTTGAGCTCAAAGCACACCAAATTCCTTTAATTGTGTACAGTATTTCCTGTTTCAATTTTTTACCATTGACATGGTATAGTATGTACTAGTATGTGATTGCTGAATAGAGTATGTACTAGTATTTGATTGCTGAATATAGTATGTACTAGTATGTGATTGCAGAATCTAGTATGTACTAGTATGTGATTGCAGAATCTAGTATGAACTAGTATGTGATTGCTGAATATAGTATGTACTAGTTTTTGATTGCTGAATAGAGTATGTACTAGTATTTGATTGCTGAATATAGTATGTACTAGTATGTGATTGCTGAATAAAATATGTAATAGTATGTGATAGCTGAGCATTATGCAAACAAGTAAGTGGAATGTGGATGTGCCTTAAATAAATTTTTTAAATTTCAATTTTTAGCCATTTTCTTCCCAAAATGGTGTACAGTTTTGGGAAATTGAATAAACTTTTTACATTAAAGCTAAATTGTGCTTTTGTAAATTGATATTTTCCTAAAGAAATGAACAGGATAAGAAGGCATTTCATCTGAAACAGGAATTTAATATGAGAATGGTAATTTGCTAAATGGGGTTTATAAATTTCAATTGACAAAAGGTGCAAACAAATAAATAATGCACCTAATCCCCACTAGCCTTCTATTTCGGAGGTGAACTTCATAAATGAGGAAGAACATTTCATGAGTTCTCAGGTTCAGAAACCCCAATCTTGTCATAGATGTGTCAGTTTCTTGAACTTAATTACATTTACAGCTACTAGCACTAATAGCTAGCTACCTGTATGAATCAAGTGGTGTGTCTGCGACATACCCCCATCCATGCACACACACACAAGTCTTTTGAGATAGCACTTCATTCAGTCCTCCTCCTCCTCCCTGCCTCTTCCCTCCTCCCTGCCTCTTCCCTTCTCCCTTCCCTCCTCCCTTCCCCTTCCCTTCTCCCTGCCTCGACTCTCCTTCCGTTAATGTTGAGGTTATTGAAACAAGTGAGAACAAAGGACTCTTCCCCTATAGACTCAGTGCGCCCAATAGTCATTCGTTCTTATCTCAAGCCACTTAAGCTCACATAAGAAAGTATTTTTAAAGATTTTGAAGAAGTTCGTATTGTACCTTGAAGAGTGGAAGTTGGATGGAGATTCCTTGGTTCTTGCCTTTAAAGGAAGTTTTTGAATTTGTCTTATTTAGAAATGCCCATCTTCAGCAAGGTTATCAGAGTCAATCTAAAGCTTACTTGTCAATAAGATATAATTGATTCAAGTGTGGAAACATTTCTAGCAGAAATTTATTACCTGTGGAATCAAGATATTGTTTGATTATTGTTGCCATAGAAACCCAAAATTACTCACATATCTCCTGAAATTGACAAGGTTGTTGGTGTCAGGAGCTTTCCTTCAAAGATCATTGAAGTTCTTTTTTTCTAATATTCAATGAAGTCCTTGAAAGGAGTGTGTTACTGTTGAGAAATTGTTTGTTCATGAAAGGAAACATCTCTTGGAGTGTTTGAAAAAGTTGCAGAAAATATTAATGTCAGTCTTTGCAGAAGTGTACAGACCTTGATCAATTTGCTCTCCAACTTGCCGTGAGCTAGTACCAGTCCGATTCAGGCGACCTCTTACATTTATTTTAGTCAAGTTTTGATGGCTTGCTGATTGGCAAGTGGTGTACTAGGAAATTTTTGTTAAGTTTGAGTGGATTATTACAGTTTGTCAGAGTGTCTTTTTTTGGTGAAATAGGAGGGAAGGGGCATGAAGAGAGCAGGAGATGGGTGTAGTATAGGCATTTGTTAATGATAACCAAATGTTTTCACTTGCAACATGTCAGCCTATCATGAGGAAATTTGTACCCCATAAATATCAATGATGATAATGGATGTCATTAATTGCAAACTGCAAAATAAAGGGAAATGTCTTATGAATGACTTTTATCTGTAGTTTTTGGTGTGAAGTCTCTGTGAACATATCCAGTGGCGTAGCTACTGGGGGGGCAGGGGGGGCAAGTTGCCCCCCCTGGAAAAATTTTTGGGGAAATTTGATGAAAATGGGGAAATTTGATGAATCTTCTTATTATTACAAAAATTTCTCAAAATTTTTGGTAGAATAAGAAATTGTGAGACATTTCTCATACATAATTCGTATTTTCATGCAACAAATTAACTCAGATTTCGTCGGTGTCGCATGAACCGGCCCAATTTGCGTTCCACAGAAAAGTCTTCTCCGCGTAGCAGATTGAATGTTCTCTTGTGCTTGTATACGCACGGGGGTTATGATCAGTGCATTTCAGTGCACAGGAAGCTGTTATTCAGGTGATACTTTGGGAATTCAGTAAAAGGATGTGAAAACTGACAAGTCACTACCGTAGACCCCGAGGTTGTTATGTTCTTCTACAAGCTAGCATTTTACTCTGTGTACATAACGATGGATGGGGCTGAAACATTCCATGGCCAACGATAAACTAGAAATTAGAATTAGCGGGATCCGTTGGCACACTTAGATTTTGTTACTTAGCCTAATCCTTGGAGGCTTACAAGCTAGTTCGGGAAAATAGCTTTCTGCTCACTTTGAGTGTAACAGTAAATGGACAATGAGTACCTTGTAGCCTACTACACTTAACAGACTGCTTTTCTAACAGGATATCCTGTGTGATCGAGCCACTATTAGGCCTCCTTAGTGGCGTGCGAAGGGGAGACCATTGGGCCATTCCCCCCTCACAGATGCCATTTTTTCTTTGTTCTTAAAAATACGTAGTCTTACTTTATTAACACAGATTTTACTTCAAAAGATAGCATATGTGGCACCAGATTGCTTATAAGGACACCCAATTTTCAGAAATTTTCAAAGGGGAAGGATTGTCCCTGCAAGGTCTTTCAGTGATGCCAACTTTTTTTTAATTCCTACAAATAGACCTAGGCAACTTCTGTCAAATTCCAATTTTTACTTAAAAAGGTAGACTCTGTTTCCCACTGGTGGCATCGATAAAAATGACTACATGTTTAGATTCTCTTTACAAGCATAAGTACGCTATTTTGACCATCTGAGGGGTCTGATTTTTCGAAATTTTCTTTACGCTCCGTGCCAACCAGTGGTGGCGCTTCGCTTAGATAATCTTTATGACAAAATAACATTTTGTGGCCAAGAAAAAACACAAATACCGATCAATGCTCTCTTATTTTGACTCCTAAAAGTGTGCAAATTTAATGACAAGTTTTTCTTCGCAAGGTAGCATAAAATGGCATAAGGAAATGCATGTCAAGACACAAAAGTTTCAGTTTTATCCTCATGAATCACCACGATTCAACTTTTAACACTGTTCCTGTCAAATTCGAAAATCTTGCACCATTTTGCATCTAGGCTCCTTGAAAACGTCAAAAAATTTCCGGACACCCCTCCCCTTAGACCATACTGCATGCCCCTCCCCCTTCAGAGAAATCCTGCGTACGCCACTGCGTTAGTACATACAAATAAACCAGATATTGTTTACCAAAATAATTACTTTGTTATATCTGATTGCTCTATGTTTTACTTTAAGATTAAAATGCAGGTAATATTACAAAATGGCATGGTAATGTTGTTATACTTGTAAGTTTGCATGTTTTATATGAAATACATACACATTGACCGGGAAAAGTTTTGGGGAAATTTCATACCTTTGCCCCCCCCCCTGGAAAAAATCCTAGCTACGCCACTGAACATATCATAGGAACATTTATCACCAAACAACGCCTTGCTATAAACAGCGTAAGTAGAATCCTGGGCCTTTTTGCCAAAAAAACAATCATATGGCCAGCAGCTGTGACAATTAATGTTGGGGTAGATGTCAGAGACAATTTTCAAAAAGAGTTGATTCTAGGCAGAATGCTCAAGGTGTCTGGTAGAACAGATTCAGCAGTGAGAGTTTCTTGGGTCTTTGCCTATCTTGAAAAGAAAGAATAGAAATTACTGACAGGAATGAAAAGTATGTCAGGAAGAGAAAAAAGAGTTTGTGTTTTGCAGTTCACACCCGTAAGTGTTGTGTGCTCCAAACTGAATGGTATTCATTACCCAACTTGTCTTGGTATCATGTAAAGGACTTAGAAATTGTGGACCCTTGTCCTAAGCATACCATACCAGTAGCAATTGCTTGAACAGAAATTAGCTTTATACGAACATTGTAAAGCTAACGGAAAGTTTCCTTGAAAGCTGCTACGAGTTACTTAGTCATGCAGGCAATAAAGCAAGTACATACAAGCAAAGTATACTGTACCTGTTAATAAACATGATTCTTCTGTGGGGTAGGTCGGGTTAGATTGAGTTGTACGACCCAGTTTTTAACCAATTGGTTTAAATCGAGCTGGCCATGGCCATTATTCCAGTTGCCGCTAACTGGCTTGTTTTCCCTTCTCCATTGCTTATTCCGAGCACCAAGCACAATGGTAATAGATTCCGATTTTAAAATCTTCGGTATGACCGGCCAGGAACCAAACTCTTTGTAGGTATGTACATATGAAATACAATAGTATCATCATGTTATAGAGGACTAAGTTTTATACTACACCAGGCTTCCAAAAGTGGTAGCCATGCCATCCCCCGTTAGGAAAGGTTCCCCCCCCCCCTCCCGTTGGGGAGGCCAGACAAACGACAGTTTCATCGAGGAAAACCTATAAGTACTGAAGATACCCAATGGGGGATTTTGAACACTTGGCAAGCGGCTGGGTTTTTTTCCATTACTGCAAACGATTGGAACGAAAGCTCAAAATACGACTGCTTAGAATCTACCAGTGAATTGCTAGGGCAAGAACTACTCCTTGATTCTACTAACAAGCCTGGGAAATGCCATTTCCGGTGTAACAGAGTAGTCTCGACGGTTGATTAAATCAGGACGGCGATGTTCCACTGCGACCCTTGCACTGAGTAGGTTAGCCGGGCAAATGCGTTCTATGACATTATATCTCTATGGTAGTTTTACAAAATAATGCGATCGTCCGCCCGTCCGTATGCTGTAGGCCAGCTAACTGTACTATACTTAAGTACCTACTTAAGGCTAAAGCATTTCAAAGTGACAGCCGTAAGAGACGCCTCCGGTTTCTGAAAGCCAAATATAAAATAATTAAAGGCATTCTCTATATAACTGAAGCAGGGGCGCAAATCTCTGTTTGAGAGGGGGGGGGGGGCGAAAATGCTTATGAGGTGCCCACGCGTGGTGGGCACCGCAAACACAAAGCGCAAAGCCCAAAAGGGCCCCTGGTGAGATCCAGGGGCAAAGCCCCAGTGGGGGTCAGGGGGTGAAGCCCCCAGGAGCTCTTGTGTTCTAGCATTTCCGAAGCTTCAGAAAAACTGTTTCGAACAAAAAAAAAACGAAAAAAGGTGACCGTATTTTTAGGTCTACTCAAATTTTTGGGGGCCAAATTACGATTTGCCCCCCCCCCAAACTTTTTCACTTGAGGGGGCGAAGGCCCCCTTGCCCTCCCCCTCCCCCCGGGATTTGCGCCCTGAACTGAAGGGAAGTTGCGGGTCAGGTCTCATTCACGCCATGACGATAAGCGCTGTGACTGTACCACTCTAAAATAGGTGTGTGCAATGATCAGTGTGTTAATGAAAAAGGAAAGAGGGTGTATAGACATGAAGTTAACTTCCACAAGAATGAAAATTCAGTGTAGTCGATGTCTACGGCCTCTAATGTTCTAAATTAAAGAAAAAGTTAAATCGTAATGGATTGCGAGCAAGTGACTGGCGCGAATCGCAGCGTGGTATGAATATGTAGTCGAGGCTGTGTGGGGTATGTGTTGGAAAGATAGGTAACGTTATCAGTGTTTTTTTAAATGTGAATATCACGTCCCGTTTACGAAATAACAATGTACGTGTACTACATGCAGTTTTCTCTCTTTTCATGAACGAACTGTTGGGTGACGTATACATCCTAGATACTGAATTCTTTGTTTGAATGTAATACCGACGTTACTGTAAATAACTGTTTATTTCATTTACTCGTTTATTCATCATGATTATGTCATGCGAAAGAAACAAAAAGTTGCAGTTCAATAAGCCTGTATGTTTCGTACGAGTCCTAACAAATATCACGAATTTAAGGAACACTCGATTTAGTTCAAACTGCTTCGTACGAAAATGTACTTACATATTGCATGTGATGTCTGAAACCAAAAATTAAGCGATAGCTTGCTATAATGAGTGAGATAGCACACGAAACAAACTAAAATTAAAGACTGAGTATAACGTGTGGGTTTGCTTTGCACTCTGGCAAAGAAATAAAATACCAAAAAACGAGGTATCATGGGGAACAAATATTACAATAGAGTTTCATTTCGTACGAAGTAGTAACTACAATATGTTACAAACCACCGAAATTATTATTAGACATGCATGCAACTTCGTACGAAACCGCACAAAGTATTGATTGTGATAAATTGATGTAAAATTAAACAGTAAGTTGCCTTCATTTTTATGTGAGATTACACACGAAAACAACAAACTTGTAAAAGGCTATAGGACACTTCAACTTGATGGCGGGGTCGCGCTTTACTGGACACAGCCGGTTACCAACTAGATCAAAGACCAATGCATATCGCGTCAAACAATGATTTAAATTCTTTTCGCAAAAAGTTTATTACAATTATGAATCTATATCTTACTAAAAATAAACTATTTAAATCATTTACGCAAAATATATTACACAAACAATGGGGGGGGGGGGGGTTATCAGCGTTCGTAGAGTATCCCCTACCGGAAACTTGACCAACTTTTGCCTTATCTCCCTCCAAAGGGCCACGGTAGCCTTTGTTACGGCATATGGTGAAAGAGCACTTTAAGACTTTGGGGCTCTTATGCAACTTGTGGGGGGAGGGGGTAATATCCCAAAATCCATTTGGGAGTATTCGCGCCAGTATTTTCTAACAAGAAAATAGCAACACCTTTCCCATGTCCTTTCCTTTTTGGCTTCGATGGGCCTTTACTTAGAGGAGCCTCAGGGTTAGTCCGTCCATGGTTTTCTTTTAGCATACAAACAACGATTTAGACCTAAAGCTGAGGGCAAATATGATCCAGTAAGGTCAACGCATTATATAGGTTCCGGCTGAAGGCGGAAAATTAAGGTGAACTTTATGTTTCGTACGAAGAAGTACTAATACATTCTATGAAGTACTTAAATAGTAATTACGATTTCATACAGTTTCGTACGAAAATGTTCGGAGTGTATTGCTTACGATATATATATATCTAAAAAGTGAGTGAGAAGCTCCTTCGTTTTTAAAGTAGAGTTGCTGACGAGAAAAGCCAAAGAAATGACATTTCAAAGTGCGGGGTTGCTTTTCACTTGATTTGCTTGGTCAGCAATGGATCCTGTGAGATTATAGTGCTTTATCCAGTTTTGTACTGAAATGTTCGAAGTATATTGTTTACCATATATATTGAAAAACTGAGCGATAATTTTCTTAATTTTAAGTAAAGTTGCTTTCAAGACAAAGTCAAAAGAAATTAGATTAAAACTTGCGGAATAGCTTCTTACTCGATCGGTTTCGTCAGCAAATGGATCCAGTAAGATACGATATTTTTTTCTGTCCAGGCTTAAAGGCGACAACCATTTAATATTATTTCGTACGAAGTACGAAGTGAAACGAAGTAAAACAAAGATATGTTTACCAGCTACTCAAAACATTATCATCCATGCATGTAGCTTCGTACGAAAATTAGCGAAATATTGTTAACTTGGTATTATACGGACCTAAATCTGAGCGACAGGTTGCCTTTAATTTCCCCCTTATGGGGTTATTCGCAGGAGAAAGGCAAAAGAAATGACATTTCAATGTGAAAGGTAGCTTTTCTACGGAGCTCCTAAAGTGCCAATCGGCATGTCATGATGGTGAGATAATTTTTCTGACCAAGTTGTCAACATGGTTAAATAATTTATCTCACCATGTCGACATCCTTTACTTAGGATGTCGACATGTTGAGTTAATTTATATTGCCATGTCTATACATCCTGTGCTTAGGAAGTTGGCATGGTGAGATAATTTATGATACCATGTCGACATCCTTTTCCTAGGAAGTCGACATGGTAACATAAATTATCCCTTCATGTCGACTTCTTAAATTAGGATGTTGACATGGTAACATAAATTATCTCACCATGTCGACTTCCTAGGAAAAGGATGTCGATATGGTAACAAAAATTATCTCAACATGTCGACTTCCTAAGCAAAGGATGTCAACATGATAAAATAAATTATTTAACCATGTCGACTTCTTAAGAAAAAGATGACAATTTGGTCAGATAAATTTTCTCACCATCATGACATGCAGACTGGCACTTAAGGAGCTCCGTACTTTTCAATCGCTTAGTTTCGTCAACAAATAGATTTTCTAAGATAAAGCGTTTCGTCTGTCCATGTTTAGAGGCAACTACAACTTAATTTTGGTTCGTACGAAGTTCAACTTAAGTTTGTATACGAGCTACCCAACTTATTATTATCATCTTTGCATGCAGGTTTGTATGAAACTGTACGAAATATTGCTTAGTCATATAGACCTTAAACTGATCGATAAGTTTCCTTCAAGTTTTGTGATGTTGCATCCGGTGAGAGAAAGTGAAAAAAGGGACAATTTAATGTAGTACTCTTTCACTCAATTGGTTTGTTTCACCAATAAATTCAGTGAGACTAACGCACTTTGTCGTTTCCGGCTAAAGGCGAAAAGAAAAAAAATTAAAGTCCTTGTTTCGTACGAAGTGGAAGTAATATTTGTTTACAGGCTACTGAACCTATTGCTATCTATTTATGTAGCTTCGTACGAAACTGTACGAAATATTGCTTAGTGATAAAAAACCTTAATTGAGCGATATAGTTTTCTTCAATTTTCGTGATGTTGCACCTTAGTAAAAAGTCAAAAAGGGCAGTTTAATGTAGAAGCTTTTTACTCGATTGGTTTGTTTAACAAATAGATCCAGTAAGACAAACGCACTATATCGGTTCCGTCGATGCGGCGGAAAAATTAAAGTTTATGCTTCGTACGAAGTCGAACTGATACATTTTACAGAATACTAAAATACTAACAGATTCATACAGTTTGGTACGAAAATGTAAGGAGTATGTTGCTTACGATATATCTAAAGAGTGAGTGAGATGCTCCTCCTTTTTTAAGTAAAGTTGCTTACGAGAAAAGCCAAAGAAATAACATTTCAACGAGAGTGGTATACATGTCACTCAATTGGTTTGTTTAACAAGTAGATCTAGTAACACCAACGCGCTATCTCGGTTCCGGGTATAGGCGAAAAATTGAAGTCCTTGTTTTGTACGAAGTTGCACTAATATTTTTTTGAGCTACTCAACCTATCATTATCAATGTATGCAGCCTCGTACGAAACTGTACGAAATATTGCTTAGTGGTAAAGACCTTAAACTGAGCGATAGCTTCTTTCAATTTTCTTGATGTTGCACCCGCGAAAAATGTGAGTGTCACGTCCCGTTAACGCAATAACAATGTACCTATGTGTATAGTAAAGGCACCGAAAGTGACGCGGGCCCGATAATGACGCATCCTCAAAAATTACCTAGTAGCACATTAGTACCGTAAGTAATATGAGCCTAACCCTGTTCGAACTATCCAGTGGTTCGTTTCGCACAATGATGAATCCATTTCAGGTACGTTTGTATCTAAATGTGATTAATTTTCAAGGTTTTCCCAACTACTTCCAACATTTTTGTTTATTTTTAACATTTGGAAATACTACTCCACCAAAATAACGTTAATTAACTCGTTCTGGTGTACGCTGCTCGAAGTACTCCTTCATCTGACGTAGTTACTCGTGTTTAATGTGGAAAGTGCATAAACTAAGTTATTAGGCTATCTAACTGTGTTTATAACTTGACCAAACTTAACGTCTTTCTTAGGCAAGTTAGGTCAACAAGCGAAATAAGTTTTGCATGGTAGTGTGTGTACGATTCCAAAACGCCTTACTGCTGAGCAGACTCTGTTGTTCAACACTTCTGTGCTACACTGTTGACTCGCGCCAAGGACTAAACCATACGGCTTGCTACGTAGGTACCTATACGTAACTGTACAAAGTCAATGTAAATGGTTACACACTACATATATTGAAAATTCGTCACTATCGGTGCTATTTCAAGGTTGACGACGGAGAAAATTCAGAATTAAATCTATCTCTCTTTATCTAAAGTTTGGATTGGGGATTGAGAACTGTGGGTAAAAATACATCCGTGGGTTACTAACCATTTGAAAACGGCAAGCAGGACAGTGTTAAGGTTTGTTTCATTCTGTATAATCATTTTGAAATGGTCGGGGCGTCATTCAGCGACCCACCATGCTACTACATGTAGTTTTCTCTCTTTTCATGTAACGAAATATGTTCAATGTTGGGACATATGTATATGTATCTTATTTTTTGAATGCAATGTTTGTATGTAATATGAAACCGTAACGTAAGTTAACTGTGAATAAACTATCTATTTCATTTACTGGTCCATTCATACTAATAACGTCATACGAAGGAAACAAAAAGTTGCAGTTCATTTAGCATAGGGGCATATATATTCCTTACGGGTCCTAACATATTACGAAAGTTAAGGAAACACAAAATTCATTACTTGACATTCAAACAGCTTCGTAGGAAAATGTACGTAAATGTTGCATGTACGGAAACGTAGAAGGGACATGCAAAAGAAAAAAAAACCTCTCTCAGTAAAATGACAATTTTCGTAGAATTGACATTTTGAGAACGAACATTAAGTCTTCAAAATGACAACAATCCGAAATTTGGCGTTTTAAGTAACTTGTCAAAACGTTAAAATTCCGAAAGTTGTCATTTTGCCGAGTTAAAAAATCTCGACAAAATGACAAAATTCAGAAATTTGTCACTTTGCTGAGTTAGAACATCTAGTTGTCAAAATAGCAAAATTCCGAAAATTGTAATTTTGCCTTATTAGATCATCTCGTCAAAATGGCAAACTTCAGAAGATTGTCATTTTGGCGAATTAGAACATCTCGTCAAAATGGCAAAATTCGAAAAATTTTCATCTTGACGAGTTAGATCATCTCATCCAAACGGCAATATTCAGAATGTCATTTTGCCG
The DNA here is from genome assembly GCA_037179385.1 of Holothuria scabra. Lineage (NCBI taxonomy): Eukaryota > Metazoa > Echinodermata > Holothuroidea > Aspidochirotida > Holothuriidae > Holothuria > Holothuria scabra. The sequence goes on from CM074190.1 coordinate 37,354,274, forward strand.
GGTGAGAAGTTTTCGTCAAAATGGCAAAACTCAGAAAATTGTCATCTTGTCGAGTTGGATCATCTTGTTTAAACGGCGAAATTCTCTGGAAGCGTTAAGCAGATGCACGTTTACCAAATGTAGTCTAAGTTTGGAATTCGAAGCAGCATTTATTGCATCATTTTTGACTTAGAGGCTAGGAATGAGGAAGTACATGGAATGTTGGTCTTCTATGTTAATAAACTGTTCATATGAATGACTCAGAAGAATTTACCCTTCCGGCAGCAGATGTGGCACCACTATATTTTTTTCCAAGATGAATTTTTGGCGACTTACATTCATTTCATTTATTTGCTTTCCCACAATATTATATCATGTGGAATATGTGCTAACTGAGTTTTACTACAAGTTTACCGAAGTTTAAACACATAGCCTACTTGACTGCCATATGGAATGATGTATTAAATATTGACTGTATAGTATTTACTTTGCCGGCAGTAAATGCAGCACTCACATTTTAACACCACTAAACGCATGAGTGGGATGTAAACCGAACATACACTAGTATCGAAAATTGATTACACTGCATGCTTGTCAAACTACCCATTTATATGCCCTCCATAGTAAAATCACATGTAAAACTACGTGATGCAGATCCCCCATAACATAACAATCTCCCACATACCTTATGCGGATCTCATGTTAAACATAGATTCTCTATGACCCACGAATTTGGTTTGTTGAGGTGGGACCAAGTTAAGAACTTAGTCACTGCATTATCTTTACATTTTGTAACAAAATGATGAAATGTTTACTTGTTCTCTTAACATTTTGCAGAAAATGATGAAATACAATTTTTTTTTTTTCGCTTTTCCAAGTAGCAAGAACAATTTCAGTCTCAGTCTCGGTCTTGAACTTTGTCGGTCTCGGTCTCGAATTCTGTCCTGGTCTCGGTCTCGACACTTTCTGATCTCGGTCTTGGATATGCTGAAAACACTGGTTCAGATACCCTTGCTTGTGAAAGGATAATTAAATCCCACTTGTTGTTTTTGTCTTAAACCAAGCCCGGATAGCATTCAAGTAAAAACTATGACAAACGTTAGATTGGTAGCTGTTGTTTTCAATTTTAAGGGAGTTTAGACTGTGCTGACATTAACGTCCCAATAACAACGAAAAAAGTAGTTATAGTTGTCCTTTTGAGAAGAGTAGCAGAGAATTGAAAGACAGCGATTTGATTGTAGAGTATGATATGTTGCCACACCTTGTTCACATATCAAACTAGTAGCATAGCGAGAGGGGAAGGGGCAAGTGCCCCCGGAAAAAAGTCAAAGGTAAAATCGTCGAGACAGTAAAATGAAAGAAAAAGATTGCCCCAACGCCAAATTTGAATTTGAGGGGCTCTCTAAAGTCTGGAAGTTTTACCACCGCCTCCTGCCTCAAGAGGTCAGATTGCTCCAAACACACAGATATACAGAAACAGGGGCGTAGCCAGGATTTTCTTGTGGGGGGGGGGGGCAAAGCCGACTCATTGTCCCCAATCTTGACCGACAGGACTATCTAAGCGGAGCGCCACCATCAGTTGGCGCGGAGCGTACAAGAAAATTTTTGGTTTTTAGGAACCCCTCAGATGGCAGGAAACGGCACTTCCCGAGTGTTTAATGCTGCATGTTCCCAGCCTGGAAATATGGATCTCATTTCTGAAGTTTCTCAATTAATGCAAAAAAATAAAAAATAAAAAGAAACAACCTATGAAAAATGTTACCACATGTTTCCAAGCGGAGCTCTACCATCGATTGGCGCGGAGCGTACAAGAAATTTTTTTGCTTTACAAACCCCTCAGATGACCGGAAACGGCACTTCCCGAGTTTTCTAAGCAAGAATATGTTCAGCCCAACTTCGAAATTCTCCCCGCTTCTGATTGGAGCACTTGACAAATAAGTTGGGGGGGGGGTGGGGGCTGAACATACCTTTAGTCCCCACTTTTTCATTTTTCATCACCGTCACTGGGGTGCGGGCATTTTCTTGAGGGAACGAAGCGCCCAAGTGAGGAGCCGAGCAACCGAACGGGGAGAGAGTGTGGTTCTCCCCCTCCTACCCCAAGGAGATTTTGCAATTTTACATCAAAATTGAGCGATCTGGTGAACAGCTAAGCTAGGATGCAGTCAATGAGTTGGTGAGGGAGATTTGAAGAAAACCTGTGCACTATACCTGCCATTGCGAGTCATATACGACATAAAATTTGTATATGCTAGAGGAAGATATTTCCGCACTGATTTAACCGTGGAAAAGCGGGCGAAATTTTTTGGGGTTAGCCTACACTAAAAAAGAATCTGTACTTATTTAAAGCTTATATAGGTCAATTGTCCCGGCATTTGGGCACTATCGGGCACAACTTATATTGTACTTCCTTCTTCGAGTCCGTACCGCAGGACTGACACAAGAGATGATTAACTAAGTTTGGCGAAATGAGATGAAATTCCTCACATGTACATTAATCCATTTTATTCTACTTATTAATTTACTTGAAAAGATGGGAAGGGTTTGTACTTTATTAGCTCTAGGTATAACGGAACAGAGGAAGAGTGTGCAAAGCGTACCGAACCTTTTGGGTTTTATCGCAGAAATAACTCTTTTGAAAGCCAAAATAACTAAACCGACCATGGGAAGGCGACAGATTATTCCCGACAGGGGCTGGCCATGCCAGCGACCACAAGTTCCGACAGCCCCTATGTCGAGGGGGTGGTGAGAAGGGGATATGAAGGAGCCTAACTATCCCATGTCATTGCAGCATGGGGCACATTTTGCACAATATGACTTAATATTTTAAAAGCCGAGTTGCGCACTGATAGTATTCTTTTGAGTCTGAATCGTGAAATTGGAAAGGGTGCGAAGCGTGCGAAAATTTTTGGTTGGCTTGCAAAAATAACATAGCCTATATGTAATCATTAAGAACAAAAAGAAAACAAGAGGGCAATCCACGGAGTTGCATATCTCATCGCTAACATGCGCGCAAGTTGGTTACAGAACTTGAACTATTTATGTGCTAGAAGTTTTATCTGTGCTGTTTTTATGCTACAGTAGAATTTCATTGACGAAAAATACCATACTAAAGCTGCATGCCACAATCCTTTGAAATTCCTATTTGAAGTCCATTTGGGAATCATTTTTTTTCGTTCCAAGGGACGGAAGTTTTTTTTTTTCGTAAAATAGCGAGGGGAAAGAATATGGCACAGACCAATCAAGTTCTTGGAACTATAGGCGCACCCCTATTCAAAAACAAAAAAACATCATTTGGATATTTAAATTCTGACACCGGATTATAAAAGAACTGGAGAAGGGCTACCCAATCTTTGTAACGGTTGCCCTTTTAATCCAGTAGGCCTATCTAAGATTTTGGAACAAATTTATTTTTAAGATGTTGGTATCCCCTTGCAACACTCTAAAGAAAACTAGCTTGACTGTTACACTTAACTGATACGGATATGAAGCAACGATTTAAAACCTAAGACGCTTTCGCGGACGCTTCAGACAAGTGCGTAATTGTTATTATTCAGGCACTAGCTGTATGAGCGTACTCTTCATCTTGACGCGAAGGCAAACTTCACGTGTGCCCCGGATCGCTGATATGCGCATCATGTGCGTCTCAATTAAAAAACTGGGTGTGTACGCCATGTTGAACGCGTGGCGTTAGAAGATTTCCGGCCGACGCACAAACCTTTTCTGCGCACTGATCTGTGGCGAATCCTAGCCCGTGGCAAGGAAATTGTCACCTACCTTTTTTGGCGATGCTTCAAAACCGCCAACTTTTCAGGGCACTAATATGTGAGATAGGTAGGCCCTATGCCTAACCTAATGTTAGTCACCCACAGTTTCATATCTTGGGTTATTCCTTGCCACGGGTTGGATTCGCCACAGGCCAGTACGCAGAAAAGATTAATGCGTCGGCCGAAAATCTTTTAAAGTAAGTTCCTCGGTAACTGTTCTTTGGGTACACCTTGACATAAAGTGAATGATATCCCTACTAACTTATGTCCATTAATACCGACATACGACGTTTTGAATTCCCAGTTACAGGCCAGGCTCAGCCCATTTGAAATTCGAACTAATGCGAAAAAACGTATGTGAACGCGTCTCAAAAATGGGTACCAGGGAGCTCACAATCATCGAATCATGTGCATGGTAACGCGTGTTAGCGCATACATAATTGCAAACACCGGTGCTACAATAGCAGTGAGCGTGGCCACTGACTACATTGTGAATTGTGCATTGCGCGGTGACTGCTTAGTATTCGCAATAGCATCTTCATCAAACAGCTCATAGGGTAAAGACGCGCTCGTAGTGGGGACGCGCTTGTTTTGGTCTGCCCACACATATTCATTGCTGTTCTTTATATATAACGACCGAACCGCGTCTTTCTTGCAATAAAACAGAACTATTTTTACCCGCTCGCATAAACACACGAACATATTGGCCAATGATTTGCTCCGAATCCCCACCATGGTCTGCGCCTTCCACTCTGTATGTTGGACCCTGTATTGTGATGCAATCGTTTTCATGAGTTTGCTAAGATAACATAACTTTACCGAACGTATTAGTTCCACATCTAGATGCGCGCCCGTAGGGCAGGGTTTGTGCCGCCAATTGCGTCATAAAAGTCAGGCGAGGTGTTGCGGCATTTTTCGAAATTGTATTTTGAACGCAGTTTTCCTTCGAATATCATTTATGCCGAATTGTACGGGTTTTTAATGGGGTGTGAGATGATATTTGTAAAATACTGTATCTAATCTTGCAATACACAAAAATTTTTATGGCCGTGTCATGCCCACTTTAACCGTTGACAATCTGTAACGTGAACTATGTCCTTGGTTGCCATGACAACCTCACATATCGGTACAACTTACAGCTGTATCATTCCTAGGCTATTACACTTAAACTTTCAGATTTGTGGGATGCGTCCGTTAAGAGTTAAAGTGAATACAATAAAAAGTATGTGACCCCCTGTCACGTGACCTTTGACATTGGTTGCCATGGAAACTACATATTTTGGTAGAACTAGTCTACCCTATTATACTTGTGAAGTTTCATGTAAAATGGAGGTTTTCTTTTGAAGTTTTAGTACAAAATAGGGAAAAAAGTGTTTTTTTTGCAAAATGTGACCTTTGACCTCTGACCTTTGACCTTTTCTTCCGAGAGTCTGGGAGACACAAGTTCCCACCCTGGGGTACTCACCTGCCAATTTTGAAAAGAATCGGTCCAGCCCACTAGGAGGAGTTTGAGGGACAAAAACGTTGTTTTACGAACAAATTATCACTTGAAAATTTTTTGTTGCATTCTACCACTTGACCTTGGACATCTGTTGCCATGGCAACCACATATTTTGGTAGGTCTAGATTCAATCAGCGTATGTGTGAAGTTTCGTGTCAGGGGAATGTTTCGTTTTTGAAATATAGCAGAAAATGTGATTTTCACCGAATTTGACCTTTGACCTGTAACCTTTGACCTTCACTTCCGGTTGTGTATCAAAATGCAATTGTTCCACCTGAGGTACCATCCTAGACAGTTTGAAGAAAATCGGCCCAGCCGTTTACAAGATATTAAGACAAGAGGGCAATCCACGGAGTTGCATATCTCATCGCTAACATGTGCGCAAGTTGGTAACAGAACTTGAACTATTTATGTGCTAGAAGTTTTATCTGTGCTGTTTTTATGCTACAGTAGAATTTCATTGAGAAAAATTACCATACTAAAGCTGCATGCCACAATCCTTTGAAATTCCTATTTGAAGTCCATTTGGGAATCGATTTTTTTTTTTCGTTCCAAGGGACGGAAGTTTTTTTTCGTAAGATAGCGAGGGGAAAGAATATGGCACAGACCAATCAAGTTCTTGGAACTATAGGCGCACCCTTATTCAAAAACAAAAAACATCATTTGGATATTTAAATTCTGACACCGGATTATAAAAGAACTGGAGAAGGGCTACCCAATCTTTGTAACGGTTGCCCTTTTAATCCAGTAGGTTTATCTAAGATTTTGGAACAAAATTATTTTTAAAATGTTGGTATCCCCTTGCAACACTCTAAAGAAAACTAGCTTGACTGTTACACTTAACTGATACGGATATGAAGCAACGATTTAAAACCTAAGACGCTTTCGCGGACGCTTCAGACAAGTGCGTAATTGTTATTATTCAGGCACTAGCTGTATGAGCGTATTCTCCATCTTGACGCGAAGGCAAACTTCACGTGTGCCCCGGATCGCTGATATGCGCATCATGTGCGTCTCAATTAAAAAACTGGGTGTGTACGCCATGTTGAACGCGTGGCGTTAGAAGATTTCCGGCCGACGCACAAACCTTTTCTGCGCACTGATCTGTGGCGAATCCTAGCCCGTGGCAAGGAAATTGTCACCTACCTTTTTTGGCGATGCTTCAAAACCGCCAACTTTTCAGGGCACTAATATGTGAGATAGGTAGGCCCTATGCCTAACCTAATGTTAGTCACCCACAGTTTCATATCTTGGGTTATTCCTTGCCACGGGTTGGATTCGCCACAGGCCAGTAAGCAGAAAAGATTAATGCGTCGGCCGAAAATCTTTTAAAGTAAGTTCCTCGGTAACTGTTCTTTGGGTACACCTTGACATAAAGTGAATGATATCCCTACTAACTTATGTCCATTAATACCGACATACGATGTTTTGAATTCCCAATTACAGGCCAGGCTCAGCCCATTTGAAATTCGAACTAATGCGAAAAAACGTATGTGAACGCGTCTCAAAAATGGGTACCAGGGAGCTCACAATCATCGAATCATGTGCATGGTAACGCGTGTTAGCGCATACATAATTGCAAACACCGGTGCTACAATAGCAGTGAGCGTGGCCACTGACTACATTGTGAATTGTGCATTGCGCGGTGACTGCTTAGTATTCGCAATAGCATCTTCATCAAACAGCTCATAGGGTAAAGACGCGCTCGTAGTGGGGACGCGCTTGTTTTGGTCTGCCCACACATATTCATTGCTGTTCTTTATATATAACGACCGAACCGCGTCTTTCTTGCAATAAAACAGAACTATTTTTACCCGCTCGCATAAACACACGAACATATTGGCCAATGATTTGCTCCGAATCCCCACCATGGTCTGCGCCTTCCACTCTGTATGTTGGACCCTGTATTGTGATGCAATCGTTTTCATGAGTTTGCTAAGATAACATAACTTTACCGAACGTATTAGTTCCACATCTAGATGCGCGCCGTAGGGCAGGGTTTGTGCCGCCAATTGCGTCATAAAAGTCAGGCGAGGTGTTGCGGCATTTTTCGAAATTGTATTTTGAACGCAGTTTTCCTTCGAATATCATTTATGCCGAATTGTACGGGTTTTTAATGGGGTGTGAGATGATATTTGTAAAATACTGTATCTAATCTTGCAATACACAAAAATTTTTATGGCCGTGTCATGCCCACTTTAACCGTTGACAATCTGTAACGTGAACTATGTCCTTGGTTGCCATGACAACCTCACATATCGGTACAACTTAAAGTATCATTCCTAGGCTATTACACTTAAACTTTCAGATTTGTGGGATGCGTCCGTTAAGAGGTAAAGTGAATACAATAAAAAGTATGTGACCCCCTGTCACGTGACCTTTGACATTGGTTGTCACGGAAACTACATATTTTGGTAGAACTAGTCTACCCTATTATACTTGTGAAGTTTCATGTAAAATGAAGGTTTTCTTTTGAAGTTTTAGTACAAAATAGGGAAAAAAGTGTTTTTTTGCAAAATGTGACCTTTGACCTCTGACCTTTGACCTTTTCTTCCGAGAGTCTGGGAGGCACAAGTTCCCACCCTGGGGTACTCACCTACCAATTTTGAAAAGAATCGGTCCAGCCCACTAGGAGGAGTTTGAGGGACAAAAACGTTGTTTTACGAACAAATTATCACTTGAATTTTTTTTGTTGCATTCTACCACTTGACCTTGGACATCTGTTGCCATGGCAACCACATATTTTGGTAGGTCTAGATTCAATCAGCGTATGTGTGAAGTTTCGTGTCAGGGGAATGTTTCGTTTTTGAAATATAGCAGAAAATGTGATTTTCACCGAATTTGACCTTTGACCTGTAACCTTTGACCTTCACTTCCGGTTGTGTATCAAAATGCAATTGTTCCACCTGAGGTACCATCCTAGACAGTTTGAAGAAAATCGGCCCAGCCGTTTACAAGATATTAAGACAAGAGGGCAATCCACGGAGTTGCATATCTCATCGCTAACATGTGCGCAAGTTGGTTACAGAACTTGAACTATTTATGTGCTAGAAGTTTTATCTGTGCTGTTTTTATGCTACAGTAGAATTTCATTGAGAAAAATTACCATACTAAAGCTGCATGCCACAATCCTTTGAAATTCCTATTTGAAGTCCATTTGGGAATCGATTTTTTTTTTTTTTCGTTCCAAGGGACGGAAGTTTTTTTTCGCAAGATAGCGAGGGGAAAGAATATGGCACAGACCAATCAAGTTCTTGGAACTATAGGCGCACCCTTATTCAAAAACAAAAAACATCATTTGGATATTTAAATTCTGACACCGGATTATAAAAGAACTGGAGAAGGGCTACCCAATTGCCCTTTTAATCCAGTAGGTTTATCTAAGATTTTGGAACAAATTTATTTTTAAAATGTTGGTATCCCCTTGTAACACTCTAAAGAAAACTAGCTTGACTGTTACACTTTACTGATACGGATATGAAGCAACGATTTAAAACCTAAGACGCTTTCGCGGACGCTTCAGACAAGTGCGTAATTGTTATTATTCAGGCACTAGCTGTATGAGCGTATTCTCCATCTTGACGCGAAGGCAAACTTCACGTGTGCCCCGGATCGCTGATATGCGCATCATGTGCGTCTCAATTAAAAAACTGGGTGTGTACGCCATGTTGAACGCGTGGCGTTAGAAGATTTCCGGCCGACGCACAAACCTTTTCTGCGCACTGATCTGTGGCGAATCCTAGCCCGTGGCAAGGAAATTGTCACCTACCTTTTTTGGCGATGCTTCAAAACCGCCAACTTTTCAGGGCACTAATATGTGAGATAGGTAGGCCCTATGCCTAACCTAATGTTAGTCACCCACAGTTTCATATCTTGGGTTATTCCTTGCCACGGGTTGGATTCGCCACAGGCCAGTACGCAGAAAAGATTAATGCGTCGGCCGAAAATCTTTTAAAGTAAGTTCCTCGGTAACTGTTCTTTGGGTACACCTTGACATAAAGTGAATGATTTCCCTACTAACTTATGTCCATTAATACCGACATACGACGTTTTGAATTCCCAATTACAGGCCAGGCTCAGCCCATTTGAAATTCGAACTAATGCGAAAAAACGTATGTGAACGCGTCTCAAAAATGGGTACCAGGGAGCTCACAATCATCGAATCATGTGCATGGTAACGCGTGTTAGCGCATACATAATTGCAAACACCGGTGCTACAATAGCAGTGAGCGTGGCCACTGACTACATTGTGAATTGTGCATTGCACGGTGACTGCTTAGTATTCGCAATAGCATCTTCATCAAGCGGCTCATACGGTAAAGACGCGCTCGTAGTGGGGACGCGCTTGTTTTGGTCTGCCCACACATATTCATTGCTGTTCTTTATAACGACCGAACCGCGTCTTTCTTTCAATAAAACAGAACTATTTTTACCCGCTCGCATAAACACACGAACATATTGGCCAATGATTTGCTCCGAATCCCCACCATGGTCTGCGCCTTCCACTCTGTATGTTGGACCCTGTATTGTGATGCAATCGTTTTCATGAGGTTGCTAAGATAAGATAACTTTACCCAGCGTTACATTAGTTCCACATCTAGATGCGCGCCGTAGGGCGGGGTTTGTGCCGCCAGTTGCGTCATAAAAGTCAGGCGAGGTGTTGCGGCATTTTTCGAAATTGTATTTTGAACGCAGTTTTCCTTCGAATATCATTTATGCCGAATTGTACGGGTTTTTTAATGGGGTGTGAGATGATATTTGTAAAATACTGTACCTAATCTTGCAATACACAAAAATTTTTATGGCCGTGTCATGCCCACTTTAACCGTTGACAATCTGTAACGTGAACTATGTCCTTGGTTGCCATGACAACCTCACATATCGGTACAACTTACAGTATCATGCCTAGGCTATTACACTTAAACTTTCAGATTTGTGGGATGCGTCCGTTAAGAGTTAAAGTGAATACAATAAAAAGTATGTGACCACCTGTCACGTGACCTTTGACATTGGTTGCCATGGAAACTACATATTTTGGTAGAACTAGTCTACCCTATTATACTTGTGAATTTTCATGTAAAATGAAGGTTTTCTTTTGAAGTTTTAGTACAAAATAGGGAAAAAAGGTGTTTTCTTGCAAAATGTGACCTTTGACCTCTGACCTTTGACCTTTTCTTTCGAGGGTCTAGGAGACACAAGCTCCCACCCTGGGGTACCCACCTACCAATTTTGAAAAGAATCGGTCCAACCTCCTAGGAGGAGTTTGAGGGACAAAAACGTTGTTTTACGAACAAATTATCACTTGAAAATTTTTTGTTGCATTCTACCACTTGACCTTTGACATCTGTTGCTATGGCAACCACGTATTTTGGTAGGTCTAGATGCAATCATCGTATGTGCAGAGTTTCGTGTCAGGAGAATGTTTCGTTTTTGAAATATAGCAGGAAATGTGATTTTCACCGAATTTGACCTTTGACCTGTAACCTTTGACCTTCACTTCCGGTTGTGTATCAGAATGCAATTGTTTCACCTGAGGTACCATCCTACCAAGTTTGAAGAAAATCGGCCCAGCCGTTTACAAGATATTAAGAAAACAAAATTGGACACACACGCACACACACACACATACTCACCCACCAACACACACGGACAGGTTTTGACCCCTCTCTCAGCCATGGACCTTCAGTCACCCCGGGGTACCTCACCATGAGTTAGACTTCGAGACTAGTAACCTGGGAAAATTTACCGTTACCATGGGAACCATTGCGATTTAAGCTGGCATTGCCATATATAGCCCAATAGGCAAAGTGACTACAATATCTCATCCTCCTCACGGAGCGATGAGATAAAAATAGAAACTGTAGAGGTTGTAGACCGTATCGGGGATAACATATATTGTGTCGAAACCACCTGGAATACCCGATAAAATAGCCAAGCTATGCTCAGTGAGTCGCTCACCAACTGACCTATCGCAGACTCACATAACAGAACAGCAACCAGGCTTTGTGATATGGGATGAAATTTGCGACCTCTACATAACCTGTGTACTCTGCCTACCTTTTGCTTGGTAAGGTTGACAGGACTTACGCTCTCTAGATTGGTGGAATGGAAGTATTGAAAAACTGGAGTGAATCTACAGCGCGCGTAGCGCGCCGAAAATTTGGGGTTTCTATTAGGAAAATTGTCCCTTGAGAGCAAAAAACAGGTAAACCATCGGGGAGACTAGTCGCCGTCGGGGACTGCATACTTTATCGTAACGACTAAAAGCCCAGCCCCCCTCCCCCCATCCCGAAAAACTGTAAAAAAAAATGCCCCCCCATTCCCTCCCTCCTCTTGCCGTTTATCTTTTTTTTTTTTTTTTTTTTTTGCTCTCCTTCATTTTTTCAACATCGCCCATCGCGTCCCCAAAATTTCTGTGGGGGGGGGGGGGGGCACTCTGCCCCCCTGCCCCCCGCTGGCTACGCTAGTGTACAGAAATGTTTCGTTATGAAAACATGTGTATTTAATTTTAGTGACGGCGCACTTTATTCTACCTCTTTAAAATGTGGAAATAGGAATCAGATCCTTAATCCGTCTTCTTTCTGCAAATCGCATGCTAAATTTATCACTTGCAATAAGTGAGTAATTCATCAATTTTGTGCAAAAATGTTGAACTGTTGAAATATTGTACGTTTACATTTTATAATTTTTCTGCAAAATGTTACGATACTTAGACTCATTTCATCATTGTTGCAAAATATTAAGATAATGCGATGACTAAGTCCGTAATTTGATGGCACCTTAACGATTCCATAGAATTTCGCCCTGAAGGTTCTAACTAGGTGAAATGACAACTTTTCAAATTTTGCCGAGATAACAAGATATTTTTCTAGGCAAAATGTCATATTTTCCGAATTTTGCCATTTTGACAATATGTTGTTACTCGGCATAATGACAATTTTCTGAATTTTGCCATTCTGACGAGATGTTTTAATTCAACAAAAGGACAATTTTCGGAATTTTGTCATTTTGACGAGATGTTGTTTGGTCGGCAAAATTTTATTTTCTTCCGAATTTTGCAATTTTGACGAGATGTTTTATCTTTCCAAAATGAAAATTTTCCGAATTTTGTCTTTTTAAGTAGTCCATTAAGTCGTCAAAATGTCAATTTTACGAAAATTGTCACTTTGCCGAGACAATTCTTTTTTCTTTTTAATGGCCCTTCGACGCTTCCGTAAAATATGTTTACGAGCTATCAAAGTAAGATTGAGTAAGACCAACGCACTGTGTCGGTACCGGCCAGGGCAAAAGGAAATTAAAATTTCACTTCTGCTATTATTTCAGGTCTACTTTGAGACATTCAAAGGATGTGAATCACATAGCTTCCAGCCCCCTTGACTCCCACTAGGACTATGCATGTGAACCACAAACCTTACATTAAAAATATTATTTCAAAATTGTCTATCCAGTCATCATCTTAACTCTACTACTATTCATTATTTTATGTCAACTTAAAGACAGTAAAAGAATGGAAAATTGCATAGATTTAGGGGATTCGCCGGACCCCAACCGGGACTTTACTCCTGGACCCCTCCAGGGGGTAACCAACGCACGCGGGCGCACGATCGCATGCGCGGTGCCGACAACTGAACGCGGCACAAGATAATATCACCCCGTTTTCAAGTTGAACATTTAATAACTTCGCCCCTCCCCCATTTTCTTAGCTGGCTACACCTCTAAATTTGATCGAGGTTGTTTAAACATATGTCAGGAAAGTTGGCCTGCTAGGACTAGGGCAAGCTTCCTATCTTCAGGAATCTCTTGATTTCTTGCTCGTCGGGTTTCTGGGTGGATAATTTTTAGCAGATTTGGAGTGGTTGAAATTGGCTTCCTTGGTTTGGATTACAGTCGTGCAAAAGCGTGCTCCTTTCCAGCTCATGCCATTTGACCTGTTTTTATCTCCTGTAGGGATTTTTCAGTTCCTTGGAATGCACAAATTTGTTCCAAAATCAAACTTGGTGTGGGGGTAGAATATTTGAGTCAAAGTGGTTTGAAGAAATTTGCACTTTCACGGCCAGTGCTGCTAGCCATTGGCCAGTGCAACAACCAACCCCATGTTGGGCCGATGCTGTCCCACGGGTCACAACGTTACCACTATTACCTCACATGACCTCACTTACCTCTTAGGTGGAGTGGACATTCCCAGTGGAGTACGAGACGGGTGCAGGGGGCAGACTGGCCCCAAATTGCTGCAAAATCCAAATTCGGTCAGGAATTTGGGGAAAATTCGGATTAGAATTTGCAGGAGAATATTAGGACAGTCCTTTAATTTTGGGAAAAAATTGCCCGAAATGGTGAAATATTGGAGCGAAGGTTTAATAAATAGTGGGACGTTTTCAATTGCCAAATTAATTCAACGAACAGATAGAAGGGTGTTCAGGTGCGCTGCCCAATGGTTTGCCATCTACCCTGCCATAGGGCCAACTACGGGCAACGGTTGTGAAAGTCGGGTAGTTTGTTTTTCGATACTTTAATGATGCAGAGTGAGAATGTCTTTCCATAAGTCTGCTGGAAAATTCATTCAAACATATCTTGTAAAGTTACTTTTTTTCAAAAGTAAAAAATCATATCGCCTATATAGTCAAAAGTTGTGACAGGCACACAATTTCATCAGTGTTAACTGAACTTAGCCAAGAATCGCAATAGCGTAAACTTTATTAGCATGTTTTCATTCCGTTTTAGTTTTCCCACGAAAATATGCAAGAACATTTCATCCATTGGTAGTGATACAGTTCACCTGGTAACCTTCTGATCGAATAGCGACTGCTAACATCCCTTTTTAAGCTTGGGAAATGTCATTTTAACAGTCTGAGGGGTCCGATTTTTCAAAATTTCTTTCCTAGCAAAGTTTTATTTTTAAGTGAATCTTTTTATTGGAAGGATCTTCAAAATGACGACTGGTAAGATCCCCTATAAGCGTAGGAAATGCCATTTTTGACTGCCTCAGGAATACGAGCTTTCAAATTTTCTGGACGCTCCGCTCCAACCAAAGGTGACGCTCTGCTTAGATTATCTTTCGGACAGAATTACATTTTTCGGGCAAAAATATCTTCTGCCCCAAAACTGAAATGTTCCCCGACGCCTACGGAAATAATATACTGAATCGTGCACTGAAACAGCTACTTCCAACATACAGCATGATTTCGGATTTGCAATCCTAGGATCGATAGTCCAGTGGTCAGTGGAATGAACTGAGGTAATCAGTATTTCAAAAAATGTGTTTGAATCTGAGGAAAATCATTAATTTTTCTCATCAGAATTAAAGACAATTATACCAGGCAAATGCCATTTCCAGCCATCAGAGAGGTGTTAAAATCCAAAATTTTCTTTGTACGCTTCGCACCAACCGATTGTAGCTCTACGCTATGGTAGTTAACTCCAGCCTCCCACAAAAATATCCCCCCATGCCCCCACGAAAAAAACGCACACAGTGTCTGTTATGTGATGAACGTGCATCGTATCAAATCCGCGTGTCACGTATGGACTCATCGTGCCTAGCAACCCCCAAACATAATGTGAAGTATCATATTGCATATTCCGGAAACGTTTTTCACCACCCCTTTCACCCCGTTACCCTCCATTATAAGGAAGTAGGGGGGACTTTTCAGCTCGGAGATTACATTTTTCAAACCAGTGCCCCGAAATCCTTGGACACCTGATTTTCAGTTGCATCGTATAAATGTTTGGGAACACAGCGGATCCCCCTACTCCCCAGGAGAAAGTCGAATGTGACGAAAATGCTACAAAATAACTTATTAGGTAGCATTCATTCTGAAAGATGAGACATGCTCGGATACCCCTGGAATTGGCCTCCCTCTCTCAACAGTTACAGTAAGGGCCCGAAAGTTGAAACGTGGGTTTTCCCACTCTCATATACCGTTACACTAATTTGAAAGGTTATTCTCGATTTGTCTCATTAAACGGCTTCCCTTGGCCAAGGAGGAGGGGTCATTGAAAAAGTTCGTATTTCTTTGGAAAAAACTAGGTCTGCGCTACGCCAATACAAAGCTAGTCTTAGACACACACACTTATTTCAGTTCCGGGTTCAAAGCACTGATGCTTTTCTTCATTTCCAACACCCGAAAAGCGAACTTAAATGTACATAAGTTGAAAACATGTATGTTAGTTCATTAGATCGGTGATTTAACGACACACTAACACGAATGTTTAATATAGTGTCAGTCAACTTGGTAACAAGTTCAAAGTTAAAATGTATTTCCCAGTACTACAGGTTCAAGTTCAAATTTTGTTTCCCTTTAGTCGCCTTTTACGACAGACGGGAAATACCGTGGGCATATCCTATAACCGCCAACCTACAGGTGTGAAAACATGTATGACGCAATGTTATAACTTAGTGATTCTTGTACAATTAAATGGAAGTTCTACCCTCATGCATGGAGCGAGTCATGCTTAACCTGCCTAAAGTAGGAACCAAACAGAGAGCCAACGTTACAAAATTTGCGTTAAAGGAAGGGTTTAAGGTCATATAAATATCGTTATGTTGGAGATGTACTTTCATCCTAGTGAAATTTGCATGAAAAGCTAATGTGTGGTTCTCAAGATATGAGCAAGTAAACTTATCACATTGTCAACAAAGAGTGAATTAGAAGCAAGCATATCTTCTTTCGGTCTCTTGTTTTTCTTCAAACTGTACAGTCATATTTTCTCCTCAACATTGTTTTTCTTTAAACTTTGCAGCCATATTTTCTACTCAACAATCATTTTTTTTTTCAAAATGTGATTGTATAAGTGACATGAGAATTTCACAAAATTTGGTACCCCACAGGGAGGTCATGTTCCTATTATCTTCAATGTCAACCCAACAGTCTCAAAAACAAAGAGAAGCAAATCATTCCTTGTCAATTTGAGGAAGTGATATAATCTCTGCTGCCCTAAGCTCACTTTGGAATGAAAATTTCATGACACTGTGTAAATTTGGTTCCTCTTTTACACATGAAAATTGAATTTTTGCTTTAATTTCCCCTTTAACATAGTTAAATGCAAGTGCTGTGTTTTAAACATCTGGTACTTACATCCTAAACACTGTGCTGAACTTGATGGTAATATATGTATTCTTCATCCAACAGTCTGACTGTATAAACCTCTAATGTCATATTGTCATAGCGACCTCAATTTCACTCTCTCCGATACATTCATTTTTTTCGCTTTACTTCTATCGCTTTTCGTCGCGGCGAGTATTGGATTTCTCCTTTCTCCTATAGCATGTCACACTTCTCTTCGAAATTTATGTCTGCCGTGTAGACCATCAATTACCGGGGTGATCTCTCCGGCCGGTCGTATCACTACGACATTACTTTAACCGGGCGGTTGGGTTACTACGAGGTACCTTCGCCGCCCGGCGAGACTACTCAGGGGGCGAGACTACTCTGCTACACCGGCCGCTGAGGGCTCGTGATTTCTCAAAATTGTCTAAACGTTTCGCGCTCCCCTTAGATAGTCTTCCGGGCAGGATTACATTTTTCTGGCAAAAATATTTAAGTAATAAATTGAAAATAGTGACCGCTTAGATTCTGCTTAAAGGCCTGGGAAACCATTTCCGGCAGTCCGAGGGGTACAGTTTTTCCAAATTTTCTGTACGCTCCGCACCATCTGATGGTGGCGCTCCGCACTAATAGTCTTTCAGGCAGATTTACATATTTCCACATACTTATATTACAAATCTATCACAACAAGCCTTTCTCGTGGTATTATCCCCGTCCCCTCGGAAAGTACTAACCTACTACCTCCATGTACTGCGGTACTGGAAAAGTAGCATCGTGTTTATAGCATTGTTCCGATCTTTTTTGAAGACCATTTACGTTAGACTCCCTGGATTGCGAAAGGAGCGTAAATTCCAACTAGAAGGGCGAAATTTTGACGCTCGTCCACCAATCTATACACACATACAGCCAACGCCGATTCAGCTCTCAGTGGCAGACTTTGGAATGTGGTACCCGCAAAACTGGTTACATAAGCTAGCTTATATCTGTAAATTCTGTGTTTCAAAACATTTCCCCGGGCCCCACGCTAACGAATTTTACTTTGCCTCAAGAGAATATCTCGAACTGCGTACAACAATCAAGTGGCGAGGAAGTGGTGGATGCAGAATGGCGCCATCATTCCAACTGAGGCTACCCATTGACCAGATTTGTGCTCCCCAAAGGAGCCGCTACATGCAACAAAAACCCATTAGTAACATTGAAATAGAAAATTTACTTTACAAATTATTATTACGGTAATTTGTAAAAACAAGTTCTTACATTGTTGTTTCAAATGATTGATTGGTTATTACAAAATACTAAAATTTGTTATTAAAAATTAATTTGTTTTTACAAATAATTACAGTAAAATTTTATAACAAATTACTATTTTGTTATTTCAAGTAATTAATTTATTTAAGAAATGATTACCGTATTTTGTTTATTGCAAATTATTCCTTTGTAATTACAAATATTATTCAGTTATAATAAATTACCAATTTATCATTATACATTTATTATTTTCTTATTACAGGTTAATAATTTATAATTAAATTGTAGGTAAAAATTTTAAAAAAAATCAATGACACCAATGGGCTTTCGTAATGTGCCTATATGTCCCTGGAAACAAGACCTAAAGTGAAGTTAGTGGACTTCATGCTCTTCAAAGTTCATTAGGAGCTCTTTTCCAAAATCTTGACACCGTATTTTGTAAGCGTGCCTTATGATATAAAATGTTGAAGCTTATTCACTCAATTTAAAAATTTACGTTGGGCTACACTTTGTGAAGTCCATGTTGAACTGCTCAAGTTAGTTTTTTGTGATAGCAATCTTACTGTTTTGGGCTGATATGAATGAACAAGCCCTCTCTCTGCGGCATTCTATGCAATAAACCATGAATTGCTCAAGGTCATGTAAGCATTTTTAGTTTCAAAGGAAACAAAACAGTTTATATGAGTTGTACAAAACGAAAGTCACAGATGATTCCGCAATCATGGATTTTTTCATTAACGTGTAAAAAATTTAATGTTTAATACCTGGGCAATGAAACAAACTATAACTATATGAGAGGTGGTTGAGTGGGACTAGTTTTGCAACCTCTAAAATATATATTTAAAAAATTTTACTCTTTAGGCACACTCGAAAGAACAGGGAATAAAATAAAATAAATAAAATAAACTTTGCCCGAAAAATAAAATCCCGTGTCCGTTCTGTTAACTTATGCATATAAACACAGTTGTCACTCAGTTTCACTCCGTAGCCTTGCGCAACAATTTGTCCAGAACTGTGAAAGATATTTGTGCAAGAGATGCCTAAAATTTCTGGAATATATTAAATTTCTAGATAACTAACTGCGTGCAGATGGGAGGATGTACATCAATCTGCATATATTGGCCAAACTCTTGCCAACAAAAATTGTAGTGGTACATTTTAATTGGTAATTCTATTATAATTTTGCAGCCTTCCTTTTTCTAAGGAAATAATCATTAAAACAAAACATTCGAACAAAATCTCAAATAATGACAATTAAAGATACCATTTACCGGACTGGAAACTGAGGGGTCGCAAAATGTCAAAATGTTCCAGCGCTCCCAGCGCAAACTGATGGTTGTTCTCCCCTTAGAGAGTTGATCGGTTTTTGTTGTTCCCCGTCCACCCTTACATTTCAATACGGATTGACGCTCCTGATCCAAACTCTGAACTGACCACAACGTATGTAAGAGACATTTATTTTTAGGGTTGGCGTGCATGAGGACGGTGCAAAGTAACAGGAGAACATCGATTTCCCAAAGTTATAATGAAAGTAAGAAAACACTTCAAGATATTTATGTGACATTTATTTGCAGAGGCGGTGTGAGTTGTACATAAACAGAAATAATTCAATTCAAACAAGCTCGGAAATGCCGTTTCGCTTGTTTTGGGAAGTATTTTCTGCACACAAAATATCGCAGAACTCCGAGCAATCCCATAATTGCGTTACATTTACATTAGTGCATTTATATCATAGACATATAGCAATATGCTACCCCTACTCTTTAGACCAATAGTTATTGCGATTCTAATAAGTCAGTTCGGTAATTCGTTTTGGTGGCTATGTTCATGCACATGCACGTGGTCCAAATCGTCGGAATAAACAAGTGTATCCCACGCCTACAAGTATTCCAAAATTTGAGTTGACATGAAAATTTGATGAAATCATCCTTCTTAATCCATCCGTAACATAAGGATGGATCTCAAGTGTGGTTTAGTGCAGTTGTTTATGTCTAAATTGTCTTTTTGGTGTAAAAAATCGCATTTTAATCTGACGTGAAGTAGCACTGAGGCCATTTTCGTTGGACATGGCTAGACACTTAAAAAGTGTTGTACGTACTGACGAAAACAAGGGAACGCTGTACGCTACGTGCTGTGCTTGCTTTCTATATTATATATCTCGTGCTGTGCCCCACAATTCCATGCGGCAACGAATTACCTAACTTAAGGCCATGCCCTAAACTGGAATTAACGAAGTATCTCATTAAGATTCTTACAATTAAGTTAACAGTTGGCAAGAAACAGGCGACTTAGAGAATGAATTATTAAAGAAGCTGATTACCGATCCAGAAAGCTGGGGGCCAAACGATTAAAAATTAAAAGGAATACAGATAAGTTCAAAGGCACGTTGGGTATAGCAAGGGGAAAAAATACCTCAGATGTATTTTTTAAACTTAGAAAAGAGGAACAAATCTATTTCATCAGTCAATCGAATGTTGATGGCGACGGTGGATATAACCAACACTAAAAATATTCTTCCGGACCTACATCACTTCTACGCAAAGCTCTACTCTCTGGAATCCACCGACCCATCTTCCTTTTTCTCCGACTTAAACCTTGACTCCCTTTGTCAATCTGATTCAGACTTTTGTGAAGGGTTTTTGACCTTGAATGAGTGCAAGCAGGCATTGAATGATACGCCCTCTATCAAGTTCCTTTGAAGTGATGGCTTTATAGATAAATTTTATGCGAAGTTCTGGGATTATGTGGGAGCTTTGCTGGTCAATTCTCTTAATTATGGTTTTCAAATTGGTTCTCTGTCCGCAAAGCAAAGTCGGGGTGTCATTACTCTCTTTCTGTAACAAGGGAGAGACCCCGCCCTTTTAAATAATTGAAAGCATTCTTTTATATCAAATTATCAACTTTTAAATCGTCCCCATTTCAAATTTATATTGGTCTTTTGGCTGCCATCCCGTCCAAGTGGATAAAACTGTTATAACATTGAAAAATTAAGTAACCCCAATGAAGATTGTCTTGAAAAACCATATTACATCACAGTTCCTCTAAATTTGTTTAAAGCCATTTATCTAAAAATATCTTTTTCCTGTTGCAATTTAAAATTGGAATATACAGTTCAGCATTGATGAGGATGTCTGAAAACTTTCTTTAAGAGTCTGTATTTTTAGTAAGAAACGCAAGTATCCAATATTTACAATCCGCCCCCTTTTTTGCACCGTATTTTAGGTACAAATCGTCGCTTTTTTGTATATGAATATTAAAGATAGTCCTTTCTCCCATTATGTTTTTTCTGTAAGATAGATGAGGACTCAATAATAATTGCCATTATTATTTCTTCATTCATTCTTAATTTGGAAGTAATCTGTTAAAAAGAAATTTTGTGTTTTCTAGAGAAGATATGTTTTTGGTCACAAAAGAGTGTGTAATCATCCATATAATTTCAGTATTTACCATGGAAAGTATTATACTTTCAATGTAAGCCATGTGAAGCCCTTTCTAATTTTTACGACTTTATGTATAAACTAGGTGTGCACTGGAAATTGAAAAGTTTATTAGTCATTCTGATACCACCAAAACCTTCTTTTCTTACGAATTGATGCATGTATGATGATGTTGACTGATGTGTTGAGTTTAAGTTGGTGTTAATTATTGTTCTGTTGCATATATCCTCAATTCATTTGTTTTTCTTTTCTTTAAAATTTTATATTACTGAGAACTCTAGAATACAGGATGGATCTGGTAATTTTATGATTATTTTGAATATAATCGTGTTTTATTGAAGTGAACATTTTCTGCGAACACACGCTCATTCTAAAGATTCATTTGATTCTATTTGCAAGCCAATTTACAAGTTTTATGTACGCTCCGCGCCAACCAATATTAGCGCTCGGTTTAGCAAGTCTGAAGGACAGCACAAAACATTTTCTGCCATAGCCACAAATATCGGC
Source organism: Holothuria scabra (assembly GCA_037179385.1). NCBI lineage: Eukaryota > Metazoa > Echinodermata > Holothuroidea > Aspidochirotida > Holothuriidae > Holothuria > Holothuria scabra. The sequence continues at coordinate 37,375,752 of CM074190.1, forward strand.
CCATTTTCAAACTTTACATGTGCCAGAGACTGTACCAGCCGGGAGGTGTGGAGTTTGAGTCCTTGCCGGGTCGTACCGAAATCTTTCAAAATGGATCCTACTGCCATTGCTGCGTAGTGCTCAGAATAAGCAATGGAGTACGGAAAACAAGCCAGTGAGACACAAATGGAAAAAAGACGGCGGCCGACTCGACTTGATTGGTTGGAAAACTCCATCTAACTGAAACTAGAAATTTCACCCTGGAAGTTACTCATCTTAATCAGTATCTTGACTAGCTACGAGCCGGCGGTGGCGCGGCCAGAAGTTAATCCACTCCGTTGTGCTAGCCAGGGGCGGATCTAGGATTTTCCGTTGGTGGTGGGGGGGGGGTGGCGCTAAAGGGTCGATCATCTGCCCGAAAGAGTATCTAAGCGGAGCTCCACCATCAGTTGGCGCGGAGCGTACAGAAAATTTCGAAGAATCGCGACCCCTCAGATAGCCGGAAATGGCATTTCCCAGGCTTGTAAATAGAACCTAAGCAGTCGTGACTTTGAGTTTTTGTGTGCCAAAAAAAATTCCCCTCAATTTAAAGTGACAAAATTGCAAAAACTTGCTTCATGAACTAAACCAAAATTTAGTAGATATTGATTTAAGCTAAGATCACTCTTTAAACACTTTTGATAAAACATCTTTCCAAAAATATTGCGTAACGTTACAGGTCAGGAAAAAGTGGTCTAAAGATAAGGGGATCCTCAAACAAGGTAAAGGGAGGAGAATCTTTCCTTTTAAATTTTGAATAAAAATTCGTTACAACCTATAATTCTATGAACGTAAAAAAACTGAAAGAATTGAATTTTGGGTTTCCCAACAGCTTCAAAGACGGTGGTGAAAATATCTGACCAGTGGCGTAGCTAGAATTTTTTTCTTGGGGGTCTTAGGGGGGCTGGATACTTTTGTAGGGGGACTGGCGTTTAGTATCTAAGCGCAGCGCCACTATCGGTTGGCGCGGAGCGTACAAAGAAAATTTTGAATTTCAACACCTCCCAGATGGCTAGAAAATGCATTTGCCAGGTTTAATTGTCTTCAATTCTGGTGAGGAAAACTTGTGATTTTTCTCAGATTCAAACACACTTTTGAGATGCTGATTAGCTCAGTTCATTACTCCGCTGAACTATGTATCCTAGGATTGCAAATCCGGCATCCTGCTGTATGATGCAAGCAGTGTACTCCTCAGTAAGGTATTTTCATAGGCGTAGGGGAGCATTTCAGTTTGGGGGCAGAGTATTTTTGTCCGAAAATTTAATTCTTCCCGTAGAACAGACAAAGCTGAGCGCCACCACTAATTGGCCTGGAGCGTCCAGAAAATTCGTACCTCTCAGACAGTCGAAAATGACATTTCCCAGGCTTATAAAGGGGATACAAACAGTCGATATTTTAATTTTCAATTGCAGAAAACGTTCACTTCAAACTGAAATTTAGCCAAAAGAGACTACGCGGAACGCCACCATTAATTGGTGCGAAGCGTACAAAAACATTTTTGAAATATCCGACCCCTCAGACAGATGAAAATGGCATTTCCCGGGCTTTTAGGGGGATCTGAGCAGTCGCTATTTTGAGTTTCCACTTGCAAAAAATGTTCACTTGAAACTTAAATTCTATTCTGCTTTGAAGCGGTCTAAGTGGAGCACCACCTCAAGTTGGGGCGAAACGTACAGGTAATTTTTGAAAAATTTGACCCTTGAGACAGTGAAAAATGTCATTTTCTATGCTTATAGGGGGTTCTAAGCAGTCGCTATTTCGATGTTCCGTTTGCAAAAAATGTTCACCTGAAAGTAAAACTCTGCTCGGAAGACTTCCTACGAGGAGCTTCACCACTGGTAGGTGCGGAGCGAACAGAAAATTTTGAAAAACCATACCCCTGAGACAGTCGAAAATGACATTTCCCAGGCTAACAAGGGGATATAAGCAGACGCTATTTGATCAGAAAATTACCAGATGAAATGTATCACTATATGAAATGGTCCCGCATATTTTCGGGGGAAAACTACAGTGCATTTAGCGTATTGTGTTACACAGGATTTAAAAGCAGGCTCAAGAATGATTGTATCTTTTAACTGTTTAAGCCACAGGCTTCCCAAATGTGTGGCAATTTTTTTTATCTGTTTGATTTTTCGTTACAATGTTACCCTAACTATGATACTTTTCCATTTTCGAGCAAATGCTTGAAAGAATTTGGATTTTCGACAATTTCGGGCATTGTATTGTGATTATCTGTGAAGTAAAAGTCACGAAAAATAGCTTTTTGCGCTGCCCGAATGTGTAGCAATTGTTTTGAATCTTGACTTGGTTTTTCATGAAAATATTATTGGGACTATCTGACGTTTCTCCCCTTTTTAAGGCATATCCTTTCAAGATTTCGGTCACATTTAGGAATATTCTGAAAAAACCATCACATTTTAACAAAATTTAAGGGCTGTCCGAATTTTTTTCTAAAGTCCTGTCCGATTTTGCGGAAATTTGGAATAGTCTTCCCCCTGCCCCGTCTCGTACACCACTGGGTATGTCCACTCTACCCAAGATCTAAGTAAGGTCCTGTGAGGTAATAGTGGTAAGGTTGCAACCCTTGAGACTTGCACTGGCCAATGACTGGCAGCAATGACCGTGCAAAGTGCAAATTCCTTCCAACAATATTTGACTTTGATTTTGGAACAAATTTGTGCATCCCCAGGAATTAAAAAAAATCCTATAGTTGGAAAGGAACAGACCAGATGCTAGGAGCAAACTGATCCACACCAAGGTAGCCAATTTCAGCCACTCCAAATCTGCTAGAAAATTATTTTTCCAGAAACTCGACGAGTAAACATTCAAGAGATTCCGAAGATATGAAGCTTGTTACAGTCTACCCGAATTTATTCCGAAATTCAGAATGGGGCACAATTGCGGAATACTCTGCCGCTGCGTGGATCTATTGCAAGTGCATCTATGTCATAGTAGTAGGGTAGCCCGGATTGAATATTATCATCGACCAGTATGAATCTATTTTTTTCCCATGTCGCCAGTTGGGGGGGGGGGGGGCTGCTGGGGGGCTGGGCGATTCAGTGGGGACTCAAGCCCCCAAGCCCCCCTACGTAGCTTCGCCACAGTATCTGACCAAAAATACGATGCACTGCTGTAAATTCACATTTGAGATCACAGTAACTTTCAAAGTCTTTTGCTTGGTGAACTTTACCACTTTATTGTCATGTGCATGTTAGATAAACATTGTTAAACGCTTTGTGTTATCATTGATTTCATTAGTGGCATTGATATTCAGTCTCCACTCCCTCGGGATCGCAGAATTTTTCCGTAATATAATGTAAAAGGAAAAATACTAGTTAAATTACATTTATGGCAGAAAACATTCTAATATGCACTTAGTCGACTCTCTCATTAAGAAATTAATTAATTTTGTCACTACTCTACATGTCCCGAAATTGACCAATTTTCCCGAATTCCTCGTAATTACCTGGAAAGGAATAGGATTGCAACTGATAACATAATTTACATTTACATACAGTTTGAACTTCCATTATCGATTGTGCGCTATAGCCTATGGACATTTTCGCGGTTCTTTTGTTTTTCCATGAGGAGTGTATGAAAACATAAACGAGGATTTCCGTTGATTAAAAAACTCCACATTTGATGAACCCAAATAGCAAACGGATTGTAAGAAAAAGTTTAGTGTTCTACATAAAGCGTGATGCGAAATAGGGTTGAGACCTTTGACATCACTCTACTGACATTTTATCGGAAAACTTGAAACCGTGCACATGTGCTCTAAATTGCTATGAGTTTGTAACAATTATAATTACATAGTTTGAAAACTATAAGACAATGGAACATTACGTAGAAACAAGTAGGCTAAATGATATTTTTAGTGAAAGTAAAAAAAAAATCAGCTTTGGAATTTTTTTTTTGGGGGGGGGGCGCCGGGTGCGCCCCGCCTAAATCCGCCACTGCTAGCTTTGTTCTCAAAATGGGCGTCAATTCAGTAAATACATTTGAGGCATTAAAACTTATCTAACAACAAACAAACCAAACAGCCAGCCGACCTAAATGTCGACGAACCTACGTCGAGGGGGAAAAAACGAAAAACGGCATCTGTGACTCAAATGCTTGATGGACCACTGGACAAGGGAGGTTCATATTCCTTCCAAAGGAACTGTAGTTTAAATAAGGTGGGAAGGAACGTTGAGATTAGGAGGAGTTGTGTGCATGATGAACCACTGGACTAAAAAAAAGATCATTCAGAGAAGGGGGGGGGGGCGCTGTGACTCAGTTACTTGTGTATCAGTGTGAAGGCACGCTGAGCATTCTTGTCCGGCGTAATCTGTGATTTTAGAATGAGCACTTTTTTCAATTTTTCATGGTTTTGAAATGAATTTCCAAAAGTTGCCTTTAAACGTCCAGGCAAAAAATGAGTTTTCTTGTATAAGAAATGTTTTATAGTCTATGTTGTGATTTTAACGTTTAACGATCCGAAAGTTCCTTGGCTCATCAAGGGCCCTATATACCAAAACAAACGTAGATGAACACCGAGGAGATAGCCTTCTCTTTTCGACTTCAGTCAACGGTTGTCCGTCCGATGTGAGTATATCTCGGTGTATCGGTGTCTGGTCAATTTTTTGCTTGGATGGGAGTATAGGAGTTCGGGTAGAGGATACATTTGCCATACACCTATGCTCGATAAATGAATCAATCAAAGCCGACAACTTCCTGTATCGGCAAGCTTTCTAAATCGGATAACTTCAGATAAGTCGAAAAATTCAAAAATATATTTTAAAGACCATGCAAAATGGATTCTAACAGTCTAACTCCCATATTTATAGACATTCCTGAGCTGAGGTATAAAATGTTGAAGTTTATTCACTCAACTTAAAATGGTACATTTGCGCAATAATTTGTGACGTCATTGTTGTACTACTCAAATTACAACCTTTGAATTTCTTTTTTCTGAAAGTTGACTGCGCCTTGTACCAACGTGTGATAGCACTCTTACTCATTTGGGGTGATATAATTAAATAAGTCCTCTCTTTGCAACATGCTATGCAAGCAAATATGAAGTATCCAAGGTCACAAAAACATTTTTAATTTTGAAGGTTAACAAAGCAGATAATGTGAATTGTACAACAAGAAAGTCACAAATTATTGCACAATGGGCCAATTTTTTTAAGTGAATAAACTTCAACATTTTATATCTCAGCTCAGGAATGTCCTGTTAAGATGAGAGTTAAACTGTTAAAATTGACTTTTCATGCTCTTTAATAGCTATTTTTGAACTTTTCTGACCTGAGGTACACTTTAAATCGGACAACTTCGACAACCGGACAGACATATTTCCAAATAAGTGCACTACCTACCCCTCGGCAGCTACGGTATTGATTAAACAGCCGTGCCGAACATATTCAATTTTGTCCCAGAAAATTTCCAAGAGGTTTCATGCTAGTAGAATTTGTGTGTTACTTAACGAGCGCTTTCGCGGGAGAAGAGCCTTTTAATGGCGGTCGTAAGTTCCTGAAAACCCTGACAGAAATCAAAATTCAGGAAATGCTTGAACAGTGCCTCTTCCAAAGTAAGGGGCAAAAGAGATTCAGTGGGAGCAAAGCGCTGACACTGTGGTATACTACAAATAAAAGCTGTTCAACAGTTAAAACGCTTTAGGGGATTATTGGGATATGTCCCCTCCCGATCCAGTCGCCAAGATTCTGCACCAGTCGACAAAATGAAGGGAATTAGCACTTACTTATAAGTAGGGAGAAAACAACAAAGAGGAAAGGGAGAAAGCAATGAGAAGAACGAAAGAAGGCGGGAAGAGGAGACAGGAGGGAAAAGAATAAAATGGATAGGCCGGGTAGAAAAGACCGCGTTTGATGGTTTTGTGATCTGGTGCGGTAGAGATAGAGTTTAAGGGCACAGTTTCCTACCAATTGGTACAGATGAAACGTAACAGTGTAAGGATGTGTTAAAAATGGAAGGAAACAAGTTGACCTACGAAGGAAACGTAAATGTATTTGGTTGCTGAGCCGCACTATAATCAGACCCCCCCCCCCCCCCCTTGCCAGCTTGTTTCGTGCAGGCCGACATTCAGCCCTTAAGATTGCGGTCATACTACAACGAATCTGGAACGGATCCCGTTTAGATTTTCGGCTTTTTGTTAAAATCTAATCCATCTCTGGTCCGAAAGAACGAAAATTTGTCAATCAGTGTAAATATATAATTTACATCTGATGCCAATGAAAATAAAACGCCATCTGATTTTTCGTGACGTCACAACGACATGCATCTTTTATAGGACAGTTTACTCTGATAAAATTTGTCTATCGATGTGACGTCACGGAACAATTAGTATACATTTAATTTTCATAGTCCTGCGGTACAACTCATATATTTAGAAAGGTTGGCAAAGTCTTCACAGGTTTGTTTCTTATATCTCCTGGGCCACATATTGAACAGTTCAAGTATGGTAAAATTGCATGAGGTAATGGCGAACGAGGTGTTTCTAATTAGAATATGATATCTAGGAATATTACGTAACAAAATAATGTTTGATGTGATGAGCCGTCGCGACTGGGGGAGTGGAAGTGTCTCACCCCCCCCCCCCCCCCTCCAAAAAAAAAAAGAATCGTCAGCGTGAAGCTGGTTTCAAAATCTGAATTCAGTTGGAATTTTCTAATACTCGTTCTAGGACGTTTTTTCCGACTGAGTCTATGTCAACTTTGCACTTCATGTACCGTAGACTTCCGAGTGTTCTACTAGTTAAGTTTGCACCATAGAACCCAATTTTTGCGGATCCTTCAAAAGTGTTTAAAATTTTCCCGCGCTTCGATCAGTGTCATTAATGTATGTAATGTATGTAATGTGTCTAACCTATGCAGTTTATGATTACTGTTCTTGTGGACAGGTGGATATGCTGATGAGTGTCGTTATATGAAGGGAGCTCAGATGGCAAAGTCACGTGGCACGAGAACGCCTGCCTTTCGTTCCTTTTGTAATTGAGCCATGTTACAAAAGGAACATGGCACATGGCTCAAATTCCATTCTCTACGAGTATGGAGAATGGAGTATGGAGAGCGTTTTAAGACGATTAGGCAGCAGATTTACCTTGAAATTGGCAAACTCATTTTTAGGAAACGGAGGACATCTTGGCAGAGGGTCTGCATACAACGTTTGCCATGGAAATAAATGGTACAGTGAGGTGTTTTTCGAAGTTTTCGTTCACTTTGGTCACTTGAGTCTTACTCACAATCAGTATTTTCAACGTACTGGTTTTTGCAATTAGCATATCCTAAGTCAAGAAATCGGCCTAATTTGCTCGCAATTACCAGTTTACACTCCATGCCTCTGTTTCGTTGACGTAGGGTGAATGAGTGCGCAGGCCCCTTTTGGATTTTCGCCCCCCCCCCCCCCCAAGGCATTTATAAGCGGTCTCTTTATATAGAGGTAGGGTGTACTATGAGATGCGCTTTGTACCAAAAACCACTTAGCCATGTTCTCTCAAAAATGATTATCAAGTTACCCACATTTATCCTCTTTCCACGGGCTCAGACCTTGTACTCAGTGTTTTATGATTTATTAATATACCCTCTGATGGCAACTCACACAGAGGCATAGCAGCAAATTGATTTTTTTTTTATAATCAGAACGACGAATCTCCTAGTCACCTCGTGCTTATTTTCAGATGGCTTAATGTGGAATTAAGCTGTCTTCATGAAGATTCTGCAGCAAGTTCTGTCAACAAGTTCTGTTGACGAGTTTAAACATACTTCAAATACATAACACAATTTTTTAATCCCATGCGTTTTAAAAGAAAGTGAAATGTTCTCCCTTGATCTCCCCAAGGGCAATAATCATTTCATCCTCACTGTTCAATGTAACTTTATCGATACACTGCCGAGTTAGGCTAGCCGGAAATAGACGCACAATCCCTCTATCGGTAGTCATGGGTGTTTTAGAAAAGGCGACGGCGGAACATTAGAAAATTCTGCTCCTTGAAACTGGACGTCTTCCTCGGCCAATTTTTTAAACGATAGAAAACTGCAAATAACAAACTGATATTGGTATTTCTACCAGGTGTTCATAGTCCAACAAACATCAGGGTTTTTCCTTACAGCTAAAAATATCAAGAAATAACGCTCGTTTGTAACACGTTTTTCATTACTTTCGGAACATAAAAACCTATATGATATGTTTTGTAACAAATATAAAAAAATTGAGAGATTGGTCTGGAAATTTTGTTTTTTTCCGAGGATGTTTTTTTTTTTAATTGAAAATACGTCAAGGTCAAATTATAAGCAGAATTCTCTAATGGAAAAAAAGTGGAATTGAAAATCCGATTTCTGGTGCACGGTTGCCTTTAAATAGAATGATGTAATTATTAGGTGTTCGTAATGCCTTAACTGGCCTTTAGGTGCCTACATACCTAGTTGAAACATGGAACTCATACTTTGTCATGGTTGGAGAAATATCCAGCCAGTCGCAACTAAGGACCCCCCCCCCCCACCGTAAACATGAGACCCTAGCAAAGTCTGTGGTTGCAAAGGCCTGTGTAAAGATGCGATAAGTTTTACATCATAATCCTGTACTTGTGAATATTAGAAACTCGGTCAACTGGAAGACTAGTGTAGGGCAAGTAGTTTGAACTTAGGTTAAAAATAGAGTATTTTAATAATTTATTATCCTCCTTCACCGGTGCAGTAAGTACCTTCTGTGCTGCTTTTATTTAAGTGTGCCGAAGCTTCACGGTATCACGTGATCTAATTGTGAAGATTCGAAAGCATGTATATAGTCTGCAAGACACTTAAACCGGAGTCTCCACAAGCAACTTCCTGCGTATGCAAAGGCTCACCGCACCCCATGAAGAGTCTCCTCCGGTAAATTCTTTACTAGCTTTTAAGTAAGTATACACCAATCTACCAGACTATACTAATGGTGAAATTTGCCAGTCGTTTCTGCAGACAATCTTCTCATTTCGTTTATAATCCTATAGACGATGGTTCGTTGAATAAGCCTTTCACAAGACTTTGGAATAGGTAGTTCAATTTCTTTCATAGGGTTGTTAATGAGTGGAATAGCCTGTCTGAGTCGATTGACTCCAGTGCACCGCTTTAAAGTAAACATTGACAAGTTCTTCCGTGACTGTGGTGGTAGAATCCATACTGGACTCGTTAGGTTTTGCTGGTTTGCTTCTTGTTTTGAAGGATTTTGGGCAACAGGACATCGTATGGGCCCTTTAAAACCATTCTTTGTCCTTTAAAGGTCAAGAGCAGTCCCCAAAAATTATTTTGGAGCGACAGCTACATATTACAAATTTCTTCTTATTTCTTTCCAAAGTATCTTTCGTCATATTTTAGGACTTCAGTACTGCATATTCAAGGTAAATTAAGCAGTAATTTCTGGTAAATTTCACATTTGAGGTGAAAAAATATTGTCACATGACTCTCAACAGCTAATCATAAAACAGGACAGTTTACTACACTACTTCAAGTTGGGAGGACTGTTCTTAATTGCCCTTTAACCTTTTATGTTATGTTAGTCGCAATTGATTTAAACCTGCAACCAGTCTGTTTATGTTGTGCTTTTGGATGGTTTTTCTCCAGCTGTAGTAATTACGAAATTAAAAACAGATGGTCCCAGCAATGGCTCATCAAAACATGATGGCTGCAGAATTTATGTAAATATAATTATCTTGTAGCAGAAGAAAAATTACTAGAAGACTGTGCATAGCTCCGGGCACAATTGTAAAGAAATTAAAATGGCTCAGTAGATACCTGTTTAATCAGAGCCTCGGACGAAGGAGCGTGTCATTTGTAGTTTGTTGTTCCGAGTTGGTTTACAATATGACAAATGTACCTTTAACCTTATCACGGAAACCCCTCTTACGGTAAACGACCTCCTCACTTCAAAAAATTACGTTGGATTCACAAGGAAAGGATCCAGGATCTAACAGAGGGTGTGAGAGGGGGGGGGGGGACAGTGGAAGCTTTGAGGGTCAAATAATGGAACACTCTTAAATTTAAAAAAAAAAAAACGAAAAAAATTAGTCACTTTCTAGTAGAGTAAAAAAAGGAAATTTACTTTATTAGAGTCCTAGTTCACACCACGAATAGTGAAATTCACCCCAAAAGAGTGAAAATCACCCCCTCCCCCCCCCCCCCAAAAAGAGAGAAGTTTCACTCTTGACAGGTTGATGGAGTGCCTATAGTGATCACTCTTAAAATGAACGGAATTGTGGGCTCTCTAGCAAAAGTGAATTTTCACATTTCCTTCAGTGAATTTCACTCTTCTTGGAGCGAGTTCCACTATTCGTGGAGTGCACAAACACTCTGATAAAGTTAATTCACACCTTTCACTCTATTAGAGAGTGACTAAGTTCATACTCGGGAGTGGGGGATGAGAGGAGGTCGGTTGGGTAAAATTCCATACTGCGGAGGCTTCTGACAATCATAGCGACATTGCCACAAATTTTGCAGCCATCTTTGAAACCGTTTCAAATTAAAATAAACGATGTCGAAAAACGGGAATATAGCCCGAAAAGTCCCTCTTGATCCGTGTATGGAAATGATTGGAGCAAGTATACTGCGACTCACCACTGACACTCGTAAGTAGTCACATTTAGAATCAGACCGGGTGCCCAAGCAAAGTAGTTGCACAGTCTATAGAGTAAGTAACAAGGTTAAATATTTTCATTAGGACCTGCCTAGTAAGGTAACTCATTTATGGTCAACAATACATAAGATGGACATTTCTGGGAACCATAGCAGTCGAAGTCATATATTTACGACTAGTTGGTGAACTGACCGAAATTTGAGGCCAATGTCCGCGCCATAGGCCTTATGAATATGATGTCACAGAGCAAATAAAATTTTCCCGCCTTTGAGGCAAACAAACCAACACAGAAAAATGCAGACAGCTCATTTGTCAACCAGTCGAATACGCGCATGTGTGTGGCCATGTATTCCATTGTTGTGCCCACAGAATGACGTCAGTGTGGCGTCCATTTATAAGGTCCATTGTCTAATACTTATTCAGATTTGAGAAACAACTTCCCCACCCCTTATTTCTGTTGTTAATTTCTATTTTCCTGTTTACACGAAAGAAAACGAAAACAATGACAAGAACGTTGTTGAATTTTATTAGTAAATGTTTGACAAATTTTAAAAAGTTGTGTTTTTTCTAAGAATTTGTGTTTTCAGCTGTTTAAGTTGGCCTTCTGTCCTTAAACGTTTTACTCGCGACGACACAACCTCATCCGTAGAAAAATCAGGAAACCTGCTGATGTCAAGCGTAAATTATGATTTTTTTTCTTTTTGGTAATGTTAGAAGAGGTAAATCTTCATTTAGTTTCGAAAATGTTATTTAATGATGGTCTCAAATTACAGCAGGTTTTATATTGTACTACCCGGTGCAGGTTGGCACATCCATCAACTACGTTAACTGATCACACCCATCGAATCTCTTTGTGTTGTTTGTCGTTTTTCAAACGACTGTTTTCTAATTCTAGTAGCTTGTGCAGTTTACAAGGAGTGCCCGCATATTTACCTACCCTTGACTCCTCACGATAACGGCTTAAGCTAGTAGGAGAATTCTTGCTTTAAGTCATTTATCCCTACTCCAGATAACAATGCGGGTGATTGAATTCATTTAGTGGGATGTTTAACTGACAATTAACTGCTTAAGAAATATCCTCTTACACGGCGGCCGGGTGCATTGTGAGGCTTAGCATGAACGAATACTGATTTCGATAAATGTTTATTTATTCCCGCCTGATTACTATTCAGACCTGCTCTTGGAGGTATGCCACGGTCACCTGGTGTTTAAACGGCACTTCACAACTCCTTAAAGTTGCACGGCGAGATTCTGGGAGTCACTGGTTTTGAACTACAACCGTTGAAGAAAGGTAAGTCACGTGATCTATATATACATCGCCCATTGTATACTTCAATTAACGGTCTTTTAAAACATCAAATTACATAAAATATCTGCTGAAGAGTTTGACAGTTATTCCCATCAGTGTACCTCAGATCAACTGATTTTATAGTAAGGAATAAAAAATGATGAAATTAGTTCACTTTATTCCAAAAAACGGAATCAAACGTTCGATCCTTTGTAATATTACTTTTGTACAACGTCTAACGACTAAATTTAGACTCTCCCGAATGATATTTTTATTTTTCATCATTTTAATATACATAGGGGTGCTGCTGTTAGGTGTGACTGATCTATGATAGCATATTAGGTTTATTCAAGTCATTTTGTACTTGCCATTATCGATGACAATTCCCCTGTAATGTTGACATGACAATGGTTATACATTGATACCATTTTGTAACAATACAGTTTGGAGACATAGCATAGGCAGTCAACTTAAATTTACTTTCAAACGTCAGCTATAATATTTCTTTGTCTCCTTTGCTAGTACTTTTTGGTTCGTTGCTGAACAAAATTATTTAATACTACAAGAACCCAAGGGGCTAAGCCGCCTTCACATTTCAACCAATTTGGATTGGTTTCGGGTCGGATCCTATTTTTGCGATTTTTTCATTAAAATGTTTACCGTTTCTAGTCGGAAAAGGCCAAAAATTTCCCAACCAGTGTTTTTTATGCGTTTTACAGCACGACTATAAAAATAGAATTTATACTAATTATTTCGTGATGCCACATCGACACATATATTTTATCGAACTTCGCTGTCCGATAAAATACATATCTGCTTGACGTCATAAAAGAAAATAATAATTTTCATGCAAACATCAGATGTCAATCTTATATTTACACTGGTTGACAAATTTTCACTCATTTCTACGCGAGATTGAAGAAATTTTTACAAAAATTCACAAAAATCGGACCGGAATCAGAATTCGTTGCAGTGTGACCGTAGCTGTGCTATGCCAGTGAATTTATCAAACAATTAAAATATATTATAACTTAGAGGTATAACCATATATTGTTGCAGAATTAAACCAGAATACCAAAATATGCTAATGCAATAGTGAAGAAACTGCATTCTTGCTTTTGAAAAAAAAAATAGGAAAATAAAATGACAATACTATATAAATGCAACAGATTAACATAAATAATTGCATCTGCTCAGCCATTCGAATGAATAAATTGAGCCATTGTGTTTTATAAGAAACCTGGGATGAGTCTAGACCACACACTACCATATATTATGTTACTATAGAGTGTCGCCTCCGTAACATAAATCTTAATATTAATATAGGCTAATAAATGATTGTAAAGATGTCTACTATGCCCTACTGTCAATTTCAAGCTCTGTCCCCCTAAGTTGGTGTATCTAAAGCCCGGTAAGCCCTGCCACGATAACTAACGACACCAAGCGACAAGGCGTCGCGTCGACTGTAGTCCTGGCGCTGTGGCCAGTTTAACCAGGGAGGTGTAATTAGATGGAGATCCATCGAGAACCCTTTCCTTTGAGACGTAATAGTTGCCGACACTAATCTCTTTTATGTGTTGTTCTTTATGGCTCAATAGGCTTAACACTGAAGTATTAGCAGGTGTTCAAGACTGGTGAGTCGTCTGCTAGGTGTCGAAAAGCGAATCGGGAAATCTGTCCCTTGCCTTAATATTGCCAGTCGCTTAAGGAAGAAAATTAATTTGACGGTTTGGACGCGGATTACAACCTACTTGTCTTGTTCTCTGTGTTTTACTCCATTTAGATGTGCCATTCAGTGGCGTAGCTACTGGGGGGGGGGGGGGGCAGGGGGGGGCAAGTTGCCCCCTCTGGAAAAAAATTTGGGGAAATTTGATGAAAATGGGGAAATTTGATGAATCTTCTTATTATTACAAAAATTTCTCAAAATTTTTGCTAGAATACGAAATTGTGAGACATTTCTCATACATAATTCGTATTTTCATGCAACAAATTAACTCAGATTTCGTCAGTGTCGCATGAACCGGCCCAATTCGCGTTCACAGAAATGTCCTCGCCGCGTAGCAGATTGAATGTTCTGTTGTGCTTGTATACGCACGGGGGTTATGATCAGTGCATTTCAGTGCACAGGAAGCTGTTATTCAGGTGATACTTTGGGAATTCAGTAAAAGGATGTGAAAACTGACAAGTCACTACCGTAGACCCCGAGGTTGTTATGTTCTTCTACAAGCTAGCGGTAGCTGTACGATTTTACTCTGTGTACATAACGATGGATGGGGCTGAAACAATCCATGGCCAACGATAAACTTAAAGTTAATCTAGTAATTAGAATTAGCGGGATCCGTTGGCACACTTAGATTTTGTTACTTAGCCTAATCCTTGGAGGCTTACAAGCTAGTTCGGGAAAATAGCTTTCTGCTCACTTTGAGTGTAACAATAAATGGACAATGAGTACCTTGTAGCCTATTACACTTAACAGACTGCTTTTCTAACAGGATATCCTGTGTGATCGAGCCACTATTAGGCCTCCTTAGTGTGCGAAGGGGAGACCATTGGGACATCCCCCCCCCCCCTCACAGATGCCATTTTTTCTTTGTTCTTAACAATACGTAGTCTAACTTTATTAACACAGATTTTACTTCAAAAGATAGCATATGTGGCACCAGATTGCTTATAAGGACACCCAATTTTCAGAAATTTTCAAAGGGGAAGGATTGTCCCTGCAAATTCTTTCAGTGGTGCCAACTTTTTTTTATTTCCTACAAATAGACCTAGGCAAATTCTGTCAAATTCCAATTTTTACTTGAAAAGGTAGACTCTGTGTTCCACTGGTGGCATCGATAAAAAAGACTACATGTTTAGATTCTCTTTACAAGCATAAATACGCTATTTTGACCATCTGAGGGGTCTGATTTTTCGAAGTTTTCTTTACGCTCCGCGCCAACAAATGGTGGCGCTCCGCTCGGTCTTATGGGCAAAATTACATTTTTGGGGTAAAATTAGCTCTTAACTCTCTGATCACTTTGCAGTTTGCGAACATATTTTGAAGTGAGCATTTTATTGCAAACGACAAAAGAAGAAAGCGACTGGCTAGATTCTTCGTATAAGCCTGGAAAATGCTATTTCCGGCCACCTAAGGGGTCTAATTTTTCCAAATTTTCTCTACGCTCCGCGCCAACCAATGGTGGCGCTCCGCTTAGATAATCTTTATGACAAAATAACATTTTGTGGCCAAGAAAAACCACAAATACCGATCAATGCTCTTTTATTTTGACTCCTGAAAGTGTGCAAATTTAGTGACAAGTTTTTCTTCGTAAGGTAGCATAAATGGCATAAGGAAATGCATGTCAAGACACAAAAGTTTCAGTTTTATCCTCATGAACCATGCACGATTCAACTTTTAACACTGTTCCTGTCAAAGTCGAAAATCTTGCACCATTTTGCATGTAGGCTCCTTGAAAAAGTCAAAAAATTTCCGGACACCCTTCCCCTTAGACCATACTGCATGCCCCTCCCCCTTCAGAGAAATCCTGCGTACGCCACTGCGTTAGTACATACAAATAAACCAGATATTGTTTACCAAAATAATATACTTTGTTATTTCCGATTGCTCTATGTTTTACTTTAAGATTAAAATGCAGGTAATATTACAAAATGACATGGTAATGTTGTTATACTTGTAAGTTTGCATGTTTTATATGAAATACATACACATTGACCGGGAAAAGTTTTGGGGAAATTTCATACCTTTGCCCCCCCCCCTGGAAAAAATCCTAGCTACGCCACTGGTGCCATTTAGACCATGCGAGCGAATGCGAGTAATGATGAAAATCTGATAGCAATGTTTAGACTTATTCCACGTTTGCTCATTTGCATAAATCATCAGAATTGGTCTATAGCCAGGATCATTGTGATCATTAGCAATAGCCAGTCGTTTGAAAAGCCGAGATAGTGTCTTGCACTTCTTTGTCGGCAACTGCTTACACATGAAAGCATTGTTCCAAATAATCCCTTTTGTTGGAGTCACCGTAGTATGAATGAGGTTGCCTAGGTATTAAACAAAGGAATTCCACGCCCTTTAGTTCAATAATCCCCAAATAAAGGATTTAGGGTCCACTTTGGAATCAATCTAAATGGATTAGCATAAATTAAAGATTCGATGGATCTCCATCTAGTTACACCTCCCTGGTTTAACCACTAGAGTTCCGTCATGTCGTAAACCGTCTGTCCGATTGTACATGTTCAATCGTAGTTGGATGCAATCTGTGTATTTTAATTCAGGGACACACGGCCACGACTACCTTGTACGGTTGGGACTACCTTACCCTGTTTTGCCAAATCAGTCAATGGTATATAATTGCCTGATACCTTTTCAACTTTGCTTTACCTGGCAATATTTTGATAATCACTTTGCTGTATGGACATCTATGGCCGAGAGGGGGAATGTCCCCCATCATCTTTTAAAATATACCTATTGGTTTAAGATGTTTACACAGTAAATAGCCTACGCTTTGTTGTATGATGTCATTATGCAAGAGCATCTCGTGCTCCCTTTCAACAATATCGTTAATTGATAGGAATGTAAATGCCATACGAGGTTTTATTTGGTAGGCCCCGCGTGGCCGAGAGGAGGGGGGGGGGGGGACTGACAGCCCTACGTGAGTTTACATGTGTTGTACGGTATCGCTAGTATTTGCACTATGTATTTGCTTAAATGCAACTTACGAGGTCCCAGGAGGTGCCATTTCTTGCCCGATTCATACCAACTCATGTTAGCGCTTAGTCTGTTCACAGGTTTGCTCCTTCTTTACAAATATTTGTTTGCGTTGGTTTCGCCCTCATTGACAGCGCGCTTGCCTTTGGTTCTTCTTGACTTTTACCAAAAAGAAAAAAAAAAATAAAATAAAAAAGAACCAAAAAAAAAAAAAAAAAAAACGAAACGACATTTCTCGTGTTGATATAGAGCCTCAATCGCATACGAACTAACTTATGTATGTTATGCAGTGCGACACTTCCAACGTTTTGAAGGTTTAACTCTTAAGTCAATGTACCTACAGTAATGTGGAGGTGTATATGGTTCATTCATAGGACCAGGCTTTGTCTCTGGGGAAGGGTCTAGTCTTTGATCGTGTCGTTTCTACGAAGCAAAGACCAAAAAACAGAAACTTGATCTGAATTATGGCAGTTGAATTCAGAACAATAGAACAGCAAGGAAACGGTGAGATAATGCTACTTTGATAGAGCTAGTTACTAAGTTGATGTTTCAAACCAATTGGTTTAAGATGGGGGGGATACGTTGATAGACTGACGCCACTTTTGCAGTGATATGAATACTTCTGTGCGAACAAAACATCAATTATGGGAATGTTGAACTCATAACACAGCCAATCTTGGGAATTATGTTTATTAAGTGTTTGACTGTCCGAATACGATACCAGTGTTAGGAGTGTGTGACGCGAAAATTTTCCCAAAGATTGATATGTAATACAACGCAGTTAAAACCTTGATAACTTTTATCAATCTTATTGAAATTAATTTCAAATTACCTTTCGCTTTTGCATAAATTTGTAGATAAGATCTTATTAATTGTTTTTTCTTTTTAAATGTTACATATATAAAGTTCAATGACGTAGGTGAGTTATACAGAAATTTACGGCTCGGTTTAAAAAAATGGCTCAAGTGCAGATGGCCACGGCCTTTTCTCCAGTTGCGTCGCACTGGCGGCTACGCGCCTTTAGTTTATGTGCTGCGGAAAATAAAGGTACCCTACATTATTCTCTTATGGATATGAGCAGTGTGTGCCCTCTTTGGGTAAGTATTATACCACCAGCTTTAAAACAAACAGTTAATTAAATCTATCTTGTATGCTGAACCTAGATAGCAGAGTGATTGCTTGTCTAGAGCAAAAGTGCTCCTGGGTATGACGTTAAGCTGCATCCAGATGCGGTGAAGGGGTCGTGTTTGGAAAAAGCATGTTCGCGACTGTCGCCTATAAAATGCCTACCGAGAAAAGACGGTTACTTCTCACCCAATAGCTGGTGGGTTAGCGGTGAAACCCTCAGGCAGGCCCCTCCATGGTTGGCCCCATGTAGAATGGGATTGTAGAAGAAAAAACATGGATTTCCCGCCTGTTGTAAGAGGCGACTTAAGGGAAACGAACATGAATTTGAACCATACTGGAAAATAATTTAAACTTTGAACGTTTAATCGAGTTTACTGACACTATATAACACATTGGTGTTGATGTGTCGTGTCGTTAAATTACTGACTGACTGACCGACTGACTGACTGACTGACTGACTGACTGACTGAATGACTGACTGACTGAATGACTGACTGACTGACTGACTGACTGACTGACTGACTGACTGACTGACTGACTGACTGACTGACTGGCTGACTGACTGACTGACTGGCCGACTAAATTAGTTGAGCAATCATTTGTGGTACATATCGAATATTTTTCTTTCGCCCTTAAATCACAGTGTTTGGAGAACTTACAAACTGTACATTATTACCACCCTTACTAGAAGAGAACTTGAATGGTATATTGCAGTGATTGTCATCTATCATATTTTTTTCAACCGACCTAGATTTGATGGTTTGGCATTCTTCAGCAACCCTCTGACGGGAAGGGTACAAATCTGATAAAAAGAGCGACCCCTCATAGGAGTGGGACCTCAGGATTTTTATTAATTTTGCTAGATGCAAAATGGAACAATAAATTGACATGTGTAAAGCAAACGTAGTTTGGGTTCATGGATAATGAAAGAGTGCAGAAAGAAAATACTTCTAAAGCAACCAGCAGAACTCTCGGTTTTACGAAAGTGACCTGGAAACCCATCGAAAGGCTACCACAGTGCCGACTCCCAGATGGGCTCCCGATCCATACGCTTTTATCTCGCCACCCTTTGGGGGGGGGGGGTTGCAACTCACTGTATGGGAATCGAGGAACTGTCGTTCTTACAGGTAATATAGGTAATAACTTCTGTTAAAATGGTTTTTCTTAAAACAAAAGAAGCAATCGAAGATAAGATTGACAAAACAGGTTCACCATTTAAAGTGAGGTGACGACTGTAAACCTTAATATTATATACTTTGGTATCCAAATATCACGTAAGGACGGACGTTTAGAAAACTGAGATTAAGTTGGCGATTTTTGAGAAAAGGGTTGCCATTTCATATATGAAGCATTACAATAACACTTTTACGATGGTCAGTCGATGTTACAACTCATTAACTTAAAGATTTCTTTCTCATTAAACGGGCTTGTTCCACTTAGCGCGTTTATTTTTTAATTTCCGAGCTTTCTTTGGGCCTACCAAATTAAAGAGCTAATCCGCTCATCACATACTGCAATTTTTTTTTTGTTGTAGTAGTCTATATATAAATTTCCAATTAGCCCAACTCTTTGATAGACAAAAAGTTAAAAAGTGCATAATACTGGAGCTCATATTACACGGCATGTATGCTGCACCGAAAGTGTTTTGATTACGCATTGGGGTGTTGCACACTCACCCTAGACAGCTAGAGGCAGTGAACTGAGATCGTGTCTGGGTGAGAATGAGTTTTAGACAGTAGTGGAAGGTGCTAAAGTTAGAAGTTTTGGAAGAATTGGAACTCGAATTGTTGAACTGTTTGGGGTGATAGGATTAAGCCTACTACGCCCTGGAATAGTTGATTGTTACACGCTGTAGGAATTAAAACTTTTGCACTAAGGATAGCTCGCGAGAGATCGACAAATGAAACTTTTTTTTGGTCACTTTTAACTGCCCGCCGTACACCTTTGGCAAAGTTCATAGCCCATGAAAGCCATCCCTTCGACAAAACGGGTATCTGAGCCTATCAAACAAACAGAATAAATTAAATCCCCATGGTGACGGAAACAAAGTTTCACAAAGATCAATCTTTCGAAAAAGTGATCTTAACGTCATCAAAACGTCACAACTTGAGCCGGACAAAACGACCAGCCCTACGAGGTGGTCTAGTTGAGCTGTGTGACGTCAGATATCATCCATTCGAGAAACTGGTTGAGGCAGCTGAGCCGCCGCTAAATCGAACGCATGAGTGGAGGTGGAAAGAGGAAAGTTAAAGAAGTTGAAAGAATAGTGAAAGAGGAGAATCCTAACAGCTGAGAGGGAACATCTCGAGAGACTTGGGGAAAGTCCAGTTAAAAGGTGGCCACAATTGAACAAAACAGGTAATGAGGAGGAAAGTAGCCTGCATTCTTGTCACTTCATTTGTTTCAGAAATTGTGTGACGTCACACAAGTGAACATTCGTTGCAGTTTGGGGCGAACGGCAAAACCGCAGTGGACACGTTCTTGATTTGGCTAGTGGGCGAGGGAGATGACGTGACGCATGCTCAGGGGCTAAAATTAACGTAAACTCGTAGCAGTCGACTAGGTAAACGTACAAATCGAAAGCTCCCTATTACAACCTGCGGAGTTAACTTACTTCCGCAGTTAAGTCTTTTTTACATTCCAAGGCGTGTACGTGACAATGAGTGATGTTCTTGGAAATTTGCTACAGAAGTAAAGTTTGAGAATGAAGGTCGATTAGGCCTAATTAAACTGAAAGACTTAAAAAATCAATTCAAGAACTTAAACATTCTACAAAAAATTGATTTGAAAAATTCAATATTATGGCAGTGTTGACTAGGGTAATAAAACAATTTACACAGTTGATACGATACTTGAACAAGACTGCGACTTGCTTGTACAATGTGGTCTGTGCACTAAAACTTTTGAAAGAAAACAGTTCTATGGATTTCAAAACAAACGACTTTTAATTCCCTGACCCAGATGACCTTTGACCTCCACCAAAACAATGGGGATCTCCCTCTTAACATGCGATATCTGTGTACCATGTTCAAAAGTGTTAGTATTTTCACTCTTGAGGCATCGTGTTAACGAGTTCAATGTATAGGTTTTCAAATCTTTGAACCTGGTTGACCTATGAAGACCTTTGACCTTCATCAAAAACAAAACCGTTCTTTCCTTAATACGGGGCATTTATGTACTAAGTTTGAGAACTGACGCAGACTCCCTTTAACAAGCGAGTTTTCACAACTGACGCCGGCAGACTTCTTTTAACAAGCGAGTTATCACAACTGGCACGCACCCAGACACGCACACACGCGTCATCATGATCGCATAGGTTTTTCTTATCACCGAAACCAAAAATATCCATCTGTATTTCGGAAATAGCCTTCACCAAAAACCGATACAACCTCCTTCTTTCCATTGCATTATAACCTTGCTTCTGATCAACCCATACTTAGTTACTGGTAGGCCATATGGATGCTTCAGTGGTATAAAATCTAAATTGACTGATTTTATCCGGTTTTCTATTTGTATACAAACATTTGCTTCATTGCGTCTACCAGTGTAAATTGTTGTTTAAGTTAACTTACAGTAAGATAATGCTTTTTCCACATTAGCCGTTTTAGCAATATTGTTGCTTTTGTAAGGGCGCTAGGATTTAACTTTGATGTGAACGCCTACCATCTTTAACGTTACAATATAGTCCAGTCTCTCTTTAATGCCTCGATTAACACAGGTGTAGAAATGCTGTGTATTAAAAAAGCCATTAGCCGTTACGTTCGTGAAGAACCCTATGTAACATCTTGAAGTCCCTTATTGCAAAACATATCCAAATTTCGACATTAGCATGTTTTCTACCAAAATCTATGGAAAATAGACAAATGTACAATTATGGAATAACTATATTTGTCCCCGTGATCTTCAAACACGTGACTTTGATTCGTACAATAGGTCTGCACTTTTTGGTTTTAGATTTTGCATTGTTTAACGTTCAGTAAAAGTGCAGTCGGATCATATTTACCTTTTGTCATGAAGGGTCTCTTTAAAAAAAGAGCTCTCGTTTACTTCGAATATGTCCAAAAGTCGCTTCAAATATTAATTTCACAAAGCAAGTCACTGGTAGCAATTTTGCTTTTAAAACACTGAGGCGCACTTTGTTCATCCTCCCCGACAAGTGTTAACGCCGATGACCATGGGGATACAACTCACGGAATCTTGGAAAACATGCGGTAACTTTAAGGCAAAGTTCAGAAGGAAAACAGGCTATTTTCTATTGCAATTAATGTTTCAATATAATAAATTTCGTGTAATAACTAGTGTTTCAATTCAATGAACAACACCTGACATTTGCAAAATAAGTGGCAAAATCACAACTTTATTTTTGATCCATTCCTTAGAAAATGTATTAACATTGTCAACATAAAATTCTCTACTGCCATTTCATGGCACATAAATATTTCACTCAATTTATCGATTTATATAGATTATTGTAGACCCCTGAAGCACCGCAAAAAATCGATAAAAACACTGCTATACCATTGATGTAACGGAAGTCGTGCAAGCGGCAACTTATAGATTGATAAGTTGAAATGTCTTTAACTTAATACAGCTAGCAATACAGAAACTGGCCTTGAGGGATGGAAAGAGTACAAAGCAAAAGTCTTTCTATTCGTGAAATTGTCATGAGTTTACATTCATTAGTGCATTAACTACTTATAACAAGTTCAGTTCAAACAGAGCGCCTCAGACAATTTTAAATGTCTTTTACTTGGATGAACTGCCAAGAAGTTTCGCAGGAAGAAGGAAACTTAGCCTGTACTAACAGCTAAGGCGATCAATTTTAGATTATTATATTTCAAACGACATAATAATAACTTTTCATATTAAAAAAACTTATTCCCGCATTTATTGAGGGTAATTATTGTATAATTTTGCAATTGTGGGACAGGTGAAGACATTAAAGTAGCGAAAGGTTTGACTTAGGAAGGAAGAGTATGCAAACATATAATCCTATATTCAAAATGATTTCCTGTAATATATCTAAAAAATTGAACTGATACTGGATCCAACCTCCTGATATCAAAAGGAATACGGTTTTCGCATTGAACGTACGCCGAGTGAAGTTTATACGTTTCATTTTTTATGTAATCAAGTTAAGTAACACGCTGCTCATTCTGAAACTAAAACTTTGAATATTCAAGGAAATAAAAAATGCCAGAGTTAAATTAACATTCATTGTTAAATAGTTAAGAGAGGAAACACTGGTCATAAATTTTAAATTGTAACATGATGCAACTTAGTTTAATTTACACACAAATAAAGCTGACTCGAAAACAAAATTTTATCAATAAAGATCTCTCAAATATCCAGGTGTTGAATGAACGTTACACCTCTATTGTAAATTTCTCAAGCAAACACTTTAATTTGCACACTATATGGCATAATTTGCATATTAATGAGCAAAAAATATGGAAGCTTTGTCTCCAGAATGACGTTAACATGCAAAATATTTGTCAATAAGATCTCTCAAATATCCAGGTGTTGAATGAACGTTACACATCTATTGTAAATTTCTCAAGCAAACACTTTAATTTGCACACTATATGGCATAATTTGCATATTAATGAGCAAAAAATGTGGGAAGTTTTGTCTCCAGAATAACGTTAACATGCAAAATATCGAAGGACTGGTGATTTTATTTCTGAAATTTTTATTTTCAGAAATAGAACAGAAAAATAAAAATTGTTCCTGGACATTTATAAAAGATGAAAATAAAAGAAAGAGACCAATGCGCTAAAAATATAATTATCAATTCTTACATAAATATGAGATAGATACTCTGTCTAAAGATGGAATTTCGAGGTTCTTAAAGCCAAAGAAATTACGAATAATATGAAGTTTACCGTATGTAATCAATGAGGGGCAATCAATACCTAAACAGAAGAGTAAGAAAACAAAATTATCCTTTTGACCGAAGAAAATACAATGATCGATCAGAACTTGCACGGTATTGTGGGTAAAGCCTTAAAAACATAAAATGTTAAAAAATGTCTTAAACATTTCTTTAACTTATTGGTGTTTGGGAATTATTAACTATTCCATTGTTTACTCTAATTATGTTTATTTTTCAAAGATCCTCTTGTCATAATGACATATTTTCATTTTAATTTCTAGTCACTCTGCCGTACAAACGATATAACAAAGAGTGATTAATGGGGCTGGTTTGTTCCCTCCATATATGCATATGTATGTATTACGAATCAAGTGAGAAATGCGTTACCATCTTCTACTCTTATCATAAGAAAAACGATAGTTTCCTTTCCGTGCATTTTTATTGCTATAGCCACACAAAACAAATTTGCCTTTGCTATTGGTCTGTGGCTATACGTCTGCCCAAACCAAGATGTGACCTATTTTAAAGCATTGAGCAATAATTTCGAAAAAGGAGCCAAATAACCCTCCGTAGTTATGAAACAGACGATCTACAAATTACCTCGTCTAAGAAGAGTTCATCGCAAAGACAGAAAGGGCATTGGTATTCTAGCTACTTTAACACTCAGTGATACCCTTTGCATTTTTTGTCTGATGTTGACCTAATTTGTTTCTTTGAGTTTTGACTTTGGGTGACAGTCGTTGGCACAAAGAATATTTTAACCGAAATGGTCAAATACAATTTTGTAACTCATTGTGACAGAGATGCGGGACTGATTCACCCTTTCTGTTAAGATATTCCCATTTTAGACAATCATCAAAGACTAGAATAATTAATCGACAAAATAACTACCCTTTAAGACTAAGTCGCCCACTCTCTGTAACTCAAATAATCCTGGTCCAAATCAAATATTTGGTAGTAATATTTTCATAGTAGTGATGATACATTAATTGATCATACATTAAATGACTGTTGCAAATGTTTCCCTTATAATTTTCTCGAGCGAGCTTTATCATATTCATGAAGTAAAAAAGGCAGGTGGGTACCAACGTAAAAGAAATTTAACTGTAAACAGGTAAAAGATTCATAAAAAATCCTAATTAAAATTTTATTAAAACTAACAGAACAGACTTCGATTTTTACTAGATGCGTGACGCTTGGTTTAAATTATTATTCCGTCTTTTAATGTAAGATCTAATAATATACTTTCATGCATTGGTATTTTTCGAACTTCGCACAGACATTTGGCGTGACTTCCTTCTTTGATGAGTCTTAGGGAGGTCTTCATTCTCTTTCAGCATTAGCTGCGACGCCATGTCCAACCGCGACATCCTACTTGCTGTTCTTACTTCCTGGATATCATCATATTTTTCATCATGAACACTGTTCGGGTAAATCACCCTGCCGGATTTTGTCACATATGGTGTTTGGTCCTCCACTCGTAAGGGACGTTTTCTGTGGCCTTTAGAGCCTCTTCTCTCTTTAGCTCGTTTTTTCCATTTGTTCACTGCAGTAGGAACTGTAGCCACGGTTGGGGCAGTCCAACCGCGAGGCTTCTCCGGGGATCGCTGAACCCCAGGAGGTGGCTCGGATGTGAAACTAGCTGCAGATATTGATTGATCTGGAGAAGATCGATTCGTTAAAGGGCGACTCTCTTCGGGGTAGGGAACCGTTGGTTTGGATGAAGAAGTTGTCTTTTCTAGTTTTTCCGATTCCACACTAGACTGGACATTATCCTGTTCAGATGTTTTCAGTTCGTCTTTGTCAGAGCGCTCTGCAACAACATTTCTTAGACTAGTTGTATTTTCAGATCGAGTCTCATTTCCCTTCAAAGTTTTCTTGCTTTCATTAATCACACTTGTTTCGGTGAAAGATTGTTCTTGTTGCGAATGTTGTTTTATCGAGGCATCAATGTGTTGATCTTCATTGGTATTTATGTTTTTGGTTGAAGTTTTTTGGAGAGATTTCTTGTTTCGTTGTAAATTACCGTCATCTTTACTTTCTTTTTCCTGGCTATTCTTTGTATTTCCTACAACACTAGATGATCTCTGTTCTCTCTCAGCATTTTCTATAGAGCTACCACCTGTTACTTCATGGGTATCCTTTTTGTTGTCTAACGAACTCTGGACAGAGTCTTTGTTTTTTTGTAATTTCGTATCTTCAGATCTCTTAGGAATATGCATTTCTCCTTCTTGGTTATCTTTTGTGCCTTCTTTCATATCAGACCTCATCTGTTTGCCTCTATCTTCTCCAGATCCTTTTTTGTAACTGGCAGTATTTTTTCTTGGCAACTCCGAATCTATACTACTTGTGTTATGCACCTCCTGGCTGTCATGTTGCCTAACTACCACTGCATCGCTCTTAGACCTGGTTATGGTAGAACCATTACCACTAAATTCCTCTTTATAACTTGTAAGATCGGATACTTCAATCCCTCTTTCCTTTTCTTCCCTTGATTTGATCACTTCACTATGTTTCTCAAGACGTCTGTCTGTTTCATATTCAACTTTTTGAATTGCAGTGTTGTTTTCCTTCTCCTTCTTTTCATCAATTTGTTTTATAGAAGACTCCTCATTTGAGGATATTCTCGCCGTTTCTCCTCTATCTTGGGTAATTCCATCGTCTCTTGTGTCCTCTTTCATTTCCTTTTTAATATCATCTGTCCCATTTTCTGGGTTTGCTATTTTCTCTTCACCTTCCTTTTCCTTCAGCATTTCACTATCGTCTTTGTGACTTTCTCCCTTTTTACTTTGTGGATCGTCTTCATACGATTTTTGACCAACTTTCTCCTCAGAAATTACTCTCATAGGTTGTTCTGATGGTGATTCTTTCAACAATATTTTTGAAGTGGGTCGTTCAACCTCTTGTTTTGAGTCTTTAACTTCTTCACCATTTTGTCGATTCTCTGCTTCGGTAGTGTCAAGGGCAAAACCCTTGTCATCAACATTATCGATATTTTTGGATGCAGGACTGGTGGATGGTTCACTATCCTCTAGACCTTGAGATAAATCTTTCTCACCTTCGCTAGAATGGAGAATCCTTCCTCCTAAAGACTTCTTAATTGATGTACCATCTGCAGCTGTCTGTGGGTTCTGATATGGTGATGGTGGCAACGAATCATTAGGTTGAAAAGAAGAGGGATGAACGTCTGCATGTGGTCCGTTGGACGATGTGCTTCTTGAGTTTGATTGATTCTCTTTACTCTTTGCTTCATTGGCTGTATGTTGAAACTCTTCTGGTAAATATTCAATGAGGTGGTTAGGCACCTCTGATAAATTTACATTACCAGTAGAAGTCAATAATGAACATATTTCCTTGTTTTTTAACTTTGTTGCAATTACTATTGCCGTTTTTGATTCAAAGTTTTCTACGTTCACGTCAACACGATGTGAATAATCTTCTTTAAGTAAAGTCCTAACAACTGAAACATTCTCATATTCTATAGCCTGGACAAGGGCAGTGTTCCCTTCCTCATCCTGCAGATTCGGGTCCGTTCTAGTGCACTGCATCAACAATTTGATCATATCTTCTTTGTTTTCCTCCCTACATGCGAGCATCAATGCACTTCTACCATGTAAATCTACCATATTTGGCTCGGCTCCATATTGCAAAAATATTTTCGTCATACCCTCTCTCGCTTCTTGATCTGCGACGAAGCTCGTCCTCATCAGTGGAGATCTTTCTAGAGAATCCCTGATGTTAATGTTCACATTATCCTCAACCACCAGAGTTTTGACTTTAGCCAAATCTTCATTACTTACGGCGTTAAGCAATGCACGCTCTTTTGCGCTTAAAATTCGTAGGTTGATTTTAGTAAACATTGCTTTGTTTGTGTTAGGTTTGCCCCTGGAAAAAGAAAGAAGGATATTTAAAACTTACAGTAAAAGGGACAGTGATAGTAAGGATAAATTTTTTCACATAACTGTACATTTATTATGTCAGTGCACCGTTAATCGATTAATTGTTGTTCTAAGTCCTCAACATTTCCTTTCTTAGTCAGTGATAGGTGCTAACTGTTTACTTAACTTAAAATGACAATTATAAGAACGTCGTACATAATATTCCCTTTAAAATTTGTCTATAAAAACATGCACTTGACGCATATAGAGTACAACCCTTCCCTTGAAAAAGAAACAGGTATGCAAAGCTAGGCCAAATAAGTCCATTTCTCAACGATAGCTATGGTGTGGATAGAATACTTACTATCTGAATACAGTGGGGGAGCCAGGAATTTTCAGTGGGGGTCTGCACGTGGTTGGGTATCAAATGTACACTGAGCGAAGCGCCACCATAGGTTTGTATGCTGTTTAGTATCTGATACCTATAAGAATTCAGGAAATGGGAAAGGGGTGGTAGGCAAGCATCCAAATGTTACTATATATATTTTAGTGTGATTACCACTGTACCGAGGGCGTAGTTTGCAGCGCCCGGAGCGCGCTGAAACTTTCGCCCGTTTCAAATATTTGAAAATATGGAGCTTGTGTTGCAGAAAAGTTTGGATTCTGGGTTTCCTGCAGGGAAATTTGAACAGTTGGGGAATTACTGAAGAATTCGCATTTTCTATCTGCAAATCTTAGGTTGGGTGGCGACCAAAGATCGTTGTTGCTTCTTAATGTTATCTCACGCCTCCGAAATGAGGCTATTCAACGAATTTTTTTGAGCTTTTATTGGAGAAAATATGAAATTTTATGAAAGCCTATTTATGAAAATAGCACAGTATATGGTTAACGGTGTCACTTGGTTTCAAGGTGTGGCCAAGTTCACCCTCTACCACCTTTTCATTGATTATTTAGATCAGCACATTCCTTAATATTTATGTAATTCGGTGCGTCACAACTTTTAAAAAAATCAGGGGACTGCACGTGTTCCGAACTCGCCGAGACATAGAAGCTCCTAGCTTGCAAGTTTTGGTCGCACTTACACACTGGTGCAGCAAACCGCAGACGACGAACACCTTCGTCAGTCTGTATATAGTTAAATTTTAATCTTTTTTTTTTTTTTTGCCGGCTGTTAATAGAACGGAATAAAAGCGCCAATCATCTTGAATCAGAACTAAATCTTCTCATCTGTTTATTCATATCTCAACTCGTATCGCCTACACACTCTGTAACATCCCTGCACAAGCCTCCGTATCAACGATTGACCCATTATTCGACAGTAGTCGTAGCCCCACGTATTGACATCATAGCCACACATGCGATATCACTAACAGCATTACACAAGGTCGTTGGCGGAAAACGCTGGATTTAGAATTCGTCATTGCGTAATGTGTAAACAAAACGGGAATTTACCAAATGATATGGAAGATAGATACATTATAATTTACATTTTACATTTATTGAAGAATATGACACAAAAATACGGTAATCAAATAATGTAACAACTACCACTGTTTTTTTTTTAAGGTAATTAGGCCTTGGTTACAATTAGCCAGGCTATCTATACATTTTTTTACCATTCCGGTGGGGGGGGGGGGGCTATGCATACCCCCAACCCAACCCCCCCTCTCCTCTGGATCCGCCACTGTCTGAATACAAAAGACCAACAATAGAAACGGATATAGGAAAAAAATAATTTCTAAAATATTGAGAAATGACAATTTTTTAAATGAAGGTTCTCACTCAAACTTTAGATTTTTCCCAATTTAGTCGACAGAATGACCGTATGGAGGGCTAATTTCAAAGCCTTTATATACAGAAAGAAAACGGGAAAAGTGCGATGACTTCGTTTGCTAAATTATGAGCACTTTTTCCACATCCTCTGTGTATTTCTGTATT
Source organism: Holothuria scabra (assembly GCA_037179385.1). Lineage (NCBI taxonomy): Eukaryota > Metazoa > Echinodermata > Holothuroidea > Aspidochirotida > Holothuriidae > Holothuria > Holothuria scabra. The sequence continues at coordinate 37,405,193 of CM074190.1, forward strand.
ATATATTTTTTTTGTAACTCAGAAAAAATGTCGGTAACATTTTAGCATCACTCGATGTCGCTACTGCACTTTCTTCATATAGTGAGGTGTATATGGACATTATGTTCAAGGTGTACCTTTGCGCAGTGCGTCGCAGTTACGTCTTTCTGCGGAAATCGTTGGATGAAATTCATCCTGTACATGTAATTGCAGAGAAACAGTATCAAGAGTTTAAAATATCGCAACATATATTGTCGTTATCAAGGGGTTATGGTTTTGTATTAAGTAATTTCTCCTTGCACAGTTTGACTGCTTAATGTAGCATCTCTTGGAGTTGTGGAGTGAATGTTCACTGTATATGAAGAAAATATTTGTGATAACAAAATTGTACAGATGGTGTCGCTTTCCCTCCAAAATTATGATACATGGTACTCATTTTAAGGGGACCTTTGACTTTTTGAAGTGTATAAATCTTAAACAGAAGGAAAATAGCTTCCATCGACTTTTTAAACCACTCCGATTCAACGATAACCTAAGTTACTCAAAACTGAATAAAGGACGGATCCAAAATTAAAACTAACATTTACAGGAAAAGTGAGAATGACTCTTTTTCATGTAAAATTTTCCACACAAATTTGGATTGGTGCTCACTTAAACTTCCATTACTATTGTCCATTTAGACAGATTTGTTGAAACTATTTTCCAAATCCTTACAACAAGGATTTAAAGTAAATAACGGTATAGCAAGTGCTGATCCAGAGGGTGTAGGGTTGGGAATTTTCGGTTCTCAGTACTGCTCCCCCCCAAAAAAAGGGAACTTCGGTCCCAATGCTGCTCTATATACACAATTTTTTATGCCTGTTGTAATAAACAAATGTTTTTCAGCCTTGGAGTGAGCTGTTCTCTTGATAGGTCGAATCATTGTACGCTTATACAACTAACTAGTTGTATTTAATTAGTGCGAAATTAAGGATTGTTGACATAGCCCAGATCTACGTAGAAATGAGAACAGCATTAATCAATACCAGTAAACGTTATGCATTTCTGTATCTCGCTCATTCACAGTTTTGTCAAGTTATTGTGTCATCAACTTTTACTCCATCAATTAATTGAGGGAGTAAAATTTAAAAATTTTGTTGAACCCCGAATATCAACTAGCCAACTTAACATTCACTGACTGCATCATGACGAGATTTGACCAAATAGTGTGACATTGAAAGAAGTTGACGAAGTAAACTTTACCGCAGTGGCGTAGCCAGGATGGGATTTTTGGGGGGCCTAGGTAACAAGTGGGGGGCCTGGTACCTCCGAAGGTCAGGCACGGCAAGACTATCTAAGCGGAGCGCCACCATCAGTTGGCGCGGAGCGTACAAGAAAATTTTGGGCTTTAAAACCCCTCCAGATGGCCGGAAAAGGCACTTCCCATGTGTTTTAAGCTGGATGTACCCAGCCTTGAAGTACGAATCTCATGTCTGCGTTTTCTCAGATTATGAGAATGAAAAATCAATCTATGAAAAATGGTAATACATACATTTTTTAGGACCCCAAAACTTAGCACATCGGATCTGTGGCCTGGGGGATGAGACTAAAGGGAACCGGTATCTCCCCTTCCCTTGAGAAAAATAGTAAACTTCAGAAGGACTTAGATTGCAAATACAGCAATAATTGAATCTAAGCGAAGCGCCAGCATCAGCTGGCGCGGAGCGAACAAAAAAAATTTGGGCTTTGAAACCCCTCCAGATGGCCGGAAACGGCACTTCTCACGTGTTTTAAACTGGATGTACCCAGCCGCAAATGCGGCAATATTTGAATGGATTTCAGCTTACCTAAGGTAGTACCTTACCCTTTAACAGGAAAACCAAAAGTAGTTGTGTAACCCTCTGAGAAACTTTCTTTGCGTTAGATTTCCTAGATGCAAAATGGTGCTATGTTTGGCAAAACTTTAAACTGATTATAGGCCTAAGTTTTAGGATTTTTCCTTTTTGGGGAGTATGAAAATATTTTTAGTTTTTGTAGAGATTTTTACAAGAGACAAACATACTACCAAAGAAACAATGTTCAAAATGGCTCAGTATTTGTCCATCGATACATTACGTAGTCAAAATTAAAATACTACGAATAAATCTCTCAAAATAACTGAAACGCAAAGCAGAAGTATGGATCATGTGGGAAACACATAAAATCAGGACCTCGTGGACATTTTACAAATCCCCCGGACGCCAGTGCCAACTAGTAAAAAGAGGTGTCGAAAAAAATCTCCTACAGTGGCACTTGTCATGGGCAGGAGTAAGGCACGACATAGGCCTAGGTCTACTTGTTAAGGATGGAAGGGAAGAATTATCCGAAGGCAGTACCTTACCCTTACCTGCTTACGGCATATTTTGTGTATGATAAAGTATGGGAATGGTCGAGTAAGAGTGGTCTCCAGTGTACGATTGCCTTATTTTCAGTAAATCAATCAGCCATCCGAAAGGCAGAAAGGGTCTTAACCTAACAAAGTCACAACCAAACTTGTCGTCGAGACTTTTGTTTCATCTTCTAAGTGAAATGCAATAAACGACAGTGTAGATCACAAACGGTATGTAACTTAATGAAAGTAGGCATTTTGAAGTTATAACTTGATCACATACGTGCGCACAAAATGTGTTTTACACAGATTCATCCATGTTTTTTTTTTTAAATTTTTACACATTTTATTTATTTACTGTTTTGAAGGAAATATTTCAAATTTTATTTCCGTTCAAACATTTTATTTTTTTCAATTACTTTATCAGGACGCAAAAAATCTGGGGGGAGGGGGGCTGAAGAAAAGCCACGGGGGCCCCCAGCCCCCCGTCCCGTGGCTACGCCACTGCTTTACCGTGCGTGGGTCTAAATTGGTTTTAAGTTTTATACTGGTGCCCACCATGTCTAGCGCCTAGATATCCTATGCAATGGAGCGACGGCTGACTCAAAAGCTTTAAGGCAGTAATTCGTTACCCAGACAGTTAAAATTATCCCAGTCTACTTATTTCCAGCTTCCTCCCAAAACTGTCTAAAACTCATCCTCATCATACCCAATCCGCCGTCTATTGCTTCAGCCGAACCAAGACCCTAATGCCCGATACCGGTAAGCATAGAGTCTCAAATCATCCTGTAAAGTATGAGCCTTTCCGTAAGTTGTGACAATAGAGAATTTCTGTAGACTACTGGTAAAATATTGTAGTTTGGGGTGGCGCATGACTACCTTATAGCAATTGTCATGTTCCAATTACGGAGACGATATTGAGCCCCTTTTTTGTGAGCGGGATTTGTAAGAATTGCAGGAAGCACACTTATGATATAGCAAGCAGACTTGCGCAAGACACAACTGAAAATGGAACCGTTTGATTTTGTTTACCATAATATTCATTTAAACTGTTTTGCTGCTTATTTCGTTGTTACAAAAATTGACTGTTTCTTTTTTACTGTTTGCTAAGATTTTGAAAGCAAAGCGAAGGGCTTGTTAAAGGGGTGTTGGACATGAGGCCCAATGATTGCCGGTTCAACTGCTTCTCCCATCTCAAGTGTTATGTCATTAGGTGAATTTCAAAAATTGACGCATTAAAATATGAATATTATGACAACCATCGAAGTTAGTCACGACAATCGGTTGCTTTCCAGACTGAAGCGCCTTCGGGCAAAACTTTCCCACCCAAGCCGTCTTTGAAACAAGTTATTTATCGGGAATGTGGTCCTTTTCCTCAGAAATGCACGAGAACGTTCAACATACTCGCCCTAGCTTGCGGAAACCACGGAGAGGTGCATTCTCAGTTGTATCAATGCTTAGAAAACTTACATATGTGGTTTAGGTGGGGTACACCTAAGCTAAATAGTAAAGGTTGTTTAACCGACATTTTGGTAAGAATTTGGTTCATTTTACTCCTTGGCGTAGCCAGGCTGGAATTTTTAGGGGGGCCTAGGTACCAAGTGTGGGGGGGGGGGGCTGGTACCTCCGAGGGTCAGGCAAGACTATCTAAGCGGAGCGCCACCATCAGTTGGCGCGGAGCGTACAAGAAAATGTGGGGTTTTACGAACCCTCCAGATGGCTGGAAACGGCACTTCCCACGTGTTTTAAGCTGGATTTACCCATCCAGGCCACTTCTCAAATGGTGAGACGCAAAAAATCTGGGTGGCCTGAAGAAAATCTGGGGGCCTTTGCCCCCCAGGTCCCTCCCCCTGGCTACGCCACTGATTTTACTTTGAAATTATGGGAAAAAATCGTTGTGAGCAATATGAAATCAAGTGAAGGCTCGGTGGAAGGGGAAGGGAGGATGCAGGCAGGAGATGCTCCAAAACAAGATTTTGGACAAATTTGCTGCTAACATGTTTTAACCTATTAGCAACATGTACGTCCCAACACCATACGTTAATTTTCGTTTACTAAACTGTCTAAATGCTTCATAGGGCTTTGAAGTTATTACTGTACTGTAGATGGCATGTTGGTTGTGTCCATACAAGGTTTGGTATATCACGCAGTTGAATGCTGTAATAATAGTGCAAACTGCTTAGAATTTTTATATATTACACTAAGTACTTTACATTAAATGAAACCATGTTTGTTTTTTTGCTGTGGAAGCCAAGTCGAGTTGTCATTGCGATGTCAATCAAAAGAATGCAGAACGCTATTGTGACTTTCATGGTGTGAGCAAGGAGCTGTTATTTGCTCAGTGGTGTGAGGTTTGCAGTAGATAAACCGTGATACACAGTAATAACTCCTATAGATAACAGAAATCTTCATAATGGATCGGAATTTCCAGCAAGTGGATACGTCCACTGATATATTAAAAAAGTACATATAAAAGGATAAAAAATATAGCAACTTATTCCTCTCTAACGTAAAGTAGTAAAATTCACATTTTGAAGATTGCCTTTATAGATCACTATTTGGTCGATTTAGTGGCAAGTGATTGGAGTGCCACTCTGCTTTGGGTAGGTATCTAACTCTGAAACAGTTAAAATTTCACTCGATGAAGATCGGAATGCCACTCGTAGTAGAAAGTGTACGTTGTATAATCAATTTTTTTCATTGATTCTCTTTTACATTTAGAGAGTACAAGACTGCAAGGCAGGGCTATCCGGTTATAGTTATCCAAATTTAATGTTTCTATCAAAAGGCTACCGTTGCATTCACTTAGTTTTGTAACTATAACAAAGGTTTTAATGTTTACAATCTCCTCATTTTTTATGTCCGGTAAGACTAATTCAAATGCATTATTTAATCTTATTTAAAAATTCGGACACGGAGTATTTTTTTAATTATGCTGTCAAATGCAGAAGAGGTATCCACACCGCTTTCGTGTAAGCTCATTTTTAATATTTTTTTTTTTGTATAAGATAAAGGCAACCCACATTATTGGTCTATGTAAATAGAATGACAGTCTCTTTAGGTCTGCTGGTAAGTGGCATCGCAGTGTACTGTATGTGAGTCTAATACATTTCTCTTAATTGTTGGTTACTATGCAGTTATAGGTAAATATGATTTTCGATGTTCAAACTCAGTCGCCCTTGCTTATTTTTGAATGAAACATTATTGGACAGCTTGACTTACAAAGGAGGACGCTGCGGGGAAGTATGTGTGAGTGATTCTTGAATGTCAAATGAATTAAGAAATAGACACAATAAGTTAATAACTCATGCCCATTCACCTTTTAACAGAAAAATTCTCTACTGGCAGTTGTTTTGTATTGTGCCTATTGTATTCATTCTTAGGGCAAGGGATTACGTTAGGGATTACCTCTAACCTTAAACCAGTTAAGAAATATCTCCTCAACCAGTTGGTATCTGTCCCAATTCAACGACACAACTGTGAATGTGATTGTGATTCTACATGTGATCTACGAACGTAGAATCAATATTTCATACGGAGATAACACAGACCTATTTAAATAAATTTTACCTATTACAACTTTAAGTTCTCGAAGTTTAAATTTGATGAGACCCATCCTCCAATCTAGGTTTGGCCATACCAGAATGCCAACCAAGCATGTTTGTGTTTGTCCACTTCAGGAAAATTCCATCAAATAAAGGAAGGGCTAGGCCATGCTTAGAATGTCACCCAGGCATATCTGTTTCTTTGTCCTATTGCCAAGTAGCAGGGGAAAATAGGGAGTGGGGAGGAACTAAAGTAAGTCAGAAGAAAATTAGACTGCGTGAAGATAAGAGCAAAATAAAATAAGGTGTGGCGAAATATCAATAACTTCTCAAATATAACAAAGCAACTACATAGTTAAATTCTGTTGGAAGGCGTCATATTTCTTTGGAATTTTAGTGTAAATATTCATGTGAAGTGAAATATATATCCTGGGACCAAATCACCATTCAGAGTGCTTGTGATTTTTGGACATTGAAGAATAAACCTTTGGTGGTGCTTCGTATAGTATAACGCTATACACCATGTATTAACTATTTATTTTTCTTTGTATGTCATGACTTCTTCTTTTTGTCTTTTGTTATAGACCAGGCTTCAACCTGAAACCTTGACTTCCTAACATCAGCTTTCATTAACAACAAAGAAAACAAAATGAAGTCTACAAACCTGTCGCAGCTATTTCTATTATTTATTATGGCTGCCTATTGTTTGGGTAAGTTGTATTTCAGACCTTCTTTGGTTCGCATTTTTAAAGTGTACCTCAACTTGAAAAATTAAAAAAGAGAAAACATTGAAGAGCATGAAAAAAGAATTCTCGGGTAGATGCACACTGTTCAACAAGGTGTTTTTTTGATTGGTTGTTGCCATTGTATTGTATCGATTGTATTCTTTGTTAGGGTTAGGGATTAGGTTAGGGATTAGGCTATCGTTAGCCAGTAAGGAAATTTCTTGTTAAACAGTGTCCATCGCCCCACCTATTCGGACTGAGAAGACACTCTACGTGGAATTACAATTGGCGTTGTCGAATTTTAAGTTCAACTGAGCATGCGCAAATTTGTAAATAATAATATTTCTATGCTTAAACCTCTCATTTTACATTCAAAGGAACTATAAGGCCGATCTTTACGAGATTAACATCTCGTAAATGTACGCCTTGTTTTGACTGAAAAAAAAATCTGTCACAAGATACCTTTTGGAAAGCGAATTGGCAAACTTACAATATGGCCTTATGCAGCGTACAGTACTTGTCATAATGTTTACACCACAAATTTTAACCGCTGGTGTAGTATTTTTACGGGAATTGTGAATCTATGGTCCTGAATAGCGTTCGAACCCTTTCAATTTGGGTATAAGTAGAAGAATCTACGCTTTTTTAGAGAAAAATATAACACCAATCGGCAGAATAGGAAAGTGTATTGAGCATCATACACAGTGTTTACCTTAAGTGAATGTATAGTTTCTTCGGGCAGCCGTTCAAAGTTTAGTTTCTTTTGCCAATGGGTCGGGGAGACTTTGGAAAAAGTATCTTGCATCCAGATGTTTTTTTTTTCTTTGAAGAGATATTAACGTCCGTATTCGATGATAAAGTTCATACGTACTTGTGACGAAAAGTACCAAATCTGAATCTGAATACTGTAACTCGTTGATAACAAGAAATGAGGGTCTTTAGAATCTATTATTAAACGAGCCCTAGGGTGAAGTTTGATAGGGATTCTACCAAACGTCACTTGAAGGAGGAATTATATGAGAGAATTACTCTCCATTTTTCAAAGGAAGTGCATGGACAGGCAGATTCACGTAATTCAGGGTTGGGTTTGAGAATGTGGAGGGCATATAATTCCTCCTTCAAGTGACGTTTGGTAGAATCCCTATCAAACTTCACCCTAGGGCTCGTTTAATAATAGATTCTACCATACGTCACTCTCAGTCACAATTATATGAGACTTCAAAGCAGGCATGTTCATGCACAATAGCTAACAGAAAGAACGACAAAAGGCAAATAATTTTGATAACTTGCGTTTAATAATTCAGCACCTTTCACGGCTTAAATTGAAACAAGAAAACATGACCATGTACCCATCTGCATAAACAATAAGTTTTTAGTTTTAAAACAACAATGCCTTCTCAAGGCTGGAACTGAAATGGTAAAGACTGGTCTCACCATGCTTCACTGGGTCTTTCTTAATCAATATCGGTGTTTTAACAAAGAAAGGAATGTCTTCCTAAGACTTAAACTGAAATATCATGTGCCCAGTAAAGCGTTTGCAAAATGAATCCCGACATTTGTCAATGGCTTTTTATAAAAAATGGCAAATGTTCTTTCTGACGTCCAACCCGCCACTTTAATGATTTCCGACACTGGAACATTTTTCGTGCTTGCTAGGGATACCGCAGCAGCACGTGTACTGTGTGCTTTGTACACTGAGACATCAACTCCTGATTTCGTCAGAATATCTTTTATCCAGCGAGCAATAGTTTCTGTGCTGACGCGTGTATGGGGCTCGACATAACTGATAAAAAGCTGTGATTCTGACCCTCTAAGAGGCTGTGTAATTTTTATATAGTGAATCAGTAGTGATAAAACGTCTAACCTGGCGGGTATCGATACAAGACTAAGTAAGACTTTTTTCTCCCTGGTCTATCTTGTTTTAGATTTCCTTTCAACTCAAATGTTGCACTGTCCTTGGTTAACGTTAGGTTTTCAATATCCAAAAACCTCAAAGTTTGTAGTCTTTGTGCAGTTAGTAAAGAAACCAGCATCACTAGCTTTTGTGTAACTTCTTTAAGCGTCAGTGAACGCAGGGGATGCAACTTTCTCAAAAAATTCAAAACTAAGGACGCATCCCACACTTAAGTTGAATATCTAGGCTCTGGCGGTCGTAACTCAAAAATACCTTTAATGAACCGTTTGATGAGCGGGTGATCCATAACATTGCATTTACCACAAAACATAGCTGACAGGGCTGATCTGACTGTATTTAGGGTACTGTAACCTTTCCCCTCCTCATAGAGAACTGTCATGAATTCTATTACTTGCTGAACAGTGGGAGTAAATGTATTAATTTTCCTGCTGTCGGAGAACCTTTTCCACTTGTTCTGATAGCAATGGTATTGTCGCTCGGTTGTTGGTCTCCAAGAGGCCATGAGAACAGAGGTAGACTTTTCTGGTATTCCAAAATCTTGCAAGGACAACCTGACAAGAGGCATTCGATTACTTTGAGTTTGTGATGAAGGGGGTGTAGAGCTTGGCCTCGAGCCCCTGGAAGACTGAGCGTCCTTTTGTGCTGAGGTAGGATCCTTGGCGTAGCTATGATCATTTGAGTGAGTTTTGTAAACCATGATTGTGTTGTCCACATTGGCACTACCAGAATTCCCGTTGATTGCTCTAGTTGAATTTTCTGTAGTATTCTTGCTATCAGACTAAATGGGGGAAAGGCATAGAAGAAATAATTATGCCAGTTTATGGAAAATGCATCGATGCAGAACGCATTCGGGTCTGGCTTCCAGGCTACATACTTTTCCACCTGACTGTTGACCCGAGAGGCAAACAAATGAATATCTGGCTGCCCCCATAAAGCGCATATAGCCTTGAAAAAGTTCCTGTCCAAAATCCATTCAGTATTTCGTGAGAAATTACGGGAAAGGTGATCAGCAATCGTATTTTGTTTGCCTGCTACATGTGCTGCAGACAACCAATTTGCATTAGCTATTGCAAAAGCCCATATTGTTTTTGTTACACGGTTACAGGGGGCGAATGGGTTCCACCCATAGCATTTATGTACGACACGGCGGTAGTGCTATCTGTCATTATTCTTATATGTTTTCGTTTTTCCTTGGGGCACAATGATTTGAGTGCCATCAGGATTGCAAGTAGTTCTAACACATTAATGTGTAACTGTGTCTCTTGATTAGTCCATTGCCCATTACATAAATGACACCTGGCATTAGGGAGACTAAAATCCCAATAACTCTTGCCAATTCTCTTGCAGTTTTGATGCTTTTGCCCTTGAAAAATTCAATTTCTATTAAGGCGGATTGAGTCCTGTCTGCCTTTGGATATAAAATCATTTTAGTGGAATTCAAACAAAACCCCAGAAACGTTAAATGATGTTCAGGGTTTAAAATAGACTTGTCTGGATGTACTAAAAACCCCAGATTTTGCAATAACTGAACTGCTGCCTCAACAGCAGCTTCACAATCGTGTTTGGTTTTGCCCTGAATATATATATCATCTAAATACGCAAGGCAAGTATAACCTGGTTTACGTAACTGTGACAAGACTGGCTTAAGGAGTTTAGTAAAAACACGAGGAGCCGATGCTAACCCATTGGGGAGGCAAGTGTACTGAAAAACGTAATCTTTAGACATGAACCTCAAGTATTTTCTGCTCTACGCTAATTGGAACCATGTAGTAGGCGTCCTTTAAATCGACTGAGGCCATATAGCAATTTGGCTCAATGAGTGCAGTGACTGTTTGGAGTGTGTCCATTTTGAAATGGTGATATTTGACACTCTTGTTGAGGTTTTTGAGATTTAATATCATGCGTGAAGTACCATCTGGTTTTGGTCGCAAAAAGACCGTTGATATAAATTCATTTGAAACATGGTCTACTTTCTCAAGTACTCCTTTGTGGAGAAGTTTTTGAATTTCCATTTCCAATTTGGCGTCATCGGATTAGCTCAAACTCTGATAGAAAGGTTTTGATGAGGCATAATTTATTGGTTTTTCACTATCAAATTCGATGTCATATCCTTCAACAATATTTCAGATTTTCTTGCCCGAGGTAATTGTCTCCCAACAGGGAATGTAACGTTGTGTTCTGCCTGCTATATTGCCTGCAAAAGGGTTAGCATCAGCTTGCCCCGCATGAACTACACTAGGCAGTAGTATTGAGGAACATACCTTACCTTTCTCTAATTCTTCTTGTATTTCTCTTTCTCTGCCTTGTGTTGGCGATGTCCCAAAAAATAATTTTGGTGGTTTTGGTAACTGCCTCTTCCACCTCTGCCTCGCTTTCGAGGGTATGAACCCCAAGGGGGTTTTGTCGTTGGCGTTATGCGGCGACTAATTTTATTTGCATCCGCAATGTCTCTCATTTTCTGAGACATATTGTCCCCGAACAGCCAAACGGAACCCGAAGCTGAGCTCGAGCAAAGATTTCGATATTCTGGTTTGAGTTCGGGTTTAATGAGATCCAGACGGATTTGATTTACCTGGTTATTAGCAGACCCCATCAGGGATAGCGAATCAGTAATAGCTGTAATTACGGATGCCTTGTCTAAAATACCTTTGGCATTTAGAATGGCGTCTAGCGTTACTGATAATACCGTCATTGCTTTTACTGTAAGATGTTGAGCCTTTTGGAGCTTCAGCTCACGGTTTTTAACATGAGGTTTTAAATGCTCCCACAGCAGTGTGTTTACTTTTGTAATTTGAAGGAGCTCCACGTTTTCTGGGCGATGATATTTTTGACACCGCTCTCTAATCATGGTAGAGGACAATTTATCCTGCGTAATATTGGCCAAGAGATCCACAATTTTAGCCCCAACTGCGGGTCCAGTCTCTTTACCGATACCCAAATCGGAAACCAAGGAATCAAAAATCACTTGTTCCTCAGTTTCTTTAGTTTCTACAAAGCAACAGTCTGGATCACCAGGTTGCTGTGAAGCCTGTAAAATTTCTTCCAACTGTTCGTCGAAGTCTACTTATTCGTCATTTTCAGGCTTGTGGCTGTCGGTTGTGTGCGATATCATCGCTTAACTCAGAAGCTTCTTCAATGACAGAAGCCTTTCTTTTGATTGAAGTCACTTTGCTCGATTCATTTTTTCCTTGCATTTTTTCACAAAATTGTTTCATTTGATTTTGAATTTGAATCATTGAGATCTTTAGCTCTGCTAGCTCATTTTGTTGCAGAGATGATTGGCCGGAATCACGTAAACCAACTCTAGAGTTCGAAGGGCCAGCCACTTCTACTTCTTCAGAATAATCAAGAGCTTCAAGCTCTAGAGATTCCAGTGAATCTTCCATAATGAACAGTTCAAAAGTCACTGACTATCAAGTCAGGTTTCGACTGTATCAATCTCAACTATCAAGTTAGAGAATAGATCTGCTTAAATTTTCCGACCAACAGGTCAGGGCGTAAAATTCAAATTTCCTCTTGAGGAGTATGGCCAACAAGGCTAAAGTAGGCCTGTAAAGAACTTCTAGCCAACAAGTTAGAATGTGGGTAAGACCAAATAAGTTTTCAGTAACCGCACCTTACCAAAACGTCGGATGAAGCCTGCATATTTAAAGTCTTCTTCACGAGGCAACCAGAAAAGAAATAACTAAAACGATTTCTGCATTCACTTCTTTCAGGGAGTTGCTTCAATCTGATTCAAGGTGCATTATACAATGGAGAGCTCTGCGGTCAGCGAACACAATATGCAAGTATTGATGCTCGTTGAACCGTAGAGGAAGAGAAGAGAGGTATCTCAGAGAGAACCTTCCTCCTCGGAATCCTTCTGTGTAATGGAGAGTAATCCGGTCCTGTGTTCTCTCATATAATTGTCACTGAGAGTGACGTATGGAAGAAATAGGGCAGTGCACGTGAGGGACTTACTAGAGACCGCATCCTCAGTGTATCCAGCAACAACATTAAACCTTAAGCGGGAATGATTTTACACTCAGGCTTGTAACTAGACAAGGCCGGGGACAAAACCTTTCCAAGGAAAGATTTTTTTCAAGGGTGCCAGATGTGTAAAAACGTATCAAGTCATTGACAAACTTCAGACAATGGTGGCAAACAATTCAGGGGACTTCCCCTCTGCTTTGGCTCCTTTTGGCTACGGGCCGGCCTACATTAAATGCACATGAACAGCTTTCCATAACTTTATTCATTTATGCATGTGTTACAATGCTATTTTTTGTTGATTTATTGAATGTTCATATTAATAAATGGCGTGGTTGAATAATATCGTTTGTAATATAAGCCACGTCATTTATCAAATTTGCAACTATAGCCTAAAGCCAAAATATTGTAAAGTATGAGTGTTTAAAAACCACGTCAAAGTTTTGTCTTGCCAATATTTTATTTAAAAAGAGAGATTTAAGTAATTTGCATCTTTCTTTCACCCAAGTTTAAAGAAAGAGGACTAATTAAATAACATTTTGAAGTGGATTTATAAGGCGCAGTGATCCAAATTTATTGATTTTTGTGATGTCATTGGGTGATGTAATTTTTTAATAGTAGGCTAGTTTACCACTTTGTCTTTGTATTAGACAACCTGATTCTGATGCTTCCGGATCATGACGACAACCGTGGGAACTCGTTCTGTTGTGTCGAACAATTGTTGGTACTTTTATACCATGGACACACGTCACACTAAGCAAACGGCCGAACATGCCGCCATACCGTTCCATCAATTCAATGTAAACATTTCATTTTTACAAAAAGCACCGACAGACCACTGTAAAAAAGGTTCAAATTTGCTGTGCTAAATTTACTGAACAGAAGTTAAAAAATTTATTAAGATTACAGAAAAGCTTTTACAATGAGTTTCAAGAAATTTTCTGAACTCTTTGTTTACTTCTTCATTTTTTCGTTTCTGTCAGTTAATGCACCATAATTTTGTACACTGTATGTTTTTTCAGTATTTTATTCTTGCGTGGTCTGTCTAATTAGGTTGTTGGCATTGTGCTAAGGTTTCCCTAGTTTTCTTGATTCTAAGAGAAAACATCTCCGCCTGCCATCTTTCCTTATTTTTATTCGATCTCGCTTCAAACAACCCGAGGTAGTGTGGGTTTAGGTGTAAGAACAGGATGTCGAATACAGTCCTAAAATGCGACAATGAATGTCAGCATCTGGTGTTAATCTAGCGCAGAAATGAAATGTGTAGAAGAAGCTGCAGTGCAAGTGAAAATAAATGAATACATATCTTACCTTACAAAGTGTTCAGTAAATCCAGAAGATAATTATCCTTTTTTACTTGGCGGTAAGGCATAACCTCTCAGGTTTTTGCCCAGCTGTTTGAATTTATCCTGGATATGATTCTAATGAGAGTTGAAAGCATTGCTCGAATCATGTTATTATTCTATTCACTGAACACATAACCAATCTATTCGGTCTGCCTACAATTCACAAAACACTTTGTTCTGTCCATCTAACCTCATGGTTTATTAACAAGGATACGTTGCTGTTTTATACCGCACTATCGTTTTTAAATCGACGTACAAAAAGGATTGTGAGGTTTCTTCACGTAAAAATGTCGCTCGTAACCTTGCAGACGTCGTTTTCGTCGATCAATAGATGCATGGACAAAAACTCGTACTGTTATATTATATGTTCTCCGTCTGCAAATATGTCTTGTTATTTGCTAAATTCATCTCAAAGATTAGGTCACGTGATGTTATAACCAATGTCGCACTTTGTGTCAGAATAAAATAAGAACTGGAAAAATTCAGTGGTTCGTAGATAATACATGAATCTTGTCGGTGCTTCTGTGGTCAAGGTTTTCAGTAATAACCAACAAGATGTGTATTTTAGAAATTTGGTTTAAAATAGTTGGAACTTCTTTTGATTAATGATAAACTTCCAAATTGTTAAAGAGGTTCATTAATTGCCTCAGTTGACACTTCCGAATGGGGAAAAGGAATGAAAACAGAATGCGAAATACACTTTGGAACATTCATTCATGAAGTGGGGTTGCCGTTCGATCAGGCTGGTCGCCATCATTAAATCACTATTTTGTTTTTGTGTGCGACGGTCACGAAATTTTCGTTTTTTTTATTTTATTTTTAATTGTTTTTATTGGACGTTCATACTTTAGGGCTCGTGTTGCAGTTTTTCGGAGCACGACAAAAGAATTAAGTTCCCAAGCCGGTGGTGACTGCATATTCCTAAGGGCCTTGGCGCTTAAGAGTAGGCGGCATAACTTAACCCCTAAACTGTCTTAACATAAGCACCAAGAGAACCACAGGTACAATATTACTCTGAGGAGGAAACCCTGGCAAAACCCTGTTTAAACATAGGATGGAGTCCTCTCACAAGCTGGATCTCATTCGTCAGGAAAACAGAAGGATAAGAAGAGAGCTCTTGTGTCCTAGGGAAGCAGGCCCCGAAGTGACGTTTCCATTTATCAACATTATAATATTGCTCCTTCCCCAAAGCCGATTACCCTTACCGTAACATCAATAAGGTGGTTACGTAGGGTATACTGTTCTGGTATACGATGGCTGAAATTATGAAAGTTTCATCCAATTAATATCCTTTTTAGAGCATTTAAAACAAGGTCCGCCACCACATAAATTTATTTCTAAATCGTTAAGTTGAGAAACCATACGTCTTTACATTGAGGTGACCATAATAAGGTTCGTATTTTTTGTCGAGCTTAACTACACACACCCCGACTTAATTTAACAATTAAATGAAACTTTCCAACCACAAAGGATAAAGGTGATAAACAAATGCTGGTATCCATTGCCGGCACCTTCTCTTCTCTCTTTCATTGCTCCAAATTTCACTTCATTTCAACGTGTGCCAGATGTTGACCACTTAACTACCGTGTCCATCTAGGTGGATTACCTTATCTACCTATATATTCGGGCGATGCTCACTTTTTAACTAGATATTTCGTAACTGACTAACAATAATCCTAATCCCTAACCCGAACAAAGAATGCAATCGATGCAATACAATGCCAACAGGCAATCAAGAAACACAAGCTTGCTTATAAACAGTGCGCACCTATACCCATATATTCTGCAGCTGTAAGC
The DNA here is from genome assembly GCA_037179385.1 of Holothuria scabra. Classification (NCBI taxonomy): domain Eukaryota; kingdom Metazoa; phylum Echinodermata; class Holothuroidea; order Aspidochirotida; family Holothuriidae; genus Holothuria; species Holothuria scabra. Next base: position 37,420,816 of record CM074190.1, read on the forward strand.
CTAGAATAATGGATGTGATGATGTCTACACCAAGAGCATGCCACAAAAGTAATTAGTGTTCCCGACTCCGTTTGTAGTTGCACTTTCCTTTCATTTCTGAATAAAGTTCAAGATAACCTTTATTAAATCCCACTCAAGATCGTTGAGCTCTAGTATGCAAACGTATACAGGCTGTAGATAAATCTGAAGACAAAAGAATTAACAATGGTATACAAAAAAAAAACAAAAACAAACAGAGACGAAGAATAATTATCTCATGTAATAAAATAATAATGTATTAGTAAATAAGAATTGATACATCTGCCAGTAAAATTGAAGCACAGAGAAGAAGGCATGAAGAAAATAAAAACTTAATCTAAGCAAAACGTTTAAAATTGAATATAAATAAAAATTGTGGACGATGTTTGTTAATTGCAGTATTGTCTCATTTTACCGTCAGCAATATATTTCCAGAGTGATAAATTAATAACCAAATCATATCAATGAATGAATCGGGCCACAAGCCTTTCTCCAAAACGACAGCTAGCTGCTTGATCGTCCTCCAAATAATAAAAGATTAGGTCAAATGTTTCTTACTGACTTAACCCAGTTATCCCAACCCATTGATGTTGAATAATTTTTACTTTTCTGAAGTCGATTCGATCATACACTCCCTGGAAAAAATAATAATCTATAAAATCAGTGGCTGGATACGGTAACTTTCGTCCATGGTCAATACGGCAACGAGGTTACTCGCGTACCCTTTGATAGTATGCAATGTCTAGCAGAAACATTTCACTTCAAAATTATCTTCTATAATGTAGTTTGTAATAAAATGCTCACTGCAAAATAAGTTCGAGAAGTGCAAAGTGACGAAAAAGTTATTAAAAAAATCCTTTAACCCGAAAATGTAAATTTGCCCGAAAGAATATCCAAGCGGAGCGCCACAATTGGTTGGAGCGGAGCGTAGAGAAAATCTGAAAATGATCGTGACCCCTCAGAGGCCAAAAAGTGCGTTTTCATGCTTGAAAATGGAATCTTAAAATGCAGTCTTTATGTTTAGCTTTTGTTTGCAAATTCGAAAAAAAATCAGGAACATGCTAAGTGATCGGAAAATCACAATGTTAAAGCTAGCCGCACACCTACACGACTTTGCACTGAAGTCGGTTCCACTCAAATGTCTTGATTCTTTTCGGGGAAACTTTCTAACGGAATTCGAAATATGCTAATACTTCTCTATTGTGACCCTTCGCTAAGTCAAAGACCCGCTGTTCATGATTTTACTCCTGATATCTCTTGCATGGTAAATAGCAAACGATTTCTCAACTCACACGAACACCCTCCGCTCCCCTGTTCCCATCTAGTACGTCTATGCCGGCCGGGGCAGAAGTGTAAGGGATGGGTCCCCTCCCTTTTGAAAATTCTTAAAAAGATAGGTTTTCTTAGAGGAATGGCACTGGGAGATACAGAGGCTACCGTTTTAAGGAAACTTGAATTTGCCTATTTTTATGAATTAAAACAAATGGCATCACTGACAGACTGAGGGGCCTTGCAGAGAAAATCCTTCCCTCTTCGAAAAATTTGGAGAAACCAGGTGTCCTCATGCTATCTGGTCCTACATATGCTATCCTTTGAAGTAAAGTCTGTGTTACTAAAATATGGCTACGTATTCTTTAGAATCTTAAAAAAGAATAGCATCCGTGAGGGGGCTATGGCTCAATTCCCCCCCCCCCTTTGTACACCTTTAAATTCTCTAGGGTATCTTTTGTGCCAATAGGTGGAAACTGGACCTTAAAACTTCATCTAACTAAATGTACATATATAGAGAGAAGATAGAAGTTTAACGTGCTGTTTGGTGGTAACCTTGGTGATTTGGACAAGCAGTAAAGAAAGAATTATGATAATCGATCTTGTTTTAAGAAAGTCGGTCACTTTTAAAAAGGTGACTCATTTAATCAAATCTACCATTCGTTGCTTAAAGTGACATACGGCGTTTGTTTTACAAGGAAATTACATACTTTCAAAACCAATGTTTATATATCGGTAAAAAGTGAAAAATAATTACAAATAAGGCAGTATGATAGCCTTCCTTTAAAAAAATAAGTTTCGCCTTCTTTTAAAAAATAAGTTTCCCTCAAATAGAAATTCAATTGTTTGTCGCTCAGGAAAAAATTTGCGACACTGAGTCCTAAACATTCCCATTTTGTTCGAAATTAACTAGAAAATAGTAGCATTTGAACAGTTTTCTACATTTCCAAATAGCCCGAACAAGTTGCCATAGTAGGAAATGACCGGGATGGCTTTGAGTAGAAAGAGCTGGATGCAAAATGGTTCAGTTTGATTGGTTTGTTGGAAGAACGCCTCAACTCCCAGATGTAGGAACTGGACGACTCGGAATCGAACAATAGAAAGCCTTCAGTGGCCGCAGAATACAAAAAGGGACCGGCGCGCCGTATATTAGCTCCCTAGAGAAATGGTGTTCATACTTTGACAAAGAAAAATCGGAAAATTTGGGTGCTTGCCCCTGCAAAAGTCTAGCTATGCCAATGGGTGAAATATACGTAATGGCTGTTTATGCAACACAAATTTGGCAAGAACGGCTGCAAAACTGATTGATCCGAGAATAAAAAAGGAATGGAAACGCCGTCCGACCTTCCGACAATAGAAACTGTGACATGGACTTTGTTTTCGCAACTAGAAAATAAAAGCATTAACGATATCTTTTCTTAAAATAAAATAGCTTTTTAGGGGTTTAATTATAGCTCTCGAGAAATCGCAGCTTGTAATAATAAAAAAAGTCACACGGTGACCGTGGTTTGCACTTTATTTACTTGACTGAATAGAGAATTTCGTGTGAAAACAATTATAGCAAGTGCCTGGTTATAGTTTGCATATAAGCACGTAACTGGACAATGGGCAACTTCTCACCTTTTTTTCTTTCTGTAGGCTTCTGTTTGACAAATATTTGCAGTATGAGGTCATAGTTTCAAAGAGAAGTCTGTAATGCAGAGTTGTGAAATATTACGGGATAAGGGAGAAAATATCGTCAAGGGGAACCATGTCCCCAATTCGACTCCTTCCCCCTCCCCCAGCTTTAAAAATGCCAATGCCGTCTACTTATTAAAAACTGCTTCAACATATCATAAGGTTGAAACTGTTTTGATACAAACTCACTTTTGAGTAACAACCACGTTGTACAAATGTCAATAACTTCAGTGCAAACAATTTGTGTAGTGCAAATTATGATATGTTGAAGCAGTTTTTAATGAGTGGACGGCATTGGCATTTTTAAAGCTGGGGGAGGGGGAAGGAGTCGAATTGGGGACATGGTTCCCCTTGACGATATTTTCTCCCTTATATTTGATCTATAAGGCACAAAAAGTTTTCATATATCAACAGTTGAGGATAATATGTGTATTCATACGGCCATGTCGCATTCAGTTGCCTGGGGTGACGTTGGGGGCGTGAACATCAACCCAGGTAACAAGTGGGGTCCATATAATTTTGCACCCGGGATGAAAAGGGTCTAGCCAATAGGCCTATAACTCATGTGTGATAAGGTAGTTTTGTGCACGTGTTGGCAATTGCATGAGTAGAACATGCGCTAGATTCAGTAACATTGTTAATGCTGGGTAGGCTAGCCATGGGTTATGTATCTTGGGCACATATTCAGAGGGCCTTGTTGGTTTGATAACTAGATAGAAGACATTAACATGGGCCCACAATATACCTATCTCTCGCCGGTAGGCCGGTAAACTGTACTGTTAGATGGAAGGGATAAACAGTCCAAATATGAAAAACTATGGTGGCATGAATTTAGCAGGACCTCACTAGACAAAATAATTCAGCCTTTATCAAAACAATATGTTGTGTGATTCGTGTTGAACCATTACACATCTATATACAGATCAGTTTGGTGAAAACAATTTAGAAATTTCTTTGTGACGTACCATCGCCTATTCTTAAAGGAATTTATATTAATTGAGGCAATTGGAATAGACATATGTGGAAAAGCTTTTTACATCAGAGGGACGTTTTATAATGTAACTATAATATTTATGGTAAGAATATTTTCGTGACAACGACGATGTGTTACGTAATACCTTGACACAGTCATTCTTTGCCATCATTTTCTCAAAAAAAAAAAAAAAAATGTAAATTTTATAGGAGTTGATCACCTTTTCGACGCACACATATATTGACCTTCTTTAGTTAGGTCCTTCATTTTAGCACAGTCTAAAGCTCTTGGTTTCCACTTCTTCTTACAACACTGTAAAAAATCTGCAAAATTACACAACAAAGAATAAAGAATTACATATTTAAAGAAGATGGAAAAAGTACCGAAAATTGTTTCCGGTAATTGGCATGCACTTTTTCCACATCGGAATAGTGTTTTTTCATATTTTTTCTGTAATTCTATAACATATCTGTGGCATATTTTACCATGAAAGCAGTTTAAAAGATGAAAGTCATCCAACAAATAGATATCTGGCTTTTACGAGCCATGCAGTGGTGAGATAGCCTACTAAACTTTATTTGGTTAGTCAGTTTCAAAAGTGCGTAAAGACTGAAGATAGTACGATTTAGCAAGTTTTAGTTTCCGCCACTGTGTATTTAAGTTATATGTCTCAATTTATAAACCGCTTACGTTTAATATATACCATAGCCATTGATCCTATAGGCACTAACTATAAATATAGCATATGTTATGACAGTCCCCTGAATAAGTTTACAGAATTGTGAAGATCTTTTGCATTCCAAATTGTTTTTATATAAGTGGTTAACAACTAGTCGACCATTTCCTTTTGGTTTCTGTTTAAGTTAAAGAATTCAATGACCAACTTTTGAGTCACACATCAGTCTCTAGAATAACATCCTCTCGTCGAAAAATGTGAACATCTTGAGTAATTTCCAGGTTATCTAAAGTTCTAGGATCCCATCGAAATATTGCTTCTGGTTTGGAAAATCTTGGAATGTTTGTAGGAGTGGTTACTTCTATTGGCTGTGTGTCTTTCCTTTTGCGGTCTGCTATTTTTTCTTTTGTTGTGTCAGATTCCTCTAACCCAGGATACTTCTCCTGGTACCGCATCACCTCCACTAAACATAGAGCGTAAAGTAAAACGCCCTGCTTGGCGGCTATGAGGGATTTCACCTTTTTTAAGTCTTTGTCACTTTTAGCGGAGTTTATTTTGTCGAGAATGTCATTTTCACATTTCCTTAAATTTTCTCTAGCTTTTTCTTCAGAACCGAAGAATTTTTCCAAGAGAGATATCATTGTCTCTTTGTCGTCACTGCCACTAGTGGTGGGAGTGTCTGGTACGGACAATTTGGTAGTGGGCGTGTCCTTAGCCTGCTTGGATAGTTCATCTAATGTGGCTGAAAAAACAAATAAATGGAAGCAAAGAACATTAGAGACAGAAAAGATTGACAAAAGTGCAATCAATAATCCTTCTCACTAATTACATAACTCCTACCTTAACTAGTCCCTGTTTAGATCTGTTTATCCTTGACCCTACCCACTTGTATGAATCCTACCTAATTTTGTAGAACTTCCATTACTCGCTCTGTTCCTTCTTACCTAAAGGACAATAAAGTTACAATAAAGTTACAAATTCATTCATTATTCATCTGCAATATAGTTTTCATACACTCATGAGTTCCTAGAAGCGCGTGTTTTGTTAATCTGCATGGTGCTTGTTGTGTTTAGCTATTTATCTCATGGAATGAATGGATTAGCCGTGGTAGAACCAGCGATGTTCACAGTAGTAAAAATGACTTAAGCAAGTTGATTTTTGAGATGGCGCTGTTCCATAAAACAACCGATACATTAAAACGTTTTACTCATTGGGTTTACCATATATTTGTATAATCATTATGCATGTACATATCCTGCCTAGGCATGCATAGACGTACGTACCGAACATTTCAGTTGGGGGAGGGGAGGTGGGCGGGTTGGTGTATTTCCAAGGCGTGTAAGTAGAATCCAAGCAGCCGCTTTTTTAACTTTCGTTTGCAATAAAATATTCACTTGAGATAGATTAGCAGTGTGCGAATTAATTGCAAAAAAAAAAAAAAAAAATTCACAGTTCACAATGTGATGCTAGGGTAAACAATGGACTGTCTAAATACTGTTGGAGAAAACGCATTACGAGAGGGTCCAAGATACCAACAACTCTTGTTTACATTAGTAATGGTGAATTTGACAGGCAAAATGAGAACTTGTTTTTTATCGATGCATTGGATTTTTCAAACTATTCATTTTCTTCGGTTACAGACCATTGTCCGAATTTTCACACGGCAGAAATATTTGACTAGGGTGTCCGCCCCAAGCCCCTCCTCCTACGACTATGTAAGCATCAGGGCAAACCTCAGAGCAGTATCTTGTCCTTGAGTGTAACAGTTTTCTCGGGTGAACTATAAATTCACTTTTGATCTCTCCCATTGATGTAGGCGTGTCATTCCTCAATTTACTCTTCGCTTTAAGTCCCCCAAATAAGAATAAATATAGTTTTTAGTTAACTAGATTTAAAATCACATCTACATTGGGTATGTTTCGCGTTCCATGTGTGAGTGATATCATTTTAGCGACCATAAACGAGGACGACAACGTGTAAGTAAAGTAAACATAATTAAACCAGCTCATAGGTTCTTAAATGCCAGCCATGTGTTGTCATTCTAAATACGAAGCGTATTTTCTTTGAGACGAAGTGATGTACATTTGTGTTTTATTTCCGTCCTTCCAAGATTTCATAGTTTTCCTAAACTGTATATAATCCGTATGCCGTACGATTTACGTGATAACAGGATGTTGAGATTTCATTGAATATTTTATGTCAGTTAATCATTTCGCAAGTTGTGAAACAGGTAATGCTTCCGTACTGCGTTATAAAGCTGAGAACAATTAGCAGGTTAAAGGGGTACAACCACTAAGGCAGAGAATATTAACCTTTTGTTCCAGCAACACCTTTTCCCTTTCTGATTTGATTATTTGCCAGAATGTAGAATCATTGCAATCTTTCAGATTAGGAGAAACTTTATTTTGTTTCATCACTGTTGAATGAAAATTTCTAAATATTTGTCGGGTAAAAAAATTCTACATAGATGTTAGGCTAGACAGCCTTCACCAAACTGTAACTTATCGCGATGTTCACGGCTCCATATTTGTTAGTTTTAAGCAGATGTACAAATGTGCTGTAGAAATAAAGTTGTGAAATTTTTTTTTTGAAAACAAATTCTGATTGCATAAGTTTGAATTCCAAAGAATCTGGTTGACCTCAGATAGAGTCTTTTCTCATATAGGTTTCGATTTCTTGTAAATTTTCTCCATACCGACTCTTAAGTTTACCGCATTTCGCGACCATCCTCATAATAAAACTGACAGTAAAAAGGTAAGTTAAAGTACACTGTGAACTGTAGAGGTATATAGCTTACCTCTACAGTTCAGTGTACTTTAACTTGCTTTTTTATTGTCAGTTGTGTTCTGAGGATGAGCGAGGTCAGACCGAAATTTTAAGAATATGTACTGGAGTAATATGGAAAAGAATGACTTCATTCTTTCTGTCTTCCTTACTGTAAACTTAAGAGTCGGCATGGCTACAACCCACAAGGAATCAAAGCCAAATTCTGAATGCCCCTTTTAAAAGAAAGTGGCATGGTCTGCGATGGGTGCACTCATTTGTGGTTCAGGCTAAAAGTACTTTCACACTTTTATCTCATGTTATTGATATTGAATTTTCGCTTTTACAGTAAACTAGGGACATACAATTATCATTTTACATCAATTTTCTACCTCATAAAGCCATTCATACGATCGCCAAATGTGCATGAACGATACGCTAATAACGTAAACCTACTACCGAGACCCTACACAGTAATGACACTGTTGTGCCGGCCGAAAGCCAGTCCCAATTCTATGGGGTTAGGGTGGGACATTTGTTTCTGTGGGGAGGGAGAAAGTAATGAACAGCCATTGTTAATGTGCTATACTCGCGTCAAATTTTGAAGCACGTCAGACGACGATACGGCAAGTTCGAATTTGGAACCGTCTTTGCATGTTTTCTCTGTCTGAATATATTGAGTCCGATCATTTGTTGTTACTTTGGGCAATCTCTTTTCCTTTTTGCACCTTACTTTGTAGATGTTTCCCGAACCCAGATGCTTAGTACTCACCTTTACTTGTTCTAGTTTCGTTTTCTATTTGTTTGCAAATGATTTCTCGGTCTTGCATAAGACTTCGATTTTCTTCAATAACTGCCTGGAGATGGCGCTCTAAAAGTTCGGTTTCCCGCTGTTTTTCCAGCTTCTCTAGTTGAACGCTTAGTACTCTGTTGTAGGTTCTGTATTCATAGCAGTAAAAGATACAAGAGGGATTAAGGCTGGCGTTAATACTTTTAATGTATAAGTGAGTTTAATAGCCTGATATAAACCTTAGATATCATGTCTAATATTCAAATCTATACTATCCCTTTAAACAAACACCAAAATGTTCGGTTTTATCTCCTTAATAAACGCCGGTACTTTTCCTGCAAACAAACCCCAAACCTTCGATTTAATATCCGATTTACCTCAGTCTGCCATCTTACAGTGCAGACAGTCCCAGACCGTTCATTCAATATGCATAATATGCCGATTGTATTCAAATATTATTTCAGATTCAGTCTTTAAGCAATATCCCTAAATTACCACGTCCGAATCGATAATCGATAGCATTCCCAACACCACACCGTAACCAGTGTCCCTTACGATACAGGTCTAATTGGCTGAACATTTAATTAATGTCACCTCAATTATGAGTCATTCCATGAATAGAGTACCAACGGTTTTAGTGTCCCCTTTACATTGTAATATTTTCTTACAACATGCCTTGCATCAACTTTTACATTTAAACATCCAATAATAAATTAAAGGCTCAGTTCTCTCACCCCAAACAGTACCAATTCTCCTAATCTTCTTACTGAAGCCCCTCCCACAATTGTCTGAAATTCATCGTCAAAGCTCAGTTTATTGCTTCAAGGTGAGTATAGAAAAACTCAATTTATGTAATCAAAACACTCTCAGTACCGTTCATGCTGTGTAATATAAACTTTGGTTCTCCGCATTGTTTGAATAAGCAGCCAATCAAAGAGCTGAGCCAATTGAGAGTATCGGTACCCCCGTACCAAAATTGTAGTTTGGGGTGAGAGGTTTTGCCCTTTGAGATACATTCATCTGTTGATACATTTCAAACAATATACAAAACGTTTTGAATTTTTGCATTTTGGATTTTACCTTACAATAAACTGCCAAGTTTCATGTGTAAACGAGAAAACAAAGCTTGGATAAGAAAAAAATCAACTGGCACTGTGATTTTTGTTTTGAAGTGTTTGGTAGCTTTATACCGACTCTCCGCTAACAACATTTGATATTAAACTGAACATACCGAATACTACCTGTACAACGTCCCATAAATATTCTCCATATGCCCCCTAATATTCACGCATAGTTCTGTTAAATCCTCTTTTAAACATTTCATTCCATCCCAGCATAGCTGCTACCATCCCTTAGAGGGATGGTTCTGAGTAACTTCACTTACTGATTATTTTACACTTTAGTTTATTAATTGCTCTTGGTATCTACGATGTCTAACTTTTTGGAACATCATGAAAGGTGCTTGAGCTACGAAGAAAGTTTTTAAGATTCAGCTGTTCATTATTTTAAAGTAATCATCACCTAGTGTGGACAACCAACTGAATTAACCTTTGTCGGGAAGACAATTAAATAATTTGAAATTTCCATTTCCTTACAATTTCAAAACACTCAGGTCTCAATTATATTTGCCAAGGAAGTCATCAAGTGGCTGGAGCGGATATTGGTATTGACAACTAATTTTTATCAAAAAAAAAGAAAAGAAAAAAAGCAACAACTTCAATCCACAGACAACGTTTAAACGGCGAGGAAATGTACTTACAACACCGTCTTATTTTCCCCTTTAAAAATAATTGATCATTAAAATGGCATTTACGAAACAACTTAAGGTCAAATAGGTCAGTTGGTCATTGCGTTACATCATAGAGAAGTTTGCTTAGTCAGTTATTGAATTGCTTCAGTTTAAGGTTCTTGGTTTAGTTGTTAATCTAGATCAAATATTTACATTCCAGGTACAACAAAGTTTGGAGTAAACAAAGTTTGTATTCAAATGACAGTCAAGCAGCGGTCACACTACAAAAAATTCGGATCGGCTTCCGATGTGACTTTTGTGGGTTTTTGTTAAAATCTTCTCCTTCTCTCATCGGAAAGAGCCAAAAAGTTGCCATCCTATGTATTACAAAAACATTTGACTTGGATCTGATGATTATGAATTAAAAAAGAACAACTGACTTTTTCGTAACGTCACACAGACATAAATTTTTTATCGGATAGCTTAGTACGATAAAACCTGTCCGTCGATTGACGTCACGTAATAGATTTCATTTCATAATTTCATATTCATGCGATACAACTCATGTGTTTTAACAGTTTGCGCAATTTTTGGCTATTCCCAACCAGAGAGGGGAAAGATTTTAACAAAACTCACAAAAATTGGATCGGAGTCCCATTCAAATTCGTTTTAATGTTACCGCGACTTTTCACAAAAGCTAAAAAGGGCTTTCACTTCTACCATAGATGTGTTGTACGGATGCCTAGTGTATCAATGGTTCTGCCTTAAAGGGCGAAACCTCTCACCCCAAACTACAATTTTGGTACGGGGGTACCGAAATTCCCAATTGGCTCAGCTCTCTGATTGACAGCTAAATTCAAACAATGCAGAGTATCAAAGCTCATATTACACCTGTATGAACCGTACTGAGAGTGTTTTGATTATATAAATTGAGTTTTTCTATACTCATCTTGAAGCAATAAACTGAGATTGTATCTGGATGAGGATGAATTTCAGACAATTGTAGGAGGGGTTTCAGTAAGAAGGTTAAGAGAATTGGTACTGTTTGGGGTGAGAGAACTGGGCTAAAAAAACAAGAAGAAAAAAAAAGCAGAAAAATATAAAAACAAGGTACAGACTCGTTCGTTTCTCAGACGGTTAATTGGCTTGGACTTATTCTTTTAGCCATTTGTTTTCACCGTCATTGTTGTCTCGTTATAGCTTAACTTTTCTGAATGTTTCATTTGAAGTGAATTATTTCGTTTATGATTTAAGATTAGACAGAGGTAGGTTACATTTCACATATTGACCGTGGAAAGAGAGCTAGTGATCATGAGGACTGCGTTTATAAGAGAGGCTCTCCCGTCGAGTTAGATCGAGTTTTAGATAGAGTTTCCAACCTATTGGTTCAAGTCGAGCCGGCCACGGGCTTTTTGGTTTCCCGAAAGGGAAATCCTTTGGACTCATGCAGACTACACTTTTGCAAAACATGTGTAGGATCGTGCATTTTAGTGTTGGCTGAAGCTATGGTTTGTAAGCTCAACGATTGAGAATTATTTCTTTGTTTTGTTTTGTTTTCAGTAGAATAGTACCAAGCCAAAGACTGTCTTCATTTTGGATGATTGAGGTTGTTGTTGCTAGGGCAGATCATTTTTAAGAGGAACATCTGTGTGAATGGTATTGCTGGACACTTAATTTTAGCAAATATATATTGCAATGTTTGCCTGTTTGTTTCTTTTTGAAAAAAATACTGTGACTTTAGTCGGGTAAATTTGTAATTTCTGATTGCATAATTGCATAAACATCAAATTTCGTCTAGAAAATATGTCCACATGAGGCCGTCAGAAATATTTCTACCTTCTGTAAAATGTAGCAATCTTGAAGAAGCTGTGTTTTACTAAGTGGTTGTACATTACTTGATAGCAGGGCATAGTCAAATATTTTCATGTTTTCACAAAGTAACTGACATTTATACATCACTACTTTGTCAACATTTTTGCTTAGAATTATAATTTTACTACTTGTTATGCACGGTAAAAGGTACTTCGATGCTCTCGCAAAGAATTGTGAGGTTTTTTAGTTCAAGATACAGCTTTACTCCCTATTATTTAAGTGAAAGGCATTGTACCGCCTGAAAGGTCACACGTCCGGCTGGATTTTCGACCGCAGTTACGTAATAGCATGCACAATACATGTATTCGGGTCAGTTACTTGTTGTGACCTTACATGAACAGAGAGCAAAGTAAAATATTACCGTGTTTCTTGCATGGGGGGCTAATATTTATTTCGATTTATACATCAATACTTCCACAAAATATTGTTTTAAATCATTTTTGAAGATTTGTCTCCCATTTGCAAACTTCAAAAATACCTTTGGTACAAATTGTTAGGAACATTTTAGCCAAGATACACTCTTTACTCCCTATGATTTAAGTAGAAGACACCTGCACCTCCTAAAAGGTAACTTATCCGGTCGACAGGCTTCGATAAATTCATTTTTTATTACTTGTCCATCGGGCTAAGGATTCCCAAAGTCTACTTATCCGCATGAATTTGCACCGAGTCCAAATCTGATTATCTAGTACTAGCCATTGAATTCCTATGTGAAGAAGACTACTGTGTTGCTTGCCCGGCGGGCTACAATATTGAGCAGTTCACTTGCCCGAGTCATTTTTTACTTGTCCCGGACTGTCGGGCGGGGGATTAGTCGAAGCCTACCGGTCGACCTTTCTGTTCTTTATCGCAGTGACAACACATGCGTGACTTAATTCGTTGAATCATTTCGTCGCGTCACTTCAACCGGATCGTAGTAGTGTATAGGTTATTACTGAGTCTCGTGTGCTATTTTCACAGCATGAAATTAGACCCGAAGAAAAACTTTGCAATTAGGCTACTGAAGGTTGTTTTGGACTGCTCACATCTAAAGAAATATTTCTACCTTCTTTGGGGAAACTTTTCATACTTAGGTTTTGATTCTAGTTGTGACTCACTGGCTTCTTTTCCCTACTCCACTGCTTATGCGGAGCATCACGCACAACACCAGTAGGTTCCATTTTTAGCGTCTGGGAATCGAACCAGGCCTTCCGCGTGAGAGGCGGATGCTCTACTGTTAGACCAAACGGTCCGGTTCTACCTTCGAGGCAGTACTTTAAAATTCGGGTTGATACATTCAACCTGTCGTGCAGTTAGGCCATCACATCCATAGACCGGTCTCATCTGCGTAACAAATGTGAAGTTTCGCGAAGTTTACATTTATCTTGCGAGAAGCCGAATTTAACGGTTCAATTTTCCGCGAAACAAAATATAGTGTTAACTACCGTTTACTTGGCTCTAGTATATAATGCGCAGGAATATCATCAGTGTCAAGTCTTTACTTAAGCAGATCTACATATGTCGAAGCAGGGTTCAGTTATTCGTTGTTGTCAGGACCTATAGCTACGGGGAGGGGTGAGTTTGTCCGCCCACCCAAAATGCTAAACCAATGTGGTATTATTATGTAGCGAAGCCCCCTCATTCATGATCTCCTTCCCTCAGAAAAAAAAGAAAGAAAATGAAAAATAGCTACCCGTGGTGGTGCCTGTCGGCGTTTCATTGTCACCAAAATGAGGTAATAGAAACTTAGAAACTAGAATCTTCTATGAACCACTTGAATTTCTATGAAACCTGTTTTCTAGCTTCGCATAAAGATAAGTTGGTTTCGTATGCCAACTTCAAATTTGGCGTTGGGTGACAAGTCCACTAGACCGAAGATTCGACAGGCCGCCGGAAAATGTAAAAGGTTTCACCAGACCGAAGGTTGGCCTGACCGAAAATCAAAAAGGGTTTACAGGACCGAAAAGAAAAATATGAGAACCAAGAAAAGGTTCACGAGACCGAAATTAAAGACCCGCTGACCTGTAACCATTTTCAGGCTCTCGGGCCAATTCTCATTATCGGTGTTAAGGACCTCTTCTCATTTCAGTCATCTATATGGTGTTGGGAACCCTTTCACGCTTTCAGTCTTGTAAACCTTTTCTTACTTTTAGTCTCGCGGACGCTTTATCATTTAAAGTTTCGGTCTCGTGAACTTTCAATCTCGTGTGATACCCCCTTATTGCTCCCATCGCATTTTGATTGAAACTACCAACGACCAGTGTTCGGTTGTTATACAAGACATAAAAAAGCTTTGTTGAAAATACTTGTATCTGTGATCCAACAACTTTGTCTCTGTCACGATAACATAACATGCATGTTTGGTGCCTTTAGGCTTTTTCACGGGTTACAAAATATAAGCTAGTTTATTACTTCAGTTTGGAGGCTATGCACATGTTCGTATCCACATCCTTCCTTCAGAGTGGCGCCTGGTCAAAGATTCAGAGATTTACTGATGGAAAAGGGTCAAAGGTCAAGGCCAAACTGCAGTCATGATAAAAGGTTTCCGACGTCACTTGACTTTTTGTTTACCTGTTCCTTACATCCATGTAGGCCGTCAAGCTACAGTAGCTCTTGTTTACATATAAAGATAGGTTGATTACTGAATTTAAAAACAATCATGTTATAAGTCCCTAACTCAATGTGCACAAACTGCCCAGTAAATGAGTAGGCGAATTAAAATGAGTGCCTCTGCTGTTCGTATGAATGTCTTGGACTGCCGGTAGCTGTAGCTCCGACTAACTAAGCGCATGGAGTACTACCTCGATGTAGTACTTCCATGCTGAGGGCAGCCAACTTATGAATGATTGGCCCCCAAAATAAATGTTGTACAAAACAGATAATACTTGTGACAATTGTCTTCTTTTTTAGAATGGGTATTTCAGCCCTTTTACAAAAGTTAGATTGATATACCGTAGATAGAAAAGGCAACGCCAGGACTAAATTATTTATTTCTACGGTGCGTCACTCGACACGCATGCACTGAACAGAAGGCTATGGTTTGTGTAAAGGTGATTACCAATGTTATTTCGAATCGGTGCTTCATTCTACCTTCTTTCCAAATTTGCTGAAATAGGCTTTAGTATGATGTATGCTGTAAAATCAAAAGTGAGCGTATAGTCATTCTCTTATACATTTAATGTGCGAATTCGCTCCGTTAATGTTTATTCACGCCAAAGAGAGTAAATCACTCTTTCACGAGTGCCCTTTTCAGGAGTGGTCACTTTAAACACTCTTTCAAGGGTGAAACTTCGCGCTTTGGGAGTGAATTTCACTCTTTCTTAATGTTTGACCCGTTTTTGTATAATCTGGTGTCAATTAAGAAAAAAGTTAGAAAAGGTAGAATTTGGGGATAAAAGGTTCGTTGCCAATTTCTAAGATGCCTATTGATCCATCGGCCTTCTTTGCCGATATTTACAAGTTCACCTTTAGGGCAAGTTGCCTCAAGTTGACCTCCAGGACAGCTTGTCGTCGCAAAACCGAGCATTAGGCTATGAGAGGAGTCAATCCCGAAGGATTACGAAAGGATTAATTAAATTAAAGGGTAAATACACCCCCTAACCTGAAGTACGATGTAGTTTAATAGGCTGACCCGTTTCAACTGGCTTTTGAGAGCAGTGACATTTTTTCCTCCGGAAATGTGAAATTTACATGAATTAGTTGAGTGATTGGCTTACCTTGAATGCATACATTGAAGTCTGAAAATATTATGAAACATAATATTATGAAACATACTTGGAAGAAAGGCAAGAGAAGAAAATGGGATTAAAACTGGGACGACTGCCCTTGCTCGTTAAAATGTTTGACTGCGAAAAACACCTCCATGACTTACAATCTGTTTGGGATATTTACCAAGAATGAGATAACGCGGTAACCTGATTACCCGGCAGCAATAAGCCTATCTACTTCAAACAATTAATGATCAATTTGACAAGCCAAAAATGCTTCTGTATTTACCGTTTTCCTTCCACTGTTTCCTGATCAAAGGCAATTGGGTTATCTACTGACAAATTTACCGGGAACATGTTATACCTGTCGTTTTGCCTTTAACGTGGATGTTTATTGTACATCAAACAGAATTTCGCATCATACCCCTGCTAAAGCAGACATGCATTGCCTTCATTATCTAAATCCCTAATCCTCACACCTAAACAGTTCCATTTTACTTAAAATAGTGGACGTAATAGCTTCTTCGGGAAGCCATGAAAGTTTTGGTTTCGCGAAAATCGGCCCTTTGCCAGAGGGTCGGAAGGACTTTAGAAAAGACGGACGATGACGTCACCACAGAGATTGAGCGGACCGAGGCGATACCCTGCTTGTATCCCCATTTATAAACACTCAAATTTTACAAACATGAATTCTGGACAAAATTTCACAGATCACATTTTAATTCTCTCAACTTAGTTGAGGATATATTATGACGTCATGTTTAGTTTCCTCAGATCGAGGCGAACAACTCAAGCCAAAAGAAAGGGGGACAATCCCGCAAATTTTTTCACTTCTCTTAAAAAAATCATTTAAAACTCAATCGTTAGTTAGTTAGATGAGATTTAACGACACGCCAACACGAATGTGTTATATAGTGTCAACTAGATAGAAAAGTAAAGTTTAAATATGGTATTAGTTACGGTTCAAGTTCGTTTTCAAATACAGTCCAAATACAGTGTGAGTCCTTCCCTTTAGTCGCAATATTACTCCAGGCGGAAATACCGGGGCATATTCTAAAACGTGAGTCCACGGGAGGCTTTTGATATAACAAAGATAATGTCTTTGCTGAGTACCCTATGTTTCGTCTTAAAGGCCCAGTTATCTCACCCCAAACTTTCAACCTTCCAACCTTCTTACTTGTGCCCCTCCCACAAATCATCCAGACACAATCTCTCTATTGTTTAAAGTGGGCATGACACGGCCACAAAAACTTTTTTGTATTGCAAGATTCGATACAGTATTTACAAATATCATCTCACACCCCATTAAAAACCCGTACCATTCGGTATAAATGATATATAAAGGAAAACGTTCAATATCCAATTTCGAAAACAAAAGGTCACCTGACTTTTATGACGCAATCGGCATCACAAACTCCGCCCTGTTTAAGGACACGCATCTAGATGTGGAACTTATATAAAGCTCGGTAAAGTTTTCTTATCTTAGCAACTTCATGAAAACGGTTGCGGCACAATACTCGCCCAACATGCAGAGCGAAAGGTGCGGACCATGATGGTGATTCGGAGCAAATCATTGACCAATATGTTGGCGTGCATATGCGCGCTTGTAAAAACAGTTCTGTTTTCGTGCAAGAAAGACGCGATTCGAGCGCTATTCAGAACAGATATGAACATGTATGGACAGTCCACAACAAGCGCCCCCACTACGAGCGCGTTTTAAATGTATGAGGTGTTTGGTGAAGGTGCTATTGCGAATGTCACCGCACAATGCACAATTCACAATGTAGTCAGCGGTCACCCTAACTGCTATCGTAGCACCGATGTTTGGGATGATGTACTCGCTAACACGCGTTACCATGCACATGATTCGATGATTGTGAGCTCCCTGGTACAGTGTTGATAACCGCGCCTCCAATGACGTCACCATCTTGAGACGCGCTCATGTTTTTTTCGCTTTCGGATTTTAAGTAGGCTGGACCTTGCCTGTAATTGGGAAATTACCACGTGAGTCGTGTTTCGGTATTTGTGGACATTATTTAGTAGGAGAAACATTTACTTTATGTCAAGGTGCGCCATATAAATTTCTTGAACTTGAACTTGAACTTGAAGGTGTACCCAAAGAACTTTTACCGAGAAACTTACTTTGGCGGTGCCATGCCCACTTTAAGGGTGAGTATAGAAAAGCTCAATGTGTATAATCGAAACACTCTCAGCACAGTTAATGCTGTGACATAATATAAGCTTTGGTACTTTCCATTGTTTGAATTAGCAGTCAATTAAAGAGCTGAGCCAATTGAGAGACCTTATGTCAGGATTGGCCCTTTAAAAAACTTATCTGGAAGGCCATACTGATACAGGTCAATGCAGCCTTAACACACACTGGACGCAACTGCACAATTAACACAGTACCCAGCTTACACATTAGTTAGCCACACACGAAGTGACATGCAGTACATAGTACGTGGGGACAAAGGTTGGCTAAATTTTGTTTCTTTTCGACCAAAGATGGAGGAGATATTTATTAAAACTCCCCAAAATCGGAACGTTACCAAAGGAGAGGAAAACCCCTTTCCTTCGACTTCTCCGGCCCTATAGAACAGCGATCAGTTGCTATTGCATCCGCCCTCTAAGATATGAAATGCTAGCTGCACCCTTGGCGCTAATCGGTCTAGTGACCGCTTCCCTAAGCTGTTAGAAACGGCAAGGTTTTCAAAAACCCGTGTAAGTTTTCACCAAAATCCAAACTTATTTAAATTTTCCTCTGAATCAATACTCAAATTGTCTAAGTTTCGTGAACTTGAAATCATTCTAACATCATACACTGCTCCGAGGAACTTTATATTACCAGCTCGGTTGAAAGATGGGCTCTCTTATCAGCCTGGAGTTGCCTTGGTCAGGGAGTTGCAACAGCCTGTTGCAATTCCCTGATTGGACAGTGTTTGCAGGAAAACTCCATGCATTAATCAGTTTTTACGATAGTTAGAGAAGTATCAGTGATATCAGTAATAAAATAATATTCTTCAACACATATACATGAACTGATTAGCTATTTAGTGTACTTACCGGTATCGCGTAATCTTTCAAAAGGAAAAGGAACACGTTGGCATAGAAACTAGGACGAAATTCACTATATAATATTAAACGACATAGTCTAACAAAAATTTGAAGAGGGTTGTTTTAAATTCTGTGTCTATAACATATCAATTTAGCCCTTTAAAACCTTTTGAAGGTTCAGTGGCGTAGCCACGGGGTGGTTTGGAAGGATGGAACCCCCCATGAGTGACCCAACCTTGCAATGCAAAAAAAAAAACAAAAAATTAAATAGCATTTTTTTTTCCTATCCTTAGACTTTTTCCTCATGTCGTGACCCCCTCCCCCTCTTTGACACAATCCTGGCTACGCACCTTTGAAGGTCTGCCTTGTAACGTTCTTACTTAAATATTGCCGTCAAATCACGCTTACTGCCATTGCGCTTGGTGATCTCCTTAAGCAGTGGAAAAGGGAAAACACTTCAGTGAGCCACAGCTGGAAAAAAAGGCCGTGGCCGGCTCGAGTTGGTTAGAAACTAAACCAGATTAAATTAACCTATACCTTTAAGCTTTGAGGGGAGGTGCTCATTATCAAACGAGGTGTTTCTTGATTGGTTGTTGCCAACTGTATTCTTGGTTCGGGTTAGGGATTTGACAGCCAGTTAGGAAATTTCTTGTTAAACAGTGCGCATCGCTCCAGCTTTGATGATGAGCAGGTTCTACTACTACACTCCCGGACTTCACCCCTGTGTGCCTTTAGCCTACATGAACGCACTTGACATTTAACCACATAATGGGCAGATTCGTTAAACATATTTGCCAATAATAAAACCATAAGTGTGAATAAATCTTTCGTGAGTTCAAATGAAGTAGTTAGCAAATGTCTAGACGACGCTAAGAATAAAACTTTTATGGTAGTACACTTATGACGTGTATATTTAGTAAACATCGGTAGGCCTACTCTTGTATTTGTTATATTTTGTATACATCAAGTGTTGATTTCAATCGCAAGTGATATCGTACCTTAATTCGTCAGCATAAGTGCAAACCCAATACTTCTCTTTACCCCGTGACCGCAGTTCTGACTACGGATTATAGCCTAGTGCTATATGTGCACCTTCACTGCGAATAAACCTTATGCCAATCAACTGCAATACTGCGTTATGGGAAGGTTCATCACGTAATACATTTTCGCTCCAGCATTACGACCATTGCCCCTCTTCATGCTGACTGAGTTACTTGCGGTCCAGAAAACGGATTAATTCTTCCCAGGATGAAGTTTTGAAGCGCCCTCTTTATGATTGGCTTAAGGGCTAGGTAGAGTCACCAAAGTTCAACCCAATTCCGCATTGTTCAGTAGACAGATAATCCGTACCATATAAAATTATGTCAAAGGTGAAAGAACTTCTCTGTTCAATGAGACAGTTCGGTAATTCATTTTGGTGGCCCTGCACATGCGCACATCCTCCAAATCGTCAGAATAAACAAACCAATCACTCACCTTCAACAGGAACTCCAAAATTTGAGTTTACATGAAAATTTGGCGAAATCATTCTTTCTTAATCCATCCAAAACATAAGGAGGGATCTCAAGTGAGGTTTGTGCAGTGGATTGTGTCTAAATTGTCTTTTTGGTTTTAAAAATTTGCATTTTAATCAGCCGTACAGTAGCACTGAGACCCCTATTTTCGTTCGAGCTGGTTAGACACTCAGATGGTCACGGGTGTTGTATGCACGTACTGACGAAAACAAGGGTCCGAAGAATGCTACGTGCTGAGCTCTGTTTGTACATTCCACGCTGAGCCCTACAATTTAATGCGGCAACGAATTACCGAACTTATTTATTGTAATATAATTTTGTGTCACTGATTCCTGGATAAATAGTTTTTGGAAATATTTGTTCACAAGTATTTGAGCAATTTCTGTGAAAATTGCTATTTCTTAAAAATGGTCATCTAAGACAACATGGTGAAAATCCGAGGAATGTAATTTAATTTCTGTCATCCAGTTAAAAAGAGACTGGTTTAAAGATTATGAAATATCAAGGCTAACATTTTATTACAGTAGCAATTCAAAAAATGAGGACAGAAGTGAAATAACCGGGAAATTGAAGGGGTTTTAATATTGGTGACGAAATCTTTATTTGCTACCATGTATTCAACCACAGGTGCATCTACGGAACCAAAGATGTGATTAATGTGGTTTAACAGTTTTCTGTTCATTTTTTATCGAAGTCACTATTGTCACAAAATTTGGCTTAATTCTGTAAAAAATATCCTGAATCTTTCAGAAATTACCCTAGAATCAATTATTTTGCCCTGAGTATTATTCCACCCTAGCCTACTGACGTAATTAACAGAAAGGGAAATTGCAGCAAGGTCAAATTTCCCTCTTAACTGCATAAAAGTTGTTCAACAATAAAAAAAAAAAACGAACAAAAGAAATCAAGGTTATTTATATTTCCATGTAATTAACAATTTATCTGAATTATACTTGACGCTTTTTTGGTGGTGGGGGAGGGGAGGGGGCTCAAAAATTGCAAGAAATTCCTTAAAAGGTTGAATATTGGTGACTTTACCCTAAGACGTAAAGAGTATATAACTAGGAATCAGTTTATACCTGAAAATCTTGTGGTAAACCTGATTTTAGTTCTATATATTTTTCTAAACCAGAAACAGCCTAGGCCTACACCAGTCTATCGCGGGGAGTGCGGCATCGACGCAAGAAATTTGGAAGGGGTCTAATGTAGGTCTCGTCACTGTAGGTCTAGCCTGCTGTATTGTGGGTCTAGCGGACGACCCACAGTCATTCACTGAGGAGTAGCAACTTTCACTGGCAGCGTTCTGCTACAAATTAGTTGATAAACTGTGTAAATACCTTTCTCGCTCCAAGATCTCTTGCAATCCTATTTGCGTTTGTTCCTCAAGTTTTTCCATCTCCTCACATTTAAAGTTTTGCCAAAATTTCGGTCTACGAGGCTTACCCGGTTCTCGTAGTTCTTCACTGGTAGGATAATTGAAGTCAACCTTTGATTTTCTTCTGAAGTTTAAAAAACGTTTCATTTCTTTCTCCAGTACCGGTCGACGCGTCCGATTTGTCATGTCTTTAGGTATCTTAAGCAACCCAGGGTATCTCACTTAATCATTTTTGTTTAAAAAACGAGCTGGGCTTCCCTTGGACATGATATATCTCTGTATTTAGCCTACATATAAATATGTGCACGTACGTACCTAGTGAGTAGCTGCAACCAGGCTAACGTGTTACATTCGAATATGTAGAGCCATTCAGTGTTTACACACAAACGAACACGCGACTGGGCGTCCAAAGAGTTGATGAGGCGCTCTTACACCGTCGTCACAATGAAAGGATCCAAATTTGTCTACGTTCTGCGCGCAATTGCGCAAGCTTTGACACGCACAATATCTAACATACACGCAGAAAAAAATGGAAAACAGAGTGTGCATTAAGATCCAACGAATGATTTGTTACAATAGAAATTTTCGCCGCCTCCTGGAGGCCTTATCAACTGTGTTATGGGAATCAACCGTTACATACAAACAAGTTAGAGCTGAATGCTACAACAGCGCGTAATTTTAAAAATAAGTTTGAAAAGTTGTAAAGTGACGTCATAATGAAAATGATCGAAAAGTACGCAGTTACAAAGAGCTCACGTTCTCACAAAGTAATTAATATGAAGCGCGCAAATCATATTAATCATATATTAATTACTATGTTATTACTACCAGAAGTTTAGAAGGGGATAGACTGTGAAATATTTTCTTTGAATGATACGTCATATGACATTGTTGTATTTTTCGTCTTGTTTTCTTTTCTTCGATGAGTTCTAACGTAGCTATCTAAGCCACCGGGCTTATGATATTCTGCGAAACGAAACGAAACGAAACGAAACAAATTAGTTAAGGCCACCCATGGAATAGGAAGCTATAATGGATAAGAGGAGGACAAAAATCAATCGGTCAAAGTAGTCCTAGGTTTATGAACGTATTTTTTGCTCTGTTTCGCAAATTATCATTAGCGTGGTGGGCTATTGATATTCTGCGAAACGAAACGAAACAAATTAGTTTATGCCACCCATGGAATAGGAAACTATAACGGATAAGAGGAGGACAAAAATCAATCGGTCAAAGAAGGCCTAGGCCTATGAACATATTTTTTGCTCTGTTACGCAAAATAGCAATAGCGTGGTGGGGTAATGATAATCTTCGAAACGAAACGTAATAATTCTAGCCGCCTTCACACGGCGTGCAGAGAATTCAGATCTGATTCTGATCTGATTTTAAATCCTTCCCATTAATCAGATCATTCTCTTTTTCTAATTATATTACATTTATGCTCAACAAAAACTTGTATATGTTTCAAAACTGTAGATCAAATGTCGGGTAGACCTACTAATAAAAAAATCATCTCCAAATTTGTAAGTTGTTTTCTATTTTTCATGAAAGTTTCACTGTATCTCTGTGGAATAATTATTTCTTTTAGTGCGCGTTCGTATAAGCTTCCTCTATTCTCAGGATCGCCAAGCAATCGTTCCGATATACAGGCAAACCTCTTTAATTGGTGTATTGTATAAAGGCATGTGAATTGTGAACCTTGATAATGGTTAACGTTTCCTGATACCTCTGCTATAATAAGTACAATACTCGACAAAAATACATGGGACAAACCCCGCTCCCCGTATCAATGTTGAAGTTTCAGGACGTCTTGGGCTGTTGCAACATTGAATGGGGGAGGGGGGGGGATAGTGATCCGTTCATTGCTAATTGTATTGCTTGTTTTGTCCCCGCATCATTTTTGTCGAGGATTATAGGCTATATCTGACCTCTTATCCCATTGTAAAGAGAGCGTTCTCCGGCGTAAAGTCCGTAATAATTCCGTTTCTAAGTATTGGTGTAGGTGGATTGCTGCGCCCGTATATGCAAGAGTTTCCTACAACAGCTTTAATTAGTACTGTGTGAAAAGTCTGTAAATAGGCTTTGATGACTGATTGAATTTTTTCTATACCCTTACCCGCTATGTCAATTGCTTATGAAACAGATCGTGACTTCCACGGTAACGTTATTTGTTTCATTTTGTTTCGCAAATTATAAAAACACCATTATATTCATGATATTTTGATGATATTTTAATGAAATTTTGCGAAACAGAGCAAGAAATATGTTCATAAACCTAGGACTACTTTGACCGATTGCTTTTTGTCCTCCTCTTATCCGTTATAGCTTCCTATTCCATGGGTGGCCTTAACTAATTTGTTTCGTTTCGTTTCGCAGAATATCAATAGCCCACCACGCTAATGATAATTTGCGAAACAGAGCAAAAAATACGTTCATAAACCCAGGACTACTTTGACCGATTGATTTTTGTCCTCCTCTTATCCGTTATAGCTTCCTATTCCATGGGTGGCCTTAACTAATTTGTTTCGTTTCGTTTCGTTTCGCAGAATATCATAAGCCAAGCCACCGTCGTACGTAGGCCTACCGTACGTGCTGTATTGTTAACGAAAGATTATTAATAGGCTAGTTGATTCGAGTTGAGACCCCTTAGTTTGCTGAGTTGATTTGGAGTAAGCTATTGGAGAATGACACAAGTAGCCCACCACTACTAACAGATAGATGTCTAACTAGGCCTTAACGGATATTATTATTTTTGGCCGTGTTGTCTTTCTGGGCGAGCTGTGCATTTAATATTTGGGCGACTTGTCTTATGACTATGCCTGCCGTGTACACGGTTTGTTTTAGCCTTAACGTTAGTACCAGCTGTCCAAAAGCATTTAACTTAGAATTATATTGAACATTGCAGTTGTATTTGTAATAGCTAGAAATTTGATTAAATTCCCTTGGACAATTTACGGTTACACATGAAGGAGTAACCAAGTCTTTCTAAGGATGTTTTTCAAAGTTTTGGGTCATTTTTTCCATGGCTCAAATATAAAAAACGGCGGAGGACTCTGCCAATCACCTCAGTGCCATGCACCGCATGGTGCAAAAATGGCGGACACTCAGTCTAAATCTCGCGTTCATGGATTTACGTACAGGCCTGTTTACGTACGCTCACTAGTCCCTTTTTTCGTAGGGTGAGAAGGGCCAAACCTATCTTTTAGGACATTTTTGCTTCAAAGTCGCAGTCGGGACCGAGGTTTGGTATTACTGAGCTGGATTACGACAACGTAGGAAGAAATTGTGACTTATTCTTTCACAACACGGTATCATTATTACATGAAGAGCTGCCTAACAAGAATGCAAGAAGAGGCAGGCCTAAAAAGGATTGTGGTCAATTTCGAAGCAGTTGATTCTTGAAATAGCATGATTTGACCTTACTCACCACAGTTAAAATATATGCTTAATAGCATTCGTGAAGTAAAACGACTTGAAGTTAACTAACCTACTTCAAGTGAGCCCATGTCGGCTTCAATTTCGACGAATATTCTGCTTTGACGTGCGTCCTCAAGTTATATAAGTAGCTCACTGTAAGAGGTATACACGAACCCGCGAACAGCAAGTGATGGTCTAATTTCAGCCGGCCATAAACGGGGTCCGTAACCTTTAAATCTTTCAATTTCCTTGCTTACCTCTATCATGGATGGTTGTACACTAATTTGTATCTTTGTTCATGTAAACAATAAATAAAGACGATTTTAGGCTGATGGACCCCACTAATGGCGGCCTACAGTCACTTAAACGCTAATCGGATTCGTCTATAGGGATGATGCACCTACGTCACTGGGCAATCTAGAGATCATATACACGTGACGTTAGCGCACATTTTCATCCAGCGAAACGGGCTGGCATCACTTGCATAATCTCTAAAGATTATTTATGCGACATCAGCGCGTTTCACTGGATGGAAATGATAAAAGGCAGGCGTCGTGTCACCGAAAGGCGCGCAGAGCAGCACCTTAGTAACAATTGTTGTAAAATGGACGCCTGGATGGAAAACTGAGAGATAGGAAACGCAGCGACGTAGGTGCATAAGCACTATATAAACGCATTGCGATGCCTTCTTGCATTGCAAAAACTTGCGCAAACCAATGATGCACATAAACGCTGACGCGCTTCATTGACCTATAACGTTTTAAACGCTAGATAACACATACAATTTATCTACAGTCGGCGGGATTCATACAGTTAACTTGAAACAGAAACTCGTAAGTCTGACTCACACAACGTATCTCCTTAGTTTGTATATTAACGAAGGCAAAAGCTCGTTGATAAAGTCCGTAACTTTACGCAAGCTTCAGATTTGTCGTAAGTACAAAACACCTTGGCAGCACATACAGAGGCAAGGTATACCAATCTGCACCCCATATGGTCGGCACAGGAACCGGAAGACATAGACTTTCTGGTTTGCACCTGTTTATACAGAAAAAGTGCCGTAACGGTTTCATGAAAATTAGAGACAATGTGATTTGCTGAAAATGTACCGGTATAAAGGCTGAAATCGCTCATACTTTTGGCTGATGTGCATTTGTTGTATCAACGTCGCTTATCTTTACGAAGTTGTTCTCGTGTATATCACTTATATTAAAGAAAGATTACGCAGATCTTCAGTATTCTGACTTGAGAAACATTCATACTCAAGTATAAAATATTGCTAAATCCCGAGCAGACCATTCTATCGTAGATGAAAGGTATGCGATCCAAATATCCACGTTCTCTAGAGCGTAGTGCTCTGTAGACCACATGGAAACGCGCACTCACCCTATGTCGGTAGACGAAACGTCTCTTCATATGACAACAGGGTGATGTATGTGGATGAGTCATATTGAGTAACTAGCTGAGTGACGTTGCAACAAATATTTATTTTGAACTCGAGGAGGTGAATTCGCGCCATTTCGCAACTTTTAAAACTGGTCCGTTGCGCCAAAGTGGGAAGAGCGGACGAGTATTCACCATTTACGTAGCCTAAAAGTTTGATGTATACGAAAATTTTATTGGGCTGTTCGAAGGACAAGCAATTCGATTATATAAAAAAAATGTCTCTATGTTTAACATTCAACAATGTCCGTCA
This sequence comes from Holothuria scabra, assembly GCA_037179385.1. Lineage (NCBI taxonomy): Eukaryota > Metazoa > Echinodermata > Holothuroidea > Aspidochirotida > Holothuriidae > Holothuria > Holothuria scabra. The sequence continues at coordinate 37,447,322 of CM074190.1, forward strand.
CCATAATAAGATACTGAATTGCAGCGCACTTCTAAACAACGCTCTAGTTGCTTTTCATTGTGAGTGTGGAAGAATGTTATCGCGTGTAGGCTACAACAAATCCTACAAGCTTATTTCTATGAACCAATCAGTAAGTCCACGGATATCCAGCCAGTCGTGTGTTCATGTTCAAGTGTTTCCTCTTTCCTATCATCGAGATTTGGCGCGAAGTGGAATGTTGCACAACAGAGTCATTTTGGAAAAATTAAAGCCAAACACACGGTCACTCAGTGTTAAGTGGGTAAAATATCCAACTTGCAGTCTGGAGTTCGACTTCTAAGTCATACCACGGAACCACTGCCATTGTGCTTGGTTTTCAGCATAACCAATATAGTAAGGGAAACAAGTCGGTGATCCACAACTGGTGAGAACGAACCGTAAAGTCTCATCTAACCAGCTTACTGACTGGCTGACTAACTGACTGATTGACTGACTGACTGAGTGACTGACTGAGTGACTGACTGACTGACTGAGTGACTGGCTGGCTGGCTGGCTGGCTGGCTGGCTGGCTGGCTGATTGAAGTTTAAACCTTAATATATAGAGTTTTTTCAAACTAAATGTGCTGTCAGTTCGAAAAAAAAAATAGTTGTCAGGTTCAAAGTGTGTGCAAAATTATACCCGAATGCACTTTCACCATTAGTTAGAAACGGTAGGAAAACAGTCTTGCATAAGAATGAATCTGCGAAGCGCAGTTGTGAGGTTAATGCAGAGAGGTGAGATAAGTTACACTTCCCTGGTTACTGTAAGACACTCAAAGTGTCCGTCAACGGCCTGACATCTGTTTTAACTGATTGAGCCAGCAAGTCACTCGTTAAAGAGAATCAAGCCCATTAGGACATGTAAAGTTGAAATTCTTAATTAACATTTGGGCAAGTATCAAGTCAAGTTCCATGTAAGCTGCCAGTCCCTCCGAAAATGGAACTCGAGCCCGACCCAAGTCCACGTCCCCGACACGATTTCTCCCAACTGTGTTTGAAAAATTGAAATTTAGAAGTTTCTGAAAAAAATGATTCTGCCATTTCTACTATGGGAAGAATTGCGACTGGACAGTCCCCATAGAATAAGATGTTACTATATAGAGGTTATGCACGTGACGTCAGCGCGCTTGCCTTTGGATGAGCCAACTGATTATACCATAGTTATTAAACCTTTCCCTGGTTTGGAAACTCCGCAAAATGACTGCTCATGTTGAGATTCCGGTTTTCGTCAGTCACGTGACGTTGATAGTACACGAGAGCCTTGTTGTCGGACTCTCCATACGTACTGTCTATATGCAGACACGGTAAACTGATTTCTTCGAGAATCTCTTGTGAACAATTATCAAACTGTAATGACTTCAATTAGGGTGTTTATTATTGCGAAAGGTTTAATTGAGCAGGCTACATGGGTAGAATGGTCTACCATGAGTCGGTCGGTCACTCAATGTAAATTTCAACATAAAAATGTTCGAAAGCCTTTGATAAAGTTATGTAAGGTACCATTATGGTTTCACTAAGTAGATTACGTGCTGACTGGGTGAACTTTGAAAGTGTCGCGATTTTTAGTAACCTTTTTGTTTTTAATAAAACTGTTACCCTTATTATGACACTTTTTCATTTTCCAAGCAAATGTTTGAAAGAATTCGGATATTTGACTAAAATAGGCATTGTGCTGTGCTGCAAAAGACTGTAAAGTAATTCTCACGATAAAAACTATTTTGCGCTTCCAGAACGTATGATAGTGACCCTTGGGAGAGCTGTGCATTGCGATGGTAATCTTCAAACTCATAGTTTATACGGAGGGTGACTGAAAATTTTTACGATTACCACTCAAAAATTTGTAGAGTCCAAAGAATGTCAACGGAAGGTCACGTGCGTTGATTTAGAACAGATTTTTCAAAGGTGAATATAGGCCTCACTATTTCAAGACAATATTTTATTATACAAATGAAAATGATATAGGGCTAAAACTAATGACCCATAAGAAAAAATTCAGTTGACAAATTTAACATTGTTTGAAAAAAAGAAATTTACCCGTATTCTTACTGGGAATAAAATTAAACGATACTACACTATGCACGAATTATTTAGTGTGACCAGGGAGGTATTATTCAATAACAGCTCACTCTGGTGTGATCTTTCGTGCTTCAGCACGGTTGGTCACAGCAGGGAGTTGCTAGCAACTCGGTCATATAGCGACGGTCGACTATTGTGCAAATACCAAACGAGTGTCCAAATGACTAGCGCTGCAGTGATTTGTGTCATATTAACAAATCTTGCAAAAGTGATGAAATATTAAATGTGGAATATTTTTACCATAAATGACCTTTGTGCTGACAAAATAGTGTTACGAACAATCGTAGCATTGCAATTGGACTTTTGCACCATGTTGTTGTAATGTTTAAACTTTATACAGGTATCAGTCACACTCACTGAAACCAACTTCAGATATCTTAATTTTCGCAAAACTATTTCCTTAAGTAATTCACCGGCAGACGTTTGGAAGATATCTTTGAGGTATAATTTTTCAATGGAGATACCATCATTTCCTAATTGATTGTTTTGCAATTTAATCATTATGAAAGTAAACACAACGCACTGGTGACAGTACTCAGTGATAATGATCTGCTTCTTCGTATAATGTTGTACAAAGAAACTGTCACACGGTCTGACCTTTATAGACTAATCACAGCATGTTTAAAGAAAGCTATCACTTGTATAACCGTAATGACGAAAAATCGTTTATCTGTATTTCTTATCCTCTGTGTACAACCTTTTAAGCGAATCATAACTGATCAAAGTACATTTTGGAAGGTTAAAATCAATGGGATTTGCACCGAACAGGCTGTTAATAGTATTCTATTTCGCCAACAATCACCTTGTTCGTTCCCATGCCGCAAAAGGCTTAATGCTTTAGCGGTGCAGTGAATTAGCCGTGCGAATTAACCATCCTAAATAGTATCAACGCAACCTTTGCTACAATCGATGGCTTGCTAATACTTTTCTGGCGAAAGGTAACAGTGCGGCCAATCTTCTGACGATATTTGTTTATCACTGCAATAGCTTCGTGAGGCTTGGAATACTAGTTGTTTTTATATTCATATTGGAGAAGCTCGCATATCTGGGATTTTCTGGATTACAATGGAGTTACAATTTTTCTTATTACTGGCTAATATATTTGTCATTGCACACGGTAACTAATCTTTATATTTACTTTCTTTACTTTGTATTCAAGCTGTTTATTATTCGGGGTAGTAAACCTGATTCAGAGAAACCTCAGTACCTCAGTACAGCCGACAAAGCTTATGGTATGTTTTAATGTTTCTATAGCCTTGCTGTCATCATATTTAGCTTAACGGTAATGTTTGTAAATTTGGTGGTCTCCGCCTTTTGGATGACTAATGCATTCCAGTCCAGAGAATGCAGATTTCGCTATTAAGGGTCAGGTTGACCCCCACAAACCCAACCCACCAAAATAGAAAAGAAAATTGCAAAGTTTATATATATCATGGATGTGGGTCCACCGTATTTTATATTGAGTCATTGTCTTAATTGTGGAAGATTAAGCTCCAAGAGAAAATTGAAAAACGTTTGTAAACCATCTGCACCAGTTAATGAGTTTTCAATTTCAAATAGAGGAGATGAAGATAGCCTTAGTTTTAACTTATTTGGGAACAGACACAAAGAGGACACAGGTAAAACCGGAACTGACCAAACACAGAGACTATGCACAAAGCTATGCACAATGACAACATAAAACTTACCAATATGACATGAAACATTTACACCGTGAGCAACTGCTGGGTCAAATTACTATCACTCTAAAATGCAATAATACACAAAAAGAATATGCAACTCTTAAAGGGGAAGTTAAAGCAAACATTTAATTTTCATATGTTAAAGAGGAACAAAGTTCACACAGTGTGGTGAAAGTTCTATTCAAATCGGACTTGTATTTCTTGAGATATCAGTAATTGAAGTCAGTAGATTCGTGTTCAAAAGTGAGTTTGAGGGAACCAGAGCTTATATCACTTCCTCACATTGACAAGGAATGCTTTGTTTCCATTTGTTTTATCAGACTGTTGGGCTGACCTTGAAGTTAATAGGAGTATGACCTCACTGTAGGGGATGCAAAGTTTGTAAAATTTTCATGCCACTTATGCAATCACATTTTAATTAAATGGGATTGTTGAAGACAATATCCAGTATACATTTTAAAGAAAAACAAAAGACTGCCCATTAATGTGGGGATGTGATGTCACACTCTTAAAAATGTTGGGCAAAATTTTACCCAACTTTTACCCAACGTTGGGTTCGTATACCACCAAACCAACATCTGGGCAAACTTTGCCCAACAAAGTAGCAAAAATATTTACCCATATATATGGCAAAGTTTGCCCCCTTTTCTGGGCAATTTATTTTGCCCGTTTGTTGGGCAAACTTTACCCAGATCTTGGTGTGGTGGTATACGAACCCAACGTTGGGTAAACGTTGGACATTTGGTTACTTCGAATTCATGGAGACAAACGAAGAACAAAATAGTGTTTCAATCTTTTTTTTAAGTAACATAACCTTTACCAAATAGAATTAAACCGGCCTTAGTTAATATCCTTTTATTTTGGTGAGAAAATGGGACTAATTCCTGACTGGTAGTAAACTAACGTTAAACACAACACATTCGACACAGTAACTTAGTAAGCCTACAACGTTAGCTAGCCTAATGTTAGGCTATAACAAAAGCCTTGGATCTGCGGTACCTTGGTCAGCTTTGCACCTCAATTTTGGACATTTCTTGGCATTTACTTCACAGAAATGACCGAGAAACATATAAAACGTTACCCTGAGAGATACACGTTAGTGTGCACCTGCGAAAGTATTAATGAAGATACCTAATCCACATGAAATAAGCCTTATCGCCACCATTTCTTCCGCCATTGTTGTCGTTTGTCTCGGACCAGCGAATCTTTCCGACAACCAGCACTACTGCGCATGCTCATTTCGCATACGTCATGGACATTTGCCCAACTAATTGGCAATGACTTTGCACGTGCCCAACCATCGCAGTGCTTGTCCAACTTTAAGAAAAGTTTGCCCAACATTTACCCAGGCTGTGAGGGCCCAACCCGTTTTGCCCAGAATTTTTAAGAGTGCATATGAGCTTGCTTCAAATCCTTTTTTTGTTGCAAATGTGAAAACTTTACATGTTCAAATCTTGAGAACCACACATCGGATTTCAATGCAAATTTCACCAAAATGCTCAGAATAAGTACCCCTCTAACATACCAAATTCTTAAACTCTTCTTTTAAGTTATTGGGAAGGAAATTCTGCGCAAACATTTGACGGTCCCTATATGATCACATAATGGTCAAGGATATTTAACTGTCAAACAAGGAACGCCAAAAAAGGACGTCATTATGTGCATTGGTGTATGCAGATTAAGCCAGGGGGCATTGTCCACAATCTCACAGAATGTTTTTGTAATGAAATAAAAATGGATTCAAATGACGCTAAATTGCACCAGTTTGAATCTGTTGGAACTTAACATTCAAAACTTCTCAAAATCATAGGTACCTCCTTCCATTCTCCCTTTTTTTTTTAGATCACCCTCCAAACAGACCAGCCTTTAGGCCTTACAGTTGATGAAAAATAATCTGGGACAGGCGAGCGATTATACCTAACATATTACACTGTAATGTTGACATCTTTGCCAAGTAAGAAATCCCTTTTCCAGGACCTAATGCATTAGTCAAGATATTGAAACATCCGACGTGCAGTTTTAAGGTCTGAAGTTCGTTATCTGGTTATATCAGAGACCTTTAAAATTGAACCTACTGTGTGCTTGGTACTCAGTATAAGCAATGTAGTGGGGAATACAAGCAAGTGACCAATATGTGGAACAGGCGTCGAGTACCCACCTGACTTAAACGGATTGGTTAGAAACTTGGCCCTAAAACCTCATCTAATTAACTGACCATTCCTACGAGATGTCTCAGGTGTCTATTCTAGTGCAAACCGACTCTCACATTTGAGGTCTAGACTTTTCAGAATAAACGTTTGTGAAAGACCTTAACGTAATGGAGATCTCTCAGCAACAGCAGTAGACTGGCGTTAAACTTATTAAAGGGGAAGTTAAAGTAAATTTTCATATGTGAAAAAGGAACTGAATCTACACAATAAGGTGAAGCTTCCTTTCGAATCGGACATGTAGTTCTCTGTCAAGATACCAGTAGGTGAGGTCAATACATGCGTGTTCCAAAGTGAATTTGAGGTCGGCGGAGGTTCTATCACTTCCTCACATTGACAATGAGTGCCTTTTTTCCCTTTGTCTTTAGACTGTTGTGTTGACCTTGATGTTGACAGGAATAGGACCTCCCTATGGGGAATGTAAATGTTGTAAAGTTCTCATGCCCTTTATGCAATCACATTCTGATAATATGTGATTGTTAAAGACGGAGAAAAGGTTGTTAAGGCAATGGCAATAGGTTCAACCTTATTTTTTTCTATATGAGTAGGTCTGTGACTAGAACACGGACCTCATGGGAGAAAGCAGGAACGTCAAGGTCATTTGGGCCCTAGAAATGAACTTCCTCGCCAAATTATTGTATGCCTAGGATGTCATAACATTTTATATTAACGTACATTTGAGATCCCTTTAGAGCGTTGACGTATTGAAAATAATATCACTTGAGCAACATTATCACGCATGTTGAAGTTTTGCCACCAAAGTTTCGGTTAATCCCTTTTTCGCGAAATCCCTACCAATAGACCGAACACTCGACTAAACATTGTTTATGATAACACCCTTTGATAATTAGTACGTAGCTAAGATCAATATCAAACACAGGTTCGTGATCTTTTCAGATAAACAGTACGCATACAAACATTTAAGTAAAAAGAGATTGTGAGCAAATTTGAACAACTATCATGAATCAAAAAAAAAAAAAAAAAAAAAAAAAATTGGCAGTACCCGATCAATTAAAAAGAAGCTAGAGTTATTCCCACATTAAATGACGGCAATTTATCTCTTCTCTCCAACTACATACCTATTAGACTTCTACCTACCATCTCAAGAAAGGTTAAAGTACGATAGAACCTGATAGATAAACTGATATTTTTTCTTGGTGAATTATTCCCTTAAATATTCACTTGTGTTTCTAACATTGTCAAGTTACCCGGTATAGACAGACATATCGATACATAATCATCAAACACCGTCCCAGGAAACCTTACTTGCTACATGACGCAGGCGATACGGCAGTACGGAGGAAGCTTGGTTTACATCGATGTGTTTAAGTTTTGTATTTGTCAACAACCAAAAGCTAGTGACTTGTTAATAATATTACATCTCCGACAGTGGGGTTGGAAATTTAGTAAAATCACTTCAAGAATAGAAAAGTGAGATTTGGAAATCAAAGCTTTAAGCAGGATTGACTCAGCATGTTGGAAAAACAAATATAATCATTCTAGTCATTTCGTTTAGTAAAAAAAAGTAACGAAAAGTATGGGGAATAGAGGAAGAAAAGAGAGGGAAAAGGAAGAAGTGAAAAGAGAAGGGGAATAAGTGAGGAGGAAGTGACGTCACATCAAACGTAGTTCAGAAAACAAACATGTTTCCAAGTAAAAATGCCTAAGAGTTTCGTATATGTTAAGCGTATATTCATTCATGTTTACAAAATCGAGGCAAACGATCAAAATAAAAGGTTAATTTGTAAACACCGCTTCTAGAATGTAGGGGTATGTAATTTGAGGACATTTGAAATAGTTCTGATGGTTACATGCCAGGTCTTCACAGCGTTTAATTGCTCGACACCTCGACATTGGCGGGGAACACTGTAAGGACAGAGGCCATGCATTTACACTTGAGAGTTGGGAAAGTGGTTCTTGGGCCTTTCCTAATAAGTAGACTATTGCCTATAAGTTGACGCCTTCAGGATAAAAACTATATAGAGTCCCTATGTTTAATCAGCCCTCAGTACACTTTTTTAAAGTCCCCCCGACCTTTGGCAAATGGCCATTCGGCAAAACTAAACTTTAAAAATGCTTCACGAAGAGGCTTTCACGTCCACTGAATACAACACTTGACCAACCTTACGGCCCTCAGACCATTCACATCATTAGTCTGTCATGTAGGGCTCAATCCTAGACTGGATGGAAAGAACAAATACTACACATTATCTTAGCCATAAGGCCGAGAAGTCCCCATTGTACCAATGCAGGGGCGGCGATCCGTTTTTGAAAGTGGGGGGGTATAGTAGATGTCACTATCTAAGCGGAGCGCCACCTTCAGTTGATGCGGAGCGTACAACGAAAATTTCGGCCAAAAATACGCTCGAGATCACCGAAAATGTCCCTTTCTGGATTATCTAAACGTGATATCATAGCAACTGTCTGGAGCGTATTTCATATAAAGGTATGGGAAGTCCTACGATCTTAAAAGTATAGAAAAGTATGAGTTTGCCTTTAAGGGGGATAACGTTTCTGAATCGAGGGAAAAGAAAATCATTGAACAGTGGCGTAGCTATTCATTTTTCCAGGAGGCTCCGATTTAAAATTTGGGATTAAATGACAGAAAATTCATGAAAATAGCACTGAAGTTGCCGATATCACTGAATGATCTGATGATTTGGTCATTTCCAGAGTTCGAAAAGTTTACCCAACTGATTTATGAGAGAACACGACTGTCAGCGGTAACTGAACATTTCTGCGCGCGAAGCGCTGGGAAAATTTTGCATATTTGAAACAAACAATTACAAAAATGGAGCTTTGGTTGGAGAGAATTTGGAGTTGGAAAAACCCCACTGTAATTGACTGGTGCCACAAATGGCAAATTTCTGATTTTTCCCCTTTTAAGAAGGGGTGGGGCAATTGCCCCTGCGCCTCATGTAGCCACGTCAATGTCATGGAGTATCACTGATTTCTTTATACTGTTTATCTTCCATTTCCATAGTAATTTTTAGTGATTTCAGGACGTGTCCGTGTATATCAGACTGTTTTAAATTTCTTGTCGAGGCGTCCTCCGGTTCGTATAGTTATAGGCCTGAGTCAACTTATATTTTTGTGTACACTGTTTGACCACGCCTCTTTTAGTATTCTTAATAATTGCTTAATATTAAGTAATTGTTCATAACCATCAGTCGTTTTGGAATCAATATTTAGTAATTTTTAGTGGTCTTCAGTCATTTTCTGAATTAAATACTTAAATACTACTTTTTTATGAGGCTGAGAGAAAGTCGATAAAACTGAACGGAAAGGAATAAAAGTAACAATAGTTATTTTCAAAGTAAAATTCAGTGAAAGAACCGAGTGGAGCTTAAACTGCGGTAAAACAAAACTAATCTGGAGAAGCAGAGACCCAAGTTGTGACAGAATTTAATCTTTCAGAAAAAAATTTTTACGGCTACTCGGGCAATTATGTTAAACTTTTTGCAATTTTAATGGCTTTTTAATATTATATTTTCTTTCACTGCATGTTAAAGCCACCGTATGAGAGTATGTATGTAAGATTGAATATAACTTCTATTTCAAGCAGTAAAATTAACTTTAAGGATGTCACTTTCCAAGGTGAAAGGCAATTGAGGATACTGGTGCATATGTGTAATATGTGAATGTTTTAGTTACTCCGTGAGAGGATGTACAGAACTGTCAAACCACCTTCATACGTTCCCTTCTATTTCTATTTCTAGAGAAATGCATGGTATTATGCTACATTTTAAAGCGTGGTGTTTTGGAATCTTTTAGTTTTCCGTTTTATTAACGAAGTTTTCATAATAAAATACATGATAACTTTTCATTACATAGTTTCCGAATCTGAAAGTTTGTTTCACGGGGGGATATGGTGTGCAGTATCCCCCATCCAATTTCATGGAAGATATATCCCCCCCCCCTCCCTCCGGATCGCCGTCCGTGCACCAATGGTTTAGTTCTGCCTACTCAAACTCAAAGGCGATGTCATTACTCTTAATCTACATACCGATTTGCACATCTCATCATCTTTGAAGCGGCACTTTCTGTCGAATATAAAGCTGAAAGCGGAAAAAGACCAATGCCTGGTACGGTTGTATTTTGCGTACAGTAGATGGGCAGTTATGTAATGTAATGGATTATTCTGGCGAGTAAATTGATATCCCTGTTTTTAATTGGTGGGTTCGTGTTGTAGGTGTATGTCTCGTCTGTTATATGCTCTGAAACTAAGCCCAAGTTAATTTACCACATGAATATTAATGCACCATTATCATGTCCGAAGTTCTTTCTCTTTTTTTGTTTGAAATTCCAGGAGTTTTTCAAGAAGATTTAGACCACGAGTGTTATCGAGAATGTGTTTGGCCTCCAGAAGCAAAAGTTTGCAATTATCACTTTGTAGTGGAATGGTATGGATCTATGTCAAAGGCCTGTTACGACTGTCCTTACAATTTAGACGACTGTCATCGAAAGCACTGTGTGCCCCTAAATGGAGTGGAACGAACCATTATCACCGTAAACAGACGCTCACCAGGACCGAGTATTCACGTAAGATAACAAACAGTGTTGGAAACTAAACGTTTTTCTGAACGCTTTTTCACCCCCCCCCCCCCAACTTTATAAATATTTTAGACCGTGACTAAACACACGTTTCTTATTTCTAAACATTCCTTTAAAAAAACCGACGTTCGATTATGTGATACTTAGTGTTTTATAACAACGAAACATGTGTAGAATTTTGGCTTAACATGTCGTGACGTTGCTTCTTGGGAGAGCAGCAAAGACATCCCAGATCAGGGGCGTTGTTGTCTCGGTTGTCTGCATCTGAGCTTGTTATATGCATGATCTGCGCCCCCTTTAAATAATCCATGATTACATTATGTTCACGCTGCATGAAAAACAAGCAACATATTCTTGACTGGTCCGTTAGCAAACCCCAAATATTACGTAACTTTTTGCGTGTGCTAATATATCGGTAACTGTTAATCAATTATTCAGAAGTGAAAACTGATTGTATCAAGTGTGCGTGTAGTGAGCTTCATTTCCTTCCCGCGATAAAAGTTACTCAGGCAGAGCAGAAGGATGTAACTAAAATTAAGATGGAAAGTTACATCATGAACACGTACGGAATCAGGAGAATCGGAAAGATGAAGTGGTTTAGACCTTTATGCATTGACGTAACAATGACGTCATGAAGGAAAATATACTCAGCTCGTTGTCGCTTGCAGTTGAATTCGTCCAGCTAATAAAGTAGACTGATAAAGTAAGAACGAAGGCCTATTTAGTATACTGCAAATTAGCTGTCTGCATTGTTGGTGCAACTTCGACTAATGGGTGTTCCTATTAAAGGGCGGACGGTACTTATTCTCTTCGACATCATAAAGTTAAGGTCTACAGACGCCGGCTGTCTTTAGACAATCCCTATTCACATTAACGTCCACCATAAGTCCGGGCTTGATTACCCTCAATGTATTTATCAATTGTACTTCATTGTTTTCCGGGAAAGGTTGGTCAAATGTTCGTTAGGTGCTGCAAACATTGATGTGCATTGACGCGTCCCTCGACCATGCAATTGATGACACTTTCTATTGAATGGCGCACCTGTTTTGGCGCTTTGAACCAAAGTTGGAAAACTTTGACACTGCCCTTGCATCACAGCTCATGCAGGTGAAAAAAGTAAAACTGTTAACTGACTAGCCGACTTAGTGACCGACTGACCAACTAACCAAATGACCATGTGATCAACTGACCAAATGACTGTTTCGCCAACTGACAAACTGACCAGCTGACCGACTGACCGACTGACCAACTGACCGACTAAACAACTGACCAACTTTCGTTTCTTATGCTTTGGATGCACCTGTCAATCTACACACAAACATAAGCAGTTTTCGGCTCGAGTGGAATTGTCTCTTGGTCTTAGACGAAAAAATTGTTTCTTGGAAGAATTTAAGCAACATTTTCCCGATATTAGCGGAAAATCTAACTATTTTCTATAAGGTACATTTCTCATCAGAATGATGCGTTCAAACAGTCGGCAACCATGCAGGCAGAAACATGGTTCTTCCCTGAACTACCGGTTGGAGATACTTGACAAAGTAACTCCCTCTCTCTCTCCCCCAAACATATTTGTTTAATAACCGTAAAGTGTGCTTTCTGAGCGACTTTTCAAATTTCTGTTTTCGCCAGCTAAAAGATGCTCTGATTTTTTGTGTTGTTGATTAAAGAACACAAGGATTTAATACAGATGGTGCGTAGAGCCTTCTACGATCGTCAAATAATTGAAAGACCTAGTCGTCTTACGCAGTAAAATTAAAATCTGTAGAATTTAATAAAAATCTGGGACCCACTGTATACTCTCTCTCACTCTGACATACAAATGACATGTTTTGTTCAGAAAGGCATAAATACAGAATGTTGGGGTTTTTAAATAGTTTATGCCAAGCTAAAGTACTATTTATCATTTTTGTTTTCCGTTTTAAAAATTTACGACCGGAGTTCAACCAACTGTAGGGACGGAAGTGAATTGATCGACAATCCAGTGAATTCCTTTGTGAAGCGATTTCATATTTCTTAGGCATTCATCTTGTGTCTCCATCGTTGCTGACGTGACGATACAAAGTGGTCTTATAGGATTTGAAATACGGTCTAAAGGGATCCTTTTTTTCAAAATGACCATACTTAACTAAAATAATTCAGATTTCCTTAAGATTTATATCATATCAGACAATACGTCAAATTGACCTTTGTATTACGCATATACAGGAAATATAAAGTCATAAGTCATATCCTCATGATTGCGAATGTAAATAAGCTTTGCTTGACCGAATACCCTCAAGTTCAAAGGCATTCTTTGTTATTGTGTGTGTCCAGTCAGCAAAAACTGAATCGACTTTTAGCGGAAAAGATTTCAATAAGACATAAGCTTTTGAGGGGGAAACTAATAGATAATTTACTCACGGTTACTCCACAGAAGCCATATCGGTCTGTGACCTTGACCTGTGATTGAAAAATGTGTATATGGTATGAAATGCCTAAAGGTCGCAGATATGCTTACTTGCTCGAAAAGTTCAAGTTCAAGCAGATAGGTCTAATAACACCTCCCTGGTTCAAGTCTGAAAATGTGTCTAAACGATTAAATATAAATCAATTACTCTCCCTTTCGAGCAACATTTTTACTCATTTAGTGTCCATTATTAATACTTCAAGTTAAATGTAATTACGAACAGTCAGACCGTTGCTGTGCGGGATTCCGTTCAGAGTATAGTGTTCTTGGTGCTATGCTTCTTACCTTGTACACATCTCCACTTCAAGATGTTACTTTATAATTAGACAAAGATTTTTGCTCATGACGAATTGGTCACGGTAAAAATATACAGTTGAATTCCTTCCTTGCCCAAATACACAATTTGATGATTGACAGACAGTAATACTCCATGCAAAGGCATTTTATCCAAGTCAAGAAACCCTAGCCCGTGTCATTTTTTGCAACCCAAGTGGACAAGAAGCTCGGTGAAGTGATCATTGTAGACCTCCAGCAGTGGGTTTGGACACCTGATATACCCCAGTTGAACAATAGATTACTGAGGTTAGAAAATCTACTTTTTTACCGCGATCGAAACAGCATGTTTTCCGCCGGCAACCCCCCAGCTCTATTTTACTTGTAAGCATCTATGTGATTGATTGTATTCGTGTCTGGATGGATGAGAATAGACAGGGAGTTGTCAGGGCCCTGACAACTCCCTGGAATAGATAAGTTCTCAATGATCGTTAGATCGAAGAAGTTGACTTTACAGAAAATCATATACGTCGTCATACAAAAATCTGTAAGCCACTCCGTTGTTTTTAGACAGTAATAACACTGAAAGATTAATGTATACTTCTTTACATCTTGGTTTAGTTTCTACCATTTGTTACCGCTCCACTTCGGTATTCAATGAGCTTGAGCAATTGCCTAGCTTCAGTGCACATCTGAATTTCATACTTTTTCTAAAGTCCTCCCGGAGCGCACATCTTGATCTCGTCAGGCGAGGGACTTAATATCTTCGTTCGAATGAAGCTTTGGTAACATTCCTATGAAACTTCAACTTAGAGCTCGTTAGGTTAAAATTTGTTATATCGGCGAGCTTGTTGTATCAGCTCCCTGGTTGTATCAGGGAGGTATTAGTTGGGTTAGGGTAATAACACCTCTCTAGTCCCTGGTTGTATAGTATACAGCGCCACCAATATTTCCGCCTTTAACTGATATCAAAACTCGCTCTCGCAAAGAAGCAATAAGACTCCCAATTCGAATTATTTCCACAGGTTTTCTGTTTCTGCACGAGTTGATTTTAAATGTTTGAAGCGACAATCATAGTTTGTTTTTTATATTTTTCGCAACGTTAATTCTGCACCAGAATTTTGGGGGCGATGCGCAATGTTTCACAAAAAAACCTAAATGGCTAACGAAAACCCTTATCCCTAACCTAATCCACAAACCTAACAAAGAATGCAACTGATGCAACATTATGGCAACATCCAATCAAGGAACCCCTTGTTAAGCAGTGCGCATCTACTCGAATTTTGTACATTGGCTTAAAACTAAAAAAAAAAAAAAAAAATGAAAAAAATCCAAAACTTCGTTATTGGTTGCTGAGTAGTGGGGGATTCCAGGAACTCTTCAGTGTTTCTATATGTGGGTAAACAATCAGTTTAGAAAGGGTAGACTGGAGGCTGGAACAATGTTCTCTCTTCATTCGAATTGTTCCTTTAATTATAACTTTCAAAAGTTTACATGGTACCGCTCCTCTTTATCCCTGCTCAGATACCACTTTCTATAACTTCCTTTGTTGCCAACCTTGTCCGGCATATCCCGCGGTTTGTTCACTCCCCCTTTAAGGGCTTCACAAACCACCGTCCGCCAAAACGAAGAGGTCGGCGTCCAATTTTGGACGCAAACTTCATTACCATAATACGACTTATTCATGTCCTGCCTCATTTTTATGCTTCTGTTTTCAGCGAGTGGCTGTGTATTCTTGTTGTTGTAAACTGAAGGACTAGATTGAAACCTGATCGGATCACTACTGCGTTGCATAACCAACTGTCCAGTGGGTAATACCGGGAAGTGTGCTTTACGATGTCATATCAACTCTCTGTGTGGCATGGGCTACTGCATGATTTAAACGGGACCATATGTTGCCTTCTTGTGAATATTCACTAACATTCATCCAGTCTCGAGGCCACATATTTCTATGAATATCCAAAGAATCAGTTTGGTGTTCACTTTGGCAGATTTGGTGGGGATATGACTGAACAAAGAATATGCCCCACAGTCTGCTACGCAGGCAATGTCCGGCAGAGAAGAAAATTAATGGAGGTTCAATTGGAACTTGCGCGTTTTATTCAACAAACATTTTTTTTTTTTTTGGGGGGGGGGGGTATTAATAGAACCGTATGCAAATTAAAAAATAAGGAAATGTAACATTGTTGTGTACAGATGACTTCAGGGGTTCTGAAAAACGTCAACTTCAGTCAATTTTTAAAAAAGAATATTGTATTTAATGCACCATATATCTATGATTTGGGTATATGCATGTCAATGTGATTTAGTTACTTACCGTACTTAGGTAGTTAGTAAAATGGAGTTTAACGGCCCAGATTCTAACCACTTGGTTCAAGTCGATCCGTCCAATCCCTTTTTTCCATTTGTAGTTCCCTGGCTTGTTTTCCCTAAGCCATTGTTAAACTAAGCACCAAGCATAATGACAGTAGGTTTCGTTTTCAAAGCAATTCGGACTTGAAGTCTCGGACTGCTGACCTCCCAACTTCAAGTCGTATGCTCTAACCACCTGACCAAACAGCCAATGTGAGTGTGTATGCGTGTTTGCTTCTGTGCGTACAGCAAATGTGTTCTCGCGTTCGTATGGGTGGATTGCTTATAATCGAGTCCGGTCAATGGTATTATCTTAGGTTCTGGCTTTTGGAAAATCTTTGCCACCCAAATTACCCAATCCAGATCCACGCCCCTGTGCGGTGGGTGTCATTATGTAGGAGCTTATCATTCAAGATCATCGTCAAGCGGCATGAGAAATCTTGCCTTTCTCTTCTTTTGTACAGTTGGTTTTGTTTAATGAATATTCAAAGCTTTATCGGCTACCAGGCAGTGACCCAGCCAGAGGTCGGGGGAGGGGGCTAGTAAAAATGAGAAATGAAAGGTAAATGTCATAGGAACACTTGTATCCCGAATCAACAAATCAAAAAGAAATCTAGATGGCATCAGTCTTATTTTGGACCAAATTAGACAGTTTGGACAGAAGTGGGTGGGACAAGGAATGGGACTCTGGGATGTATCCGAAATCCGGCAATTCACGCAGCAGAGGCGTGCGGGGTATAGTTAAAAAATATCGTATTCAAAAACGCCAACTGTTTAGTTCAGAGTAAGGTTAATTTCAACTTTACGATGGTTCAATGCAACAGTGGTGCCCCGCTTGGAAAGTCAATTCTCCTTGTACGTTTTGGTCCGGTCGACCTGTCGTGCATTCTTTCCGGAGGGGCCCTTAGACAACCGGAAACGGCATTTTCCATGGTTAGTAGGAGGATTGAAGCAGTCGCAATTTTTGTCATGGTATTATCAGATGAAATGTACCACTTCCATTGAATAAATTGGTGTTGTAGCTTTCCGGGGAAAAACTATAAAACGGAATAATACTGACAACATATTTTACTCTATTCCGACTCTTCGCAAAAGTCAATATATAATGAACGAATCGATGAAATTGTCTGTGTGACTGACCGAGCTCTCGTCTGTAAATGATTTAACTTGTATTGATGACACCGTTCGAAAAAAATGTCACGTTTCGAGGTGGGGTAAAATTAAGTTCCAGGCAGACTTATGGGAAAGACAATCTCAAACTGTATCATTACTGTATCGCAATGCAAATTACCCGACTTTCGTTACCGTTCCCATAATTCGACTTTAGTGGCAGGATAGTTGGTAAACTATTGGGCACCATTTATGACCCCCCAACCCCCACTCCCCACTCCCCAGTCTGTCTATTTACTTTTTAATTGAAAACGTCCCAGCATTTTTCAAACCTTCGACCGAATATTTTATTTTTTTATATTTTACATGAGAGGTAGATACCACAGAACACATGGTCGTACAGTGCAATAAAAACCCATCAGTCTAGTCATAAAAACAGTCCAACGGGTGCTAAGTTATTCTGATCTCCTTTTAAAATTTCTTTTTTCATTTAAAACGTTCTAAGTACTTGAACTTGAAAATTTTTACACCGAGAAAGGTGTAAATTTTCCATAGAATCCGAATTTTTAAATAGAATTTTTGCTAAATGCGTTATTTTGAAGAAAACCTGCGTTATAATACTCCCACTACAACTCGGCCTTGAGAAGTCCATAAAATAAAGCATTAAATCTCCCAATTCGTTGCCAGAGTTTCCCAATTCATTGCCACGTCTGAAGACCGTCAGTTCTGTGGAATCATCTTGGCACGTACTTTTTTCTGGCAATGCTTTTGCGAGAATCAAACAGTATGAAGTTGGGATGAAGTTTTTTTTAACAGGCTACCTGAAAGTGTAGCAATCTTTGTTATCTCTTGTTACCATAGAAATATTACTTTGAACCCAAGAAGCTGTCCGAATTTGTCCAAATTCCTGTCCAATTTACACAAATTCATGGCCGATGGTTAGATGTAAGGGAAATTTGGAGGACAGACTCCCCCTGCCCCGCCTCGTACACCCACTACAACAAACTATTTGTGTGCTCTCAAACTCTTGGCTCCTGGGGGACAGTACTGGTGGGGGTTGTTTGTCGGCGAAGAGTGGTCACATGGAATACACCTGTGAACTTTCCAACGTAAAGTTGCAAAGCTTTTTTTCTAACAAAATTTTGTTCCTACTCATATATACAAAATTACAGAAAAACAGAACAAATGACAGTTTAGGGATATCTTCAATCAGGGAGTTGCCCTGACAACTCCCTGGCCTGACATAGGAGCCTTTGAGAACCAAAAATTTTCTTGTTCTCTCCTGACTGACCTAAAGTGACGTTCTGCAAAAATACCAGGCCCCTTTCCAAAACTTCTGACTGTTGGCCATGCAGCAGATGACCTTGCAATAGATAAATACCGATAATAAACTGCGTACAACATTTAACATGAAAATTAATAATTTCTACTGCAATATTTCGGCAAGTTTGTGGTACATTCGACAGACTTTGCACTTATTTGATAAGGAAATTAAATCACAGAGAATGGCTATGGGCTTATACACAATTCTAAAATTAAAAATTAATTTGCATTCTGTACAAAGGTACTTGAAACAGATTCGATTGGCCTATCTCCAGACTGGTAAAGAGGTATCCGACTTGCAGTCGGAAGGTCTGAACTTCGGCTCCTAGCCCGGTCATAAAGAAGAGAATTTTAAAATGGAACCTACTGCCGTTGTGCTTGGAACTCAGCCTAAGCAATGGAATAGGGAAAAGGATCCAGTGAGCCACAACTGGAAAAAAGCAGTGGCCTGCCTTGTTACGACTCATTTTGTAACAACTGGAAAACCACTATTTCCTCCCGAAACTATAACAATTTTTAAAATTCGTGCAAGATATAAACAACTTTCTGACCAAACTACAACAATTTTGAAAGTTGGATGTTACAACGTTAATATTCACATCAGACGGTATTGAAAAAATCCAAGATGGCCGCAAATATTTAAAATAGCATAACTTAACCAAACAAGGTCGGATGAGACTTGGTATTACTGCAATTAATTTCTCTTGACATATTCGACACTTGAAATATATATTAGGGTGTTTTCTGTCTGGTTGTAAAAAGTCAAAGTGGCCACCATGACGTCAGTTCGGGCTAAAACTTGCTTCACTTAACTCTGACTGGTCCGGGATATCTAGAATATCTTTTCTCATCAACTTGGGTGCTTCGGCTGACGCCATAAAATCCAAGATGGCCGACAAAATAACTCTACCTGTCTTAACTTGGCAAAAGAAGGCCTAGACGGTCTGGGCGTTGCACAAGTCAAGTCTCGTGCCCTGCATGGTTTATCCGGACTACCCGTCTTAGGGTGCCTGCTATGTGGTATAAAAATACCAACATAGCTGACAAAATGGCCCATGCAAGTGAGTTAGAGTTAGATAGAGTTTAACGGCCAAGTTTCCAACCCATTGGTTCAAGTCGAGCCGGCCACGGCCTTTTTTCCAGTTGTGGCTCACTTTTCTCTACTCTATTGCTTATGCGGAGCATCACGCACAACGGCAGTCGGTTCCTTTTTTAGAGTCTTTGCCATGACCCGACCTGGGAAGCGAACCCGGGCCTTCCGCGTGAGAGGGGGATGCTCTTACCGTTAGACCAAACACGCGGTCGACGCCCATGCAAGTGAGACAAATATGATGCATTTCGACACGGCGCATAGAAAAATGGAACAACTTCCACAATTGTTACACTTTGGTCAAAAAGTTGTTGCCGTACATTTTGGACCAACTTTTCAAATTGTTACATTTAGGTCAGAGAAGTGATACATATTAGACCAAGTTGTTACATTTTGGTCAGTTCAAAATGCGACGTAACAGTCCTGACTTAAACCGAGTAGCTCAACACTGTGCCGTAAAGTAAAACTGAATATAACTCCTCATGGAGGCTCAAGCTGAAGGGCGAAAGTATTAAATTAGAATGCGTATCGTTCTATTCGATGATTTGCCCACGTAATGAAGGATTCTTATCGGAATATTCCAGAGTGAACAGAGGTCACGTTGCGTGCAGTTTTAAACGAATAACATATACAAACATCACATTTTTCTGTCCTGAGTTATTGACTATCACTTCTGCGTGCTTGGAAATTACGTTATAAGAGCCTAAGAATATAAACACGTGTACGAAAATCTGCGCTTTTGAAGATCCCGTAGAAACTGACTACTTTTTAACTGGTAACTTCCAAAAGGAACGAACAGTGATCATTACTTCCGCTCGTCAGTTGCAATTGGGTCTCAATGAGGAGTCACTGCGCTATTTTGATTTCGGAATCTTTAAATGTATATCTTTATTCCAGTGTTTCTACAGAGGGCAAACTGATGTGACTTTTGCACTAATATGTAGAAGGCTAACATTTTTTATGTTCTCTATCAAAAGAATGTTTCCGAAATTACCAAACATTCCGTGCTCTTTGCCTACCCGTGTCTTCGACTCTATAGCTAAAATCTTCAGTTATCGCTTAATGTCAATCGCTTTCAGACTGAGTGTGTTCAGATTCAGATGGTGAATTTTACAAATCTTCTAGGACAAAAATTCTGTGCGCGTTGCTTGCAAGTACAGTACATCGGTTTGCTTTCGACATTTCTGTTTCACCGAAGTGGGATGGATGACGGAGTGCTGCGCACGTCCTCCATCTATCTCCAGTTTGCTTCCAAACGCGTTAAGCCTATTTTCCGGTAAAAAAATATTTAGAAGAACTTTCGACCAAGAGTCAATTCCAGCTATGTTCTATCAAAAATGGTTATCGTCCAACCAAAATCCTTGAGCGTTCCTCCCACCTTGCTCGGTGTTATCCTATAGACGAATCCGGACAGATTGTGATGGTCTGATTTTAGTCGGCCATTATTGGGGTCCATCAATTTAATCTTTAAATTTCCTACCTTACCTGTTCCATGGATGGTTGTACACTAAAGTGTATGTTGATATTCTCAACCTGGCTGAATATGAGGATTTGAAATTCTTGTAGACAATAAACGTAGACGTTTAAAGGTTGATGGACCCCACTAATGGCGGCCTACAGTCACTAAAAATAAACGCTAATCGAATTCGTCTATATATCAATGGACTTTACGCATTAGTTTGTACACATTTGGTGCGGATTTTCCCACCCAATATACGTCTGTCCTAAATAATGATCAGAGGTCAGTGATGCAGCCAATGCACGTGCACATTGTTACTCCTCCAAAATGACGTCAATGGTAACGTCAATGCATAAGGTCTCTTGCCGCGTTCCAATGAGCTCGTGAAGTTAAGAAATGTTGTATTTGCATATCAATTCACCACTTGTAAGAAACATTCCATTGGTCGTAATTGGTGATGGCTATACACTTATTCAAGAGTAGCATGTAAGTTTGACGAATATGTAAAATGAGGCTGCAAGCAAATTGATGATAAAAATTAAGGCGAATTGGTCTCTATGAGTAACATGCAACATCATCAATCACCAAAACTGATACCTGTTTGTTCGCATTTCAGCATTTACAGCTGACATGGTTTGGGTATTATTTTCTACTGGCTGCGTTGTCAAATGAGATGGTGACTTGATTGCCCACTGTCTTTCGCTACATCTGCTTGTTTGAACTTAGGCTGCTCAGAAAAGAAGCCAGTTCACCACACGTGTTCACGAGTTCATTAGTTCTGGAGTTGTAATGCAAACACCTTTCACCACACGAGTTTATCAGCTCACGAGCTCAATGTATAGACTTTCTGATAACTGTTCACGCAGAAGCAGATCAGCAAAAGTGACAATTTTCTGCAAGCTCCGCGCCAACTTATGATGGCGCCCCCTTATAATTATGCGATTTCACACGACGAACTGGATGCCCAACAGTGAGAAAAATCCTAGCTACGCCATTGTCTTCAAGCCCCGCAGACTAGGAACTTTTCCTTCCGCTGACAAAACTTCCTTTGTGGTTACTAGTAGTACACTTTATTTGAATGTTTAAGTTTTCGGCGAAAAACCATAAATTTCAACCAGAGGGAGTTTGGGACTTTTACACTAGTCTTCTCCCAAAACATGACACTTTAGCTATGGTATTGGTCACATGTGGATAGATTTTGATATTTGATATCTCCATTTGTCATAATTGCACCCGGGATTACCAATCTTTTTTTTCAATCACTGTTCATTATAGGTATGTGAAGGTGATACTATAAATGTAACCGTGACAAATTTGCTGGAAAATGGAGAAGGGACGACTATCCACTGGCATGGTATTCACCAACGTACATCACCTTACATGGATGGTACAGCATACATCACACAGTGTCCTATTGATTTTGCCACCTCCTTCACATATACATTCACTGCTGATAACACTGGTACACATTTCTGGCACGCTCATCTTGGCCTTCAGAGACAAGACGGGTTTTACGGATCTTTGGTCGTAAGGGAAGCCCAGGAGGTGAGTTAAATAATAAGAATGTTTTGCTAGATCAAAGGAATCATCGGAGCTCAATCAAGCATCAGTATGTCATAGTAGTATATTGATTCTAGGCAATTTAGTTAAACGTCGATTCAAATTCGATGTAACATTAAGCAGCTCAAATTGTCACATTTTCAACAGAAACGGGAAATTTCAGTCTAAATCAAGCACATGTGATTTCATATTCTCACATTAAAGGGCAATCTTTTTCTTTAATCTTTGGACCAATGTTCCATGGGATTTCAATACAAATATCTCATTCCCTGTAGGGAGGTTCCTACCGGATTAACTTAAATTTTAAAATAAAGGACTGAAACAGAAAAAGGGAAGCAAAAGGTTCATTTTTAATTTGAGAAAGTGATATAACCCCCTGCTTGTCTCAAGATCACGTTTGGTCACAAATGTAGTTACTTCATTTGCTGATATGTTAAGATATACGATTTGAAATAGAAAATTCACCAAAATGTGTCTAGACTTAGTTCTTACGTCACGTATGAAAATTAAATTTTGGTCAAACCCAAACCATATAACATAAAAATTAGTAAAATATCATTCAATCAATAATTGTATTATGAAAAATGAAAATTTAATAAGATAATAAATAATAATAAAACAGTTATCATAATTTATACAAATTTTCCTGTTGTGGATGAGCACTAAAATGGCCAAAGTTTTATTTAAGCTAATGTACCTATTGTCATATGATGCAATTTAGGCGTTTGATAGAATACCATGAGGAGGTGTGCCCTCGAAAGGCACAGAATATCAAGAATGTGCCATTCTAGAAACGCAAGTTGGAGCACGTCCTCAACTTACGCACTGACTTTTTGTAAGAACGTTGAGCAAGACTTAGTATTTCTTATACCGGTAATACAACACGGACAAACAAAAATTAAGGTATATAAATGTTTTCTTAAGAAAAAAAAAAAACATTTTATAAAGGTAACAATGTTCAGCTAAAATGTGTAAGAGTCAGTATAGTTAAGTAACTCACTCGTCAAAAAAAAAAAAAAAAAAAAAAAAAAAAAAATGATTTAAACTAAGAAAAAACTGGTTGGAAAATCGTCACGGTGCTGAAAGCCTATCAATCAATATTTTTGTTTCAGCGAGATGTTCATAAAAATGAGTATGATTTCGATCTGATGGAACACACTGTATTGGTTATGGATTGGTTGGATGATCTTGCTCTGAAAAAATTTATCGGCCATCACCATGACAACGGAAACAATAGGCCCGAAGCAATTATCATCAACGGCAAGGGAAAACGAGCCAAGTTTGTTACGGAAATTGGAGGGGGACCCTCAACAGAGCACTATACAGAACGGGAAGTGTTTAACGTTGATTTTGGTGAACGATACAGATTTCGAATGGCCAGCAATGCAGGGACCAATTGTGCGAAAAGGATTTCTGTGGACAACCACACTTTAACAGTCATTGCGAGCGATGGCCGTCCATTCGAACCAGTAAACGTGGATAGCTTTGTTATTTTCGGTGGTGAACGGTTTGACTTTGTTCTCAGTGCCAGTCAAGAAATTGGAAACTACTGGATGCGAGTGAAAGGGTAAATTGTCCGTGCGACTTTTTCTCTGTTATATATATATGTATATATTATATAAAAGCGATGAAAACCAGTGAATTACACAAAGATGACATCATAAGAGCACAAAATTTCAATACAGCGACAACAGTGTATATTTCAGGCACACCTGTTCCTTTCTTCAGCACCAACAGTGAAGTGAAGAGAATAGGCTGGAGACCTTATAGTTCACTGAACTCAACAGTATACTTATTGTAAAAGCTCATAGTCACGCTTCACCACGAATGGCAAACGGAAAATCACCCAATACCCCCAAATCCAAGTTTTATCCATTGGTGTGGGTTTTAAGCTTCATAATCTACTTACTCTCGGACCTCAGCGTATTGTTGAGAGTGGGGTAATAAGAGCCTAACAGGACCCACTTGAGGCTGGACAGGGTGTGGTGATATTGATTGAAATGTTAAGCGACTGGATAACTGATAGCTTTATCTTTAACTGTCTTTTTATGATTGTTGAATCAGAACCTAACTTTCCAACCTTTGTGCCCAGTATAATTACCATTTTCACATTTATTACAACAATTTAATCAAATACACGAAGTTGGGGGTATCACAATTAAAGGGACCGGGCGGATGCCAGCATTGGTACCGGGAGGGGTGAAACAGGGGTCAGTGATAAAAAAAACTACATGCTTGACATCTATAGGCTTTCCGCATTTCCGGTTTCCCGTGTCGGACCTACTGGGAAGCCTAGAAGAAGTAATTAGGGATTTAAGGCTGGGAGGTTGCCTATGGGACATGAGAGGGGGTTCTTTGAACAGATCGTGAATGGAACTGTCCGGTTTGAGAATTTCAAAGTCTTGACGTAGCACTTTTAGTAACTTGTCCGTTCTACTGGAATAATCCACAACTAAAGGAATATGAGAGTTAGTGGCTTTCGGTTTTTCAAGAAGAAGGTCTTCACGGCATAGAGCAGAAGCTTTCAAAATTCCGCTTTTAATAATGGAAAAGGGGTACCCGTTATGAAGGAAACGACCAACAAGGTTTGAAATATGTTTTTTGTACTCAGATTCGGAAGAACAGATACGTTTGATTTTGATACACTGGATGTACACAATGGCTATCTAAAGGCTGTATGGGTGGGAACACTCAAAATTGAGAAAAAAATGTTTACTTTAATCTAAAATATCCTCACCACTCGGCTAAGGGTTTACGTGCACACACGCAGAGACAGTGGCATCGGCTTTGCAGTGAACACACTCCACAGGCTTATTTTAATCCTTTACCGTTGTTTGGGTCCTTTTGGACCCATGCGGAGAGCTCGGCTGTCACACATCTTTACTGTTTCACGCCGGGCTCGAAACTGCGAGTAGTTACCCGAAAATTCGGCCACAAGAGCGAGAGAGACAATAGTTGAAGGTCACGGGGACAATGGCCTACGGGATCCGGTGCGGGGCGGGCCACGTCCGCTTTTCCGTCCTCTCCCGAGGCGCGCAAATATGCCCCGATCGGAGCACAACGGGGGGTTAATCTAAAATATCCGCACCTCTCGGTAAGGGTTTACGTGCACACACGCAGAGACAGTGGCATCGGCTTTGCAGTGAACACACTCCACAGGCTTATTTTAATCTAAAATATCCTCACCACTCGGCTAAAGGTTTACGTGCACACACGCAGGGACAGTGGCATCGTCTTTGCAGTGAACCATGGAGCTACCACGTGGTAGCTCCATGAGTGAACACACTCCACAGGCTTATTTTAAAGTGTTCTAATCTGTACCATATGACCGCTGTAGACGTAAAACTCGTTCATTTGGCCTCTTAATACGTGCGGGTGTCAGATTTCGTCGTTCTTAAGCTAGAAAGAATGCATTTCTTCACCGTGATATATGCATGGAAGTACTCCCTACTTCCGTGATATATGTACCGTTCAAGCTTAGTAGGTTTTAGGAATGTGTCATATTTGACGGTACTAAGATAGAAAGAATGCGTTTCCTACCGTACGCATTGGGTGCATTTCACCACTAGTACATTTATCTTGAAATCTTTTTGTCAATACAGATTAGCAGACTGCAGAGAGCAGCAGGAATTGGCGATAGTGCGTTACGCAGGAGCGGGTGAAGACGACCCATTTGCTGATGAAGATATCGACAGGGACGGTCTTGAATTGAACCCCTGGAACGAGGAGGAATCTGAGAGTAATATACAAATGAATCGTCTCAGGGCTCTCGGTAAATTATCACCTTTAATTTTTGTAATATTGGATTGCTTAAATGCAGGAGGCGTTTGGAACTTTATCTGGAGACGGGGCGCTAAGGCCGTTTTTATTTAGAAAACTCTGGGACAAATTAAAAAAAAATTGCTTGATTCTCTTCAGCAGTATACCAGTAATGACTGTCTATGAACTCCATTACCTCCGGACCCTCGTCTCTGGCCTTCTTTTATGTGAAAAATTGTTATCAATTGCTAGTATATCTACCGCAAAGTTCCACAGGTCGCCACCTAAGTTTCTTAGTCCCAACCCAGCTTCCTATGACCTACGACCTAAGACCTATTCTTTAGACCTACGATTCAGATAAAAATGAAATCGGACCTCATGGTGCCTACAACAATCGTTTTGAAAAAAAGTTTCAACCACCGCGATCTGCAATAAAATTAAAAGGCGCCCAAAACCTCTAGACCGAAATTAATCCCCTCTTTTGCCCTATTAGTATAGACACGCGTTAAATCGTCTGCCAATAGGAGGTACGGTAAGTATCGGAGCTCATATACTACCAAATCAGGATGTTTTTGGGGATTTGCCCACTTGTTGATTTGGATTTTCACTACAAACTACGTTCAAGTTGTAATTTTTTCAAAATAGCTTATAAACACAATGGTTATTTATAAATATTCAGGAAATATATCTGCATTGTGTAGTAGTCAAGAACCTGCATTAAGCTAAAATATCCGCACCACTCGGCTAAAGGTTTACGTGCACACACGTAGAGACAGTGGCATCGGCTTTGCAGTAAACACACTCCACAGTCTTAGTTTAACCCTTTACCGTTGTTTGGGTCCTTTTGGATCCATGCGGAGAGCTCGGCTGTCACACATCTTTTCTGTTTCACTCGGAGCTCGGAACTGCGAGTAGCTACCCCAAAAATTCGGCCACAACAACGAGAGAGACAACAGTTTAAGGTCACGGTGTCAATGGCCTACGGAAGCCAATGCGGGGCGGGCTACGTCCGCTTTTCCGCCCACTCCCGAGGCGCGCAAATATGCCCGATCGGAGCACAACGGTAAAGGGTTAAAGGCCCAGTTCTCTCACCCCAAACAGTACCAATTGTCCTAACCTTCTTACTGAAGCCCCTCCCACAATTGTCGGAAATTCATCCTCATCCAGAAACAATCTCAGTGTATTGCTTCAAGGTGAGTATAGAAAAACTCAATTTATATAATCAAAACACTCTCAATACCGTTCATGCTGTGTAATATAAGCTTTGGTACTCTGCATTGTTTGAATGACCTGTCAA
Source organism: Holothuria scabra (assembly GCA_037179385.1). Taxonomy (NCBI): domain Eukaryota; kingdom Metazoa; phylum Echinodermata; class Holothuroidea; order Aspidochirotida; family Holothuriidae; genus Holothuria; species Holothuria scabra. The sequence goes on from CM074190.1 coordinate 37,474,528, forward strand.
TCAAAGAGCTGAGCCAATTGAGAATTTCGGTATCCCCGTACCAAAACTGTAGTTTGGAGTGACAGGTTTGGCCCTTTAAAGCTGCTTTAGTTTATATGCAAATTTACAAGTATAGCAACATTATCATGTCATTAGGAAATTTTTCCAGTATTTTGAACTTTATTAAAGTATTATATAGATCTCTAGGAAATAACCCATCTTAGTCTACTTATTTTGGTCAACAAGAGAAAATTCAATCTGCGAGGACTTTTTTGCGGGTTCTCTCCGACAAAAGACAACCGTCTGTCTACTTGTGGTCAAATTTCATAATCTTTCATAATACTTCGTCACTTTCCACTGTTAATTATTGACGGCCTGTATAGGCACGTAGGGTTATGACAAGTATTGGAACTACACGAATCTAAGTGAAGAGACAGCCTAAGGTATTGGGGGCGATAAACTACATTTAAGTCAATTTTATTCCAACTTCTTCACATCTGTTAACGGGCTAGCGGTTACATAACAGGCAAGCAGTGGCTTCGCCAGACGTTTCATTATAAGGGTCACTGAACGGGAACCAGGATTTTGGCGTGGGCACTGCTAGTCTCACTCATGGTAACGGGCGCGAAAAGCGAGACCGTAACGGGTGGGATCCAAGACCCCGTTAAGGTGCCTAGTGGGATCCAGGGGCAAAGACCCGGTGGGGTCCATGTGGAGAAGCTTCCGGAAGCTCCTGTGTTCTAGGGTACACTTCATGTATTTAAGTCATTTAAATGTAATTCTAGGCCTATTGACTAAAAGTGTTCTGAAAATTAGTGTTGTACCTTACGAAGATTTAATTGGTAACGGATCCATCGGGCAGATATTTTGAAAAAAGGGAGGGGGATTAGGAAAGCAGAACTATAGAGAACGCAGTTGATGGGCAGTTACATATGACTCTGTGAAGGAAACATGTAAGCCATCTGAAAGGCTACCTGAGCTGAGCAACAGTTTCAATTGGCGCCGAGCGCACGGAAAATTTTGAAGAAAATGCAACCCCACAGACAGTCGAACATGGCATATTCATTGTGTTTGGGGAACGTTTTGCATTTAAAGACGGCGAATATTCCTGTCTAAATTAACATTTCCAAAGAAGAAGAAAATCATAATGTATCTTGCAGTCACCGTACTTTTGACAACAGTATGCACATTTTTTTTTTGAAAATCCCAAAACTCATTGGAGGGAGATACAGAGGGGGTGCAATGCTTTTCAGGGGGACACGTCCTTGGACCTCTTTGGAGAAGCCACTGCAGGCAAGGTACTGAAAGGAGGCGACAATTTCTCTTGGAAAGGATTGGGGATGTGTGAAATGTGTTAAGCCACATGGAAACTTTGAATTTTCAAGGAGCAAAAACAATGGGTCTTCGCCCACAATGCCCACAACCCCTTGACTTATGGCCAGGAGTTCACAAAGATTGCAATTACACTAAAAAGACATCAATGTTCGTTTACTTCATTTCACACTATTCCTTGCCCCAAATAAACTTAATCAAGAACTTGCAATTTTGGCAGCGTAAAATAATTATGTTGTCTTCATTTGTCCCCCAAAATTTGAAAATGAAATCGTTTTTTTTTTAACCTTTTTTTCAGAGCCCGACGACGGCACTATGGATCAGGCACAAAGTGTATCGACTTACTACATTGCTATGGATTTTAACCAGATTAACAACCATCATTTTCATCATCCCGATTATTACCCAATAGAAGAGGTTGACAAAGCCATCGGTGGCCATCTATTCACACCTCAACTCAATCATATCTCGTTTTCGTTTCCCCCCGCTTCGTTACTACATCAACACAATGAACTGGACCAGTCAGTATTTTGTGACCCAAATGACGTTTCCCAAATTGTCCAATCATGTAAAGAAGAATATTGTGAGTGCACCCATGTGATTAATGCAGAACTAGGTGAGGTAAGTAATAGTGGCGTAGCTAGGAGATTTGCCAGGGGGGGGGGGGGGGCAAAGCTCGAAAATTTCCTCAAACCTTTTCAGTTTCAGTATATTTTCAGTTTCAGTATATTTTCAAGGTCAAGGTGCATGTATGACATACAGAATACGTAAATTTATGATAAAGCAAGATTATCATGACGTCATGTAATGGTACCTAAGTTAATACATGGCTTACAAGATCCTGAAGCTGCCTACTATATACATAGGATAAAGACAATGTCATCGTGGGCCCGTTGTCACCCCCATCCGCAGTGATTAATTTGATTAATTTTCCGAAAAGAATAAATAGATTAATTTTCCGAACCAGTCCTTTAAAAATAAGGTAAACATCATACGATTTTCTAGGTTTGCAGGGTTATAATATCTAGAAAACGGTAACCTATTGTTTTTAGCTCCATCCATGGTTAAACACAGAGTAAGTTCAGTCTATAACCTAACCGGTACTTAGCTTGTAGGATGAGAGGCCATTAAATGCTTAAACTTAACCCAGTGCGCTGTCAACCAATAGGTTGAAAACTGGGCTGTTAAACCTCGCCTAACCTAACCTAACCTAACACAGGGCGTTGTCAACTTTAGTGACGGGTGAGAGTGATACGCAGAGCGCGACCATCGGTTCGCGCGGAGCGTCCCGCCAAGGGAAATTTCCCTAAAAAACCCTAGATTGCAGGAAAAGACACTCCCTGTGCCTCATTACTGCATGCTCAGAATATTTGTCTCGTCCTGAAAACTTTAAGGAGACAATTTGTTCACAATATATATATAAAAAGGAAAAATTGGTAAATCTGTGGCCTACCGGTATGTATTGCTGACAGCCTTAAATCGAATATAAATATAATGGTTGTGGAATGAAAACAAACGGAAACTGTGACAATTAAATGAGGGAATATTTCGTTCACGAGGCTATGATTATGTTACTATTTATTAGCAACGTATCCAATAGTGCATCAAGTTGATGAACATAACATTAGCTCAACAATACGTAGGGAACTAGCTCGATGATGGTACCCTATGCTCCGGTCTTATAGCCTGTCAGTGTTGCACAGAATACGCTGAACTGATCAAATACCCTGCATGTGTAACAGAGGACATTCACGCTGCTGCAGAGAGCCTGCATTTCTGCGAAACGCGAGTCAAGCGCGCTTCATGCTGCAGTGACACAGATGAGATCTGAGAAAATCAGTGGCGTAGCCAGGATGGGATTCTTGGGGGGGGGGGGGCCTAGGTAACAAGTGGGGGGGGGGCTGGTACCTCCGAGGGTCAGGCACGGCAAGGCTATCTAAGCGGAGCGCCACCATCAGTTGGCGCGGAGCGTACAAGAAAATTTGGGGCTTTAAAATCCCTCCAGATGGCCGGAAACGGCACTTCCCATGTGTTTTAAGCTGGATGTACCCAGCCTTGAAATACGAATCTCATGTCTGCGATGTCTCAAATAATGAGAATAAAAAATCAATCTATGAAAAATGGTAATACATACACTTTTTAGGGACCTCAAAACTAGGCACTTCTGATCTGTGGCCTGGGGGATGAGACTAAAGGGAGCCGGTATCTCCCTTTCCCTTGGGAAAAATTGTAAACTTCAGAAGCACGTAGATCGCAATTGCGGCAATATTTGAATCTAAGGGGAGCGCCACCATCAGTTGGCGTGGATCGTGCAAGAAAAATTTGGGCTTTAAAACCCCTCCAGATGGCCGGAAACGGCACTTCCCACGTGTTTTAAACTGGGTGTACCCAGCCGCAAATTCGGCAATATTTGAATGGATTTCAGCTTACCTAAGGCAGTACCTCACCCTTTAACAGGAAAACCAAAAGTAGTTGTGTCCCCCTCTGAGAAACTTTCTTTTCGTTAAATTTCCTAGATGCAAAATGGTGCTATGTTTGGCAAAATTTTGAACTGATTATAGGCCTGAGTTTTAGGATTTTCCCTTTTTGGGGAGCATGAAATATATAAAAATATTTTTAGTTTTTGTAGAGATTTTACAAGAGACATACATACTACCAAAGAAACAATGTGCAAAATGGTGCAGTATTTGTTCATCGGTACATTACGTGGTCAAAATTAAAATACTACGAATAAATCCCTCAAAATAATTGAACCTCAAAGCAGAAGTATGGATCATGTGGGAAACACATGAAATCCGGACCTTGTGGACATTTTACAAATCCCCCGGACGCCAGTGCCAACTACTAAAAAGAGGACTTGTCGAAAAAAATCGTTTTACAGTGGCACTTGTCATGGGCATGAGTGAGGCACGACAAAGGCCTACTTGTTAAGGATGGAAGGGAAGAATTATCCGAAGGCAGTACCTTACCCTTATCTGCTTACGGCATATTTTGTGTATAATTAAGTATAGGAAGGGTCGTGTAAGAGTGGTCTCCAGTGTACGATTGCCTTATTTTCAGTAAATCAATCAGCCATCCGAAAGGGAGAAAGGGTCTTAACCTAACAAAGTCGCATTAAAGTTTGTCGTCGAGACTTTCGTTTCATTTTCGAAGTGAAATGCAATAAACTACAGTGCAGATCACAAACGGTATCTAATTTCGTGAAAGTAGGCATTGTGAAGTTATTGCTTGATTTCATACGTGCGGACAAAATGTGTTTTACACACATGCATCCATTTTTTTTTTTTTAATTTTTACACGTTTTTTTTATTTTTATTTTTTTCAATTACTTTATCAGGACGCAAAAAATCTGGGGGGGGGGGGGGCCTGAAGAAAATCTGGGGGGCCTAGGCCCCCCAGGCCCCCCGTGGCTACGCCACTGGAGAAAATACGTTGCATGGAAATTCTATTTATGCATGAGAAATGTTTCCCGATCACTTATAGAAAGAAAACTTTAAAGAAATAAGAAAAGGAATTATTATTTTGTCAACTTGAAATTTCCCCAAATTCCACAAATTTCCCCAAAATATTTTCGGGTGGGGGGGGGGGGCAACTTGCACCCCTGCCCCCCATTGGTTGAGTCACTGGTAAGTAATCTTTAATACTGCCCTCTACATCAGCTTCTGTCCAAGAAATAGTAGAAGGTTGCCCAGTCAAGTAAAGTTAAAATGCAGTTATCATATACCTATTGTGACATTGCGCTGAGACTTAATAATTATTTGTGAAAGCTGAAAGACTGATTTGCATGACACTTCCGGTTAGAAAATTCCCAAATTATGAAATTCACAAATTTAACCAATACGCCGGACTCTTTGGTTCTCATATCCCTAAACATGTACGGATAATGCAGGCTTCGTCGAACAAAAGTTTAGTGGGGGACCAAAATGTGGTGCCTGTCCTAAAGACTATCTAAGCGAAGCGCCAACATCAATTTGCTTGGAAATGCAGTTTCCAGGCTTGTAAAAAGAATCGAAGCAGTTTTACTTTGAGGTTTCTTTTTCAATAACGTTTTTACTTCAACACAAAAAAAGGGAAAACCGGAAAATGAATGAAAAAGTGAGGTCTACCAACAGTAGTTAGTTAGGTAGAGTTTTACGGCCCAGTTTCCAACCTATTGGTTCAAGTCGAGCCGGCCACGGCCCTTTTTCCAGTTATGGCTCACTGTTTTCTAAATGTTACGCTTTCAGTGGTGTAACAGGAATAGCCCGAGTAAAAAAGAAAATTATTGAAAAAATTAGCTGCATTTTGTGTCAGGGACACCACCCTAAGATCTTATGAATGGCACGTGAAGCGAGACCATTCGTGGAGCATCCAACCAGATAGATTTTTTGCTAAAAGTGTTGCGGTGGCAATTTTTGCTGGTGGCAAAAACATCCAATTGAAATGAGTTGTCATTGGCGAATTTGTTGGTTGAGAGGTGAGTTTGTTGAAAGGTGAGCTAAATGCGTGAGAATTGACAGCCCTGAGAACTGCGCCCGCTGTCTCTTTCCACCTCAATCATCATTTGCATATTTGTCTCGGACATCCCGTCTTTTTTATCAACCCCGTCTTCCTTTACTTTTTTTTCCAAAAATGTTCATTTCTTGTTTTTTTATTAATAGAATGCGCATACTGTAGAATTTAATTAACACCCAATGCCCCTGATATATTCGATTATATTTTCATAGGAAAGCAAATTCCCTGCTTTGAACCATCGTGTACCTTTGATTTGGGGTTTGTGAGATGAGAGTATAGGACCCTTACCAGGCTGTGGGGCATATTCATTGTTAAGTCATGTCCCTGATTTTGGAAGCAGAGGAGCCGAGAAAGCAGTTTCCGCTCCGCAGGGTAACTGGTTTTCTGCTAAATTAGTTGAAATTGACCTTTTGAGAAATAACAAAGTTCAATTACTTCAAGAAGCCTGCGAAATTGACGCGGTCAATATTCAGTAGTTGACAGTTTTACTAAACCTTGTCATTTTCAGATCGTCGAGCTGGTGGTAATTGACGAGGGCTTCACCTTCGATGCAAGTCATCCTATGCATCTTCACGGATATGCTTTCCGCGTTGTGGCAATGGAGAAAGTGGGTCCATCTGTTTCCATAGATGATGTAATTGCAATGGATAGAGCAGGCAATATCACAAGGAACCTACAGTCCGCTCCATTAAAAGATACTGTTATAATCCCGGATGGCGGGTACGCAATTCTGCGCTTTAAAGCAGACAATCCAGGCTGGTGGTTTTTCCACTGTCATTTAGAATTCCATGTTGAGGTACGTAGCAGTTTAGCTTTTATATTGTTTAGTTATATAGCTAGAATTGTGAGAAGCAATGACAACATAAAAAGAACCATTACGACAATTTCTAAAGTCTTTCCAACCCTCTGGCAAAGGGCCGTTCGTCGAAACCAAACTTTAACTGCTTCCCGAAGAAGCTATTACATACACTGAAGGACAATACGTGACCAACCTCGCGGCCTTCAGACCATTTACATTAGTGTTCTGTCATGTATGGCTCTAGTCTAGACTGGAAAATACAACAGATACTACACATGATCTTTACCAAAAGTCCGAGAAGCATTACGTCATTCATACTACAATATCATATTTTTAGTAAGCATGTTGTTTAACCTATTGGTTTCTTACTGCTTCTCCTCTTTCGTCCCTCACTTAAGGAGGCTCGTGGATGTCAACGGGAAAGGACTGTAGCACAATTCTCCGTGTTTGATTAATATTCAATTACTTCTCGACTTTCCTCTAAGCTCCTCTTCCTAATTTCAATATATAAACGTGCTTAGAACAACTCTCACACAAACCGTGCAACAACAGACTCACTCTGATTAAAATTTTCGAGACCACACCCGCACAGGCTTAGCCACTCCTCATAGCTCTTCCTTCCAAATTTTAAAATGAACACTTGACAATGTTCAGGAGTCTACATCTCCATCACAGAGTATGCAAAAATAGCAAATACTTAGTTAAGATTCATCAGTGCCACACCTGCAGGTTGTGAGCTGTCAGAGACCGATCGGCCAAATTCATTTGGTGATTTCTTAGCCAATCAGAGTGATTAGGAAAAATCTAACATATTGATTGTATTATCATGAAAAAAAAATTGAGTTATAGACGCCCAGAAAAATAGGAGTGAAGTATTAAATGAATTTCACCCTGAACGGGGTGGAACCTGCTCGCTATGAAGTGAGATCAAATCAGCACACTCTTTTTGGAGTGTATTTTGCGCTTTGAGAGTGTAGCTCGGAATACCGTCTTTAAGGAATACAACATATGATTCTTAGAGGACAGGTATCTTTATGGGAGAAGGTCTAATGACCGAATGGATTTCAAATAATATAGCAAGGTGGCACAATCATTATTGTGAAGGTGGTGGTGTTGGTGGTTTCTGTTGGTCGTAACGGACTCCAAGAAGCTGTACGGGAGCTGGAGTGGCCTCGCTGGTTGAGGGATTCAATCTGGTGTTCTGGGCGGTGTTGTTTGTAAGGGTGTGGATTTTCGGTCTTTTTGGGGGGCGCTGGCCATATGGAGTGATCCTTTCACCTGTCTGGCCGTGCCCGTTTAAGCACGTAAAACGTTTCATTATTGTGAAGAGCGTAATGAGTGTTGGAAAGAATTTAACGATGATTCCGAATCGGGGGAACGTATTTGTCTGTACAGATTCTATTCTCGTTTTGGCACGGAAAACATGTTGAGATAATTTGGTTTGCGCTAATTGTAAACGAACGGCTGGCCACCAAAGAAAAATAACATATTGTGATTATAGTGTTATTGTGACTGAGCCATGTATAATAACATCATATAACGTTCTGCTTAATTGTTAGACTAACATTTGTCCTTTCTATTCTTTTCATTCATTAACCTGGACCCTACTGCTTGAGAAAGGTATTGTAATGTCGAAAAATGTATGGTGCTCGAGATGACAATGTTCATTTTAACTAAAAGAGAAGGCATAAATCATTTGCAAAAGTAGTCAGGGTGACCCTTCTTCGAGGGAACGTGTTTACATTTGGTCTTTTTACTTATTCCTCAATGAACAAGTGCAGAAAATAAATGTTAAGTAAACATATTTTCTCCGTCGTGGCAGGGTGACCTTTACCGGGCACAAGGGAGAGCACAGCCATCTATGCACTGAATGCATACTGGTTTGGGTATTTTGTCTTAAAGTGATTCACAGTAACAACTTAGTGGTCATTGTCAACTTAGTTCGTATTTAGTTCAATGCATGATAGATCTTTTTTTATGATGCGCATGCTCATTGAAATATATTTATGATGTATTTGAATGATTGATAAGGAACATTGGCATACATTTTGGTTGATTTTGTTTGCTAGAGTTCCACGTATTAACTTCTAACAGTGTGGTTTAATTATTACATTACATTTTATGGAGCATGTCACTGAGATCTTGCAGTTTCATTGGTGGTTCAAAAGACTTCAGTCCATTATTCTTTCAGTTATTTTATAGGGACCGAAGATGGGGGCCGTCTACTGGAGCTTTAGCTCCCGCACTTTCTCTGCACTTTGCATGTACGGTCAAATTAAACTGGGACTGGATATTTTGTTTTCTTGAACATATTGGGCGTCTTCGATAATCCCCCTTCCCCCCAAAACACATTTTAGAATTGACTAAGATGGTCCTGTTTTACATGGGACAAATATTGTCAAGTCTATAACATCAATATATTTCTTCATTGTCGATTTTGAAGCAACACACAATTAAAAGTCATTCAGTCAGATCGTTCTGGGTTTATATCGCTATAAAACAGTTTGCACCGGTAGTGTATTGTCATGCAAATTGGTTTCCAACCATAAATCAAGAGTTATTCGACAAATGGTACCCAGCGGGCTTACTGGGGTGATGGTGAACATTTCACCAAACTGTTTTAGAGTGTATTCGTCGGTAAATCCGAATCAAAAGTAGACTCTAGTGCTCTAGTGTCTTTTAAAGGGATGATCCACTCACCCCATATATTTCGAATTATCCTAACCTAAGTTCTTACTTAAGCCCCAAACAAACTGTCTAAAACCCACCCTCATCCAGACTTTAAAGCTGCCACGACACGTAAAGCAGCGATTGACTCAGTTTGTGTGGTCGCTTTTAAAGTGGGAATTACAGCAAACCAAATACCGCTACATAAAAAGCTGCAGTATAAAAGTTGTCAGGGTACTTTGCTTGGTGTTCGTTAGGCTCGAGGATCATTTATCTTTTCAAGTCGTCTTGACGTAGAGTGTCATTTTACAACTAATCTGGGCAATTAACTTTTTGAAGAAAATTTTAAAGACTTTTATGGCTGAAAACAGTGGCGGCGCCAGAATGTCATCTTTTTTTTTTTTTGGGGGGGGGGGGGGGGCAAACGTTTCTTGCGCAAAGCGAAACCGAGTGCAAGGTGTCCGTTTCTGGGGTCCAGGGGACAAATACCCGGAAGCTCGGAGGTTATAGCATGTCTCTGGATAAAAAGTTGAGTCGCATGGAGGGGTATATTACTAATTTTTTTCGGTTAACATAACTCTTAACTCACCTACGTTGGGCTATTGCCCTACCATAGCCCCGCAAATGCTGACAAATCACGGACGTTCTCGATAAAGAATGCGAATGCATTACATCAGTTGCATAACCAATATTAATCTTTGACAATTTTTCCATAGCATAAGCTTTTCCTCAATGACTTGTGACTGCGCTCCGAGGGGGGCAAGGGAGCGATTTGTCCCCTCAGATTTTTCCTTGCCCTCCAGTTGTGTTAAGTCAAAGGAAAAATAAATACCAGCGTGTAATTTTCCTGAGACTTATTTTTCACCCAGAGATACGATTAAACCTCAGAGCATTAGATGACTTCGCCCCTAGACAGGTGGCTAAGCCCTCTAGACAGGGGCGTCTCCCTGGACTTCAACCTTAAAAAAGCTCTCTTTGCGTTCGGTTTCGCTTTGCACCTAAAATTTTTGTCCACAAGCTTTTCCTTTGTCACTGGTCTGGCCTCCAATTTTGATATTCTGGTGCTGCCACTAGGTACACGACACTTTGTGAGCTCCATACATAATTAATAATAACTATTTTAGTTATTTTACATCATTTTCCTATGGATCATAAATCTGATGTATATCTCACAAAGTAACAGTACTGTCCCACTGGGGGCCAGAAATGTGCAATGCCCCCTCATTTCGGGAAAAGGCTACTCCACCTTTTCAATGATCCAAATTCATCTATAAACTTTAACCCTAATTAGCTTTATTTCCGAAACATCTCTCCGATTTTGCCTGCAAGAAGGCAAAATCTTCTATCACTCCCCAATATTACAAATCCCCTTTATAAAATAAAGTATTTTCTTCGAATTAATCCTACATTTCATCCAACATTATCTCCACATTTTCAAATATCTGTTAAAAGGGCAAGCAGTTTACCTCCTATGTCCATTCGGCAACTCATTGTTTTTGTCAGGGCTTCTAGTTGATGCCTCCGTAGAGAAGCTTGGCCCCCTGTCGAATACATCTTGACGCTTGCCCAGCTCAGAATGGGAGATGAATATTAACTACGCGTTTTGAGAATGAATCTGGTTTTGCTCTTTCTTTTCAAACCCTGCGAGATTACGAAAGTAGCTTTTATAATTTTTTTCTTTCTAAAACTTTAGATCGGAATGAGTCTTGTGTTACACGTTGGAACAGATGACGACCTTCCTCCTGCTCCAGAAAATTTTCCGAAATGCTATGATTGGCCAAGAATGACCTCTCCGGCGCCAGATCCTAACCGTGCTGCTGTTGCCAATTTGGGTAGAACATTAACTTATCTGATATACATTCTGTCTTTCGTTCAAATTTTTAAGAATATTGTTTAAAAATTAGTAAAATAGTAATACAGCTGTAACTTAACGGGCATAGCCAATTCAAGGGCCAAAATACTTACTGTGCCGTGTAACTCAAGGAAAGTCACAAACAATGCGTACTTAAGCCTTTGCCCAAATATTTCTATTTTTTGTAGCTTGTAGAAGCATATCAAGGTTCTTGGTGCAATTTCACAGTGCAGGGCCGAGGCGATATTACTACCTCCACTGACAGAATATGCACGCATGGGTGTGTGATTTCAACGGAATTCAACAGTACATTGTGTGTCTGATGTTGTGTAAGGTCAAATTCATAGATTTTCCCAAGTTCGATCAAGAGTAGACATCATGAGAATAATCAATATTCATTGATTTACACGTCATGGTGTTTTGTTCCTTAATCGAACTTTAAGTGTACCTCAAGTCTAGAATTAGAAGAGATGTATTTTAGAGATTGGAAAATGAATCCAATTCATTCAATTCCCATTGTAATGGCCTGTTTCATTGTTAAGACTGAGATTTTTGGTGTCAGAATTTATTCTTTTGGATCAAAACCCCCCAAACTCACTTGGTTTGGGAATCTGTGAGCCCCACTAACCTCACCTATAATTACAATTTGACAACCCCATCTACCGCGGAATAAACCCTTGCAATGACGAGCCCTGCAACTAGATGGCGCTCTATGGTTATTGCGCGGTGGATGGGGCTGCCCAGTAGTAGTCATAGGGGAGGTTATTAGGAGCAAAATAGATTTTCCTATAGCGCAATGATCTGTGATGTCCTTTTCTTACAACTCATATGATTTTGAGTAGTACAACAATGACGTCACAGATTATTGCGCCATGTAACAATTTAAACTGAGCAAAGGCATCCAACACCTGACACCTCACACCAAAAACATTCTGTGGAGATAGGCGTTGGACCTTTTGGATTTATTTTTAGTCCCCTTTGTAATTTTTCTTTGAAATTTTAGACTTTATGTACACTTTTAAGGAAACAAAGTGGTGACGTCACGCAACATTAGATATACAAGAACGATGGATTCTTTTGAGAGGACATACCATCTCAAGCCATTAAAAAGGGTCACAAAATATTTCTTATCAGGCAATATTAAAACCAATGCATCTCTTTCAAACCTAGATTATCAATTGTTAAATTATTAAAACATTAACAAAATCATGATATCTGGTTATAAACACCCCCGCTTGACAAATGGTCAAAGGGTTTTTTTTTTTATTCTTAGCACATTGCAATGATAATATAAATACCTCAAAATCTATTTCTGCAGATTGGGCAGAATATTATGCAATAAAATCAGGGTGTCTTAAAATGGAGAGGTATCCTTATCCATGTCATTCAAATATTACAGTTTTTGTTTAATTTTCTTCTCAGGTTCTATCGTAGAAGTCAATTAGAGAGTAAAAGCAGTGTTTCAGTATCGTGTAACGGTCACGAATCCAATTACAGAGGAGCTTTTCCTGGGGAGGGCTTACCCTAGAATTGGTACAAGACGGGGGCAATGCAGGTCTTATAGTCCCAACATGGTGGGCTGAATCGAAGCTGATGGAACTTATGTTCCAAAAAATTAGATCGAAGGGAAACCACTTTTAAGCGCAACAAATCGCTTTGCGTTGTGGAACGCGCCCTCAAAGCACAAAAAGGAGGGCCCTTTCAATCCACCACGGTTTGTCCTAAGTAAAGAGTATATTTCAGTGTTCATATTTACATATTGATAATACTTTAATGCCATGAAGATTATACCGTTGTGTTTCGTTATGAGAGTACTTGAAGTTTGAAAAATTGAACTACAACCGCTGATTGATGAACATGAAAAAAGATTGCAATTTGTGAATGTTTAAATATATTGAACAATAACCAATGCAAAGTACAAATATGTACCACATCACTTTTATATATAGATATTTTGATGTATTTATCAAATGATCACCAAAAAACGCGTGCTTGTTCCAGTGCTAAAGCATTTACCTCTCGCCTGGGATGCCGGCTTGATTTACAGATCCGGTCCAAAAGCATTAAAATGGAACACACTGTCTTCACTTCTGCGTAGTACGTTGTGCACAACCAGTGTAGTAAAGAGAATAAAAAAAAAACCCGTCAACTTGAATAGGGCCGCTGGTGCAGCTAAATTAAACAAGAAGTTACTTTAATAACTCCCCTGATGGAAGATAGGAAGCCATTTCAGTGCTAAGTTAGATGAAGGTTTATGCTATAATTTAAAACATGAAGTTCTGGTATGTGCTAATATGAAAAAGAAAATGTTTTATCAAGAGTGATTTACTTAGTAGTAGATATTACACCTCTGGTGTTCTGAAATGCGTGTGAAAATATTTGTGTAACAATCTAGTGTGCATTCTATCATTTTCCAGAACAAACCATTAACAGTTCAACACGCAACATGTGAGTATATACATACAATGTGTAAAAAGCCATATACACAGGCACACACACCAACACACACACCGACGCACGTTATTTTTGCGTGTTACTCTCTGGACTTCCCTACGTCATTCCGATTGCAGTTTTGAATGTATGTGTGGGTTTATGTGTTTTAAAGGTTATGTATTGTTTAGAATCGACCTATAAATGTAATCAGCATACAGACGTCATTACTAAACAATAACTAAACGGCTGGCAACTCCTTTACCTTCGAATAGTTTATACCGTAACTATTCATCAAGAAGCAATCCGCTACTTATTTTAGTAATGCCAAAGCCGGGTACCTCCAAACATATCTCAAACGTACAATTCTTGAGGAATCCAGAAACATAAAAAAAATCAACGAATGTTTAGACCTTTGAAAGGAGATTTGGAGGTTTACAGCTATACTACCGTTGTATATTTTGTCCGTTGCCTTTTAGGCAATTTTAAGGTTACCCGCTGCTTTGTAGTGGAACTTTCATTTCTTTTCGAGTTTCTGAATGAACGAGACAATATAACTTCCTTCTTATTGATAAGGAACGCATCTTGAATTCACATGGCGGGAAAAAAGGTTTGGTGGGCCAGGTTTTTAGCCAGTGTTGAGGTTGTCATAAATGCCGCTTACAATGTAGCCAATGTAGTCCAAAGGCGTAGTGACAGCTCATGTACAAAGCCCCCCCCCCCCCCACCCCAACCTCCTAAAACGGAATTTATGACATTTTATTGCTTTTAGTAGGAAGAAAATGAATAATTTTGGACAACAAACTAAGCCATCAACCGCAGAAAACGATCGAAACAGATCAGGTCGACCACACCGAAGAATTTAGCAGCATCTACTGCTTTGTACGGACACACATATTGCAATAGGCTACTGACCCACTCCTAATAGCTATGCCCCAGGTGAATGGATTAAGCTTCAATCTAGCGAACAATCTTCTCCACAGTGATATTAATATACAAAGTTATCGGTGGGTGTGATAAATATTTTCTTGCATAAATTTTCTTGCTTCACTTGCTACCAGGGTGAAACGGATAATGTGGGCAACGCAAAGGCAATACTTAAAAAGCTAGAATGACGTTACTTAGCCTAATATGCTATCTAGAGTTGATTTGCTATTGATATGTTGAGGGACTCTTCCAAAATCCACCTTTGTTTCAATAACTACTAATTGTCGTGAGTAAAGAAAGAAATTAAGTGAATATTATTTATTAAAGTCATCCTCGATATACCTGGTGAAAGGAGGTCGTCATTCGATAAGATTAAATGTACTAAAACGATTCACCTATAGTTTCATTCTTTTTTCACTTTACCCTAGGCTAAAATATTAGATCGAAAGTCCTTCTTCAGGTTTAATAACCCTTTTAAAATAGACAAACGTGTCAAACCTGGAAACAACAGTAACATGATTGCTAAAAAACTTATAAAGGATTCAAGTGCATGAGATGACGGCAATGGTCTAATCTGTTAAATTTTCTTATAAAAAGACATCATGTGCGTATAGTTGCTAAAGCATTCTTCTAATTGTTATCGTCGGAGGTCCTTTGGGATATATCACAGGTCGCTGGTACTTCCATGATGTTCAATGTGTCTCATTTGAAATGAATCATCGACCCTGTGAACAGGGGAAAATGTAAATCGTGCTTGATAACCGAGTGGTCTCTAAGAGTCGATTCCTGTAGAAGAAGAACAAGTTATGTACACTGTTAAAGATTTCTGTAGATTTGCAGAACAAAAAAAAATGAATAAAAAAATACATAAAGAAAACGGAAAAAAGTGTTGTCAATTTGTTTCAAAAAATTGACAGCACTTCTTCCATATCCTCTTTGTATTTCTTTATGCTTTGTTCTGTAAATCTACAGCATGCCTGTGACATTTTTATCAATGTACAAGGCAATTTTCTGGTACAACTAACAACTCCTGTTCTCAAATTAATTGTGGTTCAATGCAAGTCTTAATAATGATATTCCTGCACACTTTTTATAATGGTAATCTTCTGTTTATGAACAGATTTTCTTTTTTTTTACGAACTGGGGCTTGTTTGAGACGAAGCTACATCTCATAATAGCAACGATGGTATCTGTGCGGTTGTGTTGGGTACAATAATGTTCTAGTTTGAGAGTCAGTTTTTCCAACCACACTAAGAACAACATTTCAGCAGTTTCAGACCAGTTTGTACAGTGATCTGCAAATATTCGATTAAAACCAACCAAAGTCGGTAAACTCTAGTCTGGATCAAAAATGACCCTGTTTACGTTATTTTAGCCGTGAGACTGAATTGTAAATGAAAAGTGCATTGGGAGGGACTTAAAACTGACACAATTGAGACAATATGTGCTTAAGTGGAAAAGAAGTGATAAATTTATGCCTTAAATTATTCAAAGAGATTTGAAACTAGACTACAACAAAAATCTGCAAATAAACGGAAAGTGAAATAAAGAGAAACAAAAGAATACATAAAAAACTTTTAATATATTCTTTTTTATTTCTTTATTCCTTCTCTGACTTGTAACTGTACAAAAAATGTAATATTGCATGCATTTTAACTGTACTAAAATTGTGATATTGCAAGCGTACCTATCGTCTCTGTCTTTTCGTCTTGTTTGATATCATGCTAAAAAGCCAGTTCGGTAATTCATTTTGGTGGCTGTGCAGACGCGCACATCGTCCAAATTGGCGGGATGAACAAACCAATCCCTCACCTACAATACGTAGGCCTGTTTGAAAATTTTTACTGTTTCTTAATTTATTTATAACACAAGGACGGACCTCAATTGGTTAAGTGCAGTGAATTGTGTCTAGATTGTATTTTAGTGTAAAAAATTGCATATCAATGTGCCGTAAAGTACCACCGGGGCCCCTATTTTCGGTCGACTTGGCTAGTCAGATAGTGTTGTATGCACGTACTGAGAAACAATGTAACGCTGTACGCTACGTGCTGAGTTCGGTTTGTATATCCCACGCTATGAACCAAAATCCCATGCGGCAACGAATTACCGAACTGGCTTTTTTTTTCGTTAAGAAATAGCTAAGTAAATTGTTTTTCATGAAGAAATAGCTAACAAAGAGAGAACGGCTGTACTAGTTCAACTAAGTTACAGCAATCTTTCATACATCGGTTACAGAGTTCATAATTAGGACGTCATGGAGAGGTTAAGTGAGCCTTTCTGCACCCAGCTGGACCGCAAACTATCGTTTAAGGCGAATGATGAATAAGGCATTTGTTTTTCTTTTAAACCAGCGATCACATATTCCATAACGATATCCGCTTGCAGTCTTTTATTGGTAGGAAAACTTCAAGAAACAAATATTACAGTCGAGCATTGCGATATAAAGACGACTCCTGCATGGAGTTTATCTATGACGTCACTGCGGTAAAGAACTTAACGTCCATTAATAATGTAAATATACAGAATGACGTATCAAGGAGGACGTCACGTGTACGACATCTACATGCATCAATAATACTGTGAATTGAGGTTCTTATTGATATACCAAAATGAGCCAGACCACTAACGACTTACAGCTTCAAGGGCGTTTTCTTGTATTTGGTGGTCTAAGTTTCATTTTATTAACCCCCAAACAGAAATGTTTACTTTGTAAAATAAATATAAAATGATTTACATTATGGCAGTTGCAAAATTCCACTTTGGAGGTTCATTTTTTATTACTGTTTTATTAAATAAAATAGGAAGGTGGTTTGTCCCGCAAACATTAACTTGCTATGATTTAGATTTGGAGCAATCCTGAACCAAACTGTCGTTTTTGATATTGAAATGAGATCATTCGTCTACGGCACTCCTAAGAAACATGTTGTGACACATTATTATAAATTTTTGACATCCTTTTAAATATCAAAAATATTCCCCTTTCTGTATTTCGATACCTTCTCTCGAAAGGTATGGCAATTGCCAGAGTACTTGAAAATTAAAACCTACCCTTTTTTGAAAACGGCCAAACATGAATTCGAGGTATTGCTAAGTTTGTGACCTATCTGTTCAGGTCTATATCACCGCTAAATGTTATAACAACCTAAATTGTTATACCCACCGTAAATCTTATCAAAAGCAACCCTTAATGTTTTAACAAACGTAAATGTTATAAAAGTTTTCGCTAATTGAAATAAACGACTCACCCTAAACGCTTAATGTAATACATCGGACTCACCCTAGATGTAATAAAAGTCAACGCTAAATGTCATATTTTTTTTCAATTTTCATTCAACGGTAAAGAAGGAAAAGAGGTTTAAAATCACGAGTTTTGGGACGTGTATCTGCATGTAATACAATACTGTTTTCTACTTCTCCAGTTCTCAGCAATACTATTTGAAGGTGGCAAGGAAATGGTGCAGTTTGGTAATATGTTTTCATGTTGTATCCCTTGTGAATGATGCATTCACGCATTCACGCTGGGGTAGAAATTGCATATGTGAGTATCCATGTGTGTGCGCCCATGTGTATTAATGTTTGAGTGTGTTGCCTGGCCTTGTATCCACGGTACGTTGAGAAGGCGTGGTCATATAAAGCTCACACCGGGCAGATACAGTGGATTTACATTTATATGTACTGCAGCATCCTCCCTCTCATTAAATATTCCAGTTTTAGCTTTTAAACTCGACGAAGTACAACAGTCTGTTGTCACTTTGTCAGATTATATTGACGTAGCCACATGGAGGTTGGGGGATGGGGGTTGAGCATAGGCCTCCTCCACCTTTTGCCGGAATTCTTCATTAAAGAGGGAGGAATTGATACACTGTTAAAAATTTCTGTAAATTTACAGACTTTTTTTAACTTAAACTTTTTGTATTTTACTTTTAATAGAGATTTTCTGTATCTTTACAGACACTTTGTATTGCTACAATAAAAAAAGGTTGTTTAACATGTATTTTCTGTTTATTTGAAAAACCATTTCTGTCTGCTTTTTTAACCAAATTTTACTGCTTTGTAAAACTTTTTCTGTAAATTTACAGAAATTTTAACAGTATTTTGTATTTTTCTGATTTCACATAAATAAACTGTCATTTAACAAACATTCATTTTGTTTTTAAGCTGAAAAAGAAACAAAAATAAGCCCAAACAAACAAATAAGAAATAGCCAGAAAATTTTCAATATATAACATGCATCGTTCTGCGAAGTTTCAGTTAAAAAAGAAAACATTTTTGGCAAATTTATGGCCCTATTTGAAAATTAACTTACATTTATTATAAAAGCATACTTAGTTATTACGTTCTTAGTTATAAATATCATACGACTGGTGTTTTGTCACACATTTTTAAGTAAAAAGAAATTGTAAGGCCCTAATTTCAGAGCACTGACAATTGGTATACTGATGTCAACTCATCGCCACAGGCGCTCATGCACTTGATCGAATTAAAAACGTTTCACAAATTTACTTGAAAGAGTCTGTAAATTTACCACTTTATGACGTATATCTCATTTTGCATAAATGGGTGGAGCTTATTTTGTAGGCATTTTCCTAACAAAGGGATTGCTGTTGCTTTGAATAATATCTTTTTTGGCGTTTTTTAATCAGGAAGTGATAAACTTATTGTTTACCTTGTCTGGAAATGTTTGCAACCAATGTATTTGCATTCTTTGTCATATTTATTTTAAAAACAATTATTATATTGTACAAAAAATGTGACTTTCCAATTACAAAGTTCCTAGAGATAGCAGTCTACTTGACAACAATATGACAACAAAGCATCCTCATTGTGTTTTGATTGAAAACAACTTCGTAACGACACATTACGTTGATAAGCAAATATCTGATCTACGTAATGGTGAAGTGTGTGTTACGTAATAACATATGAAAGGAAAAAAAAGCGATATTATAATAAATATTAAAACGCCGAGAATGAAAACATTAGGCTGTAAATTCACATAAAATTAAGGTAAAAAAAAAACAGAACAATTCTGTAATTTGATTTTACAGTAGACATTTGTAAACTAATTTACATGCAAAAACTGTAAAGAAAAAACAAACACTTAATGTTTTTTCATGATTACAGTCTGGCTGTAAAAAAAAACATTTTTTGGTTGGAAAAAAATTTGCCATAAAAATTATGTAAATTTACAGAGAAATTTTTAACAGTGTAAACGAGGGACAGTATTGAGAGGAAATATGTGAAAATGGATGAGATACGCTTCGGGGTGTGGTGAGGCTCAACCGAAGTAATAGAAGGAGCCTAAGCATCGCCACCTCTTCCCCTCCCCCACGTCCAGGTTACAATGATACACATGAAGAGTACCGTATTGTAATATTACCATGACACGTCATTAGGGGTTGAGTAGGGATTGATCAAGACATTTGAAAATGACATGTGATACAGTTAGCCCAAATGAAGGCAGCATTTGGTGCACAAATTTCTAGTTTTTTCTCAATTCAATAATATAATGCATGTCATCAGCCAGGCGGGGAGTTACTACTGCTAACCGGCTTACAGAGATGGATATGCATTTGTAACGAAACTGTACTGAGTGTCACGCAACCTTCATGACCAGTTTAGAACAGTAGTTAAGCATTCATGTGACATTACTCTAGTATCATAATCTGATACACAGTAGATTTATTTTTATTACATTAAGGGTGATTCCGATTTATTACACTTAGTATTAATTTAAAAAAAAAATGGGGTGAGGCGTTTATTACATTTAGCGTTAACTTTCATAACATTTACGGTTGGTATAACATTTAGCGTTATGTTTATAACATTTACGGTGGGTATAACATTGAGTGTTGTTATAACATTAAACGGTGATACACAGGTCAAATAGTATCAAAACATCTATGCACTTCGCTGGCGGCGTATACCATACTGCTTTACGTGTACGTACATCCCGCCATCAGCTTAAACACACGTAAAGGATTGTTTTAACAAACTGGTTCAATCTGATGTATTGTAATGTAAATGTTAAGGTTAAGAGGGGTAGTTTATTGTTAGCTTACGGTACCAATTATTGGAATTATTTTCATTTTTCATTTTCTGTTTTATATTCAGAGTGTTATGAATATGTAATTGAATGCTTTGCAGCTTACTACCCAAATGATAGTACATTTTAAAACTTTTACTACAATAAAATAACCATGAGATACGAAATCCAGCGATCTGTCTTTTCTTTGAACGACGCTATGACACAGGAAATGTAATGTAAATGGATACAAAACTATTTAAATTTCAAATGAAGGAATCATAGCACCACCGGCCAACAACAGCTTCCTTGAAAGTTGCAATAAAATATTCATTTCGGTCTATGTGGATATATCTCAAAGAAGGCGCACAAAGTTTTCTCCCAAAATGTTATCAAACCGCTAAACGGACGCACTTTTCGCTGGAATCAATAATATCGTTTTTCAGGGTTCAGCGCTTTCGAGCTTCACCCATTAGATCCGTTTTCCATCTTCCTGAGAGAAAAAAGAATCTTTGCTCTTGGTTCTCACTCGTCAAAAAAAAAAAAAAAAAAAAAAATACAAATAGACTTCAGGAAGATCAAGCTATCCTGACGGTATTTTGCCCTTCCTATTTGCATAGCTCACCTTCTAAAGTTACTGGTTACCATTGTCGGACAAATCATTGCCGCTTATTTTGCAAGAAATACTTTGGTTTAACTTCACTTTTCGTTCTCAGCACCCACAGCCCGTTAAAAGTCTTTCATTTTAGCTAGGTTGCCAACATCCGATGCATTAGGGCTGATCCTCGTGGTACCTGTTTTTGCCGAGATATTTAAGCAAGCATGGTTCCAATAAAGTTAGCTTATGATTCATAATAGCCTAAAGTCATTTTAAGCATGAAAATCAAGGATTTCATCTGCTGCACATAACTTTGAGATTTTCCTCAGCTTTATAGCTATATAGTCTACTGGAGCTTGTGATCTCAAAATGTTCATAGGTGGTACAATTTCGACTTTATTGATTATCACTATTGCCATAGGCATTCGGGACCGCTCAGACAGTTGAAAATGGCATTTCATATATATGTGGGAATTAAGCAGTCCTTTTTTGAGTTTTCGTTTGCAAAAAATTGACCACAATACCGGAAATAACATTTCCAAGGCTTACGAGGAGTATGTAAGTTATCTCTTTTTGAAGTTTCATTTTGAAGAAAACCCTTCACTTCAAACTAAATTTCAGCCAAAAGGAATACTTAAGTGGTGTGCCACCATTGGTTGGCACGGAGCGTCAAGGAAGATTTTGGAAAATCGGAGCCTCGGAAAGACGGTAATGGCATTTCCAGCAAGCAAGGAGCATCTAAGCAGTTGCTATTTTGATCAGAAAATAATTAACATATAAAATGTACCACCATTACTGGCTGTAATGGTCTTGAACCTTTCATGGGGAAAAGCTCTGAAACGGAATTGAGAACATGTTAATGTATTTAAATCTACTGCGACTCTTGCCTAAATTCAATATGTATTGAATTCATGAAATTATCTATGTCACAGCATGAACTCCCGACTCTAAAAGATTTGGTTTCTATTATTAACGCTCTTTGAAAAAAGTTCACGTTAGGAGATGGGTGTAAATGAATTTTCAGGCATATGGGAGGATATTCTCAGATTGTATCACTCAAGTGTATTGAGAAGCAAATAACCCAATTTTCAAAGCCATTGCAAAAATTTGGCTCTAGGGGCAGGATAGACAGCGAATAATATGGGTGGGTACTGCAACTGAACACCTTCCCGTCTTTCAACTGATAAATGTGGCAATTGGAAACGTCCCGACTTATTTTCAACCTTTGCCCGAATATCTTCCCATTTCGAGCAGGTTTTTGCAAGACTACATTACGAAATGGAGCTTAAGAAAATTCTTTCTTTACAAGCTACCGAATATAAGCTACGCTGAGAATATGTCACAACTTATCATTTTTTTTACTTTCCGTGATATTTTTTCCTTAAAAATAACGTTTTCTGTTTTCCGGGCAAGGATTTTAAAGTATTGTATTATTTTTTCCGAAGGTCGGAGAATGATTGCTTCCTTTAAGCGACATTCTTCTCAAGTATGTCGCCTTTTTGTACCACTTTACTGTTTCATAAATATGTACCCTGACTATGGAAATTATCTACTTTGCTTGAAAGAATTTGGATATTTGACTATGTTGGGCTTTGTGTTGTAAAAAACTTTGAAGTGAATCTGCCCGAATGTATAGAGACTTTTTGAAATCTTGTCTGACTGTCTGATTTCCATGAACATTCACCTCGACTCTGAAGCTGTTTCCCTTTATTCTGGCATATCACCTTGAAATTTCGGGCAAGCTTAGGAGTTTTTGAAAACACATGCTATTTTTTGAAAACTCAAATGGTTGTTTGATTTTTTTCCAGATTCCTACCCAAAATTTCCCCGCATTTCTGCCCAAATTTTAGATTTTGCGGAAATGGGGGACAGGAGGCAGTCTATTCCTGCCCCGCCTCGTACGCCAGTGACTATTGCACACGAAGTTTGCCAGCATTTGGAAATCGGACGTATTTAACTTCAAAGGTTAAATCTGCCAAACGGACTCGACAAGGGGTAGTCATAGGACGAGGCCAAGCTTCCGTTCGGGATAATCCATTTCGGTGAAATTTGCATTAAAGCTCCATGGGTGATGATATGGCCAAGTCAAGTTGTCACACTTTCAACAAAATCTGCAACTGAAGCAAACACATGTGACATCATATCCTTACATTAACGGAAAGTCTTTTGTTTTTCTTTAACTTACGTTGTCGTTTAATCGTGGGCATTAACTTCCTTTAAACTTAGAGGGCGGTAGTTGGAATTATAAAAAACCTGAAAGATGTGCACGCTAATCTTGCATGGGTAGCGCGAAGCACGAAGCCCATTCCGGACTGGGATGCGGGGGCGGGGGGAGGGGGGCGGTGCAGGGTCGAACCCCTAGAAGCTCCTTGGTTTCAATGCCTAAGAAGCTCCAAAAGACTGCTTTTAGGGGTATGTTTCATAGAGAGTGGTCTTGGCTATTGACATATTGACATTTAGAAAAGCTTATGAACGGATGATTATATAACACTTAAGCTGGAATTCGTACTCAGTCTACAGATGTAAGGCAAATTTCTAAATTATCAGCCACTTACCTTGAAAGAATAATCAAATATAGGTAAAATCTAGTACTTTAAAGGGCTCGAAATATTTTGAGAAATGTAAAATGTATGGAAATGTTTCTGATTTAGTGTACCTAAACAGCATCACAGTTATTACACACGTAGTGTAGATGGACACCTTGTCAAGTTAAAGAGGAGGATACGTGTACTTGTCCGCAAGAAATACCGGCATACACGTATCAGCAAAAATACCGGCATACACGTATCTGTAGACTGAATATGGGAGTAGGGGAAAGGGGGTGATTACATTGACCTCCCTAGTCAAATATTGGGGGATATAGCCCCCGTCCCCCAGGGATCTACGCACATTCGGTCAATTACGCCATCCGAACACTGAAAGTATTTAATTAAATCCCCGGGGTACCTTTCCGAAATAAACTCGCCCAATTCTTATCAAATTGATGCTCAGAAGAATGACAATCAATTTGGTTATACTTTTGTTTTTATTCACGTTAACTGGACTCCTAGCCGAACATGCGATTGGAACATGGAAGGAAACAAGAAATGAATATTCACAGTGGGCGGCGCCAGAATGTCATAAAGTATGTGTGTGGGAGCGGAGGGGAGGGGGTAAGGGCAAAGAATAATGTTGGGGGATTTTCCGACAAAGCGCGCAACCGAACACAGAGTGCCCATTCGGGGGGGGGGGGGGGTAGGGTATAGGGGAAAAACCCATGGAGTTCTGAGGTATTAGCATGTATCTGGATGAAAAAATTAAGTCTCTCTAGAGGTATATGATTTATTTTTTTGATTTACCCAACTTCCAACTGACCTAAGTTTGGGGCAAGTGCATGTGGGGAGGACAAAATCTGAGAGGGAAATGCCCCCTCTCCTTGCCCCACGTAACGTCGCCACTGAATATTAACCACAGAACTCGATAGAATTGTTGATGTTTACAAAGGTAACACAACATGCGATATGCACACAAACTTGTAACGATTGTTTTACAGACGTAACGTTACAGCCGGCTAAGTTACCCTGTGCCATCATTTGTCTGGGTCAAAGGATTTGTGTATTGCAATGTGCAGGTTAAGGTACTGATTTTGTAAACTTTCGTAAAGGTATGCTAGGCAAATTTCTGAAAATATGGAAGCACCTTGCTCTCTTAAATAACCCAATGAAGGAAAAAAATACCTTAAAAGAATATTCCAGAGTCAAATTTAATTTTGATATGTTAAACAGTAATATACTCTAAGTATTCTGGTGAGTTTAATTCATTCCCCATATTCAGTCCTCGAGATATTAGCAATTGAGGTTGACAAATTTCCTATCAAAAAGTCAAGTTGAACTTGAAGCAAACAGTAGTGATGTCATGGGTTCGCATTGTTAGCAAATGCTTTCCTTTTCTTTACTTTTCTTGTTATCTGTTTGACCTGTAATTGACTAGGGATGCTATTTTATTCACGAGGCATATAAAGTTTTTAAAATTCCATTCCTCGAGATTCACCTATGGTATCAAAACATCAAAGTTTAGTTGCATTAAATTGGTGGTACATTATTTATAAAAACAAAGCATTGGCCAACTATGTGAATCCATGATAACACGTCTACTTGTTTCAAGTTCATTCTTTGTAGAAAATTTGCCATATTCAATTACTTACAAATTTGCAAGATCGAAACATGGGAAATGAATTACAAAAATCACCAGAATGCTTACAATATGCCCCCTTTTGACATATCAAAAATGAATTTGGCCCTGGACTGTTCTTTTAACATTGTACACCCAAAAGCAAGAAAATGTCCAACTGTAAAGGGAATACGGCAAAATATTGCTGAGAATCGGTGAAGAAAATAACAAGAGATTACAAATTGCCAGCGACCGATTAAGTGTTTCTGATAAAGAAATGGACGGACTTCAACTTGACAAGAATGTTTTCCTTTGTTGATTTCATGCGACACGAAATGATGGCTTGTGCATTAGCCTACGGCGCCCAACTTCAACTGACTGTTCAAGTGAAGTCCTAACTTTTAGACACAACTAAACCGTGCTATGCAGTACCATATATTGCATCATTCCAGTAGCCAACTGATCGAACTAAGTGTTGAATATTCATGATCAATCGGTGTGATGGTCATGACCTATTCGTGATAATTTTAGCCTAGGACAGATATTTTGAAAAAAAAAAAAAAACCTTCACGAATTTTGTGGATTGCTTGGAGCCATGAAAAGTGCTTTGCGTGCAGTTGCAAAATAAAGTAAAACATACACTCTATAAATAAAAAGTAAAGTGTCAACCATCTGGTTCAAGTCGAGCCGGTACGGTCTTTTTCCAGTTGTGGCTCACTGGCTTGTTTTCCTTACCCCATTGCTTATGCGAGCACCAAGCGCAATGGAAGTAGGGTCCCTTTTTAAAGTCTTCGGCATGACCCGGCCAGAACTCGAATTCCCAAGCTCCCGATTACACGGTCTGGTGCTCTTACTACTTGACCATGTAGTCGGTCAAAAAATAAAAAAAAAGTGAAATTTCCCTCCTTGGAGGAGTGAAAGTTTTCAAGCTCACTCCAAAAGAGCGGGAATTCACTCAATGAAGAGTGAATTGTAACTCCGAAAGAGGAAAGTTTCATTCTTAACATGAAGTGCCTGGAGTTTAATGGAGTGTCATGGAAGTTTCCACTGTGCAGATTTAATTCCTCTTTTCACGAATGAAATAAAATTTTGCTAACATTTCCCCTTTCAGTAAGGTTAGAAAATTTGTGTATAATTGAAAAACGTTCCACTTCTCATCCCAGCAAGTTCAGTTTTCCCAACTAAGTTATCCCTGGGCATCAAAATTTTCTTGAACTTCCTGTGCAGACGCAATCCCTATCGTTTGTATTGCTATAGCCTGAGCAGACATTGTATGCAAGGTCAGCGTAGCTCTAGATTTGCCTCAAGTCTGTCGAGATGTTCCCTCCCAGCTGTAAGGATTCTCCTCTATCACGATTCCTTCTCTACGTGTCACCCCCTTGACCAGTGCACCTCTGCATACAAACCGACTTCTCGCATTCTCCACTTTCCACTTCGACTCGTTAAAACGCCAATACACACTGTGCTAACGAACCCACATCGACCAACACACCTCGACCGGTAATGCCGGCTGACAAGTTCTTACACTCACCGCTTCGAACGTTTCGACACTGAACCACTGTAACGATCGTGCGTTGGCAGATACCTGTTTGTACGCTGTGCACATATCAACCAGCGGAGATCTGGCTTGCTCGAGAGACTTGAAGCTTTTGCAACCGGGGAAGTAGAATTTTTGGCGGTCCGGTTTTTAATCACTGATCTTTGTAGCCAATGAAAAGCTTACTATATGTAAACAGACAGAACGACGCACGATGATGTTAATGAATATCCAGCAAAAGTCGCACAATGCTGAAGCCGACTGGATGATACAGTAAACTATCTTGAAAAATATTCATCTGATTTCTTAGATGAATAAAACAATAGAGAAGTTAAGAATGATGACGTAAACAGTTGCAAAAGATACAAGTCTCTCACGGCAGGCGGCAAGTTTGATTTGGCCGCTCAGCAGGCTCGAGTGTGTGAGCTGTGTTATGTGTACAGTCTTCGAGAACAGTTGTGAACTGGTGTTACAGCACTTGCTCGTGGAAGTTGCGACAACGGGCAGTGAGAAGTAATCTGAATGGTTACATAGCAGGACAACGCGATGGAATCACCGTGAAGAATAGGAACAGGAATAAAATGAAAGGTGTATGGAAGGATTACGTGAGAGACTTGGGGCAAGTCTAGCGCAGCTCAAGCTTCTAATTTTCAGAAACTTAACCTTTCTCATGAAATATAATATTGTGTCTGTGTTATGACTTTTCCACAAAGTAAGGAAACAAGAACAGAACTTTACTCACAGGAAACAAAAATAATCCTAATTGTGGACATGAACCTTCATACAAATAAGTTGAACCAACACAGTTGTAACAGGGGTTGACCTTAAGGAAGGTGTAAGTGGAAGTGAGAGCCGATGAAGTGCCGGAAGGTTTTCGTATTCTTTGATAATATCCGTGACGTGGGCGATTATAATCATGTGGTATGCCCATCGGAGTGTTTTGTCCATGGTCTGTCTCGACGGATGTACCGACAAAATCAATTAATAAACAGACAAAATATCCCTAAAAGTGTTTGTGTTTAAGTCTATTAAAATATTCTAATAAAATGTTTAAAAAGATAGTTCTGGATGATTTTGAAGGGCGTTTTCTTTTTAGTCATAAGTTGTTGATTGTTAAAGAATCTTCAATAAGTTAATGAGTATTGAGTGTTTTCTTGTCTTTAAGGGGGCGACCGGTGTAGGCAGGATAAGTGGGGGATTATTATCGTGGTGGGAAGGTAAATTAAATGTAAATTTTGTCGTGAATTACTCTGTCAAAGCTTTGACCGTAGGTGCACGGTGCGTGGATGCCAATCTGAAACCAGGAAGGGGGAAGGGGCGGGGGGCAGTGTGGTTGACGTCGACCTGTCGGGAAAATGTAACCACGACCTTTTCTCCCTTTCGGGAAAGTCTTTTTGAATGTATATGTATGTGAAGGTATGCATTAGCAGTGAAACCCAATCCTCCTGACACGATTGGTTAGAACTGCCTGTGTTATGTGTTTAGTTTAATTAATCACTGTAAATACTTGTAAATATTATATTTATTTCTCAAAACTCTGTAAATACTTGTTTGTATATATGTATTTGAAGGTTGAAATAAAGCGTTCCTTCAATAAAAAAAAAAAAAACTGTCTGTGTTATAAGTCATGTAACCCCAGGTACAGAATCTAGTAACGCCTGTTACAAAGCAATGTCATATTGGTTCAGTTGCAACTTTCAGGAGTATATTCATGACGTGATCTGAGCCGAATGTTTGGTAATGCGGAGGAAGGCGAGGTAAAAGGTATCTTTTCAAACCTACACCTTTTGAGATTTTTTTTTCTTTTTTTGATTTCGGTGACTAGAAACGAAATGGCACGGTGCTATCATTTAAAACACGTTTCAATGTACTCTAAATTTACTGTGTAAATAATGACTAAGAGTCAGAAGTGCGCAAATCATCATAATACACGCTGATATTTATCAGCACAAAACGTTTGCATTACTAATAGTATGTATGGGGGGCACTTTCAGTTCCTCCGTCCAAACCTCCCGTAAATCTCAAGCCATGTAGGATTCCTGATGACTCTTACAAAGCTTTTATATTTTGCTGCTCTGCATCTCCAGTTATTATCAAAACATGATGAAATACGGACAATATTGAGGTAAAGTCTGAAGCGCGAGGAGATTCCCCCCTCCCATAAAAAAGAAAAAATTTCTTGAGATCCTCCCCCTATAAAGAATGAATATATCTTTGCGAACCATTATTGACATACAGTGAGTAAATGATTTTTTTTTTTTCATTTTCTTTTTGCAATAAAAAGCTCTATACTTTCGATTTTTGGTATTATTTTCCAGTTCCGTTTGTAGAGCTAATACCAGACAGTAATTATGGGACGGCTGACGAAAAAAAAGGAGAGAGAGAGAAAAAATGATCGTCCCGATGATCTGCTTGACTTTATTCATAAGATGAAGAGATTCTTCAATTATACAAATACCTCAAATTATCCATTTGCTTACAAATGACCCCAACCGCTTTAGAAGTTTCTGCCAAAACACAGTGCCGTTCGAATTTTCAAATACTTAAAAAGGCAAAGAAGTAAATTCAGTCATAATGAATTTTTAGTTATATTGAAAAGTACTTTTTTATAAAACCTTCCTTTTTTACTCCATCTTCGGAAAAACCCGGCAGTTTTCAATAACGAAAATTCAAAATTTTCTCCAATATAAGATTCTGATTTTCAATTCTAAAGCATTCAAAGGTTTTTGAGAAAATCAAAATTTTGTCACAAATCCTAACTCCGTAGCCCTAAGATTACTAGAGAAGCCCGAACAATCTTCAGTTCACCCGAAAATTTTAAATTTTGCTTACAAGGAGGGCCCGTGCGTATGACAAATCATGACTAAGTATTCCTTGAATAACTTAGTTATACAGTGATCCATAATTCGGCCTAATATATGAATTTTAAACATGACTTTTTTGCACATCATGTTACGTTTTAAACCAAATTTAGGGAAAGTTATTCATTGATTAAATGAAAATTAGGGCGTTCTCAGCGCAACAATCTAACAGGAAAAGAAGCAAGATATAGCACTATTTTGTATTTATAAGCTTTAAAGACAACCAAAAACATTGCAGCACCCTGCACGGTAATGAAAAAGACTGGGTTTGGTGATTGGTCCCCACGTCACACCAAACAACTGGCTACGACCGTGGAGGGTGAACCCAACCTAGTGGATACTCTACTGTACCTAATCATATACATCAGGGCTTTAACTGAGAAAAAATCCACAACTGTTGCTTATTAAATACTAGCCATACAAATGTCATTTAAAAAATCCTGAAGTAAATTGGGGCTGGACCTCACTTCAGCTTTACCCTTAAACACCGAAAGCAGTGACGAATGGACATTTAGGCTCTACAGTTGAATTTTCTTCATTTTGTCAGACACTGAAAGAATCTGCCTGCATCTCAAAAACTGCAAAATAAATTACCAAAAGAAATCCGACTTTTTGTTTTCCAAACAACAAATTTTCTTCCACAAAACGGCTTAAAGTTTCTATGACTCGTTCCCTTTCCTTTCATTTCAGAATATTTCTGCTTTGACTGCTTCAGTAAAAAAGAATTTAGTAAGATGTCATCTTTCGGAAATTTTCACAAAACTCTCGATGGGCGAAACTTTCATACAATACATATAAGGCAGATTTGGGTATTAGTCTGGCATCCCTAAGTCCCACCGACTTTTTAACGAAGTATGAACAAAATGATGGACCTATAAATAACTCGGTCACTCTCTCCGGGAGGTAGTTCGTTTGATCAAAGTACACTTTGCGTGGTAAAGTTTGTCGTACCAATGACACCATAGGACCACTCCTCTATCCCATCTGTCACCACTTGCTTACATGTCATTCTTGTAAAATGAATATTTGAATTGCCCCCAGAAGTAAATATTGACGCATTCTAAGTTTTTGATCGTGCTGAAAACGCTTTGTTTTATCATAATGTTATCTTAGTATTTCCAATAACCAAAGTTAAATCTGTATCTGCTTCTGAAGTGTTTACCCTCGTCGGGCATACTTAGTTGACGTCAACCTGACTCATTCAACATTTAAGCCTTTCCACCTCTTACGTCATGTAATATTTCTGTTATATTACAAATTACTGAGATTACTTCTCCGTATTCCCATTAAAGCTCAATAGTCTGATCAGATCACCCTTGCAAGACGGCAGGAGAACAATACCTCAAAGTGAGATCAAAATGGCGCTACGATATATTTTACAACTGGCGTATTTATTTGTCATCACAAATGGTAACTTCCATCAATAAACTTTCATTAATATCCTTAAACCTGTTTGTAACCGCTTAATTCTTCTTTTGTTTTACTCTATAATTTGACTTCATCCACATTATTGATCACTCGTTATATTTTAGAGAATTTTGTGGCAACATTCCTCACTATTAATATGATAAAACTAGCCCATGGCAGTCACCTTAGAATATAAGTAGGATAAAACACAATTGTGGTAAGCCTTTCGTTTAACTCCTTAACTTTGTGTAGTATCGGTTTCTAGATGGTTATATAAAACTGAAATGGAAGCGCTTAAGAAAGAGTTGGTGCTTCAAGTCTCTAGAGCCAATTGATTATAAGCTGATCAGATAGGCACACCCATAAGCTAGATACAGCCTAACACAAGCTAGGCTACTTTAACTTGTTAGCTCGGATACCTTAGATGTGGTGTTTTTTTTTTAAAACTGGACTTTATATGGCTTACTGTTAGTATCAAGTTGTAAACATAATCTTAAATTGCTTAATATATGATAGGTCAATAAAATCATTGGAAAGATTTTGGAAATTTTCCAGACTAGAAGACGGAGATGGTGTTAACTTGTCTAAACCTAGTTTTGAGCATTGATCAAATAAGTGCAACTAGATACCTCACCAATAAATATCAGTACCACTGGTTGAGTTATATTCAACCCAACTAATAAATAAGCAGTTGGCGAGCTACAGATGAGAACGCTTCAACCAAAAGTTGCTTGGTAACGAATAGGTCCAGTTATTGTTTAAAACATCTATAAAATGTACTAGAAATAGCAATTTGATGTCCTGAAACGGCGAATAGATGTCCTTTCCCAAACCAATTTGTTGGGTGAAAAGGTACACTCTAAAAAATATTTAAACGATTTTGTTTAAAAATTAGGATACTCACGAAAATGAGTATTTCTACTCGAAATAAGTGAGTACTTCAACTCAATTTGTGTAAAATTTTGCACAAATTCAGTTGAAGTACTCACTTATTTCGAGTAGAAATACTCATTTTCGTGAGTATCCTAATTTT
Organism: Holothuria scabra; assembly: GCA_037179385.1. Lineage (NCBI taxonomy): Eukaryota > Metazoa > Echinodermata > Holothuroidea > Aspidochirotida > Holothuriidae > Holothuria > Holothuria scabra. Next base: position 37,506,615 of record CM074190.1, read on the forward strand.
TAAACAAAATCGTTTAAATATTTTTAGAATGTACGTTTTAGTGTAAACTTTGTATTCATAGTTAGGGCATACTTTTCTACTTATGTTCCTTTAACTATAAAACATGTAGGACTACATGGGAGAAAGGGAAAAAAGGAACCACGTTGGAAAAATAGCGTTCCATAACATTTTAAATCATTTAGACCATGATAAATAAATAAACCATTTTTTATATATTCCCCAAATAGCCGCAATTATTGATGTAAATTATCCCGTTACTCTGCACAAATGTATCGGAGTAAACTTTTCTTCATATTAATTAAAATATCGGAAACATTCGACGGGGTTGAGAACATATTTGGGGAAGTAATATCGAGTAGCTTACAGGGGGGTATTTCTCCGATTATCACCCAACGTTAGATTAAGTGATGATGAAGTGCTGTTGCCCTAAACAGATAGCAGCAAAATTTCCGCTAGTTAAACGGAATCCCAATTATGTCTCTACATTAATTAACACGTTGATAGGTATTCAAACAACGGTGGTTGATCGCAAAATTGCAATCAACATTACAATAGGAAATTTTCATTATATGTTGACACAGAATAATAGATCAATAAAATATGTGGCAGTATAAGGCCAAGCTCATACCACAACCAATTTGTCCGACCAGACTTTTTTATCTAAATCTTCTCGATCTATAAGCGGAAAGAACTCAGACCCTGCTATCCTATTACGATTTGTACACAAAGACTACAGCAATTCATTAATACTAATCATTTCGTGATGTCATCTGTACAGAGAGCTTTTATCGGACTACGTTTGTCCGATAAAAGCTGTCTGTTGGTGTGACGTAACAGAATAATCAGTTCACATTTAATTCTAAAATCATGTATTTACAGTGGTTAGCAAATTTTTGGTTCTTTCTAGCCAGAGATGGAGAAGATTTTAAAACAGATTCATAGAAATTGGATCGGCGGATTCCGATACGGCAGAATTCGTTGTAGTGCGACCCGGTTTCTTTCAACTGTATTCCGTGTTGGCTCACTTTAACGAAATGTGTTCCTTTAAAATTATTTAATGTATTAGTTTGTTAGGAAGTCTGACTTCAAAAAATTACGATCTTAAACTAAGGAATCTAATCTATTACATCAAAACTTTGGTGCATTTATTTTCAGGAGTTCACCAGGACGATTTGGACCACGAGTGCTACAGAGAATGTGTTTGGCCTCCAGAGGCAAAAATATGCAACTATCAGTTTACAGTGGAGTGGTATTACACCATGTCAAAAGCTTGTTACGACTGTCCCTATAACTTAGACGATTGTCAGCGAACTCACTGTGTACCCATAAACGGAGTAGAACGACCCATTATAACCGTCAATAGACGTTCACCGGGACCTAGCATACATGTAAGAAATTATGATTAATAGTATGTGTAGCCCATTCTGTGTAATAGGTATATCTCCATATTACATACTCTGGGGGAAATTCGAACCCCACCGCACTTAACGTGAGGAATTACCCGTCATATTCATTTTATACTACAGTAACAACACTATGCCATGGAAGTCTGAAGTACAAGTCTGGTCGGTTATCATTTGCTTCATTTATGTTCGGAGATGAAGCCTCGTATGGTGGCAGAAAACCCTTTCGAGAGTACACGTTTGATTTTGCACATTCCTCTACGGTCGTCACCGATTCGAAGGAAATCCCTCCCCCCTCCCCCACAAAAGAAGAATCATCCACAACGGTTGATACAGTCACGATATTAGTTTGAAAAAATGGTTATTTTACCATAAGAGACCTTCCGTTATTTTGAAATAAAGAACCGATGAACTACGGTATGCTCCAAAATTCAACGGTACCTTTGATAGAGATTTGTCATCCGGTAAAGCCTGTTTCATTTATTATCTAATTTGAGATGGTCCTCGTAGTAGTATTGTTTTAATAAAATTTCTACCCATCATCTAAGAAAGAGTAATCGTTATTAGACATAACCTCAATAATTGAATTATAAAGAAGGTTACATTTTAGACCTCTTAGCCATTGGACAGAATCGATTTAACCCGGATGGAGAGGTTTATTTTAGTAGGTACATTTTTTTTTTCTTTTGGAGATGTGGAGAGTGTTGCAAAAGTTAATATTAAAAAAAAAAAGGCTAGACTGCCCAAATATTAATATTCATAAACAGCTCTTTATATAAATATTTGACAACACATTTATTTTACTTAGGTGTTTAATTCAAGCAGAATGGCTTCTAAACTTTGCATGAAATATTTATGCTTTGAAAGTAATGAAGGTTTTTGGCGCTCTGCGTGGCCGTTATTGAAAAAAAAAGAATGTTAATTATTTTTCCACTCTCCTCTTAGGTATGCGAAGGTGATATTGTAAATGTCAGCTTGACCAATATGCTAACAAATGGAGAAGGCACGAGTATTCACTGGCACGGTCTGCATCAACGTACATCACCTTACATGGATGGTACAGCATACATCACACAATGTCCTATTGACTACGCTTCCTCCTTTACATATACATTCCCTGCTGATACCACAGGTACGCATTTTTGGCACGCTCATATTGGCCTTCAAAGACAAGATGGACTTTACGGATCTTTGGTTGTTAGGGAAGCCGATGAGGTAAGTTAAAAAAGGGTTTTAGGTCACAACAGGATTTTGTATATTAGAGCCTCGGAGGAGTGCTTATTCTTAGCGTTTTGGTGAAATTTTCATTGAAATCTGATGTGTGGTTCTCACGATATGAGCATGTAAAATTTACATATTTTCAGCAAAAAGTAAACTTGAAACAAGCATATAATTATGACATCATATCCCCACATTAGTGCGCGGTCTTTTGTTTTGCTTTAAACTGTACAGTCGATTTATTCTCAACAATCCCATATTGTTAAAATGGGATTGCATATAAGCGGCATGAGAACTGTACAAACTTTGCACCCCAATATGGAGGTCCTATCCCTATTGATGTCAAGGTGAATACAAAAGTATGATAAAACAATGAGAAACAAAACATTCCTTATTAATGCTAGGAAGTGGTATAAACTCCGCTGCCCTCAAAATCACTTAGGAATACCAGTCTACTGACTGTTTTACTGATGTCTCCAGAAATACATGTCCGATTTGAATGGGACTTTCACCACAAAGGAGATGCTGAAGAAATTGAACTAGATTGAAACGAGCAAATGTTTGAGTGGGGTCAAGTCATTATCAACATTTTAAAGTCTATATTGAGGGGAAAACTCCCCTTGCTACTAGCCCGCGGAGCGGACGAAGTCTTCGTTCAGTTAACCGTTACGAAAAAACTGAGGGTGGCGACTTAAGGGGCAGCAGCCAAAGAGGAACCTCAGGCTACTTGCTACGGACCTGCAAACAATACAAAAATGAAAAAAAAAAATAGAAAAACTAGAATGTTTATATACAAGACAAATTAGTTTAACTCGAACCCGGAACGGATTTTATATTGGGGATCCACAAAAAGGGAATTGGCCAATCAGATCGGAATGTGAAGTTAGCCAGCTGAAGATCGAATTGTAAAGTTAGTCTTCCCACTAGGCTGAATATCGTGCGTAGACTCGTTCACGGTTCACCGATTGAAAATCCACCGGTCTAATTCTAAGCTACCTCATTGCATAAATTTATCGAGAGTTCAATGTCGCGTGTTATGGAAATTAAGGTCACAAAAGCATTTTTTGTTTCCTTAACATAACTTGATATGTGGTCTTAACCCACTTTCATGTTGTAATGTGGGATGACATATGTTACTAACCAATCGAAAGAAGAATCTTTTTGGTTGATACTGACTGTTTCTAGTTCGTGTGGAATTGCGTATGCAAAAGGTTCGTAAATAATTTTTTGCAGTAGGGCTACGTGTGTCCAACAGTCCAATTATGGTTCTTTATTCAGGTTCCCGCCAAGTGTTCAACGATGTTTTATTTGACATTGCCCTCACTAATATAAAATTCATACTTAAGTGTTGGAATGGATCATACAGTAATCAAAACTGAAAAAAGTAGTTTAAATTCAGTCACTGAAATCATATGCGGTCGGTAACTTAAGGGATTTAAAATAAGGTGCGGATCCAAGGAGGGGCTTCTGCGACCTCAGTCACCTCCCTTTTCCGTCGGCAAGAACAATAAAACATACAGGAAATCAGCACCCCCCTGCTTTCTCTTAGGTCAGATGGAATTTCAAATCGGCTTCATTATCTCATCATTGACAAGACAAGCAGTGAAATATTCAAAGCAAATTTGCATCTGTACTTTTTCCAGTTTTTGTTGTTAATCTCTCACAAATTATTGATAGGTAGCTGCACAATTTACTATGTGATATGACTGCATTGGATTGTAAATAAGAACATTAAAACAATAATTCCAAGCTGTGAGGTGCAGTAACTTGATTCAAGTAAGTGGCGTTCTTCTCGTCATGGCGTGGAAAACTCCGTTCAGAAAATGGTGAAGGCCATTGTGAGATTTCCAATTGAACCCCGGGGAGCTTTATTGGTTCATCTGTGCCTCCTTTCATGCGCACTAATTGATTTGTTGTTTGTTTTTTTTGGTCGGTTTGTTGGCTGCTCAAGTTTCGTGACCAATATGAAATAGAAGAATTGATCAGGGCTTATGGTCCTCGTGTCCTGTACTGAGGAAGTCATGTAGAAAATTGTTTTTTCGGCCATGCCTAACTTTTCTATCAAAAGGATTAAGTCTGGTGATTGGCAGGAAGATGTTGGTTTTCAAAGTCTATCAAGATGTTCAACTTATTTGTGTGTTTAACTTAGATAAGATTTAACGACTCAACAACAAAAATGTATTTTATAGTGTCATATTGTTCAAATACTGTTCAAGTCCTCCTGTTTAGTCACCTCTTGCAACAGGCGGGGAATGCCGTGGGCATATTTTACAACCCCAGTCCACCGGGGAATCTTATTTGTGGTTGCAATGAAATGAGACACTTAAAACTATTTGTGGTATAGTACCTTATATGTCGATTTGAATTTTAGCAAACTATTTTAACATTTTTTTCAGCGAGATTTGCAAAAAAATGAGTATGATTTCGATTTGATGGAACACACTGTTCTAGTAATGGACTGGCTAGATGACGTCACCATAAAGAAATTCATGGAGCGTCTTCATAATGGTGGTAGCAGCAACCCTGAAGCTATTATTATCAACGGAAAAGGCCAGCGAGCTGTTTTCATAACAGAGATTGAAGGGGCAGCCCCAACGGAGCACTTCACTGAAAGAGAGATATTTAACGTAAATGCTGGTAGCCGTTATAGGTTTCGGATAGCAAGTAACGCAGGAACGAATTGTCCAAAACGAATTTCGGTCGACAACCATACCTTATCAGTTATTGCAAGCGACGGTCGTCCTTTCGATCCAGTAAGCGTGGACTCGTTTATTATCTATGGGGGCGAACGATTTGATTTCGTTCTTAGTGCTAATCAATCAGTTGGAAACTACTGGATGAGAGTAAAAGGGTAAAAATTATTTTACTTCTGATTTGTGATTAAAAGGGAAAATGAAGTAGTATAGTAAACTGCCCTGTTTTGTAATTGGCTCTTGGGAGTCATGTAACACTTTCACTCCTCAATGTGAACTTTAGTAGAAGTAACTTTTATTTACCTTGATCATGTAATATTGAAGTCTCAAAATACTATAGAAGATACTTTGCAGAGCGACAAGAATAAATTGGCGAAATTTAGCCGTTACTTTAAAATAAGTCTGGGAGACCGCTCTTGCTCTTTAAAGAAAATCTACACCTCATGGAAGTACATGAATAATATAATCATGAGCAATACTTGTATACACTATGTTCCAATGTTACTTATAGACGAATCCGTTTAGCGGGGTCCATCACCCTCAGTCTTAAAGTTTCCTTCCTTACCTGTTCCATGGATGGTTGTATGCTGAAGTGTAGCTTGATTTCCTCAACTTCACTAAATATGAGGATTTGAAATTCATGTAGACAATATATGAAGACCATTAAAGGCTGATGGACCCCACCAATGACTGCCTATAGTCACTAAAAACAAACACTAAAGGGATTCGTCTATAACATGCCCCTCCATTTATAAGTTTTACATTTATCCTTAACCTACCCAAGTGTAAGCAAGTCATTTTGATGAAATCATAGTCGCACGAAATCACACAGCACTGACACAATAAGAGCAAAGTCATTCTTTATCTGAGGAACTTAGGGAGCCTGGTTCCCAGGTGCAAAATACATTCCAGAATGCCACGAGTTTCTTTTTTTCTTTGATATGTATAGATTAGCAAGTTGTGAGGAACGTCAAGAGCTAGCGATAGTACGCTATGATGGAGCAGAAGAGATTGATCCAGTAGCTGATGAAAACATAGACAGAGTCGGATTTGAGCTAAATCCTAGGAACGAAATGGAGAACGAGAGTAATATGCCAATCAGTGGTGTGGTAGGTTTAGGTAAATATTTAGTGAACCCGTGCTTCGATTCAGTTTATATAGTTCAACTGCAGGGAGTTTTTTTTTTTTTTTTTGAAGAAAAAGGGGTTGATAATTCTGTGCCCATCTATACTTTTTCTAACACCTTCAAACGTATATACATCTCTATAGCCCAGAACTGAACCGAAACCAAGGTAATGTGAAGTGGCGTAGTACACGTACACTCTGAAAACCAACATGAGAGGACGATCCATATTGCAGAGTTGCCACCATGACTCATTATTTTTTGTGCGCCAGTTAGAGCTACAGTGCTGTTGCTCGCTGCATATCGAAAGAAAGCACAACATAACCTGCATGTCACTAGATTTATTATTTATCGTACCTTTACATGAGCTGATTGCATGACAAGTCTAGTCTGTACTGTGACACATGAACGTGCAAAAGGCAGCGACTGTGCACTATGCCGTGCTAGTATATAGCGAGTTCAAGATATACTTCCGTAAGGAGGAAGAAACTAATAAAAGCCATTGTTGTTGTGCCATACTCGAGTCAGATCATGATACACGTCAGATAACGACACGGCAAGTTCGAATGTAGAACCTTCATAGCATGAAAGAGTGAAAAGTAGAGTATTATTTCACTCCAAGAATAGAAAAAATAATCACTTCAAGGAGAGTGAAATTCACTATAGTCTTTAACGCCTGCCTCCAGGAGTCACTCTTTGTAATGTTCATCCGGCCTGTACTAGGCTCTCTATCAAGAGGGAAACAAATCTTTGGAGGTAAATTTTACTCTTCTTGAAGTGAAATTTGTGACTTTTTGGAGTGAGTTTTATTAGTTTCACTCTTTCACCGAGTCAAATTTCACCCTTTTGATTCTTACAGAGTAGAACCACTTATTCGCCAAAACAAGGGGCGCGGCCAGTAGGCTGATCTAGAAACATCTTCGTATTTCGTTCTCAGGGATTTAATAGACATCTACATTAAGTCACCAATTGTGTTATCTATATATATGTTCCGTTACAATGCTTTCAAACAAAAACAAAACACCCACTTTATGTGGTAAAACGTTGTCAATACATCATTGAACATGTCAAACGACACTATCTACTTATGAGCATGATCCCCTCACTTAAATCAGGGAACTGCTACGGCATTTTTTCAAATAACAGCTCCCTGATTAAACAATATTTCAATTACTTCAATAAGTGAGGTGCACTTTTATACTTCCCATTTTAATTTGTTTTCAGAATCCTATGACCTTACTTTAGATCCGGAGCAAAGTGTGAACACTTACTACATAGGGATGGACTTCAATAAGATTGACAACTATCACGTACATCACCCCCTTTACTACCCATATAAGGGCGTTGATAATAGTTTCCGTCGGACTACTCCCCAGCTAAACCACATATCGTTTTTATCTCCGCCCGCGTCTTTGCTACATCAACACAATGAACTGGGCCAATCATTGTTTTGTGATCCCAACGATGTTGCCAGAATGGAAGAGTCCTGCAAACAGGAATATTGTGAATGCACACATGTGATCAATGCAAATCTAGGGGAAGTAAGTGCCGTAATCATATATTTTCATCAAGATTTTAGAAAATGGAAAATGAACCTAGAGGAATCTGATACATTAAAAATTGGCGCATCAGCTGGTAAATATTGTGAGGACATACATGGTTTTCCCACGTGCAATCAGGGAGCTGTGAATAACTTGTGACATCCAACTTGCGACCGGAAGCTCAGGAGTTTGATTCCTGGTTGGTTGGTTAGTTAGTTAGTTAGTTAGTTAGTTAGTTAGTTAGTTAGTTAGTTAGTTAGTTAGTTAGTTAGTTAGTTAGTTAGTTAGTTAGTTAGTTAGTTAGTTAGTTAGTTAGTTAGTTAGTTAGTTAGTTAGTTAGTTAGTTAGTTAGTTAGTTAGTTAGTTAGTTAGTTAGTTAGTTAGTTAGTTAGTTAGTTAGTTAGTTAGTTAGTTAGTTAGTTAGTTAGTTAGTTAGTTAGTTAGTTAGTTAGTTAGTTAGTTAGTTAGTTAGTTAGTTAGTTAGTTAGTTAGTTAGTTAGTTAGTTAGTTAGTTAGTTAGTTAGTTAGTTAGTTAGTTAGTTAGTTAGTTAGTTAGTTAGTTAGTTAGTTAGTTAGTTAGTTAGTTAGTTAGTTAGTTAGTTAGTTAGTTAGTTAGTTAGACTGCAGAAATGTCACCTACTGCCGTTGTAACTTGGTGCTCAGCACAAGCAATGGAGTATGGAAAACAACCCAACCCAACCCAACTAACCAAACAGTTAAGTAACTTCATCGATTCAGCGTCGTTGAAGATGTTTTGTACGATTGATACAAAATACAAAGTAAGTGGTGTCAGATCTTTCATGCCACTAGCCAAGTCACATTTGTGTCAAAGAGATAACCAAGGACCACATGCACACATTTTCCTAGGCCCATTCATGGGGTTCTACTCAGAGAACAACTCCATTTAAGTTCATTTTAAAACGATGCACCAGAACTGACGGTCGTTAGTGTTGGAAATGAACTGGAGAAGTCTGGCAATTAACCGGAAGACTTGGCCTTGACGACAATGTTTTCATGGCCTTTTTTCAATGTTGACTTGTACGAATTTAGTGAACTACGACACACGAGTTACTTAAAAATGACGAATTTATCAATAATTTACTGTAAAATTCTGGTTCTGTTAAACATTCACAATTTTCCTGATGGAAACATTTCCAAGCTGAAGCCACAAGAATGTTAGAAATAAAAAGTACTAAGTGATAGAGAAATCACAACTACTTTAACTGTTGGACTAGATCTAATACCAGCGACTGGTTTTAGGCTGACGGAATTTTAATTGGACTTAAAAAAGACTGTCCCTTTTGACGGGCGTCGGAACTGAGTGATTTCTGAGGCCGTGTGCTAGCAAGACTTTGACCGGATCGTTACAATTAGTTGGCGCGCAGTGATCGAGGACAATTTTTAAATTAACAAACTACCCATGTAGCCAGAAACAGCTCTCCCAGGCAGCCAGAAACGGCTCTTGACGAGTGTTATGAGCTGAATGAACCCACTTCTCGAAGTCGCACTTTAAAAATATTGGGGAGGGGTGAGCATACCTTCAGGGGGCTGAGCAAGCCATCCCGTTTCCGCCGTCATTCCTTCCGTTGGATCAATTTCTCATGTTCATGCACTAAAATATATTTCCAACAATTGTCATCCTAGATTGTGGAGTTGGTAGTTGTCGATGAAGGTTTCAACTCGGACTCCAGTCATCCAATGCATCTTCATGGATATTCGTTTCGGGTCTTAGCTTTAGAAAAAGTTGGCGATTCTCTTTCGGTAGACGACGTAAAGGCAATGGATCTAGCAGGCAACATTACAAGAAACCTTCAGTCACCTCCGTTGAAAGACACTGTTATAGTTCCGGACGGTGGATATGTTATTCTTCGATTTGAGGCAAACAATCCCGGATGGTGGTTCTTTCACTGTCATTTAGAATTTCATGTTGAGGTAGGTATCGGTATCGTCTTGACTGATTCACTACAATCTGATGATTGAGTTGTGGGAAATGGGGAGTGGAGATTGTAAAAGGTCCAAAGTGCAACCACTTGTGGGAATCAGTTGAAATATCTTGGGTGTGGATGCTCTGCAGATTCTATAAGCTTGTTATTGCTTGCAAGAGGTTGCTTCAGAATATCATAACATAACATAACAGGTTGAAGGGCAAAGGAGGGCCAAGGCCCCATAAGATGCCCTCAAGTCCAAGCTCTAATCAAAGGTCAAACCACCAAAGCTTGACAACAGCCCCAAACAATCAGATTCTACCACAGTCATGGAAAAACTCGTCAATTTTAACCTTAAAGCAGTGAACTGACGGGGAGTTAACTATCCAATCTGGCAGACAATTCCATTCGTTGACAACTCTATGGGAGAAATTAAACTTCGTAATGTCAAGCCTTGCAAAAGGCTTTTCCAGCTTTTTACAATGCCCTCGCAGCCGAGATTTACTTTGAACCCTTAAACACTATTTCAATAGACTCAATCAGTGTTTACAAACAAATGCCATCACGGACAAAGGCCAACTGATGGTGGCGCTCCGCTTAGATAGTCTCTCGGAATGTTTGCCCCCCGTTCAAAAATCCTGGCTACGCCACTCACTACAAGTCAAAAGGGGATTCCTTTCAGAAAGAAACTTGTAAACCTGGGGCATGTCCCCCCTAATCCTTCTCAGCTCCAAAGTGGTAAGCCCAAGATGTTTAAGCCTAGCTTGATAAGGTAAATTTCTCACCTCTGGTATAAGGCGAGTGGCTCTCCTCGGAACTTGCTCTAAAAGAAACTTGTCCTTTTCATAGAATGGGCTCCAAGCCTGAGCTGCATAGTCAAGATGGGGTCTTACCAACTGCTTATACAAATTAAGTACAATATCCTTACTAAAATTGATGAAATTCCTCTTGATCAAATCAAACACTCTAATAGCCTTTGCAGCAGTGGCTGCACACTGCCTTGATGACTTTAAATCCCCTGTAATTACAACACCCAGATCTTTCTCGAAGGTGACATTACTTAAAACACTACCATTTATGTTATAATCATAGCTAAAACTTTTAGGACCAAAATGAAGGACCTTACACTCATCCGTATTAAAAGACATTTGCCAGGTCTGAGACCAAGAAAATAACCTATCCAGATCTTCCTGCAGCAGTAAGGCATCATCCAAAATGCTAATATTCCTATAAAGCTTAGTGTCATCAGCAAACTTATTTATACGAGATGTAAGAGAACTATCAATATCACTGATGAAAATTAAGAAAAGAAGTGGGCCAAGGACAGAACCCCGTGGTACATTTATTGGGTCATATGTTTTCGTAGCCCAGCTGATATTACTACAACTGATGTCTGATAAGTTGGTGGACAGCTTGATAAAGCATTATCATGAGTTGGTTAAGATGAATTTAAGCAACATTTACTGTTTATCACGACGTATTTTATATTATGTTTGAAGGTTTAACGAACATGCTTGTTTCCTAAAACTTTGACTTTAGGAAGCCTCAGTGCAATTCCTCAAAGCTAATAGAAAGGAAACTGTCGTCATATTTTGTTCCTTTTTTGGACTATGAAATCATAATTTTTTTCTTTTACGCATAGGTTGGTATGAGTCTCGTGTTACACGTTGGTACAGATGATGACCTTCCAGAAACCCCAGAAAATTTCCCGAAATGTTACCATTGGCCTAGAATGACCTCAAAAGAAAATGAAACTAGCCAAGGCGCTACAATATCAGCTAAACCATTTATATGGATCTTAACCATTGTTGCTGTCTTTCAAATGTCTTTTTTGTAATCATACTAATTATCGTCAAAGGGATTTGTTTATCTTCAGTTAAAAACATTTAAACAACGATTTTTGTAAAGTGATTATATGATTGCGTGGGTATGTGCAGAGAGAAAAACACCTTTTGCTCTATTTGACCCAAAGTGGGTCATTATGGATCCAAACAAATAATCCAGTCAAGTTATTACCCAGATGATGTGCATTTGACCTAACTTGCTTTGAAATTTGACCCAGATGCTGGTATCTTTAACGAGCTTTATAACGTGTTGTCTAAATGTTATACTAAATTCATTGTCCAATAGAAAAGCCGAATTAAATGTAAATTGTTTCTGTTAATGTGCAACTTATGCCACCCATGCATACAAATATCGCTTAAATACGTTGCAGTAAATAAATATTTTGGATCGGTTATAAAACTCTGTCTGGGAATTGATTCTGCTGACACTCACAACTCACAACACATTTACAGACTCAAACGTTGAAGCGTTTGAGTCAACCCAGCCCATCAATCCGTATTAGGAGGAGGCATACATTAATGTGATAAGGCGAAGTATTAATTCGGTTATTAAAATCAAATGGTTGGTTACCATGGATCCTATAATACAAAAACATACTGATATTATCGCGACTTATATCAACTGCTAATAAAATGATTGTCTCTCTGGAGTGGGAAAGCTTGCATCCTTTTGAAAAATATTCCGACGGATTTTTTCTGAACTATATGAAATGATAAAAGCCTACTGGGATAAATACCACTCCACGCAACATCGCAGTTATTTAAATATGGAGACTTTAGTGCTTTAAAGAAGGTTATAAGGACATTTGCTTTCACAGGACAAGGGGTCAGTCTTACTAACATCAGCAATCATCAACCCTAAGTCGGCCTCTAAGTAAAAAATTATCCTAGTACGATGAGGTTTGGGTTTTACAAAACCCATCTCAATTGGCGATGTTAACAACTTAAAACTTCCTCGTGGAACGAGGAAAAACTGAAAATGAATAGCTTTGGTACGAAGATTTCAACTTTCTCAAATTGTCAACAGGGATAAAACACCAGTTGCTCTTTAGAACATGTAGGCTATCAAACATCGGTAGTGGGGAGGGGTCCCCTTATGTCCCATCTCATTAGGTAATCAGGAAAAATCAATCCTGGAAAATCACTCGGGAATAGTATGATCGATATTATTCCCTGAATGCCAGGAAAATTGTCATATGTAGTTCCGGGGCGGGTCAAGTGGCAGTTTCAGGGGGAAACAGTCGAGAAGTTCCCCTCATCTGTAACATATCAAGGAGAATCTATGAAAACTGTATAGCAATATTTTCATTATTATTAAAATGTAATATAATTTTAACATTGACGACAATTTTGGTTTCCGCCATGATGGTTTACTTTACGCACCCAAAACATTTAATTCCTAAAATTGTTTTTGAGATTTTTGCAGTAATTTATAAACAAATTTTAAGAACAGACATCTTAAAAATATTTTTAACACTGCTTTCCTACTATGACCATAAGTGAAAGCCAAAAATGAACTGTCGCCATTTTGTTTTGGAAACCATTTTGAATGAGTGACACTCAGTGTTACCAGAGTTTATTGATTTGAAGTTCAGTGGATCATTAGATTCCCATCAAAAAGGAACCTGACTAACTGACTGACTGACTGACTGACTGACTGACTGACTGACTGACTGACTGACTGACTGACTGACTGACTGACTGACTGACTGACTGACTGACTGACTGACTGACTGACTGACTGACTGACTGACTGACTGACTGACTGACTGACTGACTGACTGACTGACTGACTGACTGACTGACTGACTGACTGACTGACTGACTGACTGACTGACTGACTGACTGACTGACTGACTGACTGACTGACTGACTGACTGACTGACTGACTGACTGACTGACTGACTGACTGACTGACTGACTGACTGACTGACTGACTGACTGACTGACTGACTGACTGACTGACTGACTGACTGACTGACTGACTGACTGACTGACTGACTGACTAACTAACTAACTAACTTACAAAATGTAACGTAGTAGGATGTGGACGAGGGCAGCCCGTTAAAACGTCTTTTGTGCATGGGATATGGGAAAAAATGACTTTTGTTGGCATTAAGTTAAATTTGAAAGTGACTGCCATGTAAAATGAGCCAAGTTGAAGGTTGATTTGGTTGTTATTTATCGATTCCTTGACTTTAAGACAGAGCAAAGACATCAGAATCATTCAGTACAATATGAGTCTTTGACTCAAGAGTTCTAGTTAAAAATAGTTTCACAATAACTGCCACTTGGGAACACGACGGCAATGTAGGATCCATCCCAATATTTATTATGGAAATATGTAAACTATTGTTTAGAAGTCTCATCATAACACCCCTGGAGGATAGGAAGGGGTTGATACGGTGGGTTGTGGTAGCCCATGGTCTATCATCGCTCTACAACACTACTATACCCTAAACCCAGATGTGAACTGTGGTACAGAAGTAACATTTTTTTAAACGGTGATCGCTACAGCTCCCAAAAAACAGATAGCACGCTGGCTAATTTGCATAAGATTTTGTTTGTCCTATTAATATTCTGAATAATTAGTAACGTCATTTTCTAGATATAAAGTAAGTAGAAAGAACTATTATAATCATGATAATGCCTTTTTATCAATAAACGGGGAATTTTTGGCACAATTTTGTAAGTGCTGGTCTCAAATTGTGACATTTCTGTTTAGTTTTATGTAGTCATTCCATGTAATAAACAATAATATTTGCACCATTTTTCGTATTATTCCCATTCGGGAAGTGCCCATTCCGGCCATATGGAGGGTTAAATTTGTAAAGTCAAAAATGTTATTGGAAGCTCCGTGCTAACCAATGGTAGCGCCCGCTTATTCCTGCTGGCGTTCAACCACCTCTTATATTTATCCTTTCCTTCACAACTGACCTGCCTCCTCTCTTCTGGCAAATCCTCGATCCGCCACTGAAATATACGAGAAGACTTAATTGTCAGAAACCTTTTCAGTTGTTTAAGCTGTTTTGATCGAGCACGTGACTGGAGTCCACAAGGCTCCTACCAAAAACATGCAGCACGCTTTACTAATTTGTGACGCTTCTTTAATGTATCGATTCTTACGAAAGTAAGTGATTTGTGGAGCGATTATATGAATATTAATTATGCACGAATATTCACTTATTTTGATTGGATAACGATAAGTGTAAAATAATTGCAGTTTATTATTGTTTATGGAGACATGTGAGGGTGATTCATTTCCTCCAAGTCCCTTGCACGTCGATCATACAATGACTGATATTATATACAAGCTCGATATTGTATCTGTGGAGTGAAATGTAACAAGGAAATAGAATAAAACAATAAAGCTGGTACTTTGCAAGTCGTAGGTTTATTCTGTTGTTCTCGTTATGATTTTAAAACGCTTTGTTTACTTTTAGTATAGCCTATATGTAATTATGCTTGGTGGTGTTACGTCAAGACCGTTTTCCGCTTTATGGGTATTCTGTACGGCAACTCTGAAAAAAAGAAAAAGTAGTTTATGGCTTTATTGTTCTGGGTAAACAACGTTCACCACACAGTTACCTTACAAAAAATGAAGAGAACAAATTAGTAACATTCAAACCAACTTTATAGAATATAATAATGCGAAGTACTTCAAAACATGTTCTGTAAATTCTGCATGCACACGAAATTATCTTCCTTTGTTACTGACTCAAATAAATATATTGGTTGTTGACTTACCGTAATCACTCGACTTTTCCTTGCTGCAGATTGTTATGTCTATTCAAAAGTTACACATGATAGAGCTTGATATAGGCAATACTTTTTTAAAGTGTACCAAAAGTCTAGAATTTGAAAAATATACATTTTTAGAAGTTACAAAGTGATTCTTATTCATTCTTATTCCATTTTCATACACTCAAAAAAACTGTTGGGTAAAAAGTGTTAATCAAAATCCAAATTGCTCAACATGGGCAATTTCCATATTTGCTGGGTAAATTAAGGTTGGGTAAAATTCAAGTGTTGGTAAAGAGTTTGGGGCAAGTTTTAAAGTACCCAACATTTGGGCAATCAGTTAAGTTTTACAGATAATTATTTTAATAAAAGTGGGTAATTGATATCTAATGGTTGAATACGATTGGATTCGGTAAATAAAAAGCTAGCGGTAGAATAGTAGTGAAAATATGTACGAAATTACTTAAAGAGCAATGGTCGTATGGAACAAAAAAAACGTTTTTACTACTACGTAATCAATGGCAGAAGAAATACAAAGTTCGCGATTGAGTTTGTTATGTCAAACTACAGACTTCACTGTTCATTAACCAAGTGCATCGTCGCTGGTGCCCCCACCCACTCTTGGAGGGGAAAGGGGGTAAGTGTTAGGGTACTTTGTTAAATCTCCTTCTTGTCCAAAACATATAATTATATTTCAGGTTATATTGAAATCCAAGCAAGCACCCAACAGTGCAGCTGTTGGGCAAACGTGTTGGTACAAATTTTAACCATTTGTTGGGCAAAACTAGTTGGGTTAAATGGTTGGGTAATTTTTTTTTTGGCCCAGCTTATGATTAAAACACTTAAACAACTGAGTTGGGCAGTTTTTTACCCAATTCTGGTCAGGAGGCATACGGTACCAACGGTTGGGTATTTTTTCCCAGGTTTGGGTAATCATTTTTTAGAGTGTAGCTTGTTTTTTTTTTCTGAGACATTGAATGTTGCAGTGGCGTAGCCACGGGGTGGTTTTTGAGGTTGAAACCCACCCCTCATGACCCAACCTTACAATTGAACCCCCCCCCCCTAAAAAAGCGGTTTTTTTCTCTCTCCCCTTAAACTTTTCCCTCATGTCGTGCCCCCATCCCCCATGGAACAATCCTGGCTACGCTACTGGAATAAAAATTGTTCACTGAATCAAAATATTCCATTGCGCAATTATTTGTCTTTCTGAATGTACAAATCACATTATGCGCTTTGCTTCCATTTGAAATTAAAATGATTTAACATGACCTTAAACATTTCCTGTTTTCTCTCTTAACATGTTGTTCAGATAGGTCTTGTTTAATCACATCACTCTACACCAGTAAGATTGCTTTTACATATTGGCACCAGAGGCAGCACCTCTTACAAAAACAAAGAGACACTAAAACTCAGATTTAGGTTTAATAGGATTTCACATTATTGAGCAATGTGTTATTTTAAAAACTGAGTGGAGGAAAGACATTTTCCCTTACTACCTCAAGAATATCATATGAAAAGAAGATCTGCAATTTTTACAATTATGTCCCATTCTCTGTAATTATATATACATTTTTTGAGAATTTTAGACAAGAGGTAACTTCTAAGCCTCAACATGGATCATTATTTCACTATTACGTAATACACCCATTTTAATCTTACAAATTCACGGCCATACGCGGGATTACGGGGGGAGGGGTAAGGTTTTTTATACGACTCACCCGGGCTGTTACTTGCTACAACAATACTAATTTATAACTGACTGGGCCAATCGAGTAATACATTAACCAAGGAGCTGCAACTCTCTGCTTTAACAAAATTGTATACCTTTACACAGGTTATGTAAATGACCGAACAACTCTTTCATTTTGAAAGGGTAGAGTCATGGTCATGCGCAGTCATAGTTTTCATTCCATTTTAAATGTAAATCTATTTTGCATGTATTCACTGAAAACTAGGTAGCCTACATTCCTTGGCTATGATGCATAAACATCGAACATAACGGAATCACGGCTGTGAGTGTCTTGACTCTGAAAGACGTTCTACAGGGGTCTTGAATAGAAATTTGAATGAACCTGGATGTAAATGAGAGGTATGATAAAACGTATACCATGTGCACATTTTGCCGTCAGTAGGAGGCCGGTTTTTTGTCTAACCGGTCGGATTGAGGCCCGGTAGTGGTTGGAGGTTGGCCTAGGTCTTACGTCGGACTGATGTCGCTCTAAGGAACAACTTTTTTGAGGCATAAGCAGTCATCCCAAACTTATTGAACAGCTAAATCTTAAAAATTTCTTCTCATTTCTCTTCTTAGTATCTTTCTGAGATATGACTCAAATATTTATTTCATAATCAAGATAGTAAATCAGGGACTAATCCTCGTAAATTTTACATTTAAGGGAGGAAAGCATTGTCACATGATTCACAAGAGCTATTCATGAAATGACAGGGTAGCCTACTACACTAACTCAAACTGGGGTTAGTACATTTTCCCTTTGAATAAGTCAAGTAGAAGTCTGCAAATATCAATTCTTGTCCCTTGCTGACCTCGGAATGACGTTGAATTGATATTGAACAGTTGGATTTTAGCTCAAATGACGTTCCATGGCCGTCTTTGCCGACGTCGATTTGCAAACGGCGACACAGAGGACTTTGGTCAGACGTAGACGCCTTCATAAAACCGACGTCGAACCGACGAAAAAAATGTGTTTGAAGATAGTGAGACTACTCGTGTCTGCGTGTCCAGGCCACAGCCTCGCCAGGCTATTTGCAAAGAATATGATCTGGATACTGAAACTGTAACTGCCGAGATTAACATGCTTAATAGAATTTATTCGGCAAACAATCCTTCCCTACAAAGTCAGAAGTGTTTCAAAAGTCGATTAGACTTCTACCAGACACAAAAATTAGGTCAAAGCATGGCAAATGTGCAGTTCCTGTTTCGACTTTTTGACAATCCCCATGAATTCAGCTATATGTGAAAGAAGCTTTTCCTGTCTTCGAAGGCTGAAAACACAACTACGAAATTCTTCAGGACAAGAAAGACTCTCCAGTTTGGCAGTTCTGAATATTAAGAGAACCACTGAAATAGACATGGAGAAAGTATAGTAAGCCGCTTTCAAGTTGCAAACCAATGAGGGTGTCATTGGACGTCGTCTAGCCCTTCATTAACTGTTAGCTTAACCATTTTATTGTGTGTGTTATACAATAAATGTGGCAACTGTTTTATGCCCGTAACGTATCCACATTTTCAAAAAAACGAAAGGACACCATAGGGGATAACTCAAGGATAATTTGTAAATATTGCATCATATTGCATCTAAAAGCCTTTCAAAGAACAAAAAACCTCTCCAAACTAGTTTCAAAGCCTCTGGAACCTCCCCCTCCAATTGTCCGTTTTCCTTCCCCACGTCCTCTTGCACGATCGAGGACGACTGTTATTCATACGGAATAGGAATATGATTACAAAAGTGTATGTGTGATATTTGAGGTCGCCTATTATGTTTTGAATTTGAACCTAAAATGCTTTCATTTTAAAGCCTACAATTTCGGAAATACCTCATTTTTAGAAGTTGCAAAGTGATTCTTGTTCATCCTTATAGCATTGTCATACACTCAAAAAACTGTTGAGTAAAAGTGTTGGTCAAGATCCAAATTGCTCAACATGGGCAATTTCCATATTTGTTGGGTAAATTAAGGTTGGGTAAAATTCAAGTGTTGGTAAAGAGTGTTGGGCAGGATTTGAAGTACCCAACATTTGGGCAAAATGTAACTGACCAATCAGATAATTATTGAAAGATTAGTTAAGTTTTACAGATTATTATTTTAATAAAAGTGGGTCATTGATATCTAATGGTTGAATACGATTGGATTCGGTAAATAAAAAGCTAGCGGTAGAATAGAAGTGAAAGTATGTACGAAATTACTTAAAGAGCAATGGTCGTACAGAACAAAAAAGATTTTACTACTACGTAATCAATGGCAGAAGAAATACAAAGTTCGCGATTGAGTTTGTTATGTCAAACTACAGACTTCACTGTTTATTAACCAAGTGCATCGTCGCTGGTGCCCCCACCCACTCTTGGAGGGGAAACGGGGTAAGTGTTAGGGTACTTTGTTAAATCTCCTTCTTGCCCAAAACATATAATTATATTTCAGGTTATATTGAAATCCAAGCAAGCACCCAACAGTGCAGCTGTTGGGCAAACGTGTTGGTACAAATTTTAACCATTTGTTGGGCAAAACTAGTTGGGTTAAATGGTTGGGTAATTTTTTTTGCCCAACTAATGATTAAAACACTTAACCAACTGAGTTGGGCAGTTTTTTACGCAATTCCGGTCAGGAGGCATATGGAACCAACGGTTGGGTAATTTTTTGCCCAGGTTGGGGTAATATTTTTTTAGATTGTAGCTTGCTTTATTTCTGAGGTATTGAATGTTGCAGAGGCGTAGCCACGGGGTGGTTTTTGAGGTTGAGACCCACCCCTCATGACCCAACCTTGCAATGCAAAAAAAAAAAAAAAACCCAACCTAAAATAGCGGTTTTTTCTCTCTCCCCTTAGACTTTTCCCTCATGTCGTTCCCCCAACCCCACATGAAACAATCCTGGCCTACTGGAATAAAAATTATTCACTGAATCAAAATATCCCATTGCGCAATTACTTGTCTTTCTGAATGTACAAATCACATCATGTGCTTTGCTTCCATTTGAAATTAAAACGATTTTATATAACCTTTAACATTTCCTGTTTTCTCTCTTAACATGTTGTTCAGACAGGTCTTGTTTAATTACATCACTCTACACCAGTAAGATTGCTTTCACATATTGCAGCAGAGGCAGCAACTCTTAGAAAAACAAAGAAATACCAAAACTGTAATTTATGGAGTATAGGATAACAATTTAGTGAGAAAATGTAACGTTTTAAAAATTGAGTGAATGAACGACAGCATCTTTCCTGACTAGCTCAGGAATATCCTATGAAAATGGGAGTTGCACTTTTTTTTTCAATTATATTCCATGATCTGTAATGATGTATACACTATTTGAGAATTTAAGACTTGAGGTAACTTTTAAGTCTCAACATGGACCATTATTTCACAATTAGTTAATACACCCATTTTAATGGTTACCTTATAAATTCACGGCTAAGTATATTTATAAGACTACAAGAAATATTATTTATTTATACAAAACATTCCAGACGAAGTCATATCCTATGAACATGGGAGTTGCATTTTTTTTACAATTATATTCCATGCTCTGTAATGATGTATACACTATTTGAGAATTTAAGACTTGAGGTAACTTTTAAGTCTCAACATGGACCATTATTTCACAATTAGTTAATACACCCATTTTAATGGTTACCTTATAAATTCACGGCTAAGTATATTTATAAGACTACAAGAAATATTATTTATTTATACAAAACATTCCAGACGAAGTCATATCCTATGAACATGGGAGTTGCATTTTTTTTACAATTATATTCCATGCTCTGTAATAATATATACATTATTTGAGAATTTTAGACTGGAGGTAACTTTAAAGTCTCAACATGGACCATTATTTCACTATTAGGTAATGCACCCATTTAAACGGTTACCTTATAAATTCACGGCTAAGTATATTTATAGAACTGCAAGAAATATTATTCATTTATAGAAAACATTCCAGACGAAGTCATAACCTGTCAATTACTGGCCTTGGGAAAACGTAACATCGATTGAATGGATTTTTTTATGTTGCATCTTTTTCCAGCTATGCGCCACTGTTAAACCAGAAATTTCCTCACTGGCTAACGAGAGCCCCCATTCCTAGTATAATCCCAAACCGTAACACAGACTTCTGTAATAGATAAAATACAATGGCAACAGCCAATCAAGAAGCATCTTGTTAAACAGCGCGCATCGGTCGCATCAGTGAAAATCTGTCAAATATAGGATGATATGTACTGCTGTATAATGGGGAACACATTTGACGAACCGAATTGCAGAGTGTTCTTTTGAGAAGTGCGTCACCATCAGTTAGAACGTAACGCATGGTTAGTTAGTTAGTTGGAATTTCACGGCCCAAGTTACCAACCTGTTGGTTCAATTCGAGCCAGCCACGGCCTTTTTTTTCCAGTTGTGGCTCACTCGCTTGTTTTCCCTACTCCATTGCTTATGCGGAGCATTACGCACAATGGCAGTAGGTTCCATTTACAGAATTTTGGTATGACTCCACCTGGAAATCGAACCCCGTGCCTTCCGCGTGAGAGGTGAATGCTCTACCGTTACATCAAGCACGCGGTCAACGTAACGCATGGAGGGGAATAATTACGAAATGGTAGTTTCTAGATTCGTCACATGAATCAGATATTTGTTTATTCTGAGACCTTTTGTTTCAGAAGTTAAAAAAAAAAAAAAAATAAATAAATAAATAAAGGAAGTGTTATGGGGGTAAGAAGTTCTCTTACTTGACATATAAAGAAGACGTAACTATATGTAAGCTAAGTAAGAAAAAGGAAAAATAGCAAAAATGAAAAAGGATGATAACAGTAGGTTAGCAAAGAAACAGCTGCTTGTGTATTCGAAATGATCCGACGAATATAAAACTACTGACACTAATCGATGCAAAGTCGAAATGACAACATACAGAGTGAAAGGAGTTCAGCTATATAGGTTATCACGAGCAATTCACACTGTGCCTTCATCTACATCTTACTCTACTTAGTCCCACCCCTACTGAATAAACAATTTCTTTATTTCCTGAAAAAACCCGACATTTTTCCTGTATACGGAAGACCAGAATACCTTCAATTGGTGTGGATGTTCATGACTGCTTGCAATTGTTACACACTACGGTAATATTTGTATTTGTTTAAATTTGATCTGTAATTCGTTTCTACGGTACACAAAAATCAAAAGCACATGTAATACTGACTGATCATTTCACTTGTTGTCGTTATTCATTGTTTGGCATCGTCTCTGACCACATCATCCGATCATTTCATGATATTTACTATGGGCTCCAAGGGCCTTCTTCAAGTTCAGTTCCATCTATTTTGTGCATTTACCGTCGTCTTTGTTATTTCCCATTCGGTAAGTAAGATTTTTTTGCTAGGAAACTTCTCTTAAATTAAACTTGTTTTATTCGATCTTAACACGCACAACTAAGTATCAGAAATAAAGGGCAAGGCCAGAGAGTAATTTTCGGACAAGTGGTGCTAATACAATATAATATATATATAATAATTGTTGCATGTTTAACTCTTTAGCTGTACATCACATTTCCAAAACGTAGACGACGGTTCTTTTACCACCTAATCTCAAATTTTGCTTGCATTTAATTTGTGTACTTCAAACAAATTCTAAAGCAAAACGTCTGATATGATATCTGCTGGAAGTGCTCACTATCTTTCGTTCCCGTCCTAGCTTAATACTGTTGACAAGAAATGTTTCAGACTCTTTTTGAAATTTGTTAGTTGCAATATCTTAACTGAGTACGTTTGTACACTGAAGGCAATCATATACATTCCGGTAATTTTCCTAAATAACTTTTAAGTTATCCCCCAAATCACTATTAACAGTTCAAACGTCGCCTCCCGCCTGGCAAAATTGATTCTGTTGAGAAGCATAAAATTTTAACGCGAAGAATATTTATCTCAAATTATGAACAAACTCCAAACAACCCTTTTCCCTTTATTTTATAGAAAAGTTTTGAAAATTACATAACTTTAAAACACTACCGTACGTTTTAGAAATCACCACACTGATATTGGATAAACAAACAAAATTTTTCAGGGCATTCCTTGACAATATTTTGACTAAGTTCAAAACTGTAGACTGTTCCGACTGCTTTAGGAGGTACCTAATCTTTATAAAGTGAACTGTCCGTTAAATGTCTGGAAGTAAAGAAAATTACAAGAAATGAAAGATGATATAGTTGCACATAAACATAAAATTGATTTTCTTCATGATAAGGTCTCGCTGTTGTGTGGATTATTTTACAGCTACATGTTCTGAGTTCATACGGCTTAATAGTTTCTAGAAGATCTGCATAGAAGATATTCAAACATTTCAAAAGCTTATGATAAAATGTAGAGTCCCACAAAAGTTGGACCCTAAAAGTAGCAAGAATTCTGTGAACTTGGTAAAAACTGCGAATAATTTCACATTTGACAAGATAATTATTCTTTCAAAAAAGATATTTGAGTTTAAAATAAAATATTTCTTAAGAAAATATGGGGTAATAGAACATGGACCTCTTTATACGATATAATTGAAAAAAAAAAAAAAATCAAACAAACTAGAATAGATCTTTCAGTCTTGTGCCTGCATTGTGAAGTTTAATTCAGGTATGTTTTTTCATATAAACATTCAAAGCCCGGCGGTTTTTGGTTCAAGTTGTTCGTGACTGTGGCTTACATATTTGAACACAACGTAACCAAAAATGCAATGATTAATTTCATATTTAGACATGGGGTGAGAAATGTATATAAGAGATAATTTCCAGTTACAGCAATTCACTTTTACAATGTTTACAAATGATTCTTGCAGTTGTGACTGTAATCCTTTCTTGCAATGACAAAAATTTGCGGCTAGCCTAACACTTCTTTAATAAGGGCATCAGTATAGCAGGACAAAACGTATAATGCATTAACGCACTTAATACTACCAGTTATTTTGTTGCCAAACAAATCTTTATTTGGTTTCAAAATTTCAAAGAGACAAAAACGATCAGAAAATATTTTATCAACAGTGTAAATCACACGTTAACTTTAGGACTTTACCAAACCCATCGAAGTACTACTAGAGGAACGTGTAGTCAGATAGTCCGGAAATAAAATGCGAGCATAGTAACTAGACATTCGTTTGCTCTTAATTTGGGGCTAAAATGTAATTAAGTGAAAATACAACACACAAATTTTTCTGCCTATTTCATGGACTTTAATACTTGTATTTAATAAGTGGATTCTTAGTTACTCTAAAAACTTGAACTGAGATTGATAATTTCGACTTTCAATGTTTTCGTCTGAAAGCTTAAGGGCAATAACTAAGGTTACCACATAATTCGGGTAACTTATAGCGCGGCCTCCCTTCAGACTCAACGTGAAGGAAGCCCCTTACTTAACATAAGTTTTTAGACGTATGTAACTTAAGTCCAAATAAGATTTCAGAATTGGACTTAAAAACAATGAAAATGAGCAAATCTATTGCAGAAATAGTAAAAAACAACCACCAGTGTTAAAAGAAATAAGCCCAAAGGTATGAAATACTTTTTTTGAAGTATTCAAAAAATAGTTACTTGTTTCAGTTTTATTCTGGCCGATCACGGCCTTTTTCCAGTTGTGGATTACTGGATAATTCCTCTTCATATAATCCATTGCTTATACTGAGCACCAAACACAGTGGCAGAAGGTCCCATTTTTAATTCCATTGATATGACCAAGCCAAGAGTAGACCTCCAGACCTCCCTGTTACATTTATATAGAATCTCTTACCACTTGATCATGCATTCGGTCATGAAATATGAGGAGAAAATTATCACAAGTTTTACTAAATCTACAAAGTAATATTTGTGTTCAGGTTAGGTTTACATGAGTTACAACTACAATGCTTTAGCGTTAATGATATACTTTTACTGTCTAGTCCTACAAACGGCGCATAAAGCTGTAATTATACGAGTGTTTTCCACTTGTAAAACAAGTGAATCAGGCTATTTCGATATCTTAAAAATTTAGTTATAAAGAATAAACTATAAAGAAATTAAAACTAAAAATAATGCAGGACACATCAGACTGGTAGTAGAAAATCTTTTTTTTTTATAAGGTAAACTCGCAATGTATTCCAAAGTGGGGTCGTTTTTGTTTATATATCGGAACCTTTGTTAAACTCTATCATAAATATATAATTAGGTGCTTCATCAAGATTGACATTTGAAGGCAGTAAGAAATCGGGGTACTACTTTAATGTACCATGAGTATTTTTTTCAAGCAATTGGTGATTGTTAGGCAAATTGTTAAGTTGTTTGGCTTCTTTTTTTACCAGAAACATCATCAGACCTCTTTACAGAGAGGTTCCCGATTGGAACAGGTACCGGTCCATAATAAGAGTATTGAACTAGTTTTCGGGTACTTTAGTAAGGAACTGCAGTTTTACTCTGAACCCTGCGGTAGCTTATTGGCATACTTCAGTAAACTTAAAGCACATTTACCTTAGCGACACACAATTAAACTATAATTATTCTATATTGTTTACATTTTTTTCACGATTTTAACTAACCTGGACAGCTATAAATTGCATAAAGAAGACATAAAAGATTCACCATTTCAAGATTTCAAGATTCAAGATTTTGAATTCCACATTGTTCATCCGAAATCTCGCTGTTTGCTTTAAGATGCGTTCACTGGCGTCTTTCTTTCCTGTGATAGCTTCAAGTTGCCAACACTTTTTACATTATCAATGGAAAAAAAAAGATTATTTCCAACGGGAAATGGTTACGATTTCTCAAATATCGTACCTCGCTGAGGGCGTGAGTTCTACATGTCCTCGATTGTTGAATTTCGTTAAGAAGTTTTTTACTTCCTGAGAACTTGTAAAGTTTTTGTACGGATCGAAAGAGGTCTTTAAGTATGCATAAGTTGCAATCTAAGAGTAGGTGTTCATAATTGTTAATTCGAAAACTAATCAAATACATTTAGTTTAGTGCTGAAAAAGATTTCTAGTATAACCCGTTCCTCAGCCGTTGTATATTCTTCTGATAATAAAATGAGAAATCACATTTGTTGGATTAACACTCATTACAACGGAGGCAAACTTCATGTCTGGACCTTTGTAAGAACAGCTAAATATAAAGAGTTTTCATTTATTTGGACTGACGATATTAAGGTTTCGTACATGTTTTTATATATTTGCAACAGAAGTTAACGATTTAAATTTAAAATTTTGCACATATGAATTTCTTTGTCGAATACAATGTCACTTTCTACATGAAAAATTAAAGCTTTTGCAACATCACATGACAAGCACATTTTGCCTAATACCAAAGCAAAACAAAATGACGTTGACGTATTTATTCTAACTAACGCCCTTTTTAAAAGATAACCATAAATTAAAAACGTAGGTTAGTGAAATTTTAATGGATGGTTCCAATTCTTTCTTTAATCAGCAAGCTCAACCCGGAACAAGAGGGACAGAAGTAGGCAATAGTGAAAGTAAGTGTCCATATATTTTTGAAAACATGCGAACTGGAACATATCGCCTTTTCGCAACACTTATAACAATTTAAATGTAAACAAGTCATTTCAGTATATTTTTTTAGTTGTCGTGTCTTATTGGATTTACTTTGCTCTCCTTAAAGGGGATCCAGAATTTGGTTGTACAAGTTTTCTACGATTTCATTTTACCAACACCATACAGTTAG
Source organism: Holothuria scabra (assembly GCA_037179385.1). Lineage (NCBI taxonomy): Eukaryota > Metazoa > Echinodermata > Holothuroidea > Aspidochirotida > Holothuriidae > Holothuria > Holothuria scabra. The sequence goes on from CM074190.1 coordinate 37,533,503, forward strand.
CTAAACTAATAAAAATGGGCTGAAATGGTGATTGGTAACAAACCTTTTTGGGTGAGGCTCTCTAGTCTTGCATATGTGTGTATTTACTTTAACCCGATAATATACTACAAAAATCCCATTCAACAGTTATTTACACACCGTAACGGGTTAACCTTTTTACCTTGAGAACTTTTCAATGTCTGTCTTTTGATAAATTATGAGTTACAAGAATACTTCAGAACAAAATAATGGGACACAGTTTACAATTCGGTGTCAAACTCAGATTGGACCGACACTTACATATGACTAATACTTGTATGCTAGAGATCTTACCTACTACTTTCCGTCATTGCCTTTTCCGGAAATTTGACTGCGTAAGTGTGCGTTTTAGTTGTATATCTATTCAGTCCGAATAAATACGTCATGGGATAAGAAGAAGTTAGTTATTCAGTTAGATAAGATTTAACGACACACCAACACCAATGTGTTATAAGTGTCAAACTGTTCAAATACTGTTTAAGTCCTCCCGTTTAGTCGCCTCTTACGACAGGCAGTGAATACCATGGGCATATTCTACAACCCCAGCCCACAGGGGGACAACCATTAAGGGACTTGCTAGGTTCTGTGGCGCCAACAACTCGCCCGTCATGGATGAGTAATAACGGTCTTATGTGCGCATTTTATAGCCGATAGTCAGGGACAAACTTCACGCCACACACGACCTCCTCGGCCCACCTGGATACAGTTTTACGTCAAACCCAAGACTAGGGATTAGAAGAAGGAGGGACTGCGGGCAACCGAATCCAGCCTCCTCAGATTTTTCACATTTTGCCAGTGAATGGAGAAAAAAAGGGATGTTAATTTCTCAGTTCCAAGATTTATTCTATTTAATTTATTCGTAAATCTCCATTAAAATGCAAATCACTGTTCCGTTTTCTTTTCTTTGAGGCTCTTATTTCTTCTACCAACGACCGGAATATCCAAGAGATTGTAAAGATGTCCACAACGAATGCTCCTTATCAAATTCCAGTGGCGTGTTCCTAATAAAACCAGATGGGTATCCAGAACCAATTGAAGTCTATTGTGTTAACGATGTTCAACTTGGAGGATGGACGGTATGATATTTCTGTACTTAATACCTTTAACCTGGTTCCATTGAAACAGATTTATTTGTTGGAAAATATTTCTCTTCAATAACCTTTATATCAAGGGTTGAATATGCCCTCCAGATTTGACGTACATACTTCAGCAATTTACCCATTTTTGCTTTATTCATGTGCTCAAAGTAAAGCCTCGACAGTGGATAAGTATTCACATCACACAACGGAGCTCCATTTAAAGTTTTTCTCTGACAAACATTGTTTTATACAATGAGCCAGTAGGGCTTGTTCATCGTATGAGCGTGTAACAGCACAGATCTTACAATAAAATTCCACTGGTTTACCCCGTTTGTTCATCTTAACAGCATGTACATGGTAATCAGACTTAATTTAGTTGGAAATCTTTGTTCTGGTGGTTGTATGTAATAGCGTTTTACATAGTTCTTTAAAAAGTTCATGGTTGCTTGTGATAATAGCCAGTTTAGGTGTATGAATGTAGTGCACGTCCTTTGTGCAGACAGGCAAAGTCGTATAGAAATTGGAAAACCTATTCCTTATAACTTCAGGTGATTTATAGACGAGTTGATGGTTCCGTTGACTTTAATCGAAACTGGCAAGAATACAGGAATGGGTTTGGATTTCTCTCCACGGAATTCTGGATTGGCAACGAAAAACTGTCTTATCTGACAAATCAGGCAGAGTACGAACTTCGAATTGACTTTGAATTGTCCAATGGTACATCACTGTTTGCAACTCATTCTGCATTCAAGATAAGTGATGAATGGAGCAAGTATAAAATAACCTCTGTTGGATATTTCTTTGGAAACACAGGTAAGTAATTTAAGGTATGTTCTTCATTGATAATAAAATGAGCAAGTATCCTTTAACCCTACAGTCTTTTAAGAAACAATCTTCAAATAGACAGCGTAGACGACAGAGTGTCGTAAAATCGTTAACTTCCCTAATTCATTGGAGTGTTCCATTCTCCTGAAGAATTTCTACAGAGCTCATTAGTTGACCAACTTGACCTCACGGTACTCACAGAACACATATAAATCCAGGTGTCTTTTACTCGCAGGCACATTGCGCAGCTACGCTCAGAAAATGATGAGCTTTCCCTTTTTGTTAGTAAGTACATGTCGTTTGTCTAAAACTTACTTTCAGTTCATAAGGCAGCGATGAGAAACCATTAACGCCCTAAACTAGTTCAGTAGTTGAAAGATTGAAATGCGCTTGGGGTAAGGATAGATGACCGTTGGTTATGATGACATAAGTTCCGCAAATGTTTTCAATTTTTTTTTTTTTTTTTATATATTTGAGGTAGTCACCGAAAACTTCTCATTTTAACAGAAAACAAAAAGGAGCGTTGCTATTTGAGGGTCTACATACAATTAAGCAAACAAGATGAAATGCTTTTTAAGATTATACATCTTTCAGAAATCACTTCGATTGATAGTGTCTCAAAATGTTAGGCAAACCTATCTTGTCCACCAAATATGAAAATTAGAAATTGCGCATAGCCTATATGAGTAATAAATGCAAATTATTAAGTTGGTGTTTGACACTGCTGCTCTAGGCTGGGGATATGGTAGTTATTGGCTCCAATGATCCTAGTAAAGCAGATCGTTTGTAATCACGGAGGAAAATGACTTTCAAATTGAAAATGTTTTTCTTGTTGAAAGTAATCGACGGAGGTCAAACTTAAGTTTAGGAACCAAGCATGTACCCCTCAGGAGTCTTTCTGATATACAATACCTCCTGATGTTCTACAGATCTCTCTTGTCCACCTAACATGGTTTTTGGAAATTGCTCCTGTCAACCATCTTGTGAAGATCCTACTGGTCTGAAAAGTTGCGATGACGAATGTTTTGGGAATGTTGAAACGTGTGTATGCGCCAGTGGATTTCTGAAAAAAGACGGAAAATGTGTCCTTCCCAGTGTATGCGGATGTTTTGTAACTGAAACTAATGCGGTCTTAGTGGTAAGTTAAACAAACAATTATTATAGCTAATACTAAAGCGCATGTCTCTGTTTAAATACTTACATAAATACTATTATCTTTCAAAGGCAGGTGAAACTCATGTTAATGAAGATTGTTCTGAAAAGTGCACTTGTGAAGACGGTACACTCAGCTGTAATACACAATATAGCTGTGATACTAATGCAGTTTGTGGAATTCAAAATGGTGTACGAGAATGCTATTGCGGTGCTGGCTATGAAGGGGACGGTGAAACTTGTACTGTTATTTACACAGACTGTTACGATGCATATAGAATTGGGAAAAGACAAAATGGCGTCTACACCATTCTACCAACAGGGTGGCCTAAATCACCATTCAATGTATCTTGTGATATGACAAGTGGAGGATGGACTGTAAGTATAAACAATCATCTTTAGGCTAAATTCAAGAGAATCATCGAAAAAGCCATTTCTTCCTTTAAATATGCGAAAGTTAAACTATTATTAAAGAGATGACCGAAAGGTGTTTTTAAAAAAAATGAGACGGCAACAAACGTATGAACTTTAAATTATCATTTGGATGTACTGTTGGCGAAATTCTACATCTTTACAAATATTTTGATCATTTTTGGTACAAAATTTAATTGATTCCGCCAAAAAATAAAAAAGCTGGTCCTATAAATTACCAAGATACTCATAATCTATTTTTTCTGTTAACAAGATAGCAATAGTTGTTCACAATTTTGTTAAATCTTCTGGTAGGTTAAAATGGTAAATGTTCCCTTATCTATGTGGTTAACTTTGGAGACAACGTTAAAGTGACAAAAATACGTCAGTTACTAATTTATTGATTTCGGGGTGTATTTTACTCGTCTTCAAAATTGTTGAAGCAAATCGAAATCATGTATGGTGACTTTTCTTCCAGTCTCCAACCTTAAGCAATTAACTAATGCTGTTATGCAAAGATACAAAGTCAACTTGGACCCAATTCTTCGATGGAAGTTATAAATTAAAATTCTGAATTGTTCAATGATAGATTTTCCAGCGACGAATTGATGGAATAACGGACTTCTACCGTACATGGATAGAGTACCAGCATGGTTTCGGGTCTGTACAAGATGGTAACGATTTCTGGCTTGGAAACGAACAACTGTACTATCTAACAAATCAGAAGAGTTACAAACTTCGGGTTGACATGATTGACTCTGGTGGTACATCCCGTTACGGCGAGTACACAACTTTTGAAATCGGAGACAATAGCACTAAATATCGTCTCAATGTTGGCGGTCACAGTGGAAATGCCTGTATGTATGTTTCAGTGTTTTCATTACACTCTAACTCGTGCTACTTCTAGCTTAAAGCAATTTGGAGAGAATTGCAGAAAGGAAAAATGTCGAAAAATTCTGGTCCACATCATTCAAAAAAGTTCATTCTTCATATATTATTTATAAAGGTTCCCTTCATTGGGACATTATGAAGAAGGAACGAAAATTTAATTCTGCATTTAGTTTTAAGTGAACAAAACAATTACAGACACTTATATAAGACAGTAAAGTGTAAATTGTAAAAGAAAGGGTAGTTTAAAAGCATGTTCTGGTGACCAAATTTGATGTTTTGAAAATATGCAGAAAAATTTCCTGTGTTAGACAGTGAAAACCACATCTCAATAGCTTCTTGTTTTTGGAAGATATAAATGTTTCAGCTTCTGCAGTGCATGATGGGAATCTGTGATGTCATCGTGGGAAATTGCTTATCTGCAGCTAATGTATTTCTTTCTAATGTTGATACCGCTTATTTGAATATTTTGTAATTTTATTCTCTGTTCCAAAAGTATGTAACAGTTTTACACTATATCAACACGGAAGAACATCAAAGCATTCGAACAGTTTTAAATGCCAAGTACAAACAAGGTGTCCAATTATAATAAATAACAAAAAGAATCTAAATTTTTCCACTTTGGATCACCTTCTGTGATATCGAGAAAACCTGGAGGTACTTTATGTTAAAACTAAGGAATCTTTAGAAAGGGATATTTGGAGAAAGGAAAGGAATTTTGGTTTCGGGATTGGATGACTTGTAATGAAAAATTGTTCAAATTCATATGGGATCTGGAAAAAAAAGGCCGCCAGAAGATGTCCTTATAAATATAGCTAGAACTCATATGTTTCCAGTTTACTTGCTAAAATTGAAAACAAAAGCTCATTTCTTACGAATTCTAATCTTTTTGGTATTGATAATACTGTTTTAATAGGGAATTTCATGAAATTCATTAGCACTGGTTGATCTGATGAAAATTGTCAATTAGGTCAAATTCATTACTGGCCCATTATTTCGAAACAAAAATAATACAACGCACTGACATTCCTAATACTTTGTTGTGCGAAGTGATATAGAAAAATGTACATATTGATAAAATTTGCATTCTGCTCACTCTAAAAAAGTTGGGTAAACTTTTGATCAACACTGGGTACCTATGTGTCCAACCAACTGTTGGTATAAAGGTGTCCAACAGTTGGACTCTTACAATGCGCTGTGCCTTTTGAAAGGGCAAGTGATGGGCATTTTTTAAACAAGAATGAGTTTGACTGTCTATTTAGAAACCAACTAATGAGCACGTTTTAACCAATAATTGGTTGGACACATAGCTGCCGAGAGCTGATGAGTGTAAAACATGCACTCCTAAGGGCTAGTTCAACTTTAAAGGTAGTTAATCATCACCCCAGACAGTTCCAATTTTTCCAATCTGCTACCTTTAGTCTCTTCCTCAACTTTTCAACACTCATTTTTATTCAAGCACAATCCAAATTTATTGCTTCAAGTTGTAATTTGGTCAGTGCAGATAGACTTATTTTGTAATCAGAACACACTCACTACATGGGTTAATCTACATTTCAATTTGATGCCAATCAAACAGATGTTCGAATCAAGAAGTTTTGTAAACTACTGGTAAAATTGTAGTTTGGGAAGATGAATGACTACCTTTAATAGTAAATTATCTTTAGAAAAGTTTAGGAAAGTTTGTTTTAGATAAAACGGAGAAATTTATCAACCTCAAGAAAACTTTGTTGTCGAATGAAATATCAAAAAGGTTCATCAGTAAACTCCGGCTAATTCACACAATATTTAAGGCAAACGACTATTTATATTATGAGGAGTAAAGCAATGTGTACGTCAATCTATAATTACATAACTTTTCCTTCCAGACGATGGTATGGCTTATAGTAATGGGAAAGCCTTCAGCACCCACGACGAGGACAATGACGCATGCAGCTACCACGACTGCGCAGAAGGACACAGAGGAGGCTGGTGGTACACCAATACTTGGTGTAGCAGAGCGTGTTGGACTAGTTATAGATATTGCTATTATTTCCAAACCAGGAGCAGCTGCAATAACATTTGCACTTATTCTAACCTAAACGGTGTACACAACGGAGGTAACGGACAGAACATCAACTGGTATTATAATAATTACTGCAACCTCAGGTCAGCTGAAATGAAAATTCGTCCATCATCCGCATAACCGGAATCAACGTGTAATGAAAAGTATGTACTTGTGTGTTGGCGATCATCTGTGGATTGTGCCTTGAAAAAATAACTTTGGACAAGGTATTCCAGAACCTCAGGACCTGGGAATAAAATTGAAAAAAAAAAAATGGAACAGATATTTAGCCGTCATTTAATCTTCACAAGAGGACTAGTAATAGTGAATATTTTTTCTGCATTCATTTTTAACTTCTTGTATAAAATGGAATATTTCCCTCAATTACACTGAGTTGAAGCAGTTGTAATAACATGATTAAATATGTTAAAAATAATTTGGTGATTTATTAATTCTATACCACGCGCTATGCATATCATGCTCTGTCTAATAGGTGAAAAGCAGGAAATATTGGTATGCAAATGAAAAGAAACAGAGAAACAACAAACTAAGATATAATTCGTGAAGCAAATACATTTACCAGACTATCGATCAGACAACTATTGCCAAGGTACCCAAATCCCCCATCCCCCAAAATAAATTCGAAAAACAAAATGACAATAAAACTTGGGTTTGTTGCATTAATAACTATTGACAAAAAATAATCAATATTTCACCCTTTTATCCTATCACAATTTTAAACCAAGTCAGGTCATTCAAAATTGCGACACAAAACACTGTCACTTGGAAAAAATTAATAAAATATTTGAAAAGATTTTTGACAGTTTTCAGCATTTTAAAAGAAGCAGTGATGAAATTTATTTATTTATTTATTTTTTTGTTGTTGTTTTGTTTGTAATAGAAACTAAATTGAAAAAATCTTGGCACAATAGTTAACTTTTGCAAACGATGCAGATATGATCTAACTGATCAAGGTCTTGGATTGTACAAAATTCCCACAAAAATAACTCACATGATAAAACCATTTAAAATATAGCTCAAGTAAAGAATCTGATGTCTTAGCTTATTGCGTAATTCTGTCATGCTTAAAATTTAACTCCCAGGCGAAACAATGACACCAAAATTGCTCATAACAGGTCATTTTGCCTTATGTCATATTTTCTTATATTTTCTTATTTCCAAGAGATTTCTGTTTTAATACAAGTCTAGGTCAACCAAGAAAATAGAAAAGATTTTTTCTTTAGGTCAACTAATAATAACCATAGGCGGCGGAAGCGGGGGGGGGGGGGGGGCGGGGCCAGGGGGGGCTGGCCCCCAATAATTTTTTTATGAGATTTTTTTTGGGGGGCATGGCCCCCCAATAACTGAATGTCGCAAAATAAATTTTTCAAAAGTAATTAAACGAATTTAAGTTGCTTTCATTACATTTCGGCTATTCTTTGGCTCAAATGTTGCTTTTCAGATTGCAAAAGTTGCAAAGCTTCCGGGGGCTTCGCCCCCTGGACCCCCACATAAACGATAACCTTTAGCAGAGTTTATTTTCGCCCTTCAAAGAGTTGCAGCATATTCTGCAATTGTGCCACACTCTCAATTTCGGAATAAATTCAGGTATACTGTGACAAGCTTCATATCTTTGGAATCTCTTGACTTTTAACTCGTCGGGTTTCAGGATGGATAATTTTTTAACAGATTTGGAGTGGCTAAAATGGCTAACTTGGTGTGGATTAAAGTGTGCTCTTAGCACCTGGCATGTTTCTACCTCATGTAGGGATTTTTTTCAATTCCTGGGGATGCACAAAACCGTTCCAAAATCATACTTGGTGTGGTGGGTAGAATATTTGGGTCTATCAGCTCAAAAAACTGTGAACGTTACTTCAAAGATAATCACAACACAATGCCCGAAATTGTCGAACATCCAAATTCTTTCAAGCATTTGCCCGAAAATGGAAAAGTATCATAGTAAGGGTAACACAGTAACGAAAGATTAAGACATAAAAAAATCTCGACACATTTTGGAAGGCTGTGGCTTAAACGAAACAATTATTCTTGAGACCGCTTTTAAATCTTGTGTAACACAATACCCGAAATGGCCGATCATTTTAATATCTTTGCCGAAAAAAAGACGCTATATTTAAAGTACAATTTTCATGGAAAATAAAAAAGTTCTGCGACACATTGGGTAGAATGTGAAAAAAAAATGTTTTCATCATCCTAACTTCACACTGTTGTCTTGCAAAAATTTGCCCGAAATGATCAAATATTCGGGCAAAGGTTCAAAAAATGCTGGGACGATTTCAATTGCCAATTAATTCAATGGATAGACAGGAGGGTGTTCAGGTGCCCAAAAGTTTGCCCTCTATCCTGCTCTAGAGCTAAATACGGGGAATGGTTATGAGAATCGGGTGATTTGTTTTTCGATACTTTAATGATGCAGGGTGAGAATGTCTTCCCGTAAGTCTGCTTGAAAATTCATTTCAATACACCTTGTAACGAAACAATTCTGTCAATAAGTGTTACTGATAGAAGAAAAATCATCTACTTCATTTCATCCAATGGTAGTGGTACATTTTATCTGATTCTTCTGATCAAAATAGCGACTGCTAAGATTCCCATAGGCCTAATTGTTTTCAAAAGTAAAATCATATATAGTCGGAAATTCGAGCACACCACTTTTTCACTATATATTGAATTTGCCAAGAGTCGCAATCGAGTAAAATTCATTAGCATGTTTTCAATTCCGGTTTTTAGTTTTCCCCGAAAATATGCGGGACCATTTCATCGATTGGCAGTGCTACATTTTATCTGGTAATTTTCTGATCAAATAGCGACTGCTTATATCCCCCTATAAGCCTGGGAAATGTCATTTCGACTTTCTCTGGGGTCCGTTTTTTCAAAATTTTCTGTTAGCTTCGCGCCAACCAGTGGTGCAACTCCGCGCAGATAGTCTTTCTAGCAGCATTTTAGTTTTAAGTGAACCTTTTTTTGTGCAAACAGAACCTCGAATTAGCGACTTCTAAGACCCCCTATAAGCATAGGAAATGACATTTTTGACTGTCTGAAGTGGTCATATTTTTCAAAATTTCCTGTAACTTTAGCCCCAACTTATGGTGGTGCTCCACTTAGACCGCTTCATAGCAGAATTTAAGTTTCAAGTGATCATTTTTTACAAAAGGAAACTCAAAATAGCGACTGCTTAGATCCACATATAAGCCCGGGAAATGTCATTTTCAACTGTCTGAGGGTCGAATATTTAAAAATGTTTTGTACGCTTCGCGCCAACTAATGGTGGCGCTCCGCTTAGTCTTTCTGGCTGAATTTTAGTTTGGAACTAACTTACGTTTATCTGCAATTGAAACTTAAAAAAGCGACTTCTTGGATCTCCTTTACAAGCCTGGGAAATGTCATTTTTGACTGTCTGAGAGGTACGAATTTTCAAATTTTCTGGACGCTCCGCGCCAACCAGTGGCGGCGCTCCGCTTTGACTGTCTTACGGGCAGCATTACATTTTTCGGGCAATAATCTTCTGCCCCCAAACTGAAATGCTCCCCTACGCCTCTGGAAATACCTTACTCAGGCGTGCACTGGAACAGCTGCTTGCAACATTTAGCAGGATTCCGGATTTGGGATCCTAGGATACATAATCCAGTAGAGTAATGATCTGAGCTAATCAGTATCTCAAAAGTGTGTTTTAATCTTAGAAAAATCACAAATTTTTCTCATCAGAATTAGAGACAAACGCACCTGGCTCCGCGCCAACTGATGGTGGCGCTACGCTTAGATAGTAAACTCCAGCCGCCCCCTACAAAAGTATCCAGCCCTCTCATGGACCCCTACCAGGGCTTTGCCCCCCCTGAACCCCACCAGGGCCCTTAAGCGCCCCTGGACCCCACGCCGATGGGGTGTTGTGCTTGGTGCAAAGCCGGACGCTTTACGGCGTCACCATTTTGTCGGCTGCCGAAAACTTGTGACCCCCCCCAATAAACAACATCTTCCGGCGCCTATGATAACAGTAAGAAAAACGAACCAAATAAATATGTTTGACATGTTTTTAACTAAACTTTTCCAATGCCCGTTACTATATTCCAAGTTTCATATTAAATTTGTACAATTTTATTGCCATTTTGGGGTCAGTTTATTTCTCCGGTAAACTGTTTAACACGAGGTTTTGCCAAAAAAAAAAAATCCCAAAATTCAGCTTAGAATTTCCTCAATTAGATAGGAACAGATTTATTAACCTCTTAAACATATTTTTAGGGAGAATATTTCCATGAATAATGTTAAATGAGAAATGGTCATAACTGTTGCCCCGATAATCCAACTTTGTTTACAAGCCATTTTGAATAAGCTAGATAGAGCATACTTGCTTTTATCACCTTTTTTATGTTCATGGACCGTGCGGTTCCTACAGAAGTTGAGTCAGAGGATTGTGAACGTTCGAAATGCCTGTGAAATTAGTGCGACTCATGAATTATACTCTGAAAAAGGTGTTTAGGAACTAAAAGGTTTCTGATCACGTTTTGTAAACTCGTTTAGATATTAAACGCACTTGTCGAATTCCTATTCATTTTAATTTTTAACATGTTCAATGACTAAACATTTAGTGTTTGAAAGCTAAACATGTTAAGAGTTTAAACCTCTTTACAAAGTGAGGGTAAAATTATAAGTGTTAAACTGCTAAACACCTCTCTTAGAGTGAAAGTTTTCGGAATGTCGTTGATGACAATCTTGGATTTGTAGATCAAATTGGTCCTGAATCATACTCTCTAAAACCGTGTTTGACCGTTTGACACTTTTTTGTGCCACCTTTTTGAAAACATGTGCGTTTAAATTTTAACCATGTATAGAAATTGACACTTAATGTTTAGCAGTTAAAAATGTTTAAAAACAAAATGTTTAGGAATACGACACGGGTGTTCAACTTTTAAACATGTCTTCAAAGTGGGGGAGAAGTTCCTTTACAAAAGCCTTTAATTTAATCTAAACACCTTTTTTAAGAGTCTTGTAAAGAATGATCAGTCTATCATGTAACTGATGTCAGACTTCAACTGAAAATTACTTTGTCATCTTTCGCCAGCCGGTTCAATAGCCATTTGTACAACGGACCTTTTGTTTTCAAGATAGCGATAGCTGTTTTGAAAAATGGCTTTTATAGTACTTTCCCAGCCAATTTTGATCGGTTCATCTCAGATAATTTTCTTTACAGAAGTTACACTAGCAAAACCCTCTGAGAGATTATGGTATTCTGAAATGGTCAGGTGACCTCCAAAAGTGACTGTAATATTAAGGCGCTAAAAGACACATAACGATCCGTGTCTTAAAGCGGCTCATTGAGTTGGTTCATAAAATTCAATAAATTTCCCACAGGTGTTAACTTAGTTTTCTTCACTTATCAATGACAAATGGTCAAACTTAGATAATCCCTAAATCTTAAATACAAAGGACTGTTTTATGAGTGAGTACTTAACCGGTCCATTCGATTTTCAAAAATTCGTGACCAGACACTTTTTCAAATTATGCACAAAACCGTTGCAAGTCATGACACCACAGAATCTCTTGATGAGACCCTTCAACTTCTTAACTTGTTTCAAAGAGCATCTGGTTTAACTATCAACACTTCTAAGTCAATTCTTTTCCCTCTCGGTACTTTTATCCAGAGACCCCCTGAATTTGTTCACTTATACACCCTTAAATTCTCTCCTGGTCCAGTTAAAATGTTAGGCATTACTTTTAATCATAATGGCAACTTTCTCTTCAGGCTAAATTTCACTCCAAAGTTATCTAGACTTAAAAGTTGTCTTCGAGTTTGGTCTACCAGAGACCTAGCCCCGGCCGGCCGTACTCTTTTGGTCAAAACTTTTGGATTATCACAATTAGTTTATCTCTTTATAACTCTTCCCGAACCACCTCCCTCTTTTATCAAGGATGTTGAGAAAGTTTTATATGATTTTATCTGGGCGGGAAACCAAGATAAAGTTAAAAGGAGTTGCATTATCAATAATTTCAATAAAGGGGGCCTGAAGGTAGTTCATATTCCAAGTTTTATAAAAAGCTCAAAATGTACGTGGGTTAAGCGGTATTGTGATAATAGTGAGGGAGTTTGGAAAGTGTTCTTTGGTGAAAGTTTGTCTGCTGTGGGAAGAAAGCTTATTTTTCAATGTAACTGTAAATCTGATGATCTTCCCGTTATTCCTAATCAATTTGTTTATCATTCTGTGAGAGCTTGGCTGGATGCAACTTTTCATTTACCTTTTGAAAATTTTGGAGATCAAGTTGTATGGAATAATCACTATATCCGCATAAACAATAAACCGGTCTACTATGATTTTATTTTCAGTAATGGCGTTAAGTTTGTTTCCGACTTTTTCAACAATGATGGTAATCCGCTAAGTTATCAGTCTTTTAGGGAGAAGTTTCATGTAAATGATTCCCCTTTGCAACTTATTGGGGCCTTATCCGCAGTATTCCTGTGCATTGGAAAGAGTCTGGTTGTTTTCCAACTAACATAAATAATTCTTGTATAGAATTCTTAGATAAAATTCTACAGTCAAATCGTACTTCACCATTGGTGTACAGGACCAAGTATATGGCTAAAGTCGCTGCGGAACCTAGATCGCTTATAAAATGGAAAACAGAGTTTCCCCACACAACCACTGAAGAGTGGAATGGAATATTTGTCATGCCATGGCAATCAGTCTCAGGAACCAAACTCTCCTCCTTTCAATTCCGTTTCCTCCACAGAATTCTCCCTACGGATAAACTCTTAACTGTAATGGGTATTTCTGAATCTGATTTATGTTATTTCTGCAGCTCTAAGACTGAAACACTAAGTCATCTTTTTGTTGAATGCAATCATGCAGCTTCATTTTTAAGTGATGTTAAAACTTTTTTGTTTGGTTCTGAAATTCATTTTTCAAAAGAGGATATCTTTTTTGGTTATCAAAAGCAAAAGCTTCATCCTTATAATTTCCTCATTCTCCACCTAAAATATTTTATTTTTAGCATGAAATATCAAAATAAGAATTTAAATTATGTTGACTTTCTGAATAAATTTCAATTTACCCTTCGAGCAGAGAAGTATATTTATATAAACAGTAAAAAACGAGGTAAAAGTGTTATAAACTTCATGGATCTTAAAGATGCTTTTGCACACTGTAATTTCTTCTTGGACATTTAAAGGGGAATTGTTGGGAGATACTGTACGTAAGACTCGTTCTGGTGGTCCCTAAAATCGACTTGCTTCTTTCCAGGTATTCATGTTTACTGATGCGTTTAGACTTACGCGTATTACTATTCGCTTACTCCCGCTCACTGTTATTTTCTTCTTGAATTGTTATGTATTGTGATATGCAGCCCACTGTTAAAACGCCTTTATTCGATTGTGGGTATTAATTGACTTTTTGTAAACATTGCTTGCATTGTTTGAGCTATTTTACGCAATACCATGTAAATCTTAGTCATACAGCCAATCTTTAAGCACGATGGTAAATATTATAAAATAAGGAAATTCAAAATTCAATACAGACATGGAGGATAAAAAAAATAAAAAAAATAAAAAAAAAAAAAACAACATGACACCACAGAATTCGAAATTTTGACTTTTTCGTAACCATTGGATGTGAAACTTGAATAATCATGTCAACTATGTTGAGCATTTCCAAATGGTAGTACACTTAAATACTTTCATCAAGTTAGTTATCGATATCAACTCAATGAGCAGCTTCAAATGGAAATATTGCCTTTAAAATGCTCCAACACAGCATTAAAAGTAAAAAGCTTGAGTCATTATCAAAACATTTGGTCTCAACGATAAACCTCAGTAATATCATCTTCTCCTCAAAATATATGCCCAAGAAGATTGATGGTAGTTGCATCTTTTGAAATGTTGAAAGTTTGGGTGAACAAATTATCCTTGGGCAACAAACAACTTAATTTTCATCTGAAGGAAACTAATTTCGTGAAAAGAAGGCTACCATACTGCCTTATTTTTAATTATGTATCACTCTTTGCCAGTAAATATTGGTTTTGAAACGATGAAATTTCCTTGCAAAACAAACGCAATATTTCTCTTTAAGTAAGAAATGTATTAAAATAGAAGAACAGTTACGGAATATTTTTTCACTTTGTTGCTCATATATATCATATTTAAATGAAAAATAACTAAAACTAACCTTACAATCACTTTTGTTAGGATTCTAGTAGGGAAAGATACACCAGGTCCACTTCATATGCTAGAGGGAACACCAAAACGGCATGACTTTGTCTGATTTATTGTAGTTATTCGGCCCAACTTCTAACTTCGTTTAATCTTCGCCTAAGAATTGAAATTAATTGAATGTTTACCTTTGAACGAATTCTTTTGAAAAACCCAAGTCAGTCTCACTTAATTCCACCAACTTACTTGCTCTTAAGAAATCTTAAACCAGGAAGGTTTTAATTTGTCAAGGTAAAACCTCCCTTCTAAAAAGTGGGATGAGCTCTTCCCTGTGTGTCCAACATAGTTGATTGCTCAAGGCTTTATCCTGGTGGTGAGCAGATAAGCCCATGATTCAGGTAGCTCTAATATGTAATAAAAGTAATTTTCGAAAGCTGTTTCATGTGAGTCGATTTACATTTATTAATTAGCTTTCAAGCCTGCAAAATAGAATATGACATGTACGTGAAACCTAATTCTTATAAAGATATTTTATCTTAAACGGGTCTAAAAGAAGTGTAAATGAAGATGAGTACCCAATGAGAGTATCGCGAGAAAAGTCTCTTCATTTTATGAAAAAATTAAATAAAGAATCATATTACTACCAATAAGATCATTTCGGCAAAGCGTTGCCTTGTTTTAATCGACTTTGCATATGACAGTGCACAGAAGTTCTACTGAGAAAGCATAGCCCCGCGATCCTCCATCCCCTTACTGCTAAGGGCCTTTTGTCAGTTTACATGTGATGAATTACTTAAATTGACATTACTTTAATTACTTTAATTTACAAATCTGAATAAGCATTCAGCTACGAAATAGTTGGTAGGCTTACGTCGGGGATGGTTCAGTTTCATCGAAACGAGAAGTTAGGGTATGTAACATACCTTAATATACCCCAATATCCGTAATGTTACTCAATATAAGGGGTTAAGATCTGATTTTTTTAATGAACGGTTTTGAAATTTGTATTAGTTATATGTTTTCTTCATCAATCTTGAGGGCGGTCCCCCGCTCATTCCCTTCTCTGGATCCGCCTTTGGTATGCGCACAAATTACCAAGTACACGACATTTGTAACGAAAAGTCAAGTTATAAGTAAAGACACCGAGAGTGATTACTACAATATAATGTCTTTACGGACCGTTACTGACCTGAATGGCACCCTGTTAGAAGTAGACAGTCATATCTTCTTTCAATAAAACTTTTATAATTTTAAACTGTTATTCAAATTGCAGCCCTTGAGGTCATATGGCTATGTACAGCAGGTTGCTTTGCTTTCGAAACAGCAGGACATAGAAATTGTAGTGTTTCAACAACTGAATTGGTAAAAGACCTAGTCAGTAGAAAACGAAAATTGAACGAACTTGAATCTGTGATGGCGACATTCAGACAAACTTTGAATTGAACTTCACTGACCAGTCGAATAAACACAGTCCATGGTTCCATTTATGAACAAGTCATCCCCGAAAAAGCACTATACTCTTTAATTCCTGGTTCCTATTTAACGAATAACAACGCACATTGGTGGGACGTATGAACCACACAGTGAGCTAGTAGATGAAACCTCATCTCAATGTGTTTGTTTCAATACATTCCTCAGGGTAGGAGTTGCCCTGCAAAATACGGTGGGGACAATGTGAATGTAGTGTAATTATTGTGAGAGTTAATCATATGGCGTTAGGCGTGTGATATGACCTTACATAACCCCTCTTCCAAAATGAATATGCATGTTATGTGGGTTGTATTTTGGTGAGGGTGTTTGTTCGATAATGCGCCTGTTAAATTGCGATATTGTTACATTTTCCTGACCATTTGTTTTAAAATTAATGTTGATCTGCTGTAAGTTATTTGTTATTCATGTTTCGAAAAGAAGGGAGATAACATAGAATTATATTTTCGTTGCTTTGCGCTAGTTCTTGAAACACATATTTCTTTTGATAGATTTAAAAAGTGCGCTTTCAAACTCTTTCAAGAATTATACTTGTAATAAAGCATGGTCAGTCGTGCTCTTGGATGCTGCAGTCAACATCGCACTTGGGTCTCTTACCGATATAATCCACAATTAAAACATAAAAAGTTAGGTCTCGGATTCTTTTGCAAGCGTATCATGGCATCATATCTGCACACAGAACAGTAGCCACGTCGAGTCGTAATCCTTGTGGGCTGGGTTTGTAGAATATGCCGACAGTATATCCGCCTGTTGTAAGAGGCGACTAGAGGGAAACCATATTTGAACTCGAATCATATTTGCAAATAAATTTAAACTTTCGTTCTGGTGTGTCGTTATATCTCATCTTACTGACTGACTGACTGACTGGCTGGCCGACTGACTGGCTGACTGGCTAGCTGGCTGGCTGACTGACTGGCTGAGTGAGTTACTGACGTAACCAGTGTCAGTAGCAACGGAAATGGCCAGAAAGTTCGTATTAGAGCTGATGTAAAACTCAATACGTTGAACAATCTGAATGTAATTCGTGAGGGAATTTTCCTGCCTTACTTGCGTAGCAGGCTGCACGGCATATCTCTAATGCCTGCCAGAGTGAATACCGAACAACAGTGGCGTAGCTACCGTGGGGCAGGGGGCAAGTTGCCCTTGGAAAATAATTTAGGGAAATTTGATGAAATTGGGGAAATTTGATGAATTTCTCAAAATTTTTGTTAGAATAAGAAATTGTGAGACCTCTCTCATGCATAATTCGAATTTTCATGCAACAAATTAACCCATATTTCGTCAGTGTCGCATGAGCGGCCCTACTCGAGTTCCACGGAAACGTCCTTGCCGCGTAGCAGACTGAATGTTCTCGTCTATACGCGCGGGTGTTGTGATCAGTGCAATTCAGTGCACAGGAAGCTGTTATTCAGAAATTTAACAACAGCTGATACAGTACAACGAACACTGAAAGGCTGTAAACCCGAACTTATCCCCTTGTACACAGTCTCTGCGTTGTACACTTAAATTCAGTAAAAGGATGTGAAAACTGACAAGTCACTTACCTAGACCCCCGAGGTTATATTGTCCTGAAAGCTAGTAGCGGGAGGGATTTAAACAATACCGATTTTACTCTGTGTACATAACGATGGATGGGCTGAAACAATACATGGCCAACGATAAACTTAGCGTTAGTCTAGAAATTAGAATGAACGAGATCCATAGGCATACTTATATTTTGTTACTTAGCCTAATCCTTAGAGGTTTATAGGCTAGTTCGGGAAAACAGCTTTCTGCTTACTTGGGGTGTAACAATAAACGATCCATGAGTACCTTGCAGCCTTCTACGCTTAACAGACTGTTGCTCTAACAGGATATCATGTGTGATCGAGCCACTATTAGGCCTCCTTCAGTGGCGTACGAAGGGGTACCACTGGGCCATGCCCTCCCCCCCCCCCCTCATCGATGCCCTTTTTTTGTTCTTAAAAATACGGAGTCAAACTTTAGTAACACAGATTGTACTTCAAAAGATAGCATACTGTATGAGGCACCAGAATGCATATAAGGACACCCGATTTTCAAAAATTTTCAAAGGGGAAAGATTGCCTCTGCGAGGCCCCTTAGTTATGCCAATATTTTTAATTCCTACAAATAGGTAAGTTCTGTCAAATTCCAATTTTTACTTAAAAAGATGGACTCTGTATCCCACTGGTGGAATCGATTAAAATAAAGACTACATGTTAAGATTTTCTTTACAAGCATGAATACGCTGTTTTTGGCCATCTGAGGGGTCTGATTTTTAGAAAATTTCTTTACGCTCCACGTCAAGCAATGGTGGCTCTTAGCTCAGTCTTTTGGGCAAAATTACATTTTGGGGGTAAAATTAGCTCTTAACTCTCTGATCACTTTGCAGTTTCCGAACATATTTTGAAGTGAGTATTTTATTCGTTAGATTCTTCGTACAAGTCAGGGAAATGCTATTTCCGGTCATCTGAGGGGTCTGATTTTTCGAAATTTTCTCTACGCTCCGCGCCAACTAATGGTGGCGCTCCGCTTAGATAATCTTTATGATAAAATAACGTTTTGTGGCCAAGGAAAACCACAATCCTATACCCATCAATGGGTTTTATTTTGACTCCTAAAAGTGTGCAAATTTATTGACAAGTTTTACTTCGTAAGGTAGCAGAAATGACATAAGACACATACGTTTTCAGTTTCAGTTCAATTTTTTACACTGTTCCTGTCAAAACCGGGAAAAGTTTTGGGGAAAATTTCATACCTTTCTCCACCGCCCCCTGGAAAAAATCCTACCTACGCCACTGCTGAACAAATTCTTTTGGATATTCATTGAAATGTGTGGCCTCGAGACTGGTTGAATGTTAACGTAAATTCACAAGAGGACAGCATCTGGTTCCGTTGAAATCGCGCAGTAGCAAATGCTACCCACAGAGGTGGTTATGGATTGTCATTACAATACTCACGCTCGGGTTGTACCCACTGTACAGGTGGTTACGAAACACAGTAATGATCGGACGTCTCAGATTTTAGTCTATACTTCCAGTTTACGACCACAGGAGTACAAACGTTCACTCTAAAACATAAACATGATCATGGAAGTACTGACATGATTCATGAGAGAGAAGATAATAAATCATATTATGGTAATAAAGTTTGCATCTAAATCTGGACACCGTTCTGTTCGCTTTGGCGCAGGCTTGTTATGAAAGCCGGGAAGCTGATAAAAACGGAGTCCACTCCGCTGGGAAGGTCCTGCCCTGCCCTGCCCTCGCCGTATCCTCGTCGAATTGTAATGTTCATATTTTTCGTGGAAACGGTACCGTGCTCTAATATACTACCTTAAAGGACAAAACACGAAACCTTAGCCGCAAATGTAAAATAATCATGGGTTTCTACTGTGTAAACATAAACTCTGGAACTGAAAGCTTATGCCACGAAGGTGGGTGGTTTTAAAAGTAAGGTTGGGATGAACACGTCGAACCCCCTTGCGTTAATATTTGAAACTACATGATACTTTGCCTTTTAAAAATCATAACGTTTGCTCTATTTTATTTCAGGGTTCTAAAGGCGCAAAACCGTAACTATAAACATTAATTAACTGCGATAACATTACAGTTATCGTTATCCAATCAAAATAAATGAATGCTCGTGCAAAATTAATATTCATATATTAAGCGCTCTTCAAATCACTTACTTGCGTAAGAAGCGATACATTAAACAGGCATACGTAAAATAAGAAACTAATTTCAATCTTTTTACTGTCACAGATTAGTAAAGCATGTTGCATATTTTTGGTAAGAACTGTGCGAACTCCAGTCACTTGTTCAATCAAAACAGTTTAAACAACTGAAAAGGTTTCTGACGATTTAGTCTTCTCGCATATTTCAGTATCAATTCCAGGATTTGTCAGAAGAGTGGGGTATGTCAGTTGTGGCGGAAAGGATAACTAAAAGAGGCGTTTGAACGCCAGCAGGACTAAGAGGACGCCACCATTCGTTAGCCCGGAGCGTCCAAGAAAATATTTTACTTTACAAATTTAACCCTCTAAATGGCCGGAAAGGTCACTTCCCGAATGGGAAACAATATGAAAATGTGCAAAAAGTTTTGTTTTTTTAGACGGCATGACTACATAAAACTAAAACTAAACAGTCACATTTTGAAACCAGCTTTCATAAAAATTGTCACTTGGAATAAGATATGTCATTAATTTCAGCCAGAAAAGACTATGCACATCCTATTCATCCATCCATCCGTCCGTTAGTCTGTCCGTCCGTCCGTCCGTCCGTCCGTCCATCCATCCATTCATTCATTCATTAATTTATTCATTCATTTATTTCTTTATTTTTTTTTCTTGTCCACCATTTATTCATTTTTTGTCAGATAGCCCAATGTAGTACATAATTGTTAAAGCAAGAATTAAATGCGACATAAGGGAAAGAAAAGAAAAGGAAAAAAAGATTTACAGGTAAGTTTCTGATCTTATTTCACTCCATAGTACAAACACAAATAGTATAAATTTGGTGATTTGTACATCAATCGACTCCACCATTTATTAAAACATCTTGGGTTGAGTCCATTATGCTTTAGAAATCATAAATTAAATAACCCTCCTGATGTACCGTTTTTCGCAGGTTTTGCAGTTTTACCTCTAGTGACATCAAATGACCTTTCAACAAGTTTAAGGTTATATTGAAGAACACTTTTTTATTGCTACTGTACTGAGAGGACGTGTTATTGGTTTCAAGTTCATCTGTTGGTGGGCTTCCCGTTAATATGAATTTTCCATTAATATTTTGAGAAAAATTAGGAACAATTAACAATGATCTAAAATGTAGAGTGCTGTACTATTAGGATACAAAATTACAGAGCAAAGTAACATTAGCCAAAATTTAATGGAATGTGACATTTTCGTTCCACCAAATTTTGATAGTATTTGCAAATGTTGTTCGATCAGCGAGGCATGCGGAATTATTAAAGGAAGATTTATTTACAGAAGAGGACATTCAAATTTAGACCTCATTGAGTATTGTAAAGAAACTAAACAGACGGGTAGGAAAAGGCTGCCCACATAGCACTTATCTTTTTGATATGTGTGTGATTTCTCGCACAAAAAGTTTTTGTCTAACTATTTAATTAAAGACGTTTCGTTCATGAACAAAGCAATTAAGTAACTGCAGTATGCAGTTAACACCATCATGTTTAGGATGGTAATGAAAGCTCCGTCAACAAATTCTTTCTGTCTTAGATGATTTTCGCCTTCTTTTAGGTTGTAGTGGTTATTGTGATAAGTGCAATATTTTCCCGCTTGGACCTTCTGCCAGTGCCAAGCCAAGGTTTATGGATGATGATTCTATTAATTCGACCCGCATGGGTTTCTCAAGAGAAGTTTAGGTACAAACCATGTTTGCTTTTTCGATGAAGAGTAGGGATGAGCCATTATGTCCCTTATGTAACATCCATGACGAAACCCTTTAACACTTTTTCTGGGAATGCCCATCTTCCTTTTTACCTGAGGTAAAAAAAAATGAATTGAAAAAAAAGCATTTTATTCAAGGAAGATATCTATTTTGCCTTAAAGTTACCAAGCAGAAGCCCATCATATTTTCTAATTTTTGACGGTAAACATTTTGTCTATCAATCGAAATAAAACTGTTCTTACCTTAACAATCGATATTTTCATTAACAAAGTTAAGTTTGCTATAGAAGTAGAAAAGAATATTTCTGGTGACAAGCAAGTTAAAACCAAACGTTATTTACACGAATAACCTAAAAGAAACATTTGCTTCCTGTAAATTGTTGTTTGAAGACAATGAGTAGGTCCTAGGTGCTTATTATATGCTGTTGTTGTATGAAGTAATTACGTAATGATTCTTTGAATGTTGTTTTCTAAGGTCCAAATTTCTATGCCACAAAGGGACAGCGAAATAAATGAGATGAAAACTTTCAAAAGAAAGATTATCCAATCAATTTTCGAGTCAATTGCAATTCCATTGGCCAAATTTCCGAGTCAGTTCCGAGTCCAGCACCGTCTAATTTGCCAGACAATCTTGGGATTAGGTTTTTAATCCCTCGCCACTACCGATCATGTTGTCTAGCTTCCAACGCATGTTCTGCACTTTTTGATATTACATGTACTCTTACATTGCAAACGGACACTTTTCAGAAATTAACCATAGGCTTACCCTTTCTGGAATTAGGCAACTGAAAGGGACCAGTTACATATTACAAGGAAATAAAGGCACCCCAATTGAATTAGTGACATCAGCATATCATATTTTATAAATGGCTTTTGAAAATCATATGACCATAATATTATCGTGGATTGTGGAATGCACTAGGAGTAAATGTTTGATTACCGGTGAGTATACCATATTTCAACAAATAGTTCAATATTTTGCTTTATTGTTAAAGTGCTCCAATAGTCTGGTCAAACTACAACCAAATCTTGTTGCAGGACCCGAAGAGGATCCGATCAATTAGACCACATTTAAATAGAATTGGCTCATAAATGATTTTAATTTGTTTACTTTGAGCCGGAATATGTAATATTTATCACCAGATTCTTGTTTACTTCACGTATGATCAGACTGTTTTCAGAGTGTCTTCTTCTAGATTTATTGCTTGTTGTGTTAAAGGGAGATCACCGTAAACGAACGCACAAATACAAAACGGACAATCAGACTTACACTAATAATTACCCACATATCTAGAAAGGTAATAGTAGTGCAAAAAGACAACTTGACCAGGAAGCTTGTAACAAAAAAGTCTCTGGTAGACCGATATCCTTTAGCCGTGCAACTCGGGTTTAACGACATCTAGAAAGTTTTTCAGTTACTGCTTCCACGATTTGTTAATTGCCTCTTTCACAGTAACCGACACCAGCCTGATATGCGAACGCACAGTAAGTTATGGTCTTAACCATTGCAAGTCAATTAAATACAGAAGAAGATTTATGGAGGGGCGAGGGACCGGCCCCCTCCAAAATAACATTGGCAATCAAAACTAAAGGCCCTATCCAAACTAAAATCGACCGAACTTTGGTGACACACTTCCCCTTACACCCCTCGACTTTTCCCCTTCTGACGCCAAATACCCCCTGCACTCTCTTAGGCATATTTCTGATCCTTTTTTACTTTTTTATTCTTTCCGTCGATTTAAACATTTCCTTGCAAACGGAAGGCTAAAAATAATGACTGAATAAAATTTGCAAGTCCTACGGAATGCTATTTCCGACTGTCTGAGTTGTTGCAATTTCCAAAATTTGCTGAACGCTCCTTGTCGACAGATTGTTTCGCTTCCCTCAGATAAGCTTATTGAGTTTCCAAGAAGTAGCTTTTAAAGAAATTTCCCCAAAAATGTCTGAAATCTCAAAAAGATATGCCCGAAAACCGAAAGAAACCACTTTAAAATTTTCATGGTAAGTCAAAAAGATTCCACCAAAACGCTGTACATTCGGCCGGAGCAAAAAACAAGTTTTCGTGAGTTATACTTCAAAGGTTTTAACAACGCAATGTCAGAATTGGTAAAAAATTCTTTGAAATTGTTAAGAGCATTTGCCCTCTAAAATAGAGGTACAACAGCCAGGATTACTTATTTACGAAAAAAAGAGAGATAAAAACATCTGGACACATTAGGGCATTCTGTTGCTTAAAAATAATTCTTTTTAATTAAATTTAAATTTCATTAATCCTGTTTTTGTTTTTAACTAATGTGCAATATGATGCCCGATATTTTAATTTATTTTCCACGTTATGTTCAAAGTAAAATTTGCATAGAAATTAAAAATGATAACAAAGATTTGAGACACACCCGAGTAGCTTGTGCATTCAGTTTCTCATTTAATTATACTGACAGACAGGAGGACATTCATGTGTAGTGTCTACTAGTTTGTCATCTACCCTACCCATCATCCCCTAGAACCAGTAATGAAAATCGGGTCTACAGGTTGCTTTTCAATTATATAATACAGGGTTAGAATCTTTTCCCATAAGTCTTCCTAAAATTCATTTAAACTCATCTCCTAGCGTGAGATTTTAAAACTAGGTTTTACTAATGGACAGAAAATCATTTATGATCGGGGGTTCGGGAAGTCACAAGGGCAATGTCATTAATTCAATATATATTGAATTTAGAAAAGAGTCGGAAAGGAGTAAAATAAATTAGCATGTTTTCAATTCCGTATTCCTCGAAACAATAAAAGACCATTTCATCCAATGGTGCATTTTATATGTTAAATAAATTTTCTTTAAAAAAAAAAAAAAGAAACAACTGCATGCTTTGACCCTCCTTCTAAGCCTGGAGAATGAAATTTCCAGCTGTCTAAGGGTTCCAAATATAGAACATTTTCCCTCCGCGTCAACACATGGTGGCGCTCCGCTTACGTACTCTTTTTAGCAAACAAAGTTTTAGTTTCAGGTAGACGTATTCACAAACCAAACCTTAAAATAGCAAATGCTTGAATCTCCCTCAAATATAGGCTTGGAAAATGAAATTTTCGGTTGTCTTTGCGGTCCGATACTTCAAAATTTTTTGTCCGCTCCGCGCTAAGCAAAATAGCACCCTACTTACATAGTCTTTTCTGGCTGAAATTAGTGACATATCTTATTACAAGTGACAATTTTGTGAGTGCACGCCTCAAAATGTGACTGTTTAGTTTTAGTTTTATGTAGTCATTCCGTGTAAAAAAAAACAAAACTATTTGCACTTTTCCATATTATTTCCCATTTGGGAAGTGACCTTTCCGGCCATTTTGAGGGTTAAATTTGTAAAGTAAAATATTTTCTTGGACGCTACGGGCTAACGAATTGTGACGCCCTCTTAGTCATGCTGGCGTTCAAACGCCTCTTTTATTTATCCTTTCCGCCACAACTGACCTGCCCCCTCTCTTCTGACAAATCCTGGATCTGCTACTTAAATATGCGAGAAGACTTAATCGTCAGAAACCTTGACAGTTGTTTAAACTGTTTTGATTAAACGCGTGACTGGAGTTCGCACAGTTCTTACCAAAAATATGCAACATGCTTTACTAATCTGTGACAGCAAAAGTATTGAAATTAGTTTATCATTTTACGTATGCCTGTGTAATGTATCGCTTCTTACGTAAGTTAGCGATTTGAAGAGCGGTTATATGAATATTAATTATGCACGAACATTCATTTATTTTGATTGGATAACGATAACTGTTACATAATCGCAGTTTATTATTGTTTATGGAGACATGTGAGAATAATTCATTTCCTCTAAGCCCCTTGTACGTCAATCATACAAAGACTTATATTATATACAAGCTCGACATTGTATTTGTGGAGTGAAATGTAACAAGGAAATAGAATTAAACAATGAAGCTGTAAATTTGCAAGTTGTAGGTCTATTCAATTCTTATGATTTTAAACGCTTTGTTTAATCTTAGTTTGGCCTATATGTAATTTTATTTGGTGGTGTTACGTCAAGACGGTTTTCCTTCTTAGAGATATTCTTCACGGCAACTCTGAAAAGAAAAAGTAGTTTCCGACTTTATTGTTCTGGGCAAACAACGTTCATCACAAATTAAGGTTATAAAATAATGAAGAGAACAAATTAGTAACAATCAAACCAACTACATTTCATTTCATTTCATTTATTTGTACTATCACAACAGTAAATGTACAAGACGGTAGATAAGCACATATACAGAAGGTAGTAAAAAAAATTGTTGTGAATGGAAGTACTCTCAAAACCATTCTGCGCTTGAGAAACAAAAGTACTCTCAAAGAGAGCAGACACAATTTAAACAGAAGATCAACATAAATCCCCCTGTACCCCCTCCCCTACACCACCTACATCCCCCCCCCCTCCCACCAACCAACCTACCGTAACCGAGTAACATTACTAAGTACTGACAACATATTTCGATAAACCTTTCCTGCAAGACGCAACTGACGGGCTCAGCTGGTAATTCTGGGGAAGTATGTTTCAGGCGATAATGGATCTACACTTGAGACTTTTCTAGCAATCCTCTGTAACAATGAATAGGGTATGTAGCTGGTCAGCTTGTCTAGTAGTGTAATTAGTACTAGATTGTTTCAAGGAACGAAAAGAAGAAAAAGAACTTGGAAGTAGATTGTTCAGACAGTTATAGGTAAACGTCCCTAGACTCATGTTGACTAGATCATCAAGTTTAAGTAAGTTCACCGAAGCAAATATTTGACTCGTCTCATCACGTGAAGCAGAACCTGCAATGTGTGACATCTTTTTCTAAAGAATATATAATTTACGTACCGGACCATATACTACAGTCTACAACAGTACGAAACATGGGGTAAAACAAAACTTAAGTAAATTAATCTCAGGGCTCTTTGAGGTAAAGTAAATTTCAGTTTCGGTAAGTTGCCTACACCTCTTGAAATTTGACCTGAGACATACTTAACATGATGCTAGTTTATCATCAATGTGTATGCCTAAGAATTTTGTAGAGTAAATTGTCAGTGTTATTCATACTAATATTAAGGCTGCAATTATTTCTACCTCTGCTAAACACCATATAAGTTGTGATATCAACGTTCAATGATAATTTATTCGATACAAACCATTTGTAAAACTTGCACAGGTCATCATTTACAATTCCCTCTACGTTGCTGTTGGTCTCTGTGAAGAAAAAATTGGTTGCGCCTGCAATAAGAACTAAGGAACAAAAATTAGAGACATTGCAAACATCGTTAACGTAGACAATAAAGAGTAGAGGTCCTAAAATGGATCATTGAGGAACCCCACATGTTTATAAAATATATGAATACGATGTATTTCAAAACATGGTGCTTATTTTCCGCATGCACACGGAATTAACGTCCTCTGTTACGGATTCAGTTGTATATATTGGTTGTTGATTTTTCACCCCTTTTCCTTGCCGCGGAATCTTATGTTTATTTCAAAGTTACACATGATAAAGCTTGATAAAGGCAATAGTTTTTTCAAAATGTACCAAAAGTCTAGAATTTAAAAATATATATTTTTAGAGGTTACAGCATGATTCTTATTCATCCTTATTCCATTGTCATAGCTCGTTTAATTTTTGAGATATTGAACATTGCAATGGCGTATCGACGGGGTGGTTTTGGAATTGAGACCCACCCCCCCCCCCCGTGACCCAACCTTGCGATGCAAAAAAAAAAAAAAAAAAACGAAAATAGCGGTTTTCCTCTCTCTCCCCTTGGACTTTTCCCTCATGTCGTGCCCCCAGATCAAATCCAAATGAAACAATCCTGGCTACGCTACTGGAGTAAAAATTATTCACTGAATCAAAATATTCCATTTCGCAAATATTTGTCTTTCTGAATATACTAATCACATTATGTTCTATGCTTCCATTTGAAATAATAATGATTTTTCATGACCTTCAACATTCCTGTTTTCTCTATTAACATGCTGTGCAGATAGGTCTTGTTTAATTACATCACTCCATACCGGTAAGATTGCTTTCACATATTGCACCAGAGGCAGCAGTTCGTAGAAAAACAAAGAAATACTAAAACTGTAATTTAGTCAGACTAGGATCATGGAGCTACTAACACGGTCCGTGTTAGTAGCTCCATGCTAGGATCACTAATCATTGAGCAATGTTCCATTTCAAACATTGAGTGAATGAACGACAACATCTTTCCTGACTAGCTGAGGAATATCCTATGAAAATGGGAGTTGCATTTTTTTACAATTATATTCCATGCTCTGCAATAATATACACATTATTTGAAGATGTAAGACTGGAAGTAACTTTTAAGTCTCAACATGGACCATTATTTTACTATTAGGTAATGCACCCATTTTAACGGTTACCTTACAAATTCACGCCTAAGTATATTTATTTCATTTGTTTCATTTGTCATTTTTTCATTTTATTTCATTTGTACAAAACATTCCAGACGAAGTCATAAACCTGTCAGTTACTGGCCTTGGGAAAATAACACCGATTGAATGGGTTTTTTATGTTGTATCTTTTTCCAGCTATGTTCCACTGTTAAACCAGAAATTTTCTCACTGGCTAACGAGAGCCCCCATTCCTAGTATAATCCCAAACCGTAACAAAGACTTCGGTAAAAGATACAATACAATTACAACAGCCAATCAAGTAACATCTTGTTAACCCTTTACCGTTGTGCTCCGATCGGGCCGCTTTGCGCGCCTCGGGAGTGGGCGGAAAAGCGGACGTAGCCCGCCCCGCATCGGCTTCCGTAGGCCATTGACACCGTGACCTTAGACTATTGTCTCTCTCGTTGTTGTGGCCGAATTTTCGGGTAGCTACTCGCAGTTTCGAGCTCCGCGTGAAACAGTAAAGATGGGTGACAGCCGGGCTCTCCGCAGGGGTCCAAAAGGACCCAAACAACGGTAAAGGGTTAAAATAAGCCTGTGGAGTGTGTTTACTGCAAAGCTGATGCCACTGTCTCTGCGTGTGTGCACGTGACCCTTTAGCCGAGTGGTGCAGATATTTTAGATTAAACAGCGCGCATCGGTCGCATCAGTGAAAATCTGTCAAATAAAGGATGATATGTACTGCTGTATAATGGAAAACACATTTGACAAACCGAATTGCAGAGTGTTCTTTTGAGAAGTGCGTCACCATCAGTTAGAACGTAACGCATGGTTAGTTAGTTGGAGTTTTACGGCCCAGTTACCAACCTGTTGGTTCAAGTCGAGCCAGCCACGGCCCTTTTCCAGCTGTGGCTCACTGGCTTGTTTTCCCTACTCCATTGCTTATGCGGAGCATTACGCACAATCTAGGTTCCATTTACAGAGTTTTTGGTATGACAGTCACTCCACCAGGAAATCGAACCCCGCCCCTTTCCCGTGATAGGTGAATGCTCTACCGTTACATCAAGCACGCGGTCAACGTAACGCATGGAGGGGAATAATTACGAAATGGTAGTGTCTAGATTCGTCACATGAATCAAATATTTGTTTATTCTGAGACCTGTTGTTTTAGAAGTTAAAAAAGGGAAGTGTTATGGAGGGAAAGAAGTTCTCTTACTTTACATGTAAAAAAAAACGTAACTACATGTAAGTTAAATAAGAAAAAAGAAAAGAATAGGAAAAATGAAAAAGGATGATAACAGTAGGTTGGCAAAGGAACAGCTGCTTAGTGTGTTCGAAATGACCTGACGAATACATTATTACATACACTAGTCGATGCAAAGTCGAAATGACAACATACAGAGTGAAAGGAGTTTAGCTGTATAGATTATCACGACCTTAAGTGAGGGCGATAAAGCAATTTACACTCTGCCTTCATCAACATCTTACTCTACTTAGTCCCACCCCTACTGAATAAACAATTGCTTTATTTCCTGAAAAAAACTGACATTTTTCCTGTATACGGAAGACCAGAATACCTTCAATTGGTGTGGATGTTCATGACTGCTTGCAATTGTTACACACTATGGTAATATTTGTATTTGTTTTAATATGATCTGTTATTCGTTTCTACGGTACTCAAAAATCAAAAGCACATGTAATATTGACTGATCATTTCACTTGTTGTCGTTATTCATTGTTTGGCGTCGTCTCTGACCACATCATCCGATCATTTCATGATATTTACTATGGGCTCCAAGCGCCTTCTTCAAGTTCAGTTGCATCTATTTTGTGCTTTTATTGTCGTCTTTGTTATTTCCCATTCGGTAAGTAAGATTTTTTTCTAGGAATCTCTTAAATTTAACTTGTTTGATGCGATCTTAACACGCAAAACGAAGCATTAGAAATAAAGGGCAAGGCCAGAGAGCCATTTTCGGACTAGTGGTGCTAATATAATATAATAAATAATTTTTGTTGCATGTTTACCTCTTTAGCTGTACATTACATTTCCAAAACGTACACAACGGTTCTTTTACAATCTAATCTTAAATTTCGCCTTCATTCAATTTTACACATCAAACAAATTCTATGGCAAAACGTCTGATATGATATTGCCTTGAAATGCTGACTATCGTTTCGTTCTCGTCCCAGCTTTACACTATTGAGAAGAAATGTTTCAGACTCTTTATGAAATTTGTTAGTTGCAATATCTTAAGGGAGTACGTTTGTACACTGAAGTCAATCAAATACGTACGTTTCCCTTATTTCCTAAATTACGTTTAAACTATCTCAAAATTCCCGATCAACAATTCAAACGTCACTCCCTCTTGGCAAAATTAATACTGTTGAGAAGCACAAAACATCAAAGTTAAAAATGTCTATCTCAATTAAATATCAAACTCCAATCAACTCTTTTTTCCCTTTATTTTATAGACAAGTTTTTAAAATTACATAGCTTTAAAACACTACCGTAAGTTTAAAACACTTTACTGAATATTGGTAAAACAAATAAAATATTTCATGGCTTTGTCAGACAATATTTTAAATAACTTCAAAACTGAAGACTGTTCCAACAATTTTAGGAGGTACCTAACCTTTATAAGGTAAACTGTCCGTTAAATGTCTGGAAGCACAGAACATAAGAAGAAATAATTGATGTAAGCGTAACAACTAAACAAAAAATTAGTTCTTTTTATGATTAAGTCACGCTGTTGTGTGGATTATTTTACAACCGCATGTCCTGAGTTCATAGTAGTTTAGTTTCTGGCAGATGAAGAAAATAATTATTCAAACATTTCAAAAGCATTTAAAAATGTAGGGTCTAACAGCAATTAATGACTCAAAAATTCTGTGAACTCGGTTAAAACTGCGGATAATTAATCATTTGACAACTTAAGATAACTATCCTTTCAAAAAAGATATTTCAGTTAAACATAAATTTTTTCTTAAGATATTATGGGGTATAAGAACATGGACCTCTTTAAACGATATAATTAAAAAAAAAACAACTGGAATAGGCCTTTCAGTCTGATGCGTATGCCTGGGTTGTGAAGTTTAATTCAGTTATGTTTTTTTCAGATAAACGTTCAAAGCCCGGTTGATTTTGGTTAAGCTGTTTGTGACTGTGCACTTGCATACATAACCAAAAGTGCAATCATTAATTTCATATTTTAGACATGGGGTGAGAAATGTGTACTTCAGATAATTTCCAATTACAGCTTTTGTTTCAAAATTTAAAAGTGACAAAAGCAATCAGAAAATATTGTATCAAGAGTTAAAATCACACGTTAGCTGTAGGCTTAAATCAAACCAAACGAAAAATTACAAAAGCTACGTATAGTGCGGAGAAAAGACGCGATCACAATAATTAGACATTCGTTTGCTTTTAATTTGGGTTTAAAATGTATTTAAGGGAAAATACGACACATAATTTTTTCTTCCCATTTCATGGACTTTGATACTTTTATTTATAATTTGATACTTAGTTACTCTAAATACTTGAACTGAAATTGATAATTTCGACTTTTGATGTTTTCTTTTGAAAGCAAAAGGCAATACCTAAGATTACCTCACAATTCGGTGACTTATAGCCCGGCTTCCCCTTAGACTCAACGTAAAAGAACCCCGTTACTAAAGATAATTTTGCTGAGTGACGCATGTAACTGAAGCCCGAATAAGATTTCAGAGTCGTAATGAAAGCAATGAAATGAGCAAATCTATTACAGAAATAGTAAAAGCAACCACCTATGTTAAACGAAGTTATTACAGAAAGATTGAAATACTGTAAGTTTTAAGTACTCCAAGAGTTACGTGTTTTAGTTTAACTCGGGCCGATCACGATTTTTTTTTTTCATTTGTGGCTTACTGGATCGCCCGTTTTCTCATACTCTATTGTATACTGAGCACCAAGCACAGTGGCAGAAGGTCTCATTTTTTAAGCCTTTGATATGATCAAGCCAAGAGTAGACCTCCAGACCTCCCGGTTGAATTTAAGTAGAATCTCTTACTACTTAACCATACGTTCGGCCATATAAAAGAGCCATATAAGAGAAAATTATCACAAATCTTACTACATCTACAGAGTTATATTATTTTCTGTTCATAGAAAGATAGGTAACGTTTACAGAAATAACAACTGCAATGCTTTAGCGTTAATGATATATTTCTAATGTCTAGTCCTGCAAATGGCGCATAAAACTGCTGTTTTAAGTTTTTTTTTCACTTGTAAAACGAGTGATTTGGTCTATTTTATATTTCCTGAACATTAATAAAACAGAAGAAATTAAAAGGAAAAATAATGTAGGACAACTGGTTGAAGAAAATCTATTCCATTTATATGGTTAATTAGCAATGTTTACCAAAGTGAAATCTTTTTCGTTGATTTTTCGGAAAATCTTCTAATATTTTTCAAAATTTAACATCTATAAATTAAGGTACCCAACGCGCATTTGCAAAAGCCAACAAGACTGACATTTTGGGGCAGTTTGTAAACCGGTCTACCACTTTATTTATGTACCATGACTAATTTGTTTTTCTTTTTTCAAGCAACTCGGTGATTGTTAGGCAAACTGTTAAGTTGTTTGGCTTATAGTTTACCAGAGACATCATCAGACATCTTTACAGAGAGTTTGACGATTGGAACATGTAGCGGTACATATTGGGAGTATTGAACCAGTATTCGGTCACTTTAGATAGGAACTGCAGTTTTACTCTAAAACCTGCCTTAGCTATAGCAGATTTCAGCAAACTTAATTTACATATGTCTTTACGACAAACATGTTAGCTATAATTGTTCC
This sequence comes from Holothuria scabra, assembly GCA_037179385.1. NCBI lineage: Eukaryota > Metazoa > Echinodermata > Holothuroidea > Aspidochirotida > Holothuriidae > Holothuria > Holothuria scabra. The sequence goes on from CM074190.1 coordinate 37,566,173, forward strand.
ATATTGTTCGCATTTCGTTCACGACTTTTACTAAACTGGACAACTTTAAATTGCAAAAACAGCCCATGAGAATTGCAATCTAAAAGAAATAACATTTAAGATATAAAACAGTAATCACTTTTCCAAAGAAACTGAAGTCCACATCGTTAACCCCAAATCTCGCTGTTTGCCTTAACATGGGTTTACTGCCGTCTTTCGTTCCTGTGATAGCTTCAAGTTGCCAACACTTTTTACATTATCAATGCAAAAAAGAATACTTCCAAAGGGAACTGGTTACTTTTTCTCAAATATCGTACCTTGCTAAGGGCGTGAGTTTTAGGTAGACTCGATTTATTTGTCAAATGTTGTTCGGAACTGATGACTTTTTCACTTCCCGCGAAGGTGTAAGGTTTATGTAATATCGAAAAAAAGACCTATTAGTATAAACAAGTTGCAATTTAGGATTAGACGCTCATAATTTTTCATTCGAAAACTTATCAAATGCGTTTAGCTTCGTATCTAAAAAGATTACCCGTTCCTCAGCCGTTGAACATTCTTCTGATAATATATACAATGAGAAAGCCTTTTTGATGGAGTAACACTCATTTGAAGTACATTGGATGCGTGAACCTTTGCAAGTACAGTAAATTATAAGGAGTGTTCGAGTGTACATCTTATATCAAGAACAAACGTGGTTTAGTGAACCCAGAAACATCCGGGCGGCAAGTTATCTCTACTCGGTCAAGTTAACGCAGTTTTTGAGTTTTAATTGAGTTATTCATTTAAACTGACGATATCACGATTTTATACATTTTTCACCTATTCGCAAGAGTAGATAACGATTTAAACTCTAAATTTTGCACCCATGAATCATTTTGTCGAATACAATGTCGCTAACTACATGTAAGATTAGAGCTTTTGAAACATCACATGTAAAATTCGACAAGCGTGAACCAAACAAAATGAAGTTGACGTACCAAATCAAACTGCTTTTCTTTCTTTCTTTTATCAGCAAGCTCAACACGGAACGAGACACACAGAAGTAGGCAATAGTGAAAGTAAGTTTCCATATATTTTTGCAAACATGCGAAGTGGAACATATCTTTTTTTCAAACACTTACACTGATTTAAATTGTAAAATAAGTCTTTTTGGTATAGTTCTTACCTTAATCTTCTTGGTTTTACTTTATTTAATGGGGATGGATCCAGACTTTCTCTCTACTCTACAATTTTTCCACGACTTCAATTCACCAACAACTGTTGGTTAAACTAACAAAAATTGGCCCAGTGGTGATTTGTAACCAACCGTTTTGGGTGAGGCTTTCCAGTCTTGCATCTTTGTGGATTTACTTTTACCCGAAAATAAACTACAAAATTTCCGTTCAACAGTTATTAGCACAAATTTAACGGGTTTTATTAACCTTGAAGACCTTTCAGTGTCTGTTTTTTGGTAAATTATCAGTTACAAGAATACTTAAAAAAATTAATGGGACGAAGTTTAAAATTCAAACTAAGATTGACCCGTTAGTTACATGTGGTTAATACTTGTATGATAGGAATTTTACCTACTGCTGTCCGTCATTGCCCTTTCCCGAAATTTGACAGCGTAAGTGTGCCTTAAAGTTGCATATCTAATCAGTCCAAATAAATACGTCATGGGATAAGAAGAAGTTAGTTATTCAGTTGGATAAGACTTAACCACACACCAACACAAATGTGTTATATAGTGTCAAACTGTTCAAATACTGTTCTAGTTCTCCCATTTAGTCGCCTCTTACAACAGGCAGGAAATAACATGGATATATTATACAACCCAGCCCACAGGGGAACAACCATCAAGGGGCTTGCTAGGTTCTTTGGCGCCAACAACCCGCCAGTCATGGGATGAGTAAGAACGGTCTTATGTCCCCACTTTATAGGCGATAATCGGGGACAAACTTCTCGCCTCAAACGACCTTCTCAGCCCACCTGGATGCAGTTTTACGTCAAACCCAAGACTAGGGATTAGAAGAAGGAGGGACTGCAGGCAACAAAATCCGGCCTCCTCAGATTTTTCACAAATTGCAAGTGAATGAAGAGTCAAAATGTATGTTAATTTCTCAGTTACGAGATTTATGCTGTTTAATTTATTCCTAAATCTCCTTTTAAATGCAAATCGCTACTCCGTTTTCTTTTCTTTGAGGCTCTTATTTCTTCTACCAACGACCGGATTATCCAAGAGATTGTAAAGATGTCCACAACGAATGCTCCTCTTCAAATTCCAGTGGCGTGTTTTTAATAAAACCAGATGGGTATCCAGAACCAATTGAAGTCTATTGTGTTAACGACGTTCAAAGTGGAGGATGGACGGTATGACATTTCCGTACTAAATACCTTTAACCTGGTTCCATTGAAACAGATTTATTTGTTGGAAAATATTCTTTCCAATAACCTCCATAGAAAGGGTTGAATATGCTCTCCGGATTTGACGTACATACTTCAGCAATTTATTCATTTTTTTGCTTTATTTATGTGCTCAAAGTGACGCCTTGACCGTGGATTAGTATTCACATCACACAGCGGAGCTCCATCTGAATTTTTTCTCTGACCAACATTGTTTTATACAATGATCCAGTAGGGCTTGTTGGTTGCACCAGCGTGGAACAGCACAGATCCTACACTTAAACTCCACTGATCACTTAGTTTGTTTATCTGAACGACATGCACATGGTAATCTGAATTAATTTAGTTGGAAATCTTTGTTCTGGTGGTTGTATGTTATAGCCTTTTACACATTTCTTTCAAAAGTTCATGGATAATTTTGATAACAGCCAGTTGAGGTGTATGTAGAGCACGGGTCGTCTTCTATGCGGACAGCCCCTGTCTTGCAAAAACTGAAAAACCTTCTTTTCCGTATAATTTCAGGTTATTTATAGACGAGTTGATGGTTCCGTTGACTTTAATCGAAACTGGCAAGAATTCAAGAATGGTTTTGGATTTCTCTCCACGGAATTCTGGATTGGCAATGAAAAACTGTCATATCTGACAAACCAGGCAGAGTACGAACTTAGAATTGACATTGAATTGTCCAATGGTACATCACTGCTTGCAACTTATTCTGCATTCAAGATAAGTGACGAATGGAGCAAGTTCAAAGTAGCTTCTGTTGGATATTTCTTTGGAAACACCGGTAAGTGATTAGGTTTCCTTCAAATAAATAAATAAGCAAGTAAGTATAATCTTAAAGTCTTGAAAATGCACGCCGGAGATGATAGAGGAGTGTTACAACGTAAAACTTCCCAAAGGAGTTCAATTTTGGAATTCTCTTGAAAAATTTTTACCTGGCCCATTAGTGGAACAACTTGGCCTTACAGTACCCGGGTAGCAATATAAGTAGTGATGTCTTTGACTAGACGTTTCGTTGGGAAATTAGGCTTGCAAATGAAGTGTTTTGTGTGAGTTCTACATGCAAAGAAGCAAACGAGGTAAAATTAGTTATTGCTCACTCCTTAAATCATACATCTGTCAAAAATCACTTCGATTGATAGTATCTCTAAATATTTAGCACGGTATCTCTTGTCGACCAAATGTTTCAGCTGAAAATTGTGCATATCCTACAAGAAACACCAATGCAAGTTATTCCGTACTTAAAAAGCATGGCAGATTTAGACTTGGGAAAAAGTAGCTTTTGCCTTCGATGGTACTACATTACTGCAGGTTGTTTTGAAGTTATCACCGAAAAAGCTAATATCTTTAAATTACAATGTTTACCTTGTCAAAAATAATCGATTTGGGACCCTGCATGTAGCCTCCATGAATCATTCTAATTAAAAGTACCTTTTAACATTCTACAGATCTCGATTGTCCACCAAATATGATCTTTGGAAATTGTTCCTGTCAGCCATCTTGTGAAGATCCTACTGGTTTAAATCATTGCAATGATGATTGTTTTGGGAATGTTGAAACGTGCGTATGCGCGAGTGGATTTCTGAAGAAAGACGGTGAATGCGTTCTTCCCAGTGAATGCGGATGTTTCATAACTGACGCTAATAAGGTGTTGGTGGTAAGTTACACTCACCGTTATTGTAGCCATGACAGAATAGCTTCGTTTATTTAATATGCAGTCAGTTCATTGGAATTTAACGACACACCAACACAATTGTCCCATACAGTGCAAACTAAATACAAAGTTAGGTTCAAATATTTCTTCCTGAACGTTCTCGCGCAGCGGTTTTTAATAGATTTTATTGTTTAATTTATGATGTCCTTAAAGTGATTGTATTGCATTGTTTCACAAATGGAGAAATTAATTTGACGTTGGCAGGCTGCAGGATTTCTTTGCGTTTTACAGTTATTATTTTGCCAAAGTTCACATGCTACTAGGTTATTGAAAGAAAAGCGTACAGCGTTGCAATTACTTGAAGCGGAGTGGCGGTCTTCTTGACGGGAAACAGTTTCGTGGGGAATAACTCAGTAATCGTTTGGTTTTAAAAGGTATAAATTAAATGTGAGACATTTAATCACGGGATAACCCTTATGTCTGATTGAAGTAAAATCAATGTCTTAATTTATAAATATTTTACAAGTTACATATTCTTATCTTTCACAGGCAGGAGAGACTTATGTCAATGAAGACTGTTCTGAAAGATGTACTTGTGAGAACGGCATACTAAGCTGTAATTCACAACTTCAGTGTGATTCTAATGCAGTTTGTGGAATTCAAGATGATGTGCGAGGCTGTTATTGTAATGTTGGCTTTGAAGGTGACGGTGAAACATGTACGCCTAACATATACACAGACTGTTTTCATGCATACAGAATTGGGAGGAGACAAAATGGCGTCTATACCCTTCTTCCAACAGGTTGGCCGAGACAACCTTTCAATGTATCTTGTGATATGACTGGCGGAGGGTGGACTGTAAGTTAAGTTACTTTTTAAATTCTACGAATGATATAAAATGCCTTTTCTCTCTTTTGAATAACTCCGATATTTCAACTCAATTTCACAAAATTGGTTCCTATAAGAACTTGTAAGATAGTGAAAAATGTTAAGGTCCAAAATAAAACTATTTTAGACCTTAAAAAGCTAAAAGCTATTTGATTGGACTGATGCAGAACAAAAATTTTGTTAAACACTTTAAGGACATTTTGGAAGAACATTCAAGCAATATTGCTTTACAATGGAACAAAATCTTATGATCGTTAAAATTCTAATGTTTTTACTTCAACTGACAACAAAATAGCGATCGTAGAAAATTTTGGTCCTTTTGCTGCTAGATTTGATGTTGAATAATCCGTTACCCTTAACTTCTTCTATTATAGTGAGAATAAAGAAAACTAAGTTTCTGTAAATAACTGTGTTTTCGGTTTCCGTTATGTATTTTACTATCTAAAAATTTCGACCTTTAATTGAAATGCATCCAAATCGTTCTACCAGATATTGTACCACGCAACAACTGTACAGGACTAACATCACCAATATCATTCTTGCTTCTGTTTTTAATCCTTGCAAAAATACAAATTCAAATTTAACCAAATTTTTTAGAGGTAAATAGCAATAAAGTTGAACATCTGAACTACTAAAATTTCAGATTTTCCAGCGACGAATTGATGGTGAAACAAACTTTTATCGAAACTGGGGAGAGTACCAGTACGGATTTGGGTCTGTACAAGATGGCAAAGATTTCTGGCTTGGGAATGAACAACTCTACTATCTAACGAATCAAAAGAGTTACAAACTTCGTGTTGAAATAGTTGACTCGGGTGGTACATCTCGTTATAGCGAGTATACAACCTTTGAAATCGGAGACAGTAGCACGAAATATCGTCTCAGTGTCAGCGGTCACAGTGGAAACTCAGGTATTGTTTCACCATGTTAAAAAAAATGAAGTTACTCCATTTTAAAGGAGAGCTTAAGTATCTTAAGTATGAGAAATTGTCTTGTTTTATCCAAGCTCACTAATTTATTTGATAATACAAATTATCGAAGAATAGTCCAAAGCCAGACAGACGTTTCATATGCTTGAGAACAAGATATGTTCATTAGCGTTCCATGTTCGGCTCTCGAGGTATTGAATTGACGCATTTCTACAGGGTTCATTTTATTCGAGAAGACCAATTCACACTGTTTGGCAAGGAATTTTTTAACTGGCTAAAGAAAGTGCCATTTCCCCACCTAATTCATAACTCTAACAAAGAATACATTCGAAACCATACAATGACAACAGCCAATCAGAAAATTCTTTTTTAAACAGTGCGAATCAATCGGGGAAGCGAGAAGATATCATGGATTCACATTGATTACCAATGATTTCTGGTTTTTGAAATTTGCTACCAACTTTATGCAAAAACACGTTGATTGATTGATATCCAAGATGCACCCTGAGTATTGTTCTTGTATTAATTTTTTATGCTTAGGGGCGAGAGAGCAAATTTTTCGACCATGCAGGGCCAAATCAATTGGATGGAAAAATAGATATTTGCCATCTATGTGAATTTATGACATCACACCTTCTTACACCAACTTCTTTTTTTGTAATTAAAACATATTTTCATCTCTAGATCTGGGTGACCAAACATGGAAAAATCAATGAAATTTTCAAGTTTGTTGACTAAGGATATGTTCCAATTTAATGTATTAAACACATCGTTGCATCAGTGTAAAAACTCACATTTCCATGACAACAAGAACTTAGTCTGCCTTAACAGTTTCTGATGTTTCCGCAATAACTAAACTTAGTTCATAGAAAATCTCTTTAAGATAATTTCGTGCATGCGCATAGTGAGAAAGGGGTGGGTTTGTTGGAGATTGCACTGTCCCTTTTGGCAAAACGGACCTCTAGACCTGAGTCAAAGCTCTCTGTAAGTGTGTGTATCAATTCCAAAAAAAAAATTGGTTACAGTAGATTGGTGGTAAGACCACTGGATTTTTGACCCCCAAGGTAATGTTCGAGGACATTTTATTTCTGCATTAAGCCATTAAGGTTACCATTTTTAAGTGTCAATCCGTGTCAGTAGATTTAAGTGGATAAAGAGGTAACCTCCTTCTGTATCAATACTTTGTCGGCTATTCCCCCATAAATCAACGAAGTTATGTCTTCAGTGAAAAGTAGGTAGCTAGAACAACAACAATTAATGAATTTCACAGCATCACTGCATTATGATGATCTCATGATGATCTATACACGAGCTTATGGTACCGTGAGAGGAATCCTCAATGCCACAGGCCTGGTCTATTAAAAGATGTTATTGGTGGGTTGTAAATTATGACGCATAGTTGATATTATCCTAAAATCAAGGCTTAGCATGGTAAATTCATATTGTTGTCTTCTTTCAAAATAAAACATTCCGTTCTTGATGTGACATATAAGATAATGCCAATTTAAATTACCTTCACTTAATCACCCTTAAAAGCCGTTAAGTTATCATGAGACAGAGAGAGAGAAAGTTAATTAGGTCTCAACACTGTTTTTCCGACACAATTTCTTTTTAAAAAAGCCAGTGAAGTGTCATGAGTTGAGCCTTCGTGGTACAATTTGAAAAAAAAATGACAAAACACCAATATCTTTGAAAAATATGCCAACACGATTTTCCCTACTCCAATTTAAGCCTCCTATATTCACATAGTCGAAGTTAGTTGAGCACGTAGTACACTACGTTAGTTTAGTGACCTCTGTTACAGAGTTGGATGCCGTATTGTTACAGACAATACGGGGCAAAATTTACATCACAGCACCTTTAAGTGTGTAGTTGTGGGCAGCGTACATGGTAACAGCGCAGCTCATCATTAGCGTAGATATCACGATTCGTGTATTAGGTTCCTCCTCATGTCATTAATACAAAACCCCATGAAAAACCCTGCTACGCGTCTGAAGAAAGCTATATGCATAAGTATATGACTTCCGTCATTAGTACATTTGATATGTTGTGAAGTAATCTGATTGTGGTTATCAGTATTCGCCTAATTTATCCTCCCACAGGTGACAGCATGTATTATAGTAATGGAAAAGGCTTCAGTACCCACGACGAGGACAATGACGCATGCAGCTACCACGACTGCGCAGAAGGACACAGAGGAGGCTGGTGGTACACCAATACTTGGTGTTATGCATGTCTTACTAGTTATAGATATTGCTATTATTTCCAAACCAGGAGCAGCTGCAATAACATTTGCACTTATACTAACCTAAACGGTGTATACAACGGAGGTAACGGACAGAACATCAACTGGAATTATAATAATTACTGCAACCTCAGGTCAGCTGAAATGAAAATTCGTCCATCATCCGCATAACCGGAATCAGCGTGTAATGAAAAGTATGCACTTGTGTCTTGGCGATCATCTGTGGATTGTGCCTTGAAAAAGGAAATTAATTTGGACAAGGTATTCCAGAACCTCAGGACCTGGGAATAAAATTGAGAAAAAATCAAAATGGAACAGATATTTATCCGTCATTTAATCTTCATAAGAGTGGTAATAGTAAATATTTTTTCTGCATTCATTTTAACTTCTTGTATAAAATGGAATGTTTCCCTCAATTACACTGAATTGAAGCAGTTGTAAATACATGATTAAATATGTTAAAAATAATTTGGTAACTTATTAATTTTATACCACGCGCGATACATATCATGCTCTGTCTAATATGTGAAAAGCAGGAAATATTGGTATGCAAATGAAAAGAAACAGAGAAACAACAAACTAAGATATAATTCGGGAAGCAAATACATATAGACTATCGGTCAGACAACTATTGCAAAGGTACCCAAATCCCCCATCCCCCAAAATAAATTCTAAAAACAAAACGACAATAAAACTTGGGTGTGCTGCGTTAATTACTAGTGACAAAAATAATCAATATTTCACCCTTCTATCTCATCACAATTTTAAGCCAAGTCAGGTCATTCAAAATTGCGACACAAAACCCTGTCAGTTGGAAAAAAATTGTATAAAATATTTCAAAAGATTTTTGAAAGTTTTTAACATTTTAAAAGAAGCAGTGGTGAAATTTGTTTTTTTTTCTCTCCCTTTTTTTGTTTCTAATAGAAACAAGATTGAAAAAAAAATCTTGGCACAACAGTTAACTTTGCAAACGATGCAGACATGATCTAACTGATTAAGGACTTGGATTGTACAAAATTCCCACACAAATAACTCACATGATAAAACCATTTGAAATATAGCTCAATTAAAGAATCTGATGTCTTAGCTTTTAGCGGAATTATTTCATGTTTAAAATTAAACTTATTCCGTGAAAAGAAGACTACCATACTGCCTTGTTTTTAATTATTTATCACTCTTTGCCAGTAAATATTGGTTTTGAAACGATGAAATTTCCTTGTAAAACAAACGCAATATTTCTCTTTAAGTAAGCAATATATTAAAAAAGAAGCCTCACGGAATATTCTTTCATTTTTTTGTTCATATATATCATATTTGAATGGCAAATATTTAAAACTAACCTTACAATCACTTTTGTTAGGACTCTAGTAGGGAAAGATACACCAAGTCCACTTCATATGCTAGAGGGAACACCAAAACGGCATGACTTTTATTGCAGTCTGATTTATTGCAGTTTTACGGCCCAGCGTCTAACTTTGTTTAATCTTCGCCTTAGAATTGAAATTAATTGCATGTTTACCTTTGAACGAATTCTTTTGAAGAATCCAAGTTAGTTTCACTTAATTCCACCAACTTACTTGCTCTTAAGAAATCTTATGCCAGGAAGGTTTTAATTTGTCAAGGTAAAACCTCCCTTCTCAAAAGTGGATGAGTTCTTCCCTGTGTGTCCAACATAGTTCATTGTTCAAGACTATATCCTGGTGGTGTGCAGATGCAAGTAGCTCTAATATGTAAAATTTCGAAGCTGTTTCACGTGAGCCTGCAAAATAGAACATGACGTGTACGTGAAACCGAACCCTTATAAAGATATTTTATCTGACACGGGTGTAAAAGAAGTGTAAATGAAGATGAGTACCCACTGAGAGTATCGCGAGAAAAGTCTCTTCATTCAATGAAAAAATTAAACAAAGAACCATATTACTACCAATAAGGTCTTTTCGGTAAAGCGTTGCCTTGTTTTAATTGACTTTTCACATGACAGTGCACAGTAGTTCTACTGAGAAAGCACAGCCCCGCGATCCTTCATCCCCTTTCTGCAAAGGAAATTTTGTCAGTTTACATGTGAGGAATTACTTAAATTGACACAAAATTTACAAATCTGAATAAGCATTCAGTTACAAAATAGTTGGTAGGCTTACGTCGGGGATGGTTCAGTTTCATCGAAACGAGAACATAGAGTATGTAACATACCTTACTATACCCCAATATCCGTAATGATACTCAATATAAGGGGTTAAGATCTGATTTTTTAATGAACGGTTTTGAAATTTTTTTTAGTAATATGTTTTCTTCATCAATCTTGAGGGCGGTCCCCCTCTTATTCCCTTGTCTGGATCCGCCCTTGGGATGCGCACAAATTACCAAGTACACGACATTTGTAACGAAAACTCAAGTTGTAAGTAAAGACACCGAGAGTGATTACTACAAAATTATGTCTTTACGGACCGTTACTTACCAGAATGGCACCCTGTTAGAAGTAGACGTTCATATCTTCTTTAAATAAAATTTTTATAATTTTAAACTGTTATTCAAATTGCAGCCCTTGAGGTCATATGGCTATGTACAGCAGGTTGCTTTGCTTTCGAAACAGCAGAATATAGAAATTGTAGTGTTTCAACAACTTAATTGGTAAAAGACCTAGTCAGTAGAAAATGAAAATTGAACGAACCTGAATCTGTGATGGCGACATTCAGACAAACTTTGAATTGAACTTCACTGACCAGTCGAATGAACACAGTCCATGGTTCCATTTATGAACAAGTCATCCCCGAAAAGCCCTACACTCTTTCAATCCTGGTTCCTAGCTTTAACGAATAACAACGCACATTGGTGGGACGTATGAATCACTTAGTGAGCTAGTAGATGAAATCTCATCTCAATGTGTTTGTTTCAATACATTCCTCAGGGTTGGAGTTGCCAGGCAAAATAAGGTAGGGACAATGTGAATGTAGTGTAGTTATTGTGGGGGCCAATCATATGGTGTAGGCGTGTGATATGACCTTACATAACCCCTCTTCCAAAATGAATATGCATGTTATGAGGGTTGTATTTTGGTGAGGGTGTTTGTTCGATAATGCGCCTGTTAAATTGCGATATTGTTACATTTTCCTGACCATATGTTTTAAAATTAATGTTGATCTGCTGTAAGTTTTTTGTTATTCATGTTTCGAAAAGAAGGGAGATAACATAGAATTATATTTTCGTTGCTTTGCGCTAGTTCTTGAAACACATATTTCTTTTGATAGATTTAAAAAGTGCGCTTTCTGACTCTTTCAAGAATTATACTTGTAATAAAGCATGGTCAGCCGTGCTCTTGGATGCTGCAGTCAACATCGCACTTGGGTCTCTTACCGATATAATAAACAATTAAAACATAAAAAGTTAGTTCTCGGATTCTTTTGCAAGCGTATCATGGCATCATATCTGCACACAGAACAGTAGCCACGTCGAGTAGTAATCCTTGTGGGCTGGGTTTGTAGAAAATGCCGACGGTATTTCCGCCTGTTGTAAGAGGCGACTAGGGGGAAACCATATTTGAACTCGAACCAATTTTGCAAATAAATTTAAACTTTGAACTTTCGTTCTGGTGTGTCGTTATATCTCATCTTACTGACTGACTGACTGACTGACTGACTGACTGACTGACTGACTGACTGACTGACTGACTGACTGACTGGCTGACTGGCTGGCTGGCTGGCTGGCTGGCTGGCTGGCTGGCTGGCTGGCTGATTGACTGATTGACTGGCTGACTGACTGACTGGCTGGCTGGCGGACCGACCGACCGACCGACCGACCCACCGATTGACTGGCTGGCCGACTGACTGGCTGACTGGCTAGCTGGCTGGCTGACTGACTGGCTGACTGACTGGCTGAGTGAGTGAGTTACTGACGTAACCAGTGTCAGTAGCAACGGAAATGGCCAGAAAGTTCGTATTAGAGCTGATGTAAAACTCAATACGTTAAACAATCTGAATGTAATTCGTGAGGGCATTTTCCTGCCTTACCTGCATAGCAGGCTGCACGGCATACTCCTTGTTAAGTAATATCTCTAATGCCTGCCAGAGTGAATACCGAACAACAGTGGCGTAGCTACCGTGGGGCAGGGGGCAAGTTGCCCTTGGAAAATAATTAAGGGAAATTTGATGAAATTGGGGAAATTTGATGAATTTCTCAAAATTTTTGTTAGAATAAGAAATTGTGAGACTTTTCTCATACATAATTCGAATTTTCATGCAACAAATTAACCCATATTTCGTCAGTGTCGCATGAGCGGCCCTACTCGAGTTCCACGGAAACGTCCTCGCCGCGTAGCAGATTGAATGTTCTTGTCTATATGCGCGGGTGTTGTGATCAGTGAAATTCAGTGCACAGGAAGCTGTTATTCAGAAATTTAACAACAGCAGATACAGTACAACTAACACTGAAAGGCTGTAAACCCGAACTTATCCCCTTGTACACAGTGTCTGCGTTGTACACTTTGGGAATTCAGTAAAAGGATGTGAAAACTGACAAGTCACTTACCTAGACCCCCGAGGTTATATTGTCCTAAAAGCTAGTAGCGGGAGGGGTTTAAACAATACCGATTTCACTCTGTGTACATAACGATGGATGGGCTGAAACAATACATGGCCAACGATAAACTTAACGTTAGTCTAGAAATTAGAATGAACGGGATCCATAGGCATACTTATATTTTGTTACTTAGCCTAATCCTTAGAGGTTTACAGGCTAGTTCGGGAAAACAGCTTTCTGCTTACTTGGGGTGTAACAATAAACGGTCCATGAGTACCTTGCAGCCTTCTACACTTAACAGACTGTTGTTCTAACAGGATATCATGTGTGATCGAGCCACTATTAGGCCTCCTTCAGTGGCGTACGAAGGGGGACCATTGGGCCATGCCCCCCCCCCCTCACCGATGCCCTTTTTTTGTTCTTAAAAATACGGAGTCAAACTTTAGTAACACAGATTGTACTTCAAAAGATAGCATACTGTATGTGGCACCAGATTGCATGTAAGGACACCCAATTTTCAAAAATTTTCAAAGGGCAAGGATTGCCTCTGCGAGGCCCCTTAGTTATGCCAATATTTTTAATTCCTACAAATAGGTAAGTTCTGTCAAATTCCAATTTTAACTTAAAAAGGTGGACTCTGTATCCCACTGGTGGAATCGATTAAAATAAAGACTACATGTTAAGATTTTCTTTACAAGCATGAATACGCTGTTTTTGGCCATCTGAGGGGTCTGATTTTTCGAAAATTTCTTTACGCTCCACGTCAACCAATGGTGGCTCTTAGCTCAGTCATTTGGGCAAAATTACATTTTGGGGGTAAAATTAGCTCTTAACTCTCTGATCACTTTGCGGTTTCCGAACATATTTTGAAGTGAGCATTTTATTCGTTAGATTCTTCGTACAAGTCAGGGAAATGCTATTTCCGGCCATCTGAGGGGTCTGATTTTTCGAAATTTTCTCTACGCTCCGCGCCAACTAATGGTGGCGCTCCGCTTAGATAATCTTTATGATAAAATAACGTTTTGTGGCCAAGGAAAACCACAATCCTATACCCATCAATGGGTTTTATTTTGACTCCTAAAAGTGTGCAAATTTATTGACAAGTTTTACTTCGTAAGGTAGCATAAATGACATAAGACACATACGTTTTCAGTTTCAGTTCAATTTTTAACACTGTTCCTGTCAAAACCGGGAAAAGTTTTGGGGAAAATTTCATACCTTTCTCCCCGCCCCCTGGAAAAAATCCTACCTACGCCACTGCTGAACAAATTCTTTTGGATATTCATTGAAATGTGTGGCCTCGAGACTGGTTGAATGTTAACGTAAATTCACAAGAGGACAGCATCTGGTCCCGTTGAAATCGTGCAGTAGCAAATGCTACCCACGGAGGTGGTTATGGATTGTCATTACAATACTCACGCTCGGGTTGTACCCACTGCACAGGTGGTTACGAAACACAGTAATGATCGGACGTCTCAGATTTTAGTCTATACTTCCAGTTTACGACCACAGGAGTACAAACGTTCACTATAAAACATAAACATGATCATGGAAGTACTGACATGATTCATGAGAGGGAAGATAATATATCATATTATGGTAATAAAGTTTGCATCTAAATCTGCACACCGTCCTGTTCGCTTTGGCGCAGGCTTGTTATGAAAGCCGAGAAGCTGATAAAAACGGAGTCCACTCCGCTGGGAAGGTCCTGCCCTGCCCTGCCCTCGCCGTATCCTCGTCGAATTGTAATGTTCAAATTTTTCGTGGAAACGGTACCGTGCTCTAATATACTACCTTAAAGGACAAAACACTAAACCTTAGCCGCAAATGTAAAATAATCATGGGTTTCTACTGTGTAAACATAAACTCTGGAACTGAAAGCTTATGCTACGTAGGTAGATGGTTTTAAAAGTAAGGTTGGGATAAACACGTCGAACCCCCTTTCGTTAATATTTCAAACTACATGATACTTTGCCTTTTAAAAATCATAACGTTTGCTCTATTTTATTTCAGGGTTCTAAAGGCGCAAAACCGTAACTATAAACATTAATTAACTGCGATAACGTTACAGTTATCGTTATCCAATCAAAATAAATGAATGCTCGTGCAAAATTAATATTCATATATTAAGCGCTCTTCAAATCACTTACTTGCGTAAGAAGCGATACATTAAACAGGCATACGTAAAATAAGAAACTAATTTCAATCTTGTTACTGTCACAGATTAGTAAAGCATGTTGCATATTTTTGGTAAGAACTGTGCGAACTCCAGTCACGCGTTTAATCAAAACAGTTTAAACAACTTTCAAGGTTTCTGACGATTAAGTCTTCTCGCATATTTCAGTATCAGTTCCAGGATTTGTCAGAAGAGTGGGGCATGTCAGTTTTGGCGGAAAGGATAACTAAAAGAGGCGGTTGAACGCCAGCAGGACTAAGAGGACGCCACCATTCGTTAGCCCGGAGCGTCCAAGAAAATATTTGACTTTACAAATTTAACCCTCTAAATGGCCGGAAAGGTCACTTCCCGAATGGGAATTAATATGAAAATGTTCAAAAAGGTTTGTTTTTTTAGACGGCATGACTACATAAAACTAAAACTAAACAGTCACATTATGAAACCAGCTTTCACAAAATTGTCACTTAAAATAAGATATGTCATTAATTCCAGCCAGAAAAGACTATGCACATCCTATTCATCCATCCATCCGTCCGTTAGTCTGTCTGTCCGTTAGTCTGTCTGTCCGTCCGTCCGTCCGTCCATCCATCCATTCATTCATTCATTCATTCATTTATTTTTTTCTTTTTTTTTCTTTTCCACCATTTATTCATTTTTTGTCAGATAGCTCAATGTAGTACATAATTGTTAAAGCAAGAATTAAATTCGACATAAGGGAAAGAAAAGAAAAGGAAAAAAAGATTTTTAGGTAAGTTTCTGATCTTAGCTCACTCCATAGTACAAACACAAATAGTATAAATTTGGTGATTTGTACATCAATCGACACCACCATATGTTAAAACATCTTGGGTTGAATCCATTATGCTTTAGAAATCATAAATTAAATAACCATCCTGATGTATCGTTTTTCGCAGGTTTTGCAGTTTTACCTCTAGTGACATCAAATGACCTTTCAACAAGTTTAAGGTTATATTGAAAAACACTTTTTTCTTGCTACTGTACTGAGAGGACGTGTTATTGGTTTCAAAGTTCATCTGTTGGTGGGCTTCCCGTTAATGTGAATTTTCCATTAATATTTTGAGAAAAATTAAGACTGAACAATTAACAATGATTTAAAATGTAGAGTGCTGTACTATTAGGATACAAAATTACAGAGCAAAGTAACATTAGCCAAAATTTAATGGAATGTGACATTTTCGTTCCACCAAATTTTGATAGTATTTGCAACTGTTGTTCGATCAGCGAGGCATGCGGAATTATTAAAGGAAGATTTATAGAAGAGGACATTCAAATTTAGACCTCATTGAGTATTGTAAAGAAACTAAACGGACGGGTAGGAAAAGGCTGCCCACATAGCACTTATCTTTTTGATATGTGTGTGATTTCTCGCACAAAAAGTTTTGTCTAACTATTTAATTAAAGACGTTTCGATTATGAACAAAGCAATTAAGTAACTGCAGTATGCAGTTAACACCATCATGTTTAGGATGGTAATGAAAGCTCCGTCAACAAATTCTTTCTGTCTTAGATGATTTTCGCCTTCTTTTAGGTTGTAGTGGTTATTGTGATAAGTGCAATATTTTCCCGCTTGGACCTTCTGCCAGTGCCAAGCCCAGGTTTATGGATGATGATTCTATTAATTCGACCCGCATGGGTTTCTCAAGAGAAGTTTAGGAACAAACCATGTTTGCTTTTTCGATGAAGAGTAGGGATGAGCCATTATGTCCCTTATGTAACATTCATGACGAAACACTTTAACACTTTTACTGGGAATGCCCATCTTCCTTTTTACCTGAGGTAAAAAAAAATTGAATTGAAAAAAAAAAAAACATTTTATTCAAGGAAGATATCTATTTTGCCTTAAAGTTACCAAGCAGAAGCCCATCATATTTTCTAATTTTTGACGGTAAACATTTTGTCTATCAGTCGAAATAAAACTGTTCTTACCTTAACAATCGATATTTTCATTAACAAAGTTAAGTTTGCTATAGACGTAGAAAAGAATATTTCTGGTGACAAGCAAGTTAAAACCAAACGTTATTTATATGAATAACCTAAAGAAACATTTGCTTCCTGTAAATTGTTGTTTGAAGACAATGAGTAGGTCCTAGGTGCTTATTTTATGCTGCTGTTGTATGAAGTAATTACTTAATGATTCTTTGAATGTTGTTTTCTAAGGTCCAAATTTCTATGCCACAAAGGGACAGCGAAATAAATGAGATGAAAACTTTCAAAAGAAAGATTATCCAATCAATTTTCGAGTCAATTGCAATTCCATTGGCCAAATTTCCGAGTCAGTTCAGAGTCCAGCACCGTCTAATTTGCCAGACAATCTTGGGATTAGGTTTTTAATCCCTCGCCACTACCGATCATGTTGTCTAGCTTCCAACGCATGTTCTGCACTTTTTGATATTACATGTACTCTTACATTGCAAACGGACACTTTTCAGAAATTAACCATAGGCTTACCCTTTCTGGAATTAGGCAACTGAAAGGGACCAGTTACATATTACAAGGAAATAAAGGCACCCCAATTGAATTAGTAACATCAGCATATCATATTTTATAAATGGCTTTTGAAAATCATATGACCATAATATTATCGTGGATTGTGGAATGCACTAGGAGTAAATGTTTGATTACCGGTGAGTATACCATATTTCAACAAATAGTTCAATATTTTGCTTTATTGTTAAAGTGCCCAATAGTCTGGTCAAATTACAACCAAATCTTGTTGCAGGACCCGAAGAGGATCCGATCAATTAGACCACATTTAAATAGAATTGGCTCATAAATGATTTTAATTTGTTTACTTTGAGCCGGAATATGTAATATTTTTCACCAGATTCTTGTTTACTTCACGTATGATCAGACTGTTTTCAGAGTGTCTTCTTCTAGATTTATTGCTTGTTGCGTTAAAGGGAGATCACCGTAAACGAACGCACAAATACAAAACGGACAATCAGACTTACACTAATAATTACCCACATATCTAGAAAGGTAATAGTAGTGCAAAAAGACAACTTGACCAGGAAGCTTGTAACAAAAAAGTCTCTGGTAGACCGATATCCTTTAGCCGTGCAACTCGGGTTTAACAACATCTAGAAAGTTTTTCAGTTACTGCTTCCACGATTTGTTAATTGCCTCTTTCACAGTAACCGACACCAGCCTGATATGCGAACGCACAGTAAGTAATGGTCTTAACCATTGCAAGTCAATTAAATACAGAAGAAGATTTATGGAGGGGCGAGGGACCGGCCCCCTCAAAAATAACATTGGCAATCAAAACTAAAGGCCCTATCCAAACTTAAATCGACCGAACTTTGGTGACACACTTCCCCTTACACCCCTCGACTTTTCCCCTTCTGACGCCAAATACCCCCTGCACTCTCTTAGGCATATTTCTGATCCTTTTTTACCTTTTTATTCTTTCCGTCGATTTAAACATTTCCTTGCAAACGGAAGGCTAAAAATAATGACTGAATAAAATTTGCAAGTCCTACGGAATGCTATTTCCGACTGTCTGAGTTGTTGCAATTTCCAAAATTTGCTGAACGCTCCTTGTCGACAGATTGTTTCGCTTCCCTCAGATAAGCTTATTGAGTTTCCAAGAAGTAGCTTTTAAAGAAATTTCCCCAAAAATGTCTGAAATCTCAAAAAGATATGCCCGAAAACCGAAAGAAACCACTTTAAAATTTTCATGGTAAGTCAAAAAGATTCCACCAAAACGCTGTACATTCGGCCGGAGCAAAAAACAAGTTTTCGTGAGTTATACTTCAAAGGTTTTAACAACGCAATGTCAGAAATGGTAAAAAATTCTTTGAAATTGTTAAGAGCATTTGCCCTCTAAAATAGAGGTACAACAGCCAGGATTACTTATTTACGAAAAAAAGAGAGATAAAAACATCTGGACACATTAGGGCATTCTGTTGCTTAAAAATAATTCTTTTTAATTAAATTTAAATTTCATTAATCCTGTTTTTGTTTTTAACTAATGTGCAATATGATGCCCGATATTTTAATATATTTTCCACGTTATGTTCAAAGTAAAATTTGCATAGAAATTAAAAATGATAACAAAGATTTGAGACACACCCGAGTAGCTTGTGCATTCAGTTTCTCATTTAATTATACTGACAGACAGGAGGACATTCATGTGTAGTGTCTACTAGTTTGTCATCTACCCTACCCATCATCCCCTAGAACCAGTAATGAAAATCGGGTCTACAGGTTGCTTTTCAATTATATAATACAGGGTTAGAATCTTTTCCCATAAGTCTTCCTAAAATTCATTTAAACCCATCTCCTAGCGTGAGATTTTAAAACTAGGTTTTACTAATGGACAGAAAATCATTTATGATCGGGGGTTCGGGAAGTCACAAGGGCAATGTCATTAATTCAATATATATTGAATTTAGAAAAGAGTCGGAAAGGAGTAAAATAAATTAGCATGTTTTCAATTCCGTATTCCTCGAAACAATAAAAGACCATTTCATCCAATGGTGCATTTTATATGTTAAATAAATTTTCTTTAAAAAAAAAAGAAACAACTGCATGCTTTGACCCTCCTTCTAAGCCTGGAGAATGAAATTTCCAGCTGTCTAAGGGTTCCAAATATAGAACATTTTCCCTCCGCGTCAACACATGGTGGCGCTCCGCTTACGTAGTCTTTTTAGCAAACACAGTTTTAGTTTCAGGTAGACGTATTCACAAACCAAACCTTAAAATAGCAAATGCTTGAATCTCCCTCAAATATAGGCTTGGAAAATGAAATTTTCGGTTGTCTTTGCGGTCCGATACTTCAAAAATTTTTGTCCGCTCCGCGCTAAGCAAAATAGCACCCTACTTACATAGTCTTTTCTGGCTGAAATTAGTGACATATCTTATTACAAGTGACAATTTTGTGAGTGCACGCCTCAAAATGTGACTGTTTAGTTTTAGTTTTATGTAGTCATTCCGTGTAAAAAAAAAACAAAACTATTTGCACTTTTCCATATTATTTCCCATTTGGGAAGTGACCTTTCCGGCCATTTTGAGGGTTAAATTTGTAAAGTAAAATATTTTCTTGGACGCTACGGGCTAACGAATTGTGACGCCCTCTTAGTCATGCTGGCGTTCAAACGCCTCTTTTATTTATCCTTTCCGCCACAACTGACCTGCCCCCTCTCTTCTGACAAATCCTGGATCTGCTACATAAATATGCGAGAAGACTTAATCGTCAGAAACCTTGACAGTTGTTTAAACTGTTTTGATTAAACGCGTGACTGGAGTTCGCACAGTTCTTACCAAAAATATGCAACATGCTTTACTAATCTGTGACAGCAAAAGTATTGAAATTAGTTTATCATTTTACGTATGCCTGTGTAATGTATCGCTTCTTACGTAAGTTAGCGATTTGAAGAGCGGTTATATGAATATTAATTATGCACGAACATTCATTTATTTTGATTGGATAACGATAACTGTTACATAATCGAAGTTTATTATTGTTTATGGAGACATGTGAGAATAATTCATTTCCTCTAAGCCCCTTGTACGTCAATCATACAAAGACTTATATTATATACAAGCTCGACATTGTATTTGTGGAGTGAAATGTAACAAGGAAATAGAATTAAACAATGAAGCTGTAAATTTGCAAGTTGTAAGTCTATTCAATTCTTATGATTTTAAACGCTTTGTTTAATCTTAGTTTGGCCTATATGTAATTTTATTTGGTGGTGTTACGTCAAGACGGTTTTCCTTCTTATAGATATTCTTCACGGCAACTCTGAAAAGAAAAAGTAGTTTCCGACTTTATTGTTCTGGGCAAACAACGTTCATCACAAATTAAGGTTATAAAATAATGAAGAGAACAAATTAGTAACAATCAAACCAACTACATTTCATTTCATTTCATTTATTTGTACTATCACAACAGTAAATGTACAAGACGGTAGATAAGCACATATACAGAAGGTAGTAAAAAAAATTGTTGTGAATGGAAGTACTCTCAAAACCATTCTGCGCTTGAGAAACAAAAGTACTCTCAAAGAGAGCAGACACAATTTAAACAGAAGATCAACATTAATCCCCCTGTACCCCCTCCCCTACACCACCTACATCCCCCCCCCCCCCAACAACCAGCCTACCGTAACCGAGTAACATTACTAAGTACTGACAACATATTTCGATAAACCTTTCCTGCAAGACGCAACTGACGGGCTCAGCTGGTAATTCTGGGGAAGTATGTTTCAGGCGATAATGGATCTACACTTGAGACTTTTCTAGCAATCCTCTGTATCAATGAATAGGGTATGTAGCTGGTCAGCTTGTCTAGTAGTGTAATTAATACTAGATTGTTTCAAGGAACGAAAAGAAGAAAAAGAACTTGGAAGTAGATTGTTCAGACAGTTATAGGTAAACGTCCCTAGACTCATGTTGACTAGATCATCAAGTTTAAGTAAGTTCACCGAAGCAAATATTTGACTCGTCTCATCACGTGAAGCAGAACCTGCAATGTGTGACATCAATTAATCTCAGGGCTCTTTGAGGTAAAGTAAATTTTAGTTTCGGTAAGTTGCCTACACCTCTTGAAATTTGACCTGAGACATACTTAACATGATGCTAGTTTATCATCAATGTGTATGCCTAAGAATTTTGTAGAGTAAATTGTCAGTGTTATTCATACTAATATTAAGGCTGCAATTATTTCTACCTCTGCTAAACACCATATAAGTTGTGATATCAACGTTCAATGATAATTTATTCGATACAAACCATTTGTAAAACTTGCACAGGTCATCATTTACAATTCCCTCTACGTTGCTGTTGGTCTCTGTGAAGAAAAAATTGGTTGCGCCTGCAATAAGAACTAAGGAACAAAAATTAGAGACATTGCAAACATCGTTAACGTAGACAATAAAGAGTAGAGGTCCTAAAATGGATCATTGAGGAACCCCACATGTTTATAAAATATATGAATACGATGTATTTCAAAACATGGTGCTTATTTTCCGCATGCACACGGAATTAACGTCCTCTGTTACGGATTCAGTTGTATATATTGGTTGTTGATTTTTCACCCCTTTTCCTTGCCGCGGAATCTTATGTTTATTTCAAAGTTACACATGATGAAGCTTGATAAAGGCAATAGTTTTTTCAAAATGTACCAAAAGTCTAGAATTTAAAAATATATATTTTTAGAGGTTACAGCATGATTCTTATTCATCCTTATTCCATTGTCATAGCTCGTTTAATTTTTGAGATATTGAACATTGCAATGGCGTATCGACGGGGTGGTTTTGGAATTGAGACCCCCCCCCGTGACCCAACCTTGCGATGCAAAAAAAAAGAAAACGAAAATAGCGGTTTTCCTCTCTCTCCCCTTGGACTTTTCCCTCATGTCGTGCCCCCAGATCAAATCCAAATGAAACAATCCTGGCTACGCTACTGGAGTAAAAATTATTCACTGAATCAAAATATTCCATTTCGCAATTATTTGTCTTTCTGAATATACTAATCACATTATGTTCTATGCTTCCATTTGAAATAATAATGATTTTTCATGACCTTCAACATTCCTGTTTTCTCTATTAACATGCTGTGCAGATAGGTCTTGTTTAATTACATCACTCCATACCAGTAAGATTGCTTTCACATATTGCACCAGAGGCAGCAGTTCGTAGAAAAACAAAGAAATACTAAAACTGTAATTTAGTCAGACTAGGATCATGGAGCTACTAACACGGTCCGTGTTAGTAGCTCCATGCTAGGATCACTAATCATTGAGCAATGTTCCATTTCAAACATTGAGTGAATGAACGACAACATGTTTCCTGACTAGCTGAGGAATATCCTATGAAAATGGGAGTTGCATTTTTTTACAATTATATTCCATGCTCTGCAATAATATACACATTATTTGAAGATGTAAGACTGGAAGTAACTTTTAAGTCTCAACATGGACCATTATTTTACTATTAGGTAATGCACCCATTTTAACGGTTACCTTACAAATTCACGCCTAAGTATATTTATTTCATTTGTGTTATGTTCCACTATGTTAAACCAGAAATTTTCTCACTGGCTAACGAGAGCCCCCATTCCTAGTATAATCCCAAACCGTAACAAAGACTTCGGTAAAAGATACAATACAATTACAACAACCAATCAAGTTACATCTTGTTAACCCTTTACCGTTGTCATCCGATCGGGCCGCTTTGCGCGCCTCGGGAGTGGGCGGAAAAGCGGACGTAGCCCGCCCGCATCGGCTTCCGTAGGCCATTGACACCGTGACCTTAGACTATTGTCTCTCTCGTTGTTGTGGCCGAATTTTCGGGTAGCTACTCGCAGTTTCGAGCTCCGCGTGAAACAGTAAAGATGGGTGACAGCCGGGCTCTTTGCAGGGGTCCAAAAGGACCCAAACAACGGTAAAGGGTTAAAATAAGCCTGTGGAGTGTGTTTACTGCAAAGCTGATGCCACTGTCTCTGCGTGTGTGCACGTGACACTTTAGCCGAGTGGTGCAGATATTTTAGATTAAACAGCGCGCATCGGTCGCATCAGTGAAAATCTGTCAAATAAAGGATGATATGTACTGCTGTATAATGGAAAACACATTTGACAAACCGAATTGCAGAGTGTTCTTTTGAGAAGTGCGTCACCATCAGTTAGAACGTAACGCATGGTTAGTTAGTTGGAGTTTTACGGCCCAGTTACCAACCTGTTGGTTCAAGTCGAGCCAGCCACGGCCCTTTTCCAGCTGTGGCTCACTGGCTTGTTTTCCCTACTCCATTGCTTATGCGGAGCATTACGCACAATATAGGTTCCATTTACAGAGTTTTTGGTATGACAGTCACTCCACCAGGAAATCGAACCCCGCCCCTTTCCCGTGATAGGTGAATGCTCTACCGTTACACCAAGCACGCGGTCAACGTAACGCATGGAGGGGAATAATTACGAAATGGTAGTTTCTAGATTCGTCACATGAATCAAATATTTGTTTATTCTGAGACCTGTTGTTTTAGAAGTTAAATAAGGGAAGTGTTATGGAGGGAAAGAAGTTCTCTTACTTTACATGTAAAAAAAACGTAACTACATGTAAGTTAAATAAGAAAAAAGAAAAGAATAGGAAAAATGAAAAAGGATGATAACAGTAGGTTGGCAAAGGAACAGCTGCTTAGTGTGTTCGAAATGACCTGACGAATACATTATTACATACACTAGTCAATGCAAAGTCGAAATGACAACATACAGAGTGAAAGGAGTTTAGCTGTATAGATTATCACGACCTTAAGTGAGGGCGATAAAGCAATTTACACTCTGCCTTCATCTACATCTTACTCTACTTAGTCCCACCCCTACTGAATAAACAATTGCTTTATTTCCTGAAAAAAACCGACATTTTTCCTGTATACGGAAGACCAGAATACCTTCAATTGGTGTGGATGTTCATGACTGCTTGCAATTGTTACACACTGTGGTAATATTTGTATTTGTTTTAATATGATCTGTTATTCGTTTTTACGGTACTCAAAAATCAAAAGCACATGTAATATTGACTGATCATTTCACTTGTTGTCGTTATTCATTGTTTGGCGTCGTCTCTGACCACATCATCCGATCATTTCATGATATTTACTATGGGCTCCAAGCGCCTTCTTCAAGTTCAGTTGCATCTATTTTGTGCTTTTATTGTCGTCTTTGTTATTTCCCATTCGGTAAGTAAGATTTTTTTCTAGGAATCTCTTAAATTTAACTTGTTTGATGCGATCTTAACACGCAAAACGAAGCATTAGAAATAAAGGGCAAGGCCAGAGAGCCATTTTCGGACTAGTGGTGCTAATATAATATAATAAATAATTTTTGTTGCATGTTTACCTCTTTAGCTGTACATTACATTTCCAAAACGTACACAACGGTTATTTTACAATCTAATCTTAAATTTCGCCTTCATTCAATTTTACACATCAAACAAATTCTATGGCAAAACGTCTGATATGATATTGCCTTGAAATGCTGAATATCGTTTCGTTCTCGTCCCAGCTTTATACTATTGAGAAGAAATGTTTCAGACTCTTTATGAAATTTGTTAGTTGCAATATCTTAAGGGAGTACGTTTGTACACTGAAGTCAATCAAATACGTACGTTTCCCTTATTTCCTAAATTACGTTTAAACTATCTCAAAATTCCCGATCAACAATTCAAACGTCACTCCCTCTTGGCAAAATTAATACTGTTGAGAAGCACAAAACATCAAAGTTAAAAATGTCTATCTCAATTAAATATCAAACTCCAATTAACTCTTTTTTCCCTTTATTTTATAGACAAGTTTTTAAAATTACATAACTTTAAAACACTACCGTAAGTTTAAAACACTTTACTGAATATTGGTAAAACAAATAAAATATTTCATGGCTTCGTCAGACAATATTTTAAATAACTTCAAAACTGAAGACTGTTCCAACAATTTTAGAAGGTACCTAACCTTTATAAGGTAAACTGTCCGTTAAATGTCTGGAAGCACAGAACATAAGAAGAAATAATTGATGTAAGCGTAACAAATAAACAAAAAATTAGTTCTTTTTATGATTAAGTCACGCTGTTGTGTGGATTATTTTACAACCGCATGTCCTGAGTTCATAGTAGTTTAGTTTCTGGCAGATGAAGAAAATAATTATTCAAACATTTCAAAAGCATTTAAAAATGTAGGGTCTAACAGCAATTAAAGACTCAAAAATTCTGTGAACTCGGTTAAAACTGCGGATAATTAATCATTTGACAACTTAAGATAACTATCCTTTCAAAAAAGATATTTCAGTTAAACATAAATTTTTTCTTAAGATATTATGGGGTATAAGAACATGGACCACTTTAAACGATATAATTAAAAAAAAAACAACTGGAATAGGCCTTTCAGTCTGATGCGTATGCCTGGGTTGTGAAGTTTAATTCAGTTATGTTTTTTTCAGATAAACGTTCAAAGCCCGGTTGATTTTGGTTAAGCTGTTTGTGACTGTGCACTTGCATACATAACCAAAAGTGCAATCATTAATTTCATATTTTAGACATGGGGTGAGAAATGTGTACTGCAGATAATTTCCAATTACAGCTTTTGTTTCAAAATTTAAAAGTGACAAAAGCAATCAGAAAATATTGTATCAAGAGTTAAAATCACACGTTAGCTATAGGCTTAAATCAAACCAAACGAAAAATTACAAAAGCTACGTATAGTGCGGAGAAAAGACGCGATCACAATAATTAGACATTCGTTTGCTTTTAATTTGGGTTTAAAATGTATTTAAGGGAAAATACGACACATAATTTTTTTCTTCCCATTTCATGGACTTTGATACTTTTATTTATAATTTGATACTTAGTTACTCTAAATACTTGAACTGAAATTGATAATTTCGACTTTTGATGTTTTCTTTTGAAAGCAAAAGGCAATACCTAAGATTACCTCACAATTCGGTGACTTATAGCCCGGCTTCCCCTTAGACTCAACGTAAAAGAACCCCGTTACTAAAGATAATTTTGCTGAGTGACGCATGTAACTGAAGCCCGAATAAGATTTCAGAGTCGTAATGAAAGCAATGAAATGAGCAAATCTATTACAGAAATAGTAAAAGCAACCACTTATGTTAAACGAAGTTATTACAGAAAGATTGAAATACTGTAAGTTTTAAGTACTCCAAGAGTTACGTGTTTTAGTTTAACTCGGGCCGATCACGATTTTTTTTTTCATTTGTGGCTTACTGGATCGCCCGTTTTCTCATACTCTATTGTATACTGAGCACCAAGCACAGTGGCAGAAGGTCCCATTTTTTAAGCCTTTGATATGATCAAGCCAAGAGTAGACCTCCAGACCTCCCGGTTGAATTTAAGTAGAATCTCTTACCACTTAACCATACGTTCGGCCATATAAAAGAGCCATATAAGAGAAAATTATCACAAATCTTACTACATCTACAGAGTTATATTATTTTCTGTTCATAGAAAGATAGGTAACGTTTACAGAAATAACAACTGCAATGCTTTAGCGTTAATGATATATTTCTAATGTCTAGTCCTGCAAATGGCGCATAAAACTGCTGTTTTAAGTGTTTTTTTTTTTTCACTTGTAAAACGAGTGATTTGGTCTATTTTATATTTCCTGAACATTAATAAAACAGAAGAAATTAAAAGGAAAAATAATGTAGGACAACTGGTTGAAGAAAATCTATTCCATTTATATGGTTAATTAGCAATGTTTACCAAAGTGAAATCTTTTTCGTTGATTTTTCCGAAAATCTTCTAATATTTTTCAAAATTTAACATCTATATATTAAGGTACTCAACGCGCATTTGCAAAAGCCAACAAGACTGACATTTGGGGGCAGTTTGTAAACCGGTCTACCACTTTATTTATGTACCATGACTAATTTGTTTTTCTTTTTTCAAGCAACTCGGTGATTGTTAGGCAAATTGTTAAGTTGTTTGGCTTATAGTTTACCAGAGACATCATCAGACATCTTTACAGAGAGTTTGACGATTGGAACATGTAGCGGTACATATTGGGAGTATTGAACCAGTGTTCGGTCACTTTAGATAGGAACTGCAGTTTTACTCTAAAACCTGCCTTAGCTATAGCAGATTTCAGCAAACTTAATTTACATATGTCTTTACGACAAACATGTTAGCTATAATTGTTCCATATTGTTCGCATTTCGTTCACGACTTTCACTAAACTGGACAACTTTAAATTGCAAAAACAGCCCATGAGAATTGCAATCTAAAAGAAATAACATTTAAGATATAAAACAGTAATCACTTTTCCAAAGAAACTGAAGTCCACATCGTTAACCCCAAATCTCGCTGTTTGCCTTAACATGGGTTCACTGCCGTCTTTCGTTCCTGTGATAGCTTCAAGTTGCCAACATTTTTTACATTATCAATGCAAAAAAGAATACTTCCAAAGGGAACTGGTTACTTTTTCTCAAATATCGTACCTTGCTAAGGGCGTGAGTTTTAGGTAGACTCGATTTATTTGTTAAATGTTGTTCGGAACTGATGACTTTTTCACTTCCCGCGAAGTTGTAAGGTTTATGTAATATCGAAAAAAAGACCTATTAGTATAAAAAAAGGTTGCAATTTAGGATTAGACGCTCATAATTTTTCATTCGAAAACTTATCAAATGCGTTTAGCTTCGTATCTAAAAAGATTACCCGTTCCTCAGCCGTTGAACATTCTCCTGATAATATATACAATGAGAAAGCCTTTTTGATGGAGTAACACTCATCTGAAGTACATTGGATGCGTGAACCTTTGCAAGTACAGTAAATTATAAGGAGTGTTCGAGTGTACATCTTATATCAAGAACAAACGTGGTTTAGTGAACCCAGAAACATCCATGCGGCAAGTTATCTCTACTCGGTCAAGTTAACGCAGTTTTTGAGTTTTAATTGAGTTATTCATTTAAACTGACGATATCACGATTTTATACATTTTTCACCTATTCGCAAGAGTAGATAACGATTTAAACTCTAAATTTTGCACCCATGAATCATTTTGTCGAATACAATGTCGCTAACTACATGTAAGATTAGAGCTTTTGAAACATCACATGTAAAATTCGACAAGCGTGAACCAAACAAAATGAAGTTGACGTACCAAATTAAACTAATGCTTTTCTTTCTTTCTTTTATCAGCAAGCTCAACACGGAACGAGACACACAGAAGTAGGCAATAGTGAAAGTAAGTTTCCATATATTTTTGCAAACATGCGAAGTGGAACATATCTTTTTTTTCCAACACTTACACTGATTTAAATTGTAAAATAAGTCTTTTTGGTATAGTTCTTACCTTAATCTTATTGGTTTTACTTTATTTAATGGGGATGGATCCAGACTTTCTCTCTACTCTACAATTTTTCCACGACTTCAATTCACCAACAACTGTTGGTTAAACTAACAAAAATTGGCCCAGTGGTGATTTGTAACCAACCGTTTTGGGTGAGGCTTTCCAGTCTTGCATCTTTGTGGATTTACTTTTACCCGAAAATAAACTACAAAATTTCCGTTCAACAGTTATTAGCACAAATTTAACGGGTTTTATTAACCTTGAAGACCTTTCAGTGTCTGTTTTTTGGTAAATTATCAGTTACAAGAATACTTAAAAAAAATTAATGGGACGAAGTTTAAAATTCAAACTAAGATTGACCCGTTAGTTACATGTGGTTAATACTTGTATGATAGGAATTTTACCTACTGCTGTCCGTCATTGCCTTTTCCCGAAATTTGACAGCGTAAGTGTGCCTTAAAGTTGCATATCTAATCAGTCCAAATAAATACGTCATGGGATAAGAAGAAGTTAGTTATTCAGTTGGATAAGACTTAATCACACACCAACACAAATGTGTTATATAGTGTCAAACTGTTCAAATACTGTTCTAGTTCTCCCATTTAGTCGCCTCTTACGACAGGCAGGAAATACCATGGATATATTATACAACCCAGCCCACAGGGGAACAACCATCAAGGGGCTTGCTAGGTTCTTTGGCGCCAACAACCCGCCAGTCATGGGATGAGTAATAACGGTCTTATGTCCCCATTTTATAGGCGATAATCGGGGACAAACTTCTCGCCTCAAACGACCTTCTCAGCCCATCTG
Source organism: Holothuria scabra (assembly GCA_037179385.1). Lineage (NCBI taxonomy): Eukaryota > Metazoa > Echinodermata > Holothuroidea > Aspidochirotida > Holothuriidae > Holothuria > Holothuria scabra. The sequence continues at coordinate 37,595,572 of CM074190.1, forward strand.
GATGCAGTTTTACGTCAAACCCAAGACTAGGGATTAGAAGAAGGAGGACTGAAGGCAACCAAATCCCGCCTCCTCAGATTTTTCACAAATTGCAAGTGAATGAAAAGTCAAAATGTATGTTAATTTCTCAGTTACAAGATTTATACTATTTAATTTATTCCTAAATCTCCATTTAAATGCAAATCGCTACTCCGTTTTCTTTTCTTTGAGGCTCTTATTTCTTCTACCAACGACCGGAATATCCAAGAGATTGTAAAGATGTCCACAACGAATGCTCCTCTTCAAATTCCAGTGGCGTGTTTTTAATAAAACCAGATGGGTATCCAGAACCAATTGAAGTCTATTGTGTTAACGACGTTCAAAGTGGAGGATGGACGGTATGACATTTCCGTACTAAATACCTTTAACCTGGTTCCATTGAAACAGATTTATTTGTTGGAAAATATTCTTTTCAATAAGCTCCATAGAAAGGGTTGAATATGCTCTCCGGATTTGACGTACATACTTCAGCAATTCATTCATTTTTTGCTTTATTCATGTGCTCAAAGTGACGCCTTGACCGTGGATTAGTATTCACATCACACAGCGGAGCTCCATCTGAATTTTTTTCTCTGACCAACATTGTTTCATACAATGAGCCAGTAGGGCTTGTTGATTGTACTAGCGTTGAACAGCACAGATCCTACACTTAAACTCCACTGATCACTTAGTTTGTTCATCTGAACGACATGCACATGGTATTCTGAATTAATTTAGTTGGAAATCTTTGTTCTGGTTGTTGTATGTTAAAGCCTTTTACACATTTCTTTCAAAAGTTCATGGATAATTTTGATTACAGCCAGTTGAGGTGTATGTAGTGCACGGGTCGTCTTTTATGCGGACAGCCCCTGTCGTGCAAAAACTGAAAAACCTTCTTTTCCGTATAATTTCAGGTTATTTATAGACGAGTTGATGGTTCCGTTGACTTTAATCGAAACTGGCAAGAATACAAGAATGGTTTTGGATTTCTCTCCACGGAATTCTGGATTGGCAATGAAAAACTGTCATATCTGACAAACCAGGCAGAGTACGAACTTCGAATTGACATTGAATTGTCCAATGGTACATCACTGTTTGCAACTTATTCTGCATTCAAGATAAGTGACGAATGGAGCAAGTTCAAAGTAGCTTCTGTTGGATATTTCTTTGGAAACACCGGTAAGTGATTAGGTTTCCTTCATTGATAAATAAATAAGCAAGTAAGTATTATCTTAAAGTCTTGAAAATGCACGCCGGAGATGATAGAGGAGTGTTACAACGTAAAACTTCCCAAAGCCCTTCAATTTTGGGATTCTCTTGAAAAACTTTCACCTGGCCCATTAGTGGAACCACTTGGCCTCACAGTACCCGGTCAGCAATATAAGTAGTGATGTCTTTGACTAGACGTTTCGTTGGGGAATAAGGCTTGCAAATGAAGTGTTTTGTGTGAGTTCTACATGCAAAGAAGCAAACGAGGTAAAATTAGTTATTCCTCACTCCTTAAATCATACATCTGTCAAAAATCACTTCGATTGACAGTATCTCTTAATATTTAGCACGATATCTCCTGTCGACCAAATGTTTCAGCTGCAAAATTGTGCATATACTACAAGAAACACCAATGCAAATTATTCCGTACTTAAAAGGCATGACAGATTAAGACTTGGGAAAAAGTAGCTTTTGGCTTCGATGATACTACATTACTGCAGGTTGTTTTGAAGTTATCACCGGGAAAGCAAATGTCTTTCAATTTACAATGTTCACCTTGTCAAAATAATCGATTTGGGACCCTGCATGTAGCCTCCATGAATCTTTCTAATTAAAAGTACATTTTAACATTCTACAGATCTCGATTGTCCACCAAATATGATCTTTGGAAATTGTTCCTGTCAGCCATCTTGTGACGATCCTACTGGTTTAAATCATTGCAATGATGATTGTTTTGGGAAAGTTGAAACGTGTGTATGCGCGAATGGATTTCTGAAGAAAGACGGTGAATGCGTTCTTCCCAGTGAATGCGGATGTTTCATAACTGACGCTAATAAGGTGTTGGTGGTAAGTAACACTCACCGTTATTGTAGCCATGACAGAATAGCTTCGTATATTTAATATACAGTAAGTTTATTGAAATTTAACGACACACCAACACAATTGTTTTATACGGTGCAAACTAAATACAAAGTAGGGTTCAAATTTTTCTTCATGAACGTTCTCGCGCAGCGGTTTTTAAAAGATTTTATTGTTTAATTTATGATGTCCTTAAAGTGATTGTATTGCATTGTTTCACAAATGGAGAAATTAATTTGACGATGGCAGGCTGCAGGATTTCTTTGCGTTTTACAGTTATTATTTTGCCAAAGTTTCCAGACTACTAGGTTATTGAAAGAAAAGCATACATCGTTGTAATTACTTGAAGTGGAGTGGCGATCTTCTTGACGGGAAACAGTTTCATGTGGAACAACTCAGTAATCGTTTGGTTATATTACATTTTAACGGGTATAAATTAAATGTAAGACATTTAATCACGGGATAACCCTTATGTCTGATTGAGGTGAAATCACTGTCTTAATCTATAAATATTTTACAAGTTACATATTCTTACCTTTCACAGGCAGGAGAGACTTATGTCAATGAAGACTGTTCTGAAAGATGTACTTGTGAGAACGGCATACTAAGCTGTAATTCACAACTTCAATGTGATTCGAATGCTGTCTGTGGAATTCAAGATGGTGTGCGAGGCTGCTATTGTAATGTTGGCTTTGAAGGTGACGGTGAAACATGTACGCCTACCATATACACAGACTGTTATCATGCATACAGAATTGGGAAGAGACAAAATGGCGTCTATACCCTTCTTCCAACAGGTTGGCCGAGACAACCTTTCAATGTATCTTGTGATATGACTGGCGGAGGGTGGACTGTAAGTAAAGTCACTTTTTTAATTCTAGGAATGATATAAAATGCTTTTTCGCTCTTTTATATAACTCCGATATTTCACCTCAATATGACAGAATTGATTCCTATAAGAACTTGTAAGATAGTAAACAATGATAAGGTCTAAAATAAAACGCTATTTGATTGGAGTGATGCAGAACCAAAATCTTGTCAAATACTCTAAGGAGATTTTAAAGGAACATTCAGGCAATATTGCTTTGCAATAGAACGAAATCTTATAATCGTTGAAATTCTAATATTTTTACTCTAACTGACAACAGCATAGCGATAGTAAAAAATTTTTGATCATTTTGCTGCTAGATTAAATGTTGAATACTCCGTTACCCTTTACTGCTCTTACTACAGTGAGATAAAGAAAACTAAGTGTCTGTAAATTACTGTGTTTTCGGTTTCCGTTATGTATTTTACTATCTAAAAACTGACCTTTAATTGAAATGCATCTAAATCTTTCTACTAGATATTGTACCACGCAAAACCCGTACAGGACTAACATCAGCATTATAATTCTTGTTTCAGTTTTCAATCCTTGCAAAGATAAAAATTCATATTTAACCCATTTTTTTTTTTTTTTTTTGGAATAAATAGCAATAAAGTTTAACTTCTAAAATTTCAGATTTTCCAGCGACGAACTGATGGTGAAACAAACTTTTATCGAAACTGGGGAGAGTACCGATACGGATTTGGGTCTGTACAAGATGACAAAGATTTCTGGCTTGGAAATGAGCAACTCTACTATCTAACGAATCAGAAGAGTTACAAGCTTCGTGTTGACATTGTTGACTCGGGTGGTACATCGCGTTATAGCGAGTATACAACCTTTCAAATCGGAGACAGTAGCACGAAATATCGTCTCAGTGTCAGCGGTTACAGTGGAAACTCAGGTATTGTTTCACCATGTTAAAAAAAATAAAGTTACTCGATTTAAAAGGAGAGATGTAGTGTCTTAAGTATGAGAAATTGCCTTATTTTACCCAAATTGACTATTTCCTTTGAATACAACTTATCGGAGAATAGTAAGCCCTATAGGCGTTTCATATGCTTGAGAACAAGATATGTGCATTCATTTTCCATGTTCGGCTCCCGAGGTATTAGCAATCAAATTGACGCATTTCTACAGAGTGCATTTTATTCGAGAGGACCGATTCGCACTGTCTGACAAGAAATTTCTTAACTGGCTTAAGATAGTGCTATATCCCAGTCTAATCCATTACCCTAGAAAGAATACAGTCGATAAAATACGGTGACAACAGCCAATCAGGAAATTTCGTGTCAAACAATGCGCATCAATCGGGGAAGCGAGAAGATATCATGGATTCACATTTAAAAATAACCAATCATTTCTGGTCTTTGAAATTTGCTTCCAATTTTATGCAACAAAACTTTGATATATTGATTTCCAACGTGCACCCTAAGTATTGTTCTTGTGTAAACTTCATTTGCTAAGGAGCGAGATAGCAAGTTAGCGACCAGTTTAAGGTCAAATCAAATGGATGAAAATATAGATATTTGTCATTTATGTTACTCTATAATAACACGCCGATTCATACCAACTTCACTTTTTGTAACAAAATATTTTCAACTCCAGATCCATATAACCAAACATTGAAAATCAATGAAACTCTCCAACGTTTGTTATAAATATGTTCCAATTCAATATATAAAATGCAACCTTTAATGAATCTTAACACATCCTTGAACAATGCTAATCTTCCCATAAAAACATGCTTGCCGTACCGTGAGTAGAAATTCTACAAGCCAAAGCCTAGTCTATCAAAAGATGATAGTGGTGGGTTGTTAACTATGAAGTGTGTTTGGTATTATTGTGGAACCAAGGCTAATCATGGTTGAATTCAAATCGTTGTCTTCTTTCAATAAAATGCCATTTTGGATGTGACATATATGATTATGCTTATTTATTAATATTAATCACACTTAAAAGGGGTTAAGTTAAGGCTTAAGAGAAAGCATTTTTATTTGGTTGCAAGGGTCTCAAAAACAAAAATTAACAGGTTAAAAATAGTCTTGCTTAAAATACCCATTACTAAATTCCAACACAAAATTTTGATTGAAAAAGCCAGGGAGGTTTTAGGAATCGGGCCCTAGTGTTACAAGTTTGTAAAATAATGACAATGTATATGAAAATAAAGCCGTCACGATTTTCCGTACTCCAATTCAATCCCCCGTAGGCACCTGTCGAAGGTGATAGAGCGCGGGGAAACCACTTCAGTGTAGGGACCTCTGTTACAGAGTTGGGTGCCGTATTGTTACAGACAATACAGGGCAAAATTTACATCACAGCTTATCATTAGCGTAGATATCACAACTCGTGCATTACGTTCCTTCCCCAAACCATTAATCAGACACTCTATGGAAAAAACCTTAGCTAAGCGTCTGGAGATAGCTATGTGGATAAGTATATTACATTTTTGGTACATTTGGTATTTTGTGAAGTAATCGAATTGTGCTTACCAGTATTCGCGTACTCCAATCTCCCACAGGTGACAGTATGTCTTATAGTAATGGAAAAGGCTTCAGTACCCACGACGAGGACAATGACGCATGCAGCTACCACGACTGCGCAGAAGGTCACAGAGGAGGTTGGTGGTACACCAATACTTGGTGTAGCAGAGCGTGTTGGACTAGTTATAGATATTGCTATTATTTCCAAACCAGGAGCAGCTGCAATAACCTTTGCACTTATACAAACCTAAACGGTGTATACAACGGAGGTAACGGACAGAACATCAACTGGTATTATAATAATTACTGCAACCTCAGGTCAGCTGAAATGAAAATTCGTCCATCATCCGCATAACCGGAATCAACGTGTAATGAAAAGTATGCACTTGTGTGTTGGCGATCATCTGTGGATTGTGCCTTGAAAAAGGAAATTACTTTGAACAAGGTATTCCAGAAACTCAGGACCTGGGAATAAAATAAAAAAAAAAAAAAATGGAACAGATATTTAGCCGTCATTTAATCTTCATAAGAGGACTGGTAATAGTGGATATTTTTCTGCATTCATTTTAACTTCTTGTATAAAATGGAATGTTTCCCTCAATTACAATGAATTGAAGCAGTTGTAAATACATGATTAAATATGTTAAAAATATTTTGGTAATTTATTAGTATAACACGCGCTCTGCATATCATGCTCTGTCTAATATTTGAAAAGCAGGAAATGTTGGCATGAAAGTGAGAAGAAACAGAGAAACAACAAACTAAGATATAATTCGTGAAGCAAATACATTTACCAGTCTATCGGTCAGACAACTATTGCCAAGGTACCCAAAGCCCCCCATAGCCAAAAATAAATTCGAAAAACAAAACGACAACAAAACGTTGATTTGCTGCATTAATTACTAGTGACAAAAATAATCAATATTCCACCCATTTATCCTATCACAATTCTAAACCAAGTCAGGTCATTCAAAATTGCGACACAAAACACTGTAAGTTGGGAAAAATGTATAAAATATTTGAAAAGAGTTTTGAAAGTTTTCAACGTTTTAAGAGAAGCAGTGGTAATTTTTGTTTTTTGTAATAGAAACTGGACTGAAAAAAATCTTGGCACAACAGTTAACTTTTGCAAACAATGCAGATATGATCTAACTGAAGTTAAGGTCTTGGATTGTACAAAATTCCCACAAAAATAACTCACATGATAAAATCATTTAAAAATATAGCTCAATAAAAGAATCGGATGTCGTAGCTCTTTGCGTAATTGTTTCATGCTTAAAATTTAACTCCCAGGCGAAACAATGACACCAAAATTGCTCATAACAGGTTATTTTGCCTTATGTCATATTTTCTTATATTTTCTTATTTTCAAGAGATTGCCGTTATAATACAAGTCTTGGTCAACCAAAAATTATTTTTTAGGTCAACTAATAATAACAGTAAGAAAAACGAACCAAATAAATATATTTGGCATGTTTGTAACTACACTTTTCCAATGCCCGTTACTATATTCCAAGTTTCATATTAATTTTGTACAATTTTATTGCCAATTTGGGCTCAGTTTATTTCTCCGGTAAACTGTTTAACCTGAAGTTTTGCCAAAAAAAAAAATCCCAAAATTCAGCTTTGAATTTCCTCAATAAAATAGAAACAGATTTATTAAACTCTTAAACATATTTTTAGAGAGAATATTTACATGAATAAAATAAAATGGGAATCGGAAATCGTCAAAAATGTTGCCCGATAATCCAAATTTGTTTAGAAGCCATTTTGAATAAGCTAGATAGAGCATACTTGCTTTTATCACCTTATTTCATGTTCATGGACCGTACGGTTTCCACAGAAGTTGAGCCAGAGGATTGTGAAAGTTCGAGATGCCCATGAAATCAGTGCGACTCATGAATTATACTCTGAAAAAGGTGTTAAGGAACTAAAAGTTTTCTGATCACGTTTTGTAAACTGGTTTAGATATTAAACGCACTTGTCGAATTCCTATTCTTCTTAATTTTTAACATGTTCAATTACTAAACATTTAGTGTTTGAAAGCTAAATATGTTTAGAGTTTAAACCTCTTTACAAGGTGGTGAGGGTTAAATTATAAGTGTTTAAAAGCTAAACACCTTTCTTAGAGCGAATGTTTTCGGAATGTCGTTGATGACAATCTTGGATTAGAAGATCAAATTAATCCCGAATCATACTCTCTAAAACCGTGTTTAACTGTTTGACACCTTTATGTGCCACCTTTTTGAAAACACGTACGTTTAAATTTTAAACGTGTATAGAAATTGACAATAAATGTTTAACAGTTAAAAATGTTTTACAACAGCGGTTTAGGAATACGACACGGGTGTTCAACTTTTAAACATGTCTTCAAAGTGGGGGAGAAGTTCCGTTGGAAAAGCGTTTAATTTATTCAAAACACCTTTTTTAAGAGCCTTGTAAAGAATGATCAGTCTATCACGTAACTGATGTCAGACTTCAACTGCAAATTACTTTGTCATCTTTCGCTAGCCGGTTCAATAGCCATTTGTTCTACGGAACTTCTGTTTTCAAGATAGATAATTTTCTTTACAGAAGTTACACTACCAAACTCTCTGAGAGATTATGGTATTCTGAAATGGTCAGGTGACCTCCAAAAGTGACTGTAATATTAAGGCGCTAAAAGACACATAACGATCCGTGTCTTAAAGCGGCTCATTGAGTTGGTTCATAAAATTCAACAAATTTTCCCAAAGGTGTTAAGTGTTCTTCACTTATCAATGACAAATTGTCAAACTTAGACAACCGTAAATCTTAAATACAAAGGAATGTTTTATGAATGAGTACTTAACCGGTCAATTCGATTTTCAAAATTTCGTGACCAGACACTTTTTCAAATAATGCACAAAACCGTTGCAAGTCAGTCACCACAGAATTATGACTTTTTCGTAACTGTTGGATGTAAAACTTTAATAATCATGTCAATTATATTGAGCATTTTCAAATGGTAGTACACTTAAATACTTTCATCAAGTTAGTTATCGATATCAACTCAATGAACCGCTTCAAATGGAAATAGTGCGTTTAAAATGCTCCAACATAGCATTAAAAGTAAAAAGCTTGAGTCATTATCAAAACATTTGGTCTAAACAATAAACCTCAGTAATATCTTCTTCTCCTCAAAATATTATGCCCAAGAAGATTGATGGTAGTTGAGTTTGGGTGAACAAATTATCCTTGAGCAACAAACAACTTAATTTTTATTTGAAGGAAACTTATTCTTTGAAAAGAAGGCTACCATACTGCCTTGTTTTCAATTATTTATCACTCTTTGCCAGTAAATATTGGTTTTGAAACGATGAAATTTCCTTGTAAAACAACGCAATATTTCTCTTTAAGTAAGCAATATATTAAAAAAGAAGAACAGTCACGGCATATTCTTTCACTTTGTTGTTCATATATATCATATTTAAATGCAAATAACTAAAACTAACCTTACAATCACTTTTGTTAGGATTCTAGTAGGGAAAGATACACCAAGTCCACTTCATATGCTAGAGGGAACATCAAAACGGTATGACTTTGTCTGATTTGTTGCAGTTTTACGGCCCAACTTCTAACTTTGTTTAATCTTCGCCTAAGAATTGAAATTAATTGAATGTTTTCCTTTGAACGAATTCTTTTGAAGAATCCAAGTTAGTCTCACTTAATTCCACCAACTCACTTGTTCTTAAGAAATCTTAAGCCAGGAAGGTTTTAATTTGTCAAGGTAAAACCTCCCTTGTCAAAAGTGGATGAGCTCTTCCCTGTGTGTCCAACATAGTTCATTGTTCAAGGCTATATCCTGGTGGTGTGCAGATAAGCCTATGATGCAAGTAGCTCTGATATGTAATAATAGTAATTTCGAAAGCTGTTTCACGTGAGCCTGCAAAATAGAATATGACGTGTACGTGAAATCGAACCCTTATAAAGATATTTTATCTGAAACGGGTGTAAAAGAAGTATAAATGAAGATGAGTACCCAGTGAGAGTATCGCGAGAAATGTCTCTTCATTTTATAAAAAATTAAACAAAGAATCATATTACTACCAATAAGGTCTTTTCGGTAAAGCGTTGCCTTGTTTTAATTGACTTTTCATATGACAGTGCACAGTAGTTCTACTGAGAAAGCGTAGCCCCGCGATCCTTCATCCCCTTTCTGCTAAGGGCCTTTTGTCAGTTTACATGTGAAGAATAACTTAAATTGACACAAAATTTACAAATCTGAATAAGCATTCAGTTACAAAATAGTTGGTAGGCTTACGTCGGGGATGGTTCAGTTTCATCGAAACGAGAACATAGAGTATGTAACATACCTTGCTATGCCACAATATCCGCAATGTTACTCAATATAAGCGGTTAAGATCTGATTTTTTAATGAACGATTTTGAAATTTGTATTAGTTAAATGTTTTCTTCATCAATCTTGAGGGCGGTCCCCCGCTCATTCCCTTCTCTGGATCCCCCCCCCCCCCTTGGGATGTGCACAAATTACCAAGTACACGACATTTGTAACGAAAACTCAAGTTATAAGTAAAGACACCAAGAGTGATTGCTACAATATGTCGTTACGGACCGTAACTGACCTGAATAGCACTCTGTCAGAAGTAGACGATCATATCTTCTTTAAATAAAGTTAAATTTTAAACTGTTATTCAAATTGCAGCCCTTGAGGTCATAAGGCTATGTATAGCACGTTGCTTTGCTTTCGAATCAGCAGGATATAGAAACTTTAGTGTTTCAAAAACTGAATTGGTAAAAGACATAGTCAGTAGAAAATGAAAATTGAACGAACTTGAACCTGTGATGGCTACATTCAGACAAACTTTATATGGTTCATATCTGTTCCAGATAAAGACCTGATCCAGATATAATTTTATCTGGCACATATATGGATTAGAGCTGGCTCTGGCACAGATCAAGGTTATATCTGCCCAATTTCTTTTATCTGGCCCAGATATAAATCCCATATCTGCAGCAGATATGGGCCAGATATGAAATTCATATCTGGCCCATATATGGGATTTCATATCCGGCCCACATCTGGATTTGTAGTAAAGGAACGTTCACTTTAAAACATAAACATTATCATGGAAGTACTGATATGATTCATGATAGATTACATAATAAGTCATATTATGGTAATAAAGTTTGCGTATAAAACTGGACACCGTCCTGTTCGCTTTAGCGCACGGCGGTTTTGAAAGCCGAAAAGCTGAAAAACGGAGTCCACCCCCGCTGGGAAGGTCCTGCACTGCCCTCGCCATATCCTCGTCAAATTGTAATGTTCAAATTTTTCGTAGAAACGATATCGTGCTTTGTCATACTACCTTAAAGGACGAAACACGAAACTGTAGCCAAAAATGTGAAGTTATAATGTGTAAACATAAACTCTGGAACTGAACTCTTAGATACCAGGCAGGTAGGTGATTTTGAAAGTAAGGTTGGGATGAACATGTCCAACCCCCTTGCGTTTATATTTGAAACTACATGATATTTTTCGTTTTTAAAGTCAAATAGTTTGCTCTACTTTGTTTCAGGGTACTATTACGGCGCAAAACAGTAACTATTCGTGAATCATATCAGTACCATCAGCACATCTTGTTTATTTATTTATTTATTTATTTATCTACTTTGGACTTTATCCGTTTTCAAATTTCAAGTATGCATCGAGGATATTCTCAAGTGAATATTCAAATAAGGAATCCAAAACGTATAACTTTCACAGTAAAAAAGAGGGCCACTTAAATGGTAAGCCACCGATGCGTGTCTCTGCAAGAAAAGTCCATTACATATTTGAATTTAAGGTACCGGTACTTGTCCACCATTGTAAGCTATCGTTCTATGCATAGAGCAGGGCTTTTTACGACTACAACCCACTAACACCTACTTGTGTTTAGCACTCTTTGTTCAAAATTTATTCATTGCAGCAAACTAATTATTCGTAGTTTGGTTTTTTCTATAACAAGCTACCATGTTGAAAGTTAGCACGGACTGAAGTGATCATTTCTTCGTCATTAAAAACCCAATTTCAAATGCTTTGGTAACAAATGAAAGAAAAAATGTTCCAAACATTCGACAATATCTAAAACTACAAAATAATATATCGGTTTGTATGATTATTATTTTGAAATAAAAAAACTTATCGAACATCTCAATTTCATATTTGCATAGCTCTCTTTAGGTAAATCAAATGTTTATTGAAATTCCTTTACAAGTACATAAGTTCTCACACAAAATATTGTAATACATTATTCTACGGTGAAGAAAGAAAGTCTCGAAAATACTTTTACTTACTACCACCATTGGTAAAGTAATAAAGTGTGTAAAGGGTAAAAGAGGGTTAGCAATAAACTACAGATCTAGTAAGAAACTTGTGTTGAGATTATTGGAAAATGTCTCTCTAATGGTTTGTACATTTCAAAACATTTCTATTGTGTACTGAATTTTACCAAGAATTCATAGCTGGTTTTTAATTGGTGAAAGTTTGAAATCTACCTAATTGGACTAAAATAGACTCTTGTTGAATCATATTGTGTGTAAAAAAATTGTCACCTACTCGGTAATTGCCTAAAATTTGTTCCATGCTGTTCCATGCAGATTGAAGGTTTCCTTCAAAACCAAAGTTAACACAAATATTACGAATTGTTTCAGGTAATGTTAAGTAAACAGAAATGCAGCATAACATACATACATATTAAATGTGCCACTTCCAACATGAAAATGTACATATTTTGTAATATATTTAAAATTATTGGTATAACATTCACATGTTCACGTTGTTTCTATAAACTAGTATGCACTTCATGCAATCAGGTGCTATAATGTAAACATTCGGTCGACAAGACACTGCCATACATGTGGTTCTGAAGGTGAAAGAGAAAGAGTAGTTACTATTTAAAAGAATAGTCCTAAGCCAAATTTACTTCTGATATGATAACGAGGGATATTTTCTTGGCATTCTGGTGAAATTTTTATTTATTTTCTTTATTCAGTTCTCGAGATATTGGTAATTGAATATGGAAAATTTTCAACAAAGATTGAACTTGGAGCAGGTATGATGTCATGGATTCACTTTTTAGGTAATGTTTTCTTTCTTAAGAATTTTATGCAACTAAACATTATTATATTGATACCATAGGTGCATCCTGAGCAATGGAATTTTAAAACCTTTATATGCCTTAGGGCAATAGTAACAATAAAAAAAAATAAACAATTAAGGTCAAACACGTAGGATGAAAAATAGGGGGAAAACACTGGCCAAGAATGTGAATCCATGAATCACACCTTTTAGCTACAAGTTCACTTTCTCTGGAAAATGTACCAACTTCAATTGCTGATATGTCGAGAACCGAACATAAGAAATGAATGCAACTTTCACAAAAATGCTAAGAATATGTTCCTCTTTGACATACTAAAAGTAAATTTGACTCTAGACTATTCTTATAATGAGGTGGAATCATGTTTGCGCTTCTTAACTGCTTCATACATATCTTCGTACACAAATTTGAACACAGTACTCCTCTGCTATCGATCTCACGACCATTATTAATGTAACTCTGTGAAATGTTACCAAATCCTGTTTGTACGTAACATGAAACAATTTTGGATTACCATTTGTCACAGAAAGCACATTATTTGCATTTTTAAGTTTAAAACACGTTGATGTGTTCGTAATGGATTGCAAATCCGACATTTTATCATCATTTTAGGAATTTTTTTGTTTCGTTTGGAATTCATGACGGCAGTGCCCGAGAGAGTGCTACTTGTTTAAATAACCCCCGATCATTTTGTCACACATGTAGCAAGGCCAATAGTGAGTCCTCGCATCCCGACTTCTTTTAGCACATGCAGCAATTATTCCAGTACTGTTTGCTTTACCTGCCTGATTAGTCCTTGCATTCCGACTTCTTGTCACACTTGCCGCAAATCGTGGGTCCAGAAGTTGCAACACCTACCTGATTATTGCGGCAAGTGCGGTAGAACTGATGCAACAGCTGCCTGGTTATTGCGGCAAGTATGGCAAAGAGCCCGTCATTGTTTGAGATCATGCCACGTTTCTCATAATAAACTTTAACTTGTCGTATGCATCAATTCTTCTGTTCTGTTTGGCCATAGCATATGATATAGCAATGGCCCATTAAGGGGATTTTTGTGACATGTTTTAAAAAGAGTTATGCAAAGAAGAAAATGTCTTAATCGAGGTGGTAACACTCTTTAAAGGGAATTTTTCTAGAAACAAATATGTGTTGGTTGTAAACTGATATTTGTACGTTGTTTTGTCCCATTCGACGGAAATAGTGATAGTCATTTACAACGATTCATACTCTTGTTTTTCACCACTCCTTGCAGCTTCTGCCACAAGCCTTTGGTAGCTACAATATATGATTCGGCCCGATGAATTTACTTCAGTAAGCCTCGTCAAGACATATGCGGCGAATTGAGATACAAATGCAGGATTCTAAATGGCAAATCAATTTACCCAGAAAAATCACATTTATTCTGTAAACAGAACGAAATTTGCGATTTGACCCCACCCAATTCTCACTTTGTTTTTCTTCTGTAGTTTTTTTTTTTTATGAATATATCTAATATTTTCAGATAATAAACTATTTTCGAATGTTTAAAGTTTAAGTTTTTACATTTTACTTTTTATAGTAAACCACTTCTGCCTTTGGACAGAACATCTCCTTCTTTAACGATTGATGTCATTTTATTCTCATGTTAGATGGCAAACAGTTAAGTAACCATGCACTAAACCTTTTTCAAAGTGTACTATTTCTTCAATGCTACATTCACAGATATAAATAATGTCTGCATTCCGTTTTTTTAAAACCAAGGCTATACGTTGAAAGAGAAACGTTTGATGAATCTGTGAAACATTTAAAATTTGTAATTTTTGCAGTTATTATTTCAGCATCCTGGAATTACAGTTGAGTATTCACCATGCAATATACTTAACTATTTATATACGGCACTATTAGCTTGTAATTACATTTAAGAGTGAATGGTAGATTCTCTGTTCGTTGAGAGAAACCACTACTACACCATATTTCTGTTTAAAATAACGAAAAACGCAATATAGCTTCAACTGAATTGATTTAAATAATAGATAAAGATGGTTTTAAGTCATTTCCCACAAGCTAGGGTGTATAATTGCAATATTTTTTTTTCTCGTCGGCGTTGATTCAGCTTGCCATGGTAAGCGTAATCTGGTCTTGTTCCCACCTTTCATCTTCAGAAGATCCAGTCCTCTTGGGCTCTTAAAAGTTACTGGATCTGATAATTAACCAACAAATGCTGTCAGTCGTTACAGATGTAGTAATGTGGAACCTGACGAAAAATTAAACCCAAAGCTGTAATATTTGAATGACATGAGGGATATGGTTACTATTTAATACTAAGAAACCTTGATTTTATTGCATGGTAATCACTTTTTGAGGTATTGCAGAAGGTTGATTTTGAGGTATTTTAGTGCTAGTGCAAAGCGTGAAGAATACCCAATTAACTTGAAGCTAACTTTGACTATGAATTGACTCCGACTTGCAGTAGGTCGGGAGTTCGAGTTGTTGCCGGGTTATAACGAAGACTTCAGATAATGGAACCTGCTGCCAGTGTGCTTTCAAGTGCCAACGATGGAGGAAGGAAAATAATTCAGTGAGTAGCAACTTGAAAAAATGGCCGTGGCTGGCTCGACTTAAACCAATTGATTAAAAGCTGGGCCGTTAAACTCCATTTAACTAACTAGCGGTGCTACGACGTTTGTATAATAACATTTTTGAGATATTTGACGAACGGGTAAAGCGTTTTGTCCTCTGAACGGAGTCAAACAATATATTGTACGTCTCATGTTCTATTTCCTCACAACTTACTTTTCCCTACGTTTGATTGGATTACCAATTACCGTCATACATATGTGCACAATAAAACAAAAGAAATGCACATAACGTAAGTTCTTCTTTCAAAGACAATTTTAGATCAAAGTTGAGAAAAACTGAAAAATTGAGCATACTCGAGAGGGGACAATGCCATTTGACTCCAATGGGCAAACATCCTGATGCATGCATACACTCTCCACAGAGGAAGAGTTATATCACCTCCCTATACACTAAAGCCCGGTTCACACCGCCACGACGACCCAAGACACGACGGCGACCACCCAACGCGTCGGCTGGGGTATGGGCGGTGTGAACACTCCCACGACTACGATTCCGTCGGGTCGTATGCCGTCGGCAAGATTAAACATGTTCAATCGTAGTCGGGTCTAGGCGGTACTCGTTGTGTTGGTGTAGGCCTCATGCGGTTTGTCCAATCAGAGCGCAGCATTCACCCATGGTCTGTTCAGCGCGAAGCCAACTGCATGTTTGCAATGTATGCCTGCTAAGCGGACTGTGATTTTGCGTTGATGAATTGCCCACAATGGTTGCGCTGTACAGCAGGATAATGAACGAAATGACTCGAGATTAAGGAGCTATTCGTGTAGGGAACATCTTTTTTCTTCATTTTAACAAGTGTACAAAACGTAAGCGTGTTGGAGGCGAAAGACATGCGAACACTTCTTTTGAATAGTGGGGCGATGAATTTTGCGCTAAATCAGTCAGAGTAGACTAACGCCATGTGATAGACCTACGAACTGGAGGTTCGAAGACGGGGTAAACCCCAAAGATATTATAAGCATATATTCCACACGTTTACTTACACTGTTGCTGAAATTGATTCCTCATAGAGACGTAAATATCGGGGTGGAAGTGTAGATGAGACCAAGCGTTGACCAGTCTAACCGGCGATTCGTGTAAAAACTAAAGCCGCATTAGCCAAAAAAAAAAAAAATGCATCGTTCAAAGAGGTCAGTGTGCGTACGCTTTTACAACGCATTACATACGCGAAGAAGACATTTCTCAGTGTATTCTCAGGATTTTAGTTGATGCAAACGTCTGCGTGCTCGGAAAACGAACGCACTTATAAAAGTGCGTCACTTGAAGATACTTTGCACAGAAAAAGACGGAACGAGTCCGTTAACTTCAAACCAGTCATTGTGCGTTCATGTTCAAGCATTTACGTAGGCCTAGAATACCGAGCCAGTTAGAAATTACTTCCTTTTTAAGGGGAATATTTTTCTTTCTATATTTATTTTCAAAATAACAAGTGTTAATACCTTTGTAAGACATTCGTTCGCCTACGAAGGCTGGCAGATAAATCTGCAATAGCCGACTTGTACTCATCCTCTTGCATGTAGGCACAAGCGTGCTGGGTGGAGACGGCGGTCAGAGCAGGGAGGTGTTAGAGGTCCTAACACCTCCCTGGTCAGGGAGTAGCACCGTAGTCTTCTTGAGCTTCTTTTTCGCCTTATGTTTTTTGAAGAATTCTTTTGCCTCATTTTGAGCGGAACTCCAGCGGGTTCGGGGAGGTGCGTCCGCACGCACCCCCTCCTCCAGCCTACGTCCCAGGGAAATCACAGCCCTTAAGAGAAGCAAGCCAATGAGCCACAACTGGAAAAAAGGCTGTGGCCAGCCCGACTTTGACAATTCGGTTAGAAACTGAGCCGTTAAAGCCCATCTAACTTACTAATTCATATACCGAGTTCAATCTTTTAAAGGACACGATACGCAAACTTTGGACAGTGTAAAAGGCCTACTTTAGAGCCTGTACACGCCAATAATTTCTTAATTGCGACCCAGAGGCCAAAAAATGAACCATTTCAAATTTATTGTAGGGCCTAAATCTCAAACCTGGAATAGCCTGATTGATGGCGCGCCACGTGCAGCGTCGCTCCATCGATTAGTGTCGGAGCGGTGTGACATGGTATTTTCGTGGGTTTAGGAAGGCGCCAGAATGTCTACGATTTATGCAGATTGTCTACGACAGGTGAAGTCTTGTCGCGTCGTAGGTAGTCGTGGCGGTGTGTACCGGGCTTAAGTTCATCACGAAGTTTGCTTGCTTCCGTAAATCTCGCAATAACTTACGTCATTCATGTAGCGATTAGGCATGCAGTCTTCGTTTTCTTTTCTTTTTTTTAAAAAGGCACAACACCTTGTATTGTGATCCCTGCCTTGTTGTTATGGGGTGACATGAGTGTGCGTGCTTTCTAAAAAGTAGTTGAGTAAATTTTTATCCTGCTTATGGTTGGGTCCGTACACCAAACTTTATGGGTAGAAATTACTCAAGTTGGTAAAAGTACTTTTTCGTCGGGAAAATCGGCTTAGCATGGTTACTTTGTGAATAGGGTTAGAATGCTTACTTTTCCTTTTTACCCAAAACCTTGGGTGGTGGTAAAAGGAGCTAACAATGGATAAAAGCTTACCCGAATGCTTTAGAGTGCACCCTCTCCATACCTCTCCATACAACATACTTCGCATCGAAAACAATAATTTGCAGTAAGTCGTGTAGAAGAATCATTAACGAAAAATTAAAAAAAAAAATTCAACGAGATTTGTAAATGAAGAAGATCAGGAGCCATTGCGCAATCAACTGTTTTTAAGATGGCAATAAATATCAGCAATTTACATTTCAGTAAGGGAACAATGAATGTGAAGTTTTTACGTATGTTTTTTTTTTTTTCTCAATCCTCCGGTATTTGTAAGATAACTTGTTGTACTTTAGAGTTAAGGTACTGAACCCTAAGTTCGGATTTGCGTGGCATTTCTCTCTAGTAACATGGTCTGTTAAGTACTTCAATGGTACAAATACATATTGGCCTGTAATAATTTTTTCATACAATATCTGTAAAAGTATCGACAAAGTGATCATGAGACAAGCCAATGTTTTACCTGAATTTTTCAAACAATATCTTTAAAAGTATCGACAGAATGATCATGAGACAAGTCAGTGTTTTACCTCAATTTTGACCGGCGCTGTTAGGTTTGGTAGCTGCAGAGTTCATTCTTGGCCAATCATAGCATCTCGGAAAATTTTCTGGAGCAGGAGGAATATCGTCATCTGTGCCAACGTGTAACACAAGACTCATTCCGATCTAAAGTAAGGATGAAAGCAAATCATGAAAGCTTTATTAAAAAATTCGGGAGGCAAGACGTCGCGTGTCATCACTGTTTAAGAAAAAGCAAAGCTTAACCATACATTCGTCTCAAACGGCGATGATGGTCACATCGGCTATTTTGTCGGAAGTGCAAAAACGTATGATAACATATTCCAAAAGCAAAAGGTTGAACTAGTTCACACTCAAATGGAGCAAAGGTGTGAATTCACTCCATCGGTGTGTTAAACTTAATCCCCTCCAAGAACAGCAAAATTCACTCCACGAAGAGTAAAATCAACTCCAAAAGAGCGAATTTCCAGTCTTGATGGACTGTCTAAAGGGATCACTGTTTAAAAAGGGATCATTGCAGGCACTCGTTAAAGAGTGAATTTTCACTCCTCTTGGAGTGAATTTCGTTCTCCGTAGAGTGAAGTTCACTATTCTCGGAAAGGATTAACACTGTAATTAAGTAAATTCACACAAGTTGTTCATGTACATCGTATGACAAGGATAAATAATGTATGAAATGCCTACAGTACCATGAACACTTGTCATAAGTATTCAAACCGTTCAGACAGGCAATTTTTTTTCCCGGATCTGGCGAAACCGGCCTCATTTTCCCCTGAAAGCGGTTATCTTCCGAACTGATGAAGTTAATGGTTGAGATTATGTTGTGAAATTTCAAGAAGTTACATATGTTGAAAGTGAGGTTAAAATGCATTATGATTTGTCGAGTTAGTTCTAACGTAAGTTCTAACCAAATATTGGCTTATGTCGTGTCGCCATTTTTTAGTTTTGGCTCACTGGAACCATTGCTTACACTAAGCAACAAGCACAATGTCGCAGTAGGTTACCTCTTTAAAATCTTGGGTATGACCCAGTCAGGAGACGAAATCCAGACCTTCCGGATGCAAGTCCGATTCCCTAACTAATTGACCTTACTGTCGATCTACCAATAGATACAACGTTTGAAGTGCGATACTAAGACCGCTTTTACACTTGAGAGCTGATCTCGAGGGGGGATCAGATCCGGGTCAGATCCTCCCCTCGAGATCAAAGGTTTTGCTTTCACACTTGATCCCCCGTGGTGAATCAAGCCCCGATCAAGCGATCAACAAACAGGAAGTGACATTATGAACCGGCCCTATCCTCGTTATCCCGCCATTGCTCTAACTTTCGTTTCCCGCGAAATACAAGTCACAGATTGGAAATATCGAAACCTTTACGGAGATAAAAGAGAAACAAAGGGATAGCTTTTTTTAAAAAACACAGTCGGGAAAAATCTCGAGTGAAAAGTATTCTTTGAAATTGGAGAATCACGCCCAAAGTTGAAGCCTATCACTTACGTTAAACAGAGTAGCCTATATAGTAGGCCTACAGTATGTTGTATGTGTATATACACTGTGTGCACTGCACGCAGAGCAGGCCAGCTTTACATACCGCAGCGCTGCTGTGCAGAGCAACGTTCGTGTATGTTGAAACGGGAAGTTACGTCATAGGTCATGTTGATCTCGGGTCACCTTGATCCTCCGAGCTTTCACCCCCGGGTTTTTTGATCCCCCGCGCGAGATCAAATCTGCCCCGGTGGGTGGATCAAAGCCTCCGGATCTGATCCTGAGTGCGAGAGCTTTCACACTACAAAGTTGATCTCGAGGGGTGGATCAGATCCGGATCTGATCCCCTGCTTGAGATCAAGTGTGAAAGCGGTCTGATTTAGTTTTCGTCGTGTTTGCATTCTTATGTTTTTGTATATTATGCCTGTATCCTGTGATGTACAAATGCTTCTCCAGAAAGTCGAAAGGACGTTTCGAAACAAATGATTCTCGAACAAAGCTAACACATAGCTGGTTGTTTCTAAAAGCCACATCAAATAACTATCGGTTCGAATTATTTATTGCATGGCTTCCAATTAATGCAAAAGTAAGCTCTAGATTGCACGACGGGTACCTCATCTACTGATATGCATATGAGTGTCACATAGCGGAAACCTCAGTGGCCTGTGCATGTTCGAGCGCAAGGAGAAATTATGCAACAAAAAGTTGTGACATTTCACGGACAACGCAGAAAAAGACGTGATTGTAAATGAGGTTCCTGTCGTGCAATCTAAAGTTCCCTGCACATCATTTTTTTGTCGCGGTCAACTCCAATTAATTTGAGAAACCTTTTTCACCACCTATATCTAACCACAAATTTTTACAAACAAGTATCAAAAGGCAACTTTGCTCCTTTTCATCTCTCCAAAAACGATTTTCTCATATCTCAAGCTGCAATATAAAATTACGAACCTCAACATGGAACTCTAAATGACAGTGAAAAAACCACCAGCCAGGATTGTCGGCCTCAAAGCGAAGAAATGTGTATCCTCCACCAGGGATGATAACAGTATCTTTTAATGGAGCAGACTGTAGGTTCCTTGTAATATTGCCTCCTTTGTCCCTCGATATAACTTCGTCGATGGACACGTTTTTGCCACATTTCTCCATTGCCACAACGCGGAAAGCATATCCGTGTAAGTGCATGGGATGACTTGCTTCAAGTGTGAAACCTTCGTCAACTACCGCTAACTCGACGATCTAGAAATATAAAGAAAAACAACTTTATTGCACTCTGATGAAGTCTATTTCAAAACCATTTCTAATATTTGAACCTTGTCGCAAACAAAAGGAATCTATTTCTGATTACAGAATTAGCAGGGACATAAATCTGGTTTGGGGATGGGGGGGGGGGGGCAACATTTTCCAACAGAGAGACGAACCCTGAATCGCGTCCAGGACCAGGATCGTCTATAAGCAATCCCCTCATACGAACGCGAGTGCACACACATACACACACCCATACGCGTTTCTGGCGCCTATCTGGGACATGCGCATTATACCAGTCAAGTGGGGATATTCTGTTTTTCCTTGTCAACTGGGGATAATCACAGGTTATAATCAAGGTAACTGGGGATCCTGAAAAATCTACACACACATTTACACACAAATTCAAACAAAAAACATGGAATCACGGATATACCTCAGATCAAACTGTAAAGCTACAGGCACTTATCTGACCCCACTTTGCATTATTTTGGCTTTTCTAAAACCGGGGATATCCCCGTTTCTCGGGGTATCCCCAGTTCTACTGTAATTTTCATGTGTGTATCCCCGATTGACCCCACAAACGCACGCATTAATAGACGCGCCCAGACAGGCAAATACCCTCAAATTAACTTTCATCTAGATTTTGTTATATTATTTGCTAAATTCAACATGTATTAAAAAGGTGAAATTGTCGATGTTACTGCCCGAACTCCCTACCTCCATTAGTATATTGAAAAACATATCACTTTACCAGTACCAGATGGGTTTAAATGGATTTCCATGCAGAATTATGAGAAGACTTTCTCACATTACATCATTACATAGTATTGAAAAGCAATTATCCGATTTTTATTACCATTGTCCAAATTCGGCTCTATATACTCTAAAAAATATTTAAACGATTTTGTTTAAAAATTAGGATACTCACGAAAATGCATGCCGTGACGTGTCTTCTTGAGAGAGCAACATAGACACCCAAGTACATCAAAGGCGGTGTGGGGTGTAACTGATATCTGAGTTTGTCAGATGATCTGTGCCCTAAAATGAGCTAAGCTTTCATTGTATTCACACTGCGTGAAAAGCAATGAACACATGCTTGATTGACCTGTTAGCTAACCTCAAATGTTACGTAATTTTTTGTGTATTTTAATATATCTGTTACTGTCAATCGATTAATCAGACGTGAAATTTGACTATATCAAGTGTCGGTGTAGTGAGCTTCATTCCCTCCCTGAGGCGATAAGAGTTAATCAGGCAGAGACGGAAAGCGTAACAAAAAGTAAGAAGGATCGTTTCATCATGGAGTATTTCTACTCGAAATAAGTGAGTACTTCAACTCAATTTGTGTAAAATTTTGCACAAATTCAGCAATTTGTGTAAAATTTTGCACAAATTCAGTTGAAGCACTCTCTTATTTCGAGTAGAAATACTCATCTTCGTGAGTATCCTAATTTTTAAACAAAATCGTTTAAATATTTTTTAGAGTGTATAGGGGCAGGACGGATGGAAATCATTGGACACTGCACCTGAACACTCTCCCGTATGTTCGTGTAATTACTTTGGCAATTAAAAACGTCCCTGTATTCTCCATCTTCGTCCGAATATTTTACCATACCGGGCAAGGCTTTTGCAAGACTACAGTATGAACTGGGGCTAATGAGGGAAAAACTTTTTCGACAAGCTATATTCGAATGTGTCGCAAGTCTTTCACATAATTTTTATTTGCATGGTAATTTTACTTTGAATATTTTTCGTTTTCTGTCTTTCGAGCAAATATTACAGTAATTGGCCATTACGGGCTTTATGTAGCTCAAGAACTAAAAACCAGCTGATGAATGATTGTTTCTTTTAAGCGATATGCTTTACAAATGTGTCACGACTTTTTCATCCCTTCGATTTTTCATAAAAATGTTACCCAGACTATGATACTTTTTATTTCTCAAGGGACTTAGTTACTTGGATATTTGACCATATTGAGCATTGTGTTGTTAAAAACTCATCAATAATATCTTTTAACGCTGCCCGAATGTGTAGTGAGTTTTTTGAATCTTGTGGATTTTCCAAAAAACTTCACCGTGTCTATGGCGTTTCTTTCCTTCTTCGGGCATATATTTCTTTAAAATATTCGGGCAAGCTTAGGAATTCCTGAAACACGATGCCACTTTTTACAATTCCAGTGGCTGTCAGAATTTTTTCTAAATTCTTACCGGAATTTTTGTTTTCAAATTCGTCCTCCAATTTAACATTTTTGCAGATTTTTTTTATTTGGGGAGGGGGCAGTTTGCCCTCTTCCTCCTTCCCGCATCGCACGTCCATGATAGCTGCTCGTTTGAGGCCTGGAAGCCTGTACGATTCAGTAAGTTTTTAACTTCTTGGGCGGGGTTTCCCACCCCCTTCCCCATCGTCCCTTACAGCCATGAATGACGTTTGATTTTGTTCATTAGCAAAATTTTCTTTGCCACCTCGCACGGGTTGATCTAGGATACGTACGTCTCTTTTATTTGCGGAATTCATTTGTTTTGTGGTGCCGGGAACAAGGAAATCAAGATCAAGCGATTGCAACTTGTACATGGCTTTGCTTAAATATTCAGTCAGGGGAGCTGTTTTGGGAAGGAGATGCAACGGAAATTTTAATTCATGCGGAAACTTTAAGACGCACTTAAAGGAATGAAGGTAAGCTGTGCATGATTGCCTGCCGCAGATGTATTTCCTTTCTTTACTCGCGGCAGCGCTTCAATATCCTCCTTGGAACACCATCTCATTCTTAGACAAGTGGTTTTGGCAGAACAGTACTTTGATAAGTAGGTATGTATCGCCAACAGTTTAAGAGCAGATGCATTCAAACGACTGTTTATCTGATGTAAATGCATTGGCCTTTCCTCTAAAAGTCTAATTTTTTTGACAACATGATTTGACATAACTTCACGTTTCCAGAAATAGCCAGTTCAGATTTCGACATACGACCGAGTTGATATTTTTTCATGCGCGTACCCGAGCTTCGAAAGACCGAATTTTACTTTTATTTACTCGACGACTGGCAATACAGTGGCAGTGCAAAAGACTTGCTCCTTACTCCTATTTTAACTGTAACAGACGACAAATGCCTCTTACAAATCCCGTAAAAACATAATAGTAAAGCCAAGAACGATACAAAAAACAGAATACTGAGTGGCCTTGACGGCATTAACCGGTCTGTTTTCATCCAAATGACAGCTCCCAATTGGTAATAAGACCTTGCAGCTAGATCCCAAAATAAATTGATCACTTCTGTTTTGGGACGTGAAATAACGTTGGTTATTGTTTAGTTTAGAATGTTCTGTCAACTTTCACAACGGGAGCCCTACAACAAACTGTTCCTCATGACTTTATCGAACTTTGCTTTGTACGTTGCTTTCGAAGGTGATCGGATTGCATTTATTGTAAGGGTAGCATATGGCTTTGCTATTAAAGAGCCCATGAAATGATTTAGAAACAATGATTTAGGGTCATTCTCCAACACATTCTCTAACACTATCTATCAATAAAATAGCATTCATTTTAAAATATACAACCCCACGAAAGAGAAATGCTCAAGTGAAATGGTATCCCTTCCAGCACAACAGCTGAAAAATGTGAAAGTGCGTTGAACCAAGAATGACATCATCACAGGAACCCAACTTCACAGTGTGTGTACTTTAGTGTACTTGGAGTATACCCTGCTCTGTTGATGTTACATGATCTTGCATGTATAGATGGTAGATGGCCTAAAATGATTGCTATAATCAACAATTTATCATTACAAAACTTCATCTTAAGTTTGCTTCACAAAACTACTGAAAAAGGGGGTTGCAACACCTAGGAATACCCCTGTTCAACAGATGGAGTTTTGCGACTTTTCAATATTCCTGAGCCAACTAGCAGGGAAACTTGTTTGGTATACCTCATACAAGTTTTTGGAAGTTCCCTGGTAAGAGGTTATACACACAGAAAAATACCTCGGGCTCCTGGGGGATGTAATTGCATCCATTTTCCTTCAGTGTTATGTAACTATTATTTTTATTGGGGAGGAAGCAGTGATTCTCTCATTACGCAGGCCCCTATGCATTACTGTATATCATTCTGCACAGTAGCTTAAATACTCCCAACAAGTTCTGTGTTGTTTTGGATGCATGTCCATGCAATTTGACTCAGTTCAAAGAAAAGGAACAGTGATTATAGTGGGAAAAAGACTAGCTGATATTTTGGTTGTTTCAGGAAGTGTTCCTTTTTCATCAAAAGTTGGCATGAAATTACTATTCATGCATTTTGAAGTCTATGCTAGTATAAGATCCACTGTATGATTTCCACATTAATGTTTGTGACAAATTTACTTGGAAGGGATGTCTTCCAAAGGAATCCGGGTGAGATATGAACAATCTGATTGAATGTGAGTTAAAATGTTTCTTTTTCTGGTTGAAAGAATTGTAGTTAAGTCATAGATCGACTAGATTGCTGGAACCAAAATTTAAAAGTGATAGGCCTAACATGAATGGGACAGCTTCACTCAGTGAATAACGATCAAATTCCTCTTTTGAGGAATTGGGAGTGATAATTTCAAATTTTGATTGATACATGTTTGGCTTTATACTGGGACATTCTTCAGATATATTTGAGAAATTATTTGGCCAGTACCAGTCTCATGCTACCCAATCTGTGTGCAAAATGTCACTTAAACATAGCATAATAATACACACACTGTGAAATTGGGTTCCTGTGATGATGTCATTCTTGGTTCAATGCACTTTTAAATCTTTTTCATTTTTCAACTGTTGGGCTGAAAGGGGTACCATTTCACTTGAGCATTTCTCTTTTGCGGGGCAGAATTTTTTAAAATAAATGCTTTTTTTTTGTTGATAGATAGTGTCAGAGAATGACTCCAAATGGTTGTCATTGAGTCATTTCATGGGCTCTTTAAAGGGTAGCAATAGTGGCCATTTGACTCCCAACATATGTGTAGTACATATATAAACATTAGATATTAACACTACTGTGTTGTTTTTCCACAAAAAAACTCATACCGAAAAAAAAGTTTCAAATCTCCCTCCTTTCAAGACATGAGTATAGCCATACTCGAAGAAACACGACCATGGATCAGCTGATTGATGACGTAAAACCTGCACCTGATCAGATTTCACAAAAGTGGTTACCAACTTACGTACACTTACAGCTGAATTTATAATTACCCTTTACGAAGCTTAAAAAACTTCATAGTTGCTTTTGCTTTACTGATAAAAATTTTTGATAACCCAATATTTTTTTGTTCTTCTTTTTGTTTCATCCTCAAATAAAAAAATACTCGTTATTTCTGACTGCTTTTGTACAAACCAAGATAAGTTACTTCCGGTGGACCCTGAAACTACAAGCTGTAACGACAACAAGCTGTGACTAGCGAATTCGTATTTTAGCATGCTTTTCGGTGCAACAGTTAGGTTCATTTTCACTCATTTTCGCAAAGATTCGATTTAGTCGAACCTCTTGTAATTCTCGTAAGTAATATAGGATATTTGTGGACACTTTACGGTTAAAAGAAGGCAATCGCGAAGAGAAATCGGCTAAGACACCATACACATCGACCGGTGTTATTGTTATACGGCATAGGCTACGTATTGCTATATATACTACGCCTATACATAACGCACTGACCCTTGGTCTAACAATAGCTTGTATAGACTGTACGACTGGTTCGCTGCGGGTGCTGGTCACATCTCTCGCAGGTGCACGAGTTTTCCTTGGTCGAACTGGCTCAAAATCATATGCACTTGGCCCGGAAGAGACATCCATATTCTTTTAAGGAGTTAATCTTTTGATTTCTGAACCTTTATCTCAAACTCAACCGTTGAAACGTTTGTAAAGTGAATTAAACGATGGGCAGTTGCGCTAGTCTTCAGTAGTGTTACGAGCGTTTGTGCAGTACAGTATATGATATTCCGCACTAGCAAACAAAAGTATACATTAGGTGCAGGTTTTACGTCACTCTTCTGTTGCACTTTGGGTAATTTCGGAGAAATATGGTGCTTTGCACTGCTTTGCTTGACTGCCTTTCAGACTTGCCTCGGAAAAACTCATACTACGTTTGACTTGGGATCAAATTGGTCTTTAATGATGCTACATTGCTTGGAATAATTATATTGAACTTCTGTGCTGTCTAGAAGGCTGTACAATTGCTTCCCTTTAAAGATTTTCCAATATTTTGGGACAGTAGATGGCGTTTTTTCAGATTACCTACCTCTCCAAGCTTGGCATTTATGACATGGGTGCATTCACAGTATTCGTTTTTACAGAATTCCATCATGTCGGCCACATCATTTGGGTCACAAAATATTGACTGGTCCAGTTCGTTATGTTGATGCAATAATGAAGCGGGCGGAAACGAAAACGAAATATGGTTCAGTTGAGGTGAATATAGATGACCACCTACGTTAATGTCAACTTCTTCTATTGGATAATAATCGGGATGATGAAAATGATAGTTATTAATCTGGTTAAAATCCATCGCAATGTAGTAAGTCGACACACTTTGCTCCGGATCCATAGTGACGTCATCAGGCTCTAAAAAATTAAGTCGTAAAAATTAATAATTGGGTACAAACGGAACAATTTTAATACGCTACCAAATTGCTCATTCATGCAAAAACCGTAAGGGATCTCATATCATATTAGGTTGATGCTTAGTGTCACTCATTCGGTGTATTGTATTTTATGTTGCCCAGCTATTGCAATGTGCGACCGATATCTGATAATGACTAAAATCATAGTTATTGTACCTTCCCTGTTGGGAAACGCCTTGCGTACACTGTGTATGCACAGACGTAAAAGCTGTATGTACGTTCTTTGTTTTTGTGACGTGCTCCTGTAACTGTCCGTTAAACCATGTTGAGCTCTTCAAAAAAGTTCATCACGTAACTTTGAAGATGCACATTGAGTGATGTGATGTATTGTTTCTGCTGGAAAGTGAATTTAAAGTGGACTAAAAGGGAACTGCAAGAGGCCTCCTAATAAGTAAATTTTTAAGATTTTTGAATAAATGAAGAAAACCTTTATTCACGGGTTTCTTTTTCCCTGTTAAAGCGTAAAATACTGGTTCCGAGGCCTGGCGCTTAAAGACGTTCGCTAGGGAAATTCAGTAAGCCCTATAGGCTTATCATACCGCAGTCAGTGTGCGGTAAGGGTGGAGTAGACCATAACTCCCTGATAACGCTAAGTGGGCTTCCTAATATTTTGTACGACAATAGTTATTGATAAAATTGCATAGTACACTCGTCAGATGAACCGTTACATTCGTCTGTTAAATGGTTTAATCCAACTAGTCTAACGTTTCACGGTGCGACTGCTACTATGCTTCGCAATTTCGCTGAGATGTTGAGTATGCTTACCAAGTTATTATTGCTAGCCCAGACTTCGATTGTCCCGCTATTTTATTTTGAGTACAGTTATTCTCGCTTTGCGACCGTTCAAATTTAAGACAGATATCTTAATCAAACCTATCCCAATAATGTACGCCCTAACTGAAGCCATTTCAGTTGATAATAGTTCGCAAGAGTTTCGAGAAAAAAAAAACAGTTTACCTTGTAAGCATTTATACAGTACGTATGGAGAGTCCAACAACAAGGCCCTCGGGTAGTATTAACATCAAGTGACTGACGAAAATCGGAATCTCAACATAAGCAGTCAGTTCGTGGAGTTTCCCAACCAGGGAAAGGTATAATAACTATGCTGAAATGTAGTCTATTGCATCAAATACCTTCTTTCGTTTTCCTGTTAAATTATTCTAACCTTTTAAAACGCGGAGACCAGATTCCTAGTCAGCGGTTTAGCACCCACACAATTCTGGTTAATTTCAGCAGGAAGTTTTATTCAAATTAAGTAAGAACCTGGTTATAAACTGGAAAATCGCCAGTTATTTGGTTAAACTCACCACTACAGTAATGCTGAGTGTGCCATGATTTCCTCCAAAAAAATGACCAGGGTTGTGTAGGTACTATACCAACACAGACCTGGTGAAATTTCACCAAAAGTTTTTAAGAGCGCACAATCATGTGTAAATGAGAAGTTCGCATTTTAAAATGGACTGTTTGTCTTTATCATAAAAATTCGGGGTTAGTTCACAGTAGCAATCTTGTCAAAATGAAAAGGTTTTTTGGGGGGAGGGGCATAACTACTAAAGCGTATTGTTGTCACATGGAAAAAAACTCAACTTATCGTGCGTTCGGCAATCTTTTCGTACTTACGAAAAAGCTTTTGGAACGTTCGAATTTTTTGTCGCACGTACGAAAAGATTTTGAACGTTCCAAAAGCTTTTTCGTATTTACGAAAAGATTTCTGAAGGTACGAAAAGTTGTTTCGCACGTACGAAAAGTTTAATTTCTTTCATGTGACAAAAATACATAACTAGTCGTCAATTCAGAACAACTTTTGCACTTTATGCCAAATATCATATCATCAGGAACAATACTGACTACCTCTTGGCTGTAATACTTGACTTTGTTTCAGAAGTACAGAGAAGACTTCAAAGTTCCTTAGTTAGGTTTGAGCTTACACTGTTTGTTCCATTCCTGTAAAATGTTTCATCAGAAATTTGTCAAATATGAGTGCTTTACGTACTTCGTAATTGTGACACCGTCTTTACTCATTTGTTTTTACAATGACGAATTAGTAATATTTTAGTACTGGTACTTGGGTTATTATCTTGAACAACTTCGACAACCGAACCAATTAAAACCAAATGGTCATAAATAGCCATTGAAGTTTAAGGACCAAACCTCTCACCCCAAACTCCAATTTTGGGACGGGGGTACCGAAATTCTCAATTGGCTCAGCTCTTTGATTGACAGCTAATTCAAACAGTGCAGAGTACCAAAGCTTATATTACACAGCATGAACAGTACTGAAAGTGTTTTGATTATATAAATTGAGTTTTTCTATATTCATCTTGAAGCAAAAAAAATGAGATTGTATCTGGATGAGGATGAATTTCAGACAATTTTGTAGGAGAATTGGTCATGTTGGGGTTAGAGAACTGGGTTTACCGTAAACTCATGCACAAAGAGTGAGGAAATTGCAAATACAACTCCAAGGCCCTACACAAGGTATCAATTTCCGGTGTTTAAAATGTCAAATTTCTCATTGAACCCCAATACTCCATATCAATAACTGACCTATGGTTTTCCATATCTCTCCCTTGACATATGAAAGGGAAATCAAACTATACTGGTGGAAATGAATCAGTAATAAAGGGCAATGACTTACCCAGCGCCCTAAGACGATTGATTTGAATATTGCTCTCGGACTCCATTTCGTTCAAGGGATTTAATTCGAGTCCGTCTCTGTCGAAATCCTCATCAGCTAATGGATCACTTTCTTCCGCTCCTGCGTAACGTACTATAGCCAATTCTTGCTGATCTCTACAACCTGTCAATCTGTATAGATTGAATAGTATTCAAGACAATCACCTTGACATTTGGTTCTCTCTTAATCTTTCAAACAATGTACACACTAAAAATGTACACAAAATTTCCATGTCTTGCTTCAACTGACCATGAAATCCTGGTCATTGAACCAAAATAACCAGGAAATCCTAACCATGCTGACATAAATATGAAACGTGAACAGGACATCGTGTTCATTTTAACCAGGAAATGTACTGAAAATCGGGGATCGTACACTCTAAAATACCCAGTTTAAATTAAACTGGAAAAGGATCAAATGGGCACTGAATCTACAACGGTTCAAATACTTGACCAGTTTTGGTTCAAAATGATTTTTACAACGGACCAAATCTGTTGACGTATTTGATCCTTTTTCGGTTCAGTGCCCATTGATCATTTTCCAGTTCAGTTTGAACCGGACCTTTTTAGCGTGAAGATGCACACTGTTTAACAAGGTGTTTCTTGATTGGTTTTTGTCATTGTATTATATAGATTGTATTCTTTGTTAGGGTTAGGGATTAGACTATGGTTAGCCAGTTAGGAATTTTTTGTTAAGCACTGCGCATCGTCCCATTTAATTTGGTTTTGACAACATATGCACAACACATTTCGGGATACAATGTAACGAACGATATATCGTAAATTGTATAGTCGCAAATTTTGAAGAAGTAAATTTAATAAGCTTACCGTATACATACATGTTCTAATGTTTTAGAACAAATATTTTCAGGTAAATTTTAGAAATTATTTTTTGTTCTATTATTATTATTATTTAAAAAATTACAAAAGCTCCACAGTTATAATAAAAAAAATATGTTGCGCTGTTAAAGAAAACTACAGATTCAAATCTAACCTTTAACCAGAAAGAGGGGAAAGTATGAAAATGTATAGGTATATTGATTTAAATTTTTGATCTAAGTGTACAGAGAGAGAAAGAAAATTTGTAAAGGTGAAATAGGTATAGATCTTGTGCATATGATGCCACAGAGCGGAAAGTATACGCCCTCCTTTGGGGCAAAACAAACCAACACTGGCGCATGCAGACAGCTGATTTGTCAACCAGTCGAACTTACGGGCATAGTCCGCTACACGTGTTAGGGAATCCTTATGCGTGTAGGCACGTGTTCCAATGTTCGGCCCAAAGCACGACGTCAGTATATTGTCAAAGCACAAGGTCTAAAGCAAGATTCACGAACCTATACTTTCATGATTACTTGTTGAAACGTGTCACTTGCTACCAATAATTCTTAATCTTTTAGTGTTTGGATTCTGTGTTTTGTAAAAATTTTCCGTTAGGACCTGTTTGTTATATTTTCGTGTCTGTGGCTTACCGTTCGAAGATTACAGTAAAAGACAACACGGTAAATTTACCCTTTAGCTCTCATCCAGTAGTTTGCAATTGCTTGATTAGCATTGAGAACGAAGTCAAACCGTTCACCCCCATAGATGATAAAGGTATCAACAATCACAGGTTCCACTGGATGGCCATCTGTCTCAATAACTGTTAATGTGTGATTGTCAACAGAAATCCTTATTGCACAATTGGTCGCTGCGTTGCTGGCCGTTCGGAATCTGTATCGGCTACCAGCGTTCACATTAAATACTTCCCGTTCTGTAAAGTGCTCTGTTGAGGGACCGCCTTCTATCTCTGTCACAAACGCAGCTCTTTTGCCCCTGCCGTTGATAAGGATGGCTTCTGGTTTATTGTCTCCGTTGTGATGGTGATTGGCAATAAACTTCTTTAGAGCAACATCATCCAACCAATCCATTACCAGTAAAGTGTATTCCATCGAATCGAAGTCATACTCATCTCTCTGTATATCTCGCTGAAAATGGATTGACATTGTCACATAATTATAGAGTCTAATCAAAGTGTTTCTCTGGATGAGTAAAACACAGTAAAGTGTGTATCTGGTTGTCTTACAAAATGTACATCGAAAAACGCTGGCAATGCGTAAACTGAGCTCTCTCGCTAACCATCTTTTGTGTCAAATTTCAATTTTCCAAAATTGTACTTGTTTGTGTAATTTTCGGAATATGTTAATGGCTACGTTTTGTCTACTGCGTGGACACCTCGTTCTTACTTTAACTTTCTTAATGTATCGGTGTAAGGAGTTGTTAGAGAAGGAGATACAAGGAACATGTCTTTTTTTCTATCTACTTGAAAACGGTTTATATCTTTTAAGGTACTACTACATGCATTGACAGGTCTCTTTTTGTTTCTATTAATTAACCTTTTTTGACTAAGTCATTGTAATGACGATCTCTTTCTTTTCCCAGTAATCCCTGAACCAAATACGTTTGTCTGCATTTGCTTTGGGTTGAAGGATCGTTCGGACATTTAGGAAGACTATAATAAAATACAAAAAAGTGAAAAACGACTGGGAACAAACATTAAATTAAGCAATGTGCTTAAATTGCGCCCCTTTCGTCATTGGATGGAAGCATTGTTCAAGTCCATAATCATATTTCCTTCAGGTTCACACAACTATGTCATCATTAGGAAATAAGATGGTAAAGCAATTTGCACAGATATTGTTGCCGACTTCAAATGAAATGGTACAAGGATGCCAAGGATAGCGTCGAATTAAATTCATAATTTTGAAGGACGGCTGGCAACGAAATGTTATCGAGAAGAGTGTGCGGAATGCGTCTCTTCATGAAAATTTCGATAATGGGTCACTAATCCTAGCTGATCAAAGCATTTAGATAAGAATTAAGGAGATAATAGTTAGATTACCGTCGGAAACAAACATTGACTAAGAGGATTTAAGACGTCATTTCTCCTTCTCTAACAATTCCCTGGTCACCCGTTTAATAGACATGGCGTTCTCCAGTTTGAGTTTCTTCGGTCGTGTATTCTTAACCTGTTGTACCTTTTGAGGACCCACCCCCAGGTAGGGTACATAAAATTAATGCATCCCTGCATAAAAGAGTGATAATTATAACTGCACATCGTTACAAGTAAGGGGCGGCCAAAATATTATTAGTGAAACTTTAAAATTACGAACAAATACTGGCTATAATTCTCAGTATTTTTTGTGATTTATATATAACCTCTTTAATTTTTTAGGTGTAAATTTACAGCGTTATTTAACAGTGAACGGATTATGGTGACTGTTTAACCAGTTTGACTGTGGACAGTCAAACGACACCATTAAATCATGACATTTTGGAAGCAGTGCATATGACAGCAGTGCATATAAAAGCAGCTCAATAAAAGCTTTTTTTTACACGTCCGTGGACCACATGGGATACGGAAGTTTCGAGCCTGAGAATCGTTCCTATTGGACGCCGGCCTTACAAACTTACCGACCATGACATGAGAGGTCCGATTTTGTACCTCATTTTACCACAAGCGATTAGCTGCTCACGCTTGGTTCGAGCCAATATTTTAACTTGAGTACGTTTTGCAATAGACGAATCCGATTAGAATTGTTTTTAGTGACTGTATGCCGCCATTAGTGGGTCCATCAGCCTTAAATCGTCTTTATTGTTTACATGAATTTCAAACCCTAATATTTTGTGAAATTGGAGAATTCAAGTTACAAATTACTGACTAGTGTAAAACCATCCATGATAGAGGTAAGCAAGGAAATCGAAAGATTTAAAGGTGACGGACCCCATTTATGGCCGACTGAAATCAGACCATCACGTGCTGTCCGGATTCGTGTATAGTTTACATGTTGGGAGTTTGTCAAAGCTTCACCAAACTTGTGCAGACTATTCGGTGTTAATTATCAATGGAGTTGAGTTTCACCCAATAGTTGTGTATAACATCACGGATTATGCTTTAAAAAACTTTAATAACTTTTTATCCACTGACTGTGTTTAACCGCAAAATTCTACGTCATTATAGAACATTACTTCAATTAGATGTGAGAAATTGGTTCTCATACGACTCAGGCGAAGATTTGACTTTTATAGTACACATTACTGAAGCGCAATAAAAATTTGTTATAACAAGTTTTCCATGACATTAATTCTGCACCACAATTATACAGTGAGTTAAAAGTAAGGAAAAATGTGGTCATGGTTTGATATTGCGATTGGCCACCAATTGGATGAGGCTGTCCAGTCTTGCATATATGGAATTGTGTTACTCGAACAAAATTACCAAGTTCTCATCAAACAATATACAACACAGGAGTAACGTTTCTTCTCATTTGAACAAGCTTTTCAATGTCTGTTGATTCTGGTTATAATCAGTTGAAAATGGGAAAGTGAGGTGTTGGAACAAATGGTTATTATTCGCTATGGAACGCCGATTGCCAGTTTACTCATTGCTTGATTGATGCAATATTATATTCCACCCATTTTTCATTCTATACTTGAACTGTTTTAAATAAAATAAAATGTGTGTTAACTTACTTCTATGGCTTCCCTCACAACCAAAGATCCGTAAAACCCGTCTTGTCTCTGAAGGCCAAGATGAGCGTGCCAGAAATGTGTACCAGTGTTATCAGCAGTGAATGTATATGTGAAGGAGGTGGCAAAATCAATTGGACACTGTGTGATGTATGCTGTACCATCCATGTAAGGTGATGTACGTTGGTGAATACCATGCCAGTGGATAGTCGTGCCTTCTCCATTTTCAAGCATATTTGTCACGGTTACATTTATAGTATCACCTTCACATACCTATTATGATATATAAGAAGAGGGTTTGGGTAAGGTTAGGCTAGGTTAGGTAAAGATATGTTACGCTAGCCACACACTGAACGACTTTGTGCGTTGCAACTCAACTCGCCTTCAGTCGGGAAGAACGAACATGTTGGCTCTTCCCGACTCTGAACGGCGACAGTCGCAAGTGACTGAAAAATCTGATCAATTAAAGTTACTAATTTATATGCACGTGATATGAACATGGTGAGAGATGTCTGATGTTTGTTCCGGTGATAACTTTTGACGCAACTTTGTTTAAATATTCAGGTAAAAAGATGGATATATGGACCGACTACGGCGAGTGGAGATAAGCAAAACTCGAGAAAATGTGAGAGCAACGACCTGTTATTTTTATCCTGTGGAAGCAAAAGCTATTCCTATAAGAATGCTTGGAAAAACCGACGAGACTACCGAGACAGCCGACATCACTGGTGAGCTGTAAACTCGCATAGGCATAGTTCGCTAGCTACATATACTGAAAGAATAGTACTGTTGAAAACTGTATGCTGTTCTGTGCTGTTTAACCGTATTATGTAAAGCAATAGTGTGCCGTTTAACCGTTCGACTGACAATGCGCGATAAACAAACTTAGAGTGTGCGTGGCCCAGCCGTGCGTCTAAAATTCGACGGTTCAAAACTAGGTCACGGCGGTTTAGTTGAGTTGCGATGTGCAAAGTCGTACAGCGTGGGCCATGTTTTAGATTAGTGTCGCGGCCCAGTTTCCAATCCATTGGTTTTAGTCGAACGGCCTTTTTCCCCCAGTTGTAGTTCATTGGCTTGTTCTCCCTACCCCATTGCTTATGCTGAGCATCAAGCACAATGACAGTAGGTTTCGTTTTTTAAGTCACCGGCATGATTTGGCCAGGACTCAAACTCCCAAATTCCAGACTGCAAGTTTGATGTTCTAACTACCCCAAGTAACCTAGGGGAATCGGATTTCAAAACCATTGAAATCCCAATAATTCTATCATCAAAGTTTTACTGACGAGTTTTACCAAGACAAATTTTGTAGGCACAATGGGCAATGAAAAAAAAAGTTAACGAAAACATAAATAAATAAAATAGAATAAAGAAATGACCAGAGGACGCAGCTATGGAAAAATGGTACGGGTGATTGGGGCACGGGATACGGAGGGTAACTGAATGATATTGGTTTTAAGAATGCCATTTTTTGCGATAATATAAAATTACTGTTGATTTGAAGTTCTTATGTGGTCATAAATACTGTTAAAGGGTAAGAACAGTCGCCCAAACTCATTTTGAAACAAAAGCCAAATGCGATGGATTTATTTTATTTCGCTTTTAGATATAATTTATGACATTTTAAACCTTAAATATTACACTAAAGGTCAACCAATGATTTACCCCTAAATTTCAAAATAAGGAGAAGAAACTGGGATTAACTGCACTTCCCCTTTAATGGTATGGACAAAGTCGAGAAGCGGAAATGGTGACCACAGTGTTGGAGGGAAGGTTGGTCATGCCTCACGACTCCGTCTTCCCGTCAGTGATGACTGTTGACCTCGGGGAAATAATTCAATGTCTTCGGAGAGCCCAGAGTCCAGATTAGCTTCAGCTTTTACTCGATTTTGCTACTAGTAAAGGGTTGGGGCAATATTTAACAGCATTTTATTGTTACCAAACAACAGTGATACCTCCAAGATTTGAAATTCAAGGAAAACAGCAGTGAAGAAGGAAATGTTATAGGGGCCTGGGATTTTCTAGCGTTGAGAACAGAACGCAAAATGCGGGTGGTACAGGGGCATAGCTCTCCGAAGCTCTGACGTTTTAGCATGTTACTGGATGAATATTAAGTCTCAGAAGGGGTATTTTATTATTTGTTCGGTTGATCTGACTCCTAAAGGATTCACTTGGGCGCAACTGGGAGCTAGGACAATACTTGAGGAGGAAATCCTCCCTCATACTTCTACTAGAGCCAAAACTGTAAAGAAACTCTGGTGGATTTTTTTTTTATTATTTCGATAAAATAAGTAAATCAATCTTTAGTAGCCCTAACCTGATTCTAATAAATCTTGCCCTTGAAATGAAGGTTCTACAATACAAAGCCAAAGTTTTCAAATACTTTAAAACTTAGATAGTTACTTCCTGGAAAACAGGAGTATGGAGACACGAGGCGTCTTTTTCAGTTCCCTTACTTCAATAGCAAGACCATGCCCATAGTAGACTTACAAAGTCTGATTTGCCAAATCTGCATATCAATGGTTTGTGTGCCCTTTAGGCCTTCGGACATATTGGCAAACTGTCCTTCGATATAGCAATGTATTTCGATAAAATTAAAGTCATTTCCCAGTCATGAAGCAAAGTATCGATAACTTACTTTAGTTCTTTTTGTTTGCTACTGTAATTATTTCCTGAATACCTGGCAGTATGCATGCATGAATTCACATCATATCTAGCATAAGTATTGTAAGTTGTGGTACGCAACGCAAACCGAAAACTCAGATACTGCTGTGAAGTTTGGTTGAGTCTGACTTAAGCCTTTAGTCACACACTCTGCTGTATTTCCGAGTATTTTCGAGAATTAAAGGAACAAGAGTTTACAACACATTCACAGCGAGTATGAATAACGTTTCATCTTATTTGGCTCTAACTGCGACTGACCCTCATCTAAGAAAATAAGCCGAGTTCTTTAATTTGTTTAAGTGGCTATGCATATGCTAACGCCTTCCCCTTAATCGTCGGGAAAAACAAACCAATCCCGCACCTAAAACACGTTTTCCAAAATTTAAGATATGAACATACGGCGGCACCATTCTTTCTTAAAACACCATAACAAAAGAAGGTTGGTGTCGCTCTGTGAAGTGAACTGTCTAAATTGCCCTTGTGGCGTACAAAATATGCATGTAAATCTAATGTAAAGTACGGTTGAGTTCCTATTTTCCTTCGGGATAGCTATTAAGATTTATACTTAGTTTGGTTTCGCCGAATGGCCCTTTGCCAGAGGGTCGGGAGGACTTTGGAAAAAGTAGATTTATACTAAGTGTTGTATGCACTTACTGCACGAAAACAAGGAACGGAACGCTGTACGTTGCACTCGGTTTAAGCAGGGAGATACTATTAGCGGCTCCCTGCTTTAAGCAGGTTTAAGTTCCTACGCTGTGTCCCACAATTTCATGCGCCCGCGCATTACTGAAGTAGCTTCTACGAAGTCAGTAAGTGCTTGCTCG
Organism: Holothuria scabra; assembly: GCA_037179385.1. NCBI lineage: Eukaryota > Metazoa > Echinodermata > Holothuroidea > Aspidochirotida > Holothuriidae > Holothuria > Holothuria scabra. The sequence continues at coordinate 37,633,873 of CM074190.1, forward strand.
GTGCAATTTGTGGTTTGGAAGCAGGTAAATACAGCACAGCAAAGCTTTTATTTCAAGTAAATGAAAAATATTTCTTTCACATAGGACATGATCTTACTATATAAACTAGTTTCTCTTAAATACCCGTGTTTTTCAATTTCTGAAGAAAAGGCGATTAAGTACAAGCTCATTGCTTGAAATGCAATAGAGATTCGCCTTATAAGTTGAGGGTATTTAATTTGGTCTTGTTATTGAACCGTTTATTGTGACTTCTCTACCAATCGGATAAAAACCATCACTTTATATGTCTTTTGATGATTAACACTAAACTCAGCCTAAACTGCACTTTTTATACCTTTGCACACTGGTAAGGTCATCTTCAGCATACTGGTATGGTATTTAATGCCTGAGTACATCTCTTAAAAATGCATTGCAAGTTGTTCAAATTGTTAGAGGAATTGCAAGGAGGAAATGTAGGCGAAACTAATTAATAATGTGCCCTCAACTAGGAATGGGAGAGCCATCGTCCACCCTGCATTGATGCCGACAAAAAATAAAAAATTGATAAACAAATAAAAATAACTGGCTTAACAGAAATATATGTAAATGCTGTAACCTTGTTTAAGCTTAGCTGGTTCATGAAATTCAACAAATTTTTCCGAAGCTGTTAAGTTTTCTTCACATAACACCAAAATGGTCAAACGTAGACAATCCCCATAATTATGCTACACATATATAACTTCTTTATAAATGTGTATATTTAACGGCACAATGCGGTTTCCAAAAATTCGTGACCAGACACTTTTTCAAATTATTCACAAAACCGTTTTAGGTCAAAACACCACAAAATTCAAAATTTTCACTTTTTTCATAACAATTGGATATGAAACTGGACTAATCGTGGTAATTATAATCATTTTTATATATTAGTACACTTAAAAACTCTCATTTAGTTATCGATATCAACTTAATTAGCCCCTTTAAAGCAATTTCATTTACTAAATCATGGCATCAGGGCAATGTTTAAAATTGTTCGCCAATGCTGGGGACTACCGTGTCCTCGTTTATTTCGTCTCCCTGTAGCATAGTAGTGTCAGTCAATATGCATGAAACCTGCTTTTAAGATTGCGTGTATGGTTGTCGTTCAAAACGCCAGTGACGCAATTATTACGAGGTATGTAGCCAATAGCCATAAATATGGCACATGGTACTCTGGATGTAAGGATTTCGATATATCTTACGTGTATACTTGGTCCTGGCGAACGTCTATTTACGGTGATGATCGGCCGTTCCACTCCGTTCAATGGAACACAATGCTTTCGATGACAGTCGTCTACATTATAAGGACAGTCGAAACAGGCCCTTGTCATGGTTCCATACCATTCCACTACAAAGTGATAATTGCAAACTTTTGCTTCTGGGGGCCAAACACATTCTCGATAACACTCGTGGTCTAAATCTTCTTGAAAACTCCCTGTAAAACATTAAAAGGAATGAAATAATGTTACCTAATTCGATATTTAAGTCTATGAACTATTCAGGCCCACTTTTTTATTTAATGTCTTATTTTCGAAGTATTAATATATAACATATGGATTTCAGTATGCGCATTAAACGAAAACAACACTTAGTATAAAACAGTTGGCTCGCACTTTTTTCATTGACGCTTTCTTGTATTGAAACAAAGCATGAACATTCATGAACACTCTGTAGCGCTATCTCTTTACTGAAGTAGACACAATATGTTCAATTAATATGTGGGTAACATTCACCTTTATTGAAAACGGTTAATCTCATAAAACAATAAAAAAAACCTTCAACAACAATGTAAGGAAAATAGACGCTGGCAGGAGTACATGTACAAATTCAAAACGGATGTACTAAACTTGTGCTTGCTTCAAGTCCAAATTCAGCTAATAAGGACAAAGAACACAAAATTGATTCAAGTCTGAAAACTTGTAATGGGAACTGTTAAAAAGAAGGCGTCATTCTTGTTCACTTAAGAGCAAAATTTTTAACATACACGCTTAAAAAAGTTGGGTCAAATGTTAACCAACCACTGGTCACGTTTATGACAATACTGAACGTGGGAACAAAGTTTTCCAATAATTGGACATCCAAGTGGTTGGTCACCCAAAAATGTCCACTGGTATCTTACTACATATTTCACCAGAAAATGTAATAATTTTGCACAGGGTTTGCGGAGCAGTATTGGTCATTATTTTAAACAACTGCATTTAGAGTGTACCAGACTCGTCTGTAATGACGCATGATAAATAAAATTAATAACAAAACGTCAAGGATTTAAAACTAATTTAAAACGGTGTCGGTTAAAGTTTTGCAGTAGGATCATCATTAGACAAATTTGAAAATTGTACTACCTGTTTTCGAAAAGATCGGAAATTAGGGAAAATTTCAGAAATTTCAGATTGGGTAATCAGACAGTTTTCTCATTTCAACAGCTTTATGGAGGCAAAATACTTCTAGTTAGATGCAATATGGTAATCTGAGGTGTAAAGAGCCTTCCTCCCTCCCCCCCCCCCCAAACCCAAACAAACAAAGAACAAAACAAAAAATGGCGATGTCATGTGTGCGACGCCCACGCACACATGACATAGCCATCACATAAATTCTTTACCCGAATTCTGCAAACACAATAATTATAAAAGAAAATAGTATAATTAAAAGGAGGGTTTAAGGTTATATCAAGCTTCAATATGTTAGAGGGATACTTCTTCTAAGCATTTTGGTTGAAATTTGCATTGAAATCCGAAATGCTGTTCTCAAGATATGAACAAGTAAAGTTGTCACATTTTCAACAAGTAGTGAACTTGAAGCAAGCAAACATGACATCACATCCCCACATTAATGGACAGTCTTTTGTTTTTAACACTTTGAAACATTAAATCTAGTAACTTCATTAACTGATTTCTTGAGGAATACATGTCCGATTTTAATGGAAATTTCACCACACTGAGAAGATTTAGCCCTTCTTTCACATGTGAAAATTAGTCTTTTTTTTTTTTTTTGCTTTAGCTTCCTCTTTAAGTCAAGAGGAATAATGCGAGAGAGGAGTTTAACTGTTTAATGCATACGAAACAAAAGAGTCGCAAGGGAGAATGCGCAAGCAGGTTTGACTGTTTAAAAAGTAATTAACAAAAGAGTTGCTAGGGATAACGTGCAAACAGGTGAAACTGTTTAATACATACTAAACAAAAGAGTCGCGAGGGATACTTCGGGAGCTGGTTTAAGTGTTTGATGCGATAGTTATGCGAACAGGTTTAACTGTTTTATGCAAAAATAGCAGAGTCGCAACGAATAATTCGAGGAGAGGCTCAATTGTTTAATACATAATTAACAAAAGAGGGATAATTCACCAACGTGGCTAGTTGTTAAATACATGCTAAACAAAAGAATCGCAAGAGATATTGTTCGAATGGTTTTAGCTGTTTGAAGCGTACTAAAAACAGAGTCCCAAGGGATAATGCGCGAACGTGGTTTAAGTTGACTTTTAAATATATACTTAACAAAAAAGTTGCAAAGGATAATGCGCCACCGGATATAGCTAAAATACCAAACAAAAGAGTCTCAATGGATATTGCGCGAATGAGTTAAACTGTTAAATACATATGTAACTAAAAAGTCGCAAAGGATAATGCGGCAACGGGTTTAACTGAAATTAGTACATGCTTAACAAAAGAGCCGCAAGGGATAAATGCTCGAACTGGTTTAACTGTCAAATGCATGATACTAAACAAAAAGGCGCACCCCGAGTGCCTCCAAAGACATTTCTCAGTGTAGACCGACAGCCCAGGGTACTGGGGGTTAAGTTACTATGTACCAATAACGAAGTTTGTCAACACTCAGCGAGCCACTTGGGATTTTCAGATATGAAAGTTTGCCGTGTATCATCAATTTCTTGTAGGTCTGAAGGCTATTTTTTAAAAATGGCGGCCACCTTAAAGTAGACATTTTTATTATAATAAAGGCTTTGACTAAACCGCCTATCAACGTGTGTTATATGTCATATTTAAGACATTCAAAAACATTTCCAATCAAATGGTACCATAACACGATGGAGTTGGTCAGTCTTGCAGTAAATCACACATTTGGACAAAAACTAAAAAACTTCAACATACGATTTGCACATTAATATTTTCGCAACTCTCAGAAATAAACAGTAATATTTTTATAATAACATTTCCTTTACGTAGGTGTTCTATTACAATCCGTTGCGTTTCATTTATTTGAATTTCAATTTATCATTAGAATTACAAAATAGAACAAATAAGATTCTTTACAATGAACTAAAGAGAAAGTAAGTAGTCTGAAAAGCCTGGCAGGCTTAACAAGAAGATCCACTCCCACCAAAAGCAGTAATCAATTACGTTATTACAAAGACGAAAGCTACAGTTTTTCAAATTGAATAATTTCATACAAGGGAAATTGAGTTTTTTACCTACAATAATACCTCGCCCTGTACTCATTTTACATCAACGCAAAATGTTCAACTGATTATAACAAATAAACAACCGATATTCTACCCTTCGGATGAAACATAGTACTCAGGATGGGAATTAGAGATTGATTCTCGGCCTTTTGGCTAAGATCTTGTGTAGTATCTGTTCTTTTCATCCAGTCTAGCATGGAGCCATACATGACAGACCAATAATGTAAGTTATCTAGTTATCTGAAGGGCGTGGGGTTGGTCACGTGTTGTGGTTTAGTGGACGTAACGGCCTCTTCGGGAAGCAGTGAAAGTGTTGGATTCTCTGTGGCCCTTGGCCAAAAGGGTAGGGAGGACTTTAGAAAAAGTAAGCTTGTGTATTGATTTTCATGGATATTGCATCAAAACCAACATGACCGCCATTGTTCAAAACACTTTAATTTTCCCTTTTTCACTTCACTTCCATCATGCTAAGTTTCGATACGAAAAACTCTAACACCGAAAGAGTAAACTGAGTCATTTTATTTTAGTCACTCCCTTATTGAGTGAAAAGTGAGAATTTTTACCATTAGCAGAGTAGAGGGCTAATTCCTCCCAAGAAGAGTAAAATTAATTCCTGCAAGAGTGAAATAAACACAATCCACTCAATAACAGAGTGATCAAGTTTACTCTTTTGCAAATTAGAGTGTTTGGTATTTGTTCAAATGGCACTGGAAGACATTATCCAGGGCAAGGCCACTCCTTTCCATTTACAAACATTTTTTTCTGTGTCAAGATGGTGGGTATGTGTCAATTTACTTACGGATGATGTTAAGACTTATTAAGGATATATGGGAATTTGGATTTCCTTGTTGTTATTTTATTTCGTTGGCTTCCAGAGACTTTTATGTTTTACAAGGGACATGTTTAAAGTTTACAGGGTAATCGCCACTATACAGGTAATACATTCTAAAGAAAAACCACTCCTTCACTGTATAGTTAACATGTTCTTTATTCCAAGATGGCGGTACGGGGTTATTGTGAATATTTAAGACGTAAACCATGGCATAAGGGTACTAATTCGACAGTGTTCAATGAATGTCTCCCCGAACGACTATATAACTTAATTACTTTGTCTAATTTGGTTCGTTGAATTTGAAACAGTCGGCTTCAATGACTGTTTTGTATCTCGTCAAGTTTCCAGTTGGAATTTCAAAGTGACAGATTTTTATATTCGGCAAAAGTAATGTATGTTGCAATTTTATCTTTTTATCAACGTATTGTACCGATTTTGAGAGAGATTTGGTTACTCGTATACAAGATTTAACATCTTCAATTAATTTTGAACTAAATTTGGGGTTCCAGGCGTGTTGTGCCCACAACCCCCCATGGCACCATCCCCCAATGACAAAATCTTGGCTACGCGCCTGACATGAAGACAAAAAAAAAAATTTCTGAGAACTATAAATGGACAACGTCAGTTTGATAGTCAGGTTAAATACCACTTAAATATTATTGGTATATAGGTATAAATAATCCAGTGAGCTCATTTCATGTCTATTGATTCTAGAAATGTCTTGTCAGCCATTTCTGCAAAAGCTATACTAGAGACATAATCTGACATCGTTACTGTATTGACATTAGTATAAGTATAAAAGTATAATAAATACATGGACACGTAGGACCTGGTGAACCCAGTAGCCTAATGCGGGGCGTATCATCAAAACTATATTATACGGCAACAGTGGCGTAGCCACGAGAGGGGGGGGGGGTTTGGTGGATAGAACCACCATGACCCAACCTTGTAATGCAAAAATACCTTAAATAACGGTTTTTTCTATCTATTATTAGTCTTTTCCCTCATTTCTTGCCTCAGCCCCCAAGAAACCACCCCCATGACATAATCCTGGCTACGCGCCTGTAGAGCAAGGAACTGTTATTTGGAATAACAGCTCCCAGAATAGAGTGCAAGTTTCTAGAAACAACGGCAATGAAATAGTAACTTGCTTAAAGGCTACAATTTAAAAATTACGGTAAATTTACAGACCCCCCTGCACTGAAAGAAATAAATGAATGAAGATTACAGAAAAGTTCTGAAAACTGTTTACCACAGCTTTTATCAAATTCCAATGCATCTCTTTTATATTTGCTCTGAAAATTTATAGCGATTTTGAGTCATTTTTTCACAGTGTATAGTCAATGTTACGTCCCAATGCCACGAAAAATGGGGTTGGGATTGGCATATGACCAACACCTTACAAAAGCTAGGCTACCTAACAATTTACACTGCTCCAGCAAAGTTAAGATATGCTGTAGATTTCATCTGTTTTACTATTGGCGCATAGTTATGGTTTCCCTGATACGGAATTTTAAGACAAATATAAGAATAATTAGGAATAGCAAGACATAAATTGACCCATCGACGCCATAGAAACCTTATGGGATTAACTAGACTAATACTATACCCTAACTATGTCTGAATACTCCTGTAAATGCACGTATTTCCTCCAAACATCGCATCTTGCAGCTATCGAAGAAAGTATCGTACTTCTTTCAAATGACACCCCGCACATGCCGTCACCCCAAAAAGCAACATAGACACCCAAGTAGACCAAAGGTCGCAGAGTGGGATATAACTAGTACCTGGCTAGTATCTGAGTTGCTTTTTTCTAAAAGTCCCCACGACTCTCTGGCGAAGAGCCAAGGGGCGAAAACCAAACGATTACTCCCGGAGGAGTTCTGCTCCCTTAAGGAGCTTAACGTCCCAAATGGACAAGTACGCCCTCCAAAGGGCAAACACTGAGTGGTCCTGCTCTAGACTGGCTGAATAGAACAGAATCCACAACCTGGATGCAGTTTAACGTCATGCCCAGGATATAACTAGTACCTGGCTAGTATCTGAGTTTGTTACATGATCTGTGCCTTCGTACTTTCATGTATAAACTATGCTTTCATTGGGTTCACGCTGTGGGAACAGTAATTAGTACACGCTTGACTGACCTGCTAGCTAACCCCAAATGTCACGTTGCTGTTTGTGTGCTTTGATATATCTGTTACTGTTAATCAAGTAATACGAGGCGAAACCTGACTATATCAAGTGTGATTGCGGTGAGCTTCATTTCTTTCTGAAGCGATAAGAGGTAATCGGGCAGAGAAGGCGGATATGACAAAAAGTAAGAAGGAAAGTTTCACCATGCATGGTGAAACTTTCCTTCTTACTTTCAGAAGGAGCTATCAACGTTAAATTATCAAAATTAATAATGCCTACTAGAACATAGCCGGCCGACATTTGGAAAAATGGCCTACAGACCTACAAGGAACGGATGACGCACCTTACTATCCAGGATATGTATCCCGTCCTAAGATCTTATTACAAAAAAAAACTTATTTTTTGTGTAACTTTTCCAGCGTCTGAGGCATTTGGATCAAAGTATTCTTGGTTCGTGGTAAAAATTGTAAAGCCTCTTTTAAGGGGATACCACCTGTTCAACATTGGCAATTCAATGACGTTATTATACGCGACTTCCCCGGCAAGAAGTTCTAAACACTGTCTTATTCTTCTTCTTTTTTTCTTGGTCTTAAAATACCCTTTCAATTATTCTTCATGCTATATCTTTTCTGGCAAGTATTGAATTAAGAATAATTCAAATTACTAACCCTCTTTCCGATCATAAAATAAGAGCAAGGAAAAAGTAGGCAAGGCAACTACTATATCAAATGGTCGTTATCAAACAATTGTATGTAAACTTAATAAAATTTACAGGTAGGAAACCCAGACTATCGTAAGTTTCAAATGATAGTCGACGGAGTAATAAAACAAAAACTTTATTTGAATGTGTAATACAACGTAATGACTACCGGTATGTTGTTTAACGAAAGACACGCTCTTGTCTTTTTTAAGATCATATTCCTTTTGACTTCGAAATACGTCTTCTTACAAAACGAACTATCAAAGTAAAATAGTAAAACTGCAAAAAAATGGACACGCTGTCAGAAATGTCAATCTGAAATTTAGCCCACCGAACTGCTTAACGGTATTACAGTTTGCCTCGGTGACTGTGGCCAGTTTTTAACAAAGATTACACACGCTTTTTACATCGAGGTTAAAATTGTGGGATAAAACGACAAAGCATATACTGTATGTACAGTGCTATGTATGTATGCGCCCGAAAACCTCCATCAGTCATTTCGAAACGTAAATGACATCATGGCAGAATGCATGACGACTGTAATCTGTCCTTAGATTTTGCAAAGACACATAATCATAAAGGATCATAAAACCATTTTCAGATCGAGAATACTGACAGGTTTAAATAGACAAAAAGAAAGACACATGACAAAGTCGCAAGGACTTTACTAGACCTATTACTCTATCTGTCTATAAGTAATAGTTACTGTACCTAACTGTTCTGTTACTTGTTTTAGCCCCAGGTATTCAATCATATCATTCATTTATTTGTTTGACTTTTGCCATTAATCAGAGTCAGAGACCAATCCTTTGGCTCGTTGGGAGCTTCTTAAATTTAATATCCCTAAGGCTTCTATGAAGTATTTTAAAGAGTTGGCGAGACAGAGGCGGGAAAAAGAACAAGAGATCCTATACAGATTTGTAAAATTTGAGCAGCAATTATATGTTCATGAATCTACAGAGGTTAGAAATTTATTACGAAGTGCACAAACTGAGCTCTTAAATTATTATGATTATAAGATCCAAGGTACCATTATATGGTCACGAGCGCGGTGGGTGGAAGAGGGGGAGAGAAACACGAAGTACTTCTTAAACTTGGAAAAAAGGAACAAATCTAATAATTCAATTTTTACAGTGAAAAGTATTTCGAGTGATATAATAACTTCTAAGGATGATATTCTCACCGAGATTAGGGCTTTCTATAATTTACTTTACAGTTCGGTAAATTGTAATCCCGATCCCTTTTTCGACCATCTTCCATTTCAGAATACTCAAAATTTAGATTTAGGATCTTGTGAAGGGGAATTAACATTAGATGAGTGTTATGGAGCACTTTTGTCTATGAAAAACGATAAATCGCCTGGTAGCGACGGCCTATCCGTTAACTTTTATAAGGTATTCTGGCACTCTATAAGGAACTTAATGGTAGATGCCTCAAACTTCTGTTTTACTAAAGGTGAATTGTCACCTGAACAGTCTAGAGGTATTGTTGCCCTTATTTTAAAACCTAATAAGGACCCCACTCTGTTGCAAAACTATCGGCCAATTACACTCTTAAATACAGATTATAAAATAGGAACAAAGGCAATTGTTTCAAGATTAAAAACTGTCATTCATGACTTAATCGGTCCTCAACAAACGGGTTTTTTAAAGGGAAGATTTATCGGTGAGAATATTAGGTTTGTCCTTGATTTGATTGATTATTGTAAAGAAAATAAAATTCCAGGCTTTCTTTTCCTAATCGACTTCGAAAAGGCTTTCGACAAAATTGGGTCGCCCTTTATACATAGAACGCTTTGTTATTTTAATTTTGGCAGGGACTTTAAGAAGTGGATTGAGATTTTTTATAATAAGTTACCTCCTGTATCTGTAACAACGGGTTTTCCACTGGCTTCTTTCCTCTCTAAAGGGGTGTACGCCAAGGTTGCCCGCTAAGTCCTTATTTATCTCTCCTTACGGCCGAAGTCTTAGCTCTTAAAATCCAAGTGAATGATAGTATTCATGGTATAAACATCCATAATAATGAAGTAAAACTGATGCAATATGCTGACGATACTACGATGTTTTTAGATGATAGTAAAACTTCTATAACAGAGACTATTCGTATCTTCAGTGTATTAAAAGAAGCGTCAGGTTTATCCATTAACCTTGCTAAATCAAACCTATTTCCATTAGGACCTTATATCACTAGAATCCCTTTAAGTCTACGTGATTTAAATATTGATATTACTCATGGACCAGTCCAATTACTTGGTATTTATTTCACAAATGGTGGAAATGACCTTTTTCCTCTTAACTACACTCCCTAGTTGTCACGCCTCAAAAATTGTCTGAAGTCTTGGTCAACGAGGGACTTGACACCAACAGGTCTCAATGTAATTGTTTAGAGTTTCGCGCTCTCCCAACTTGTGTTTCTTTTTCAAGTGCTCCCAGATACCCCGAATCACTTTATAAGAGAAATAGAACAAGCAATTTACGACTTCATCTGGGTAGGAAATCCAGATAAAGTAAAACGTTCAACTATAATTAATACAATTAGTGAGGGTGGTTCAAAAGTAACTCATGTTCCTACATTCATAAAAAGTCTAAAATGTACATGGGTTAAGCGTTATTGAAAAGAGACTGATGGAATCTGGGCACTGTTTTTTAACTTGTACTTAAAGCCTTATGGGTATGATTTCATTTTTCGTTGTAATTACTTTAAAAAAGATATTCAAACTATAAATAATGTTTTTATTAGACATGTCAAGTACTTGAAGCTTGGAGTGATGTTGTCTTTACAAACCCATCGGATAATTACGGTAGTCAAATTATTTGGAATAATTCTAATATCCGTGTCAATAATGATATTGTAATGTACAAGAATTTATTCCAGAAGATTGTGATGTATATAAGTGATTTTTTTGATGATAATAATTTACCCTTAACGATGGACCGTTTTAAACATCTCTTTAAAATCGAGGCTTTTCCATTCACCTTGTATTGGGGATTAATTAATGCAATACCACAGACTTGGCGAAGATCACAATGTATAAGAACTTTGACCTCCAATGCTACTATCGATTTTCTGAATAAAACCATGCAGTCTACGTCGGTTTCTCAATTTATTTACAAAAACCAAATAAACCGATTACCCAACCCCCTACGTCTAAACAAAAATGGCAGGGCCTTTTTAATACCCCTACAAATAGTGATTGGCGAAGGTTTTTCACAATGCCCCACTTATCAGTATCAGAAGCCCGGATTCGTTATTTTCAATCAAAATTTTTGCACAGGATTATTCCTACCAGTAAACTCCTCTTTTCAATGTGCAAATCCGATTCAGATCTTTGTAGTTTTGTGGTATTGCAACTGAAAGCATCGAACACCTTTTCTGGGAATGTAGTCATACAGCTTCATTTATTCTTGATGTAGAGGGTCTTATATTAAAAAACACGGTTTTGTTTCTCGAAACAAACCTTTTTCTTCGGGTATGGAAATGGCCTAAATCATGCGTATAATTTCCTCACACTCCACATGAAGTATTATATTTTTGACTGTAAGAGAAATGATCCTAACTTGTCTGTTGATGACTTTTTCTTTATGTTCAAATTTGCTCTAAACATTGAAAAATACAATAAAAACAGAATTTATAAAAAACCTAAGTCAATTATAATGACCTTTTGCATGCTTTCTCTGCCTGCCAGGAACTGTTTAATTGAGACCTCTTCAGTATATTTACTGTAATCCAGTACTACAATTTAATATTATAATCATTATTCTTAATTAGGAAGTATATTATAGTTGTTTCTTTTTCATTGATGCTTTTTCATCTATGCGCATAATCTCTGGATAAATGCTTCACACTGTTCGATTCCAACTAGAATTATGTTATATCCATCCTATTTATTAAGGATTAACTTTTGTACATATCGACCTTTATGGTTAGATCCGCGTTAATATGTTAAAAAGATGTCAATAAACGTAGAAAAAAATAGTTACTGTCCCTATTACTCTTGCTATTAGTTATGTCAAGAAATTATCTATTCCTTTAATACTTTTGTCTAGTAGTTATGTCTAAGGACACAGAAACTTTTCCTATTACTCTAGAAGTAACAAAAAAAGTGAAAATTCTTTGGGAGAGTGATGGCTATAACGTTCACTCTAAAAGAGCGACGATCATTCCGAAAAAGTGATTTTCACTCCAAAGGAACGAATGTTCACTCTTGATGGAGTACCCAAAAGACCACTCTTCTGAAAGATTAATCCCTGCATGCAAGCACTCGTTGAAGAGTAAGTTTTTACATTTCTTGGAATTAATTTCATTTTTCTTGAAATAAATTAACACTCTTATGAAGTGAATTAACACTTTATACTCTATTTAAGCGTGCATAAGTTCATTATTTCCTTTTCAGACTGTAGTTCTGATTGTAACTTCCGACGGCAATAGGTATAAAAGGAAGACGATCGAAGTTGTTCATGCGTTTAATTCATCGTATTATTATCTTTCCACGCTTCTTGCGCCCAATGAAGTTTATCAAATTAAAAATAACAAGGCATGTTAGATACCGCCTTGCATCAAACAGAACCTTTTAAGTGTTTAAAACATAGAGTTAGTTAGTTGAGATTTAACGACACACAAAAACGAATGTGTTGAACAGTGTCAGTCAACTCGATAAAATGTTCAAAGTATAAATTTATTTTCAAGCAGGCGCGGCGGAACGGAAAAAATATTGGGGGGCTGAGTGCCAGCAGGACTATCTAAGCGGAGCGCCCCCACCAGTTGGCGCGGAGCGTACAAGAAAATTTTTGACTTTACAGACCCCAGGTGGCCGGAAGCGGCACTTCCCGCGTGTTCTATGTTGCATGTATCCAGCCTTAAAATATGGGTCTCATGTTTGCAATTTCTCAACTAATGAGCAAAAATTCAGCCTATGCAAAATGGTAATACATATCAGATCAATTGAGATGATACAAGAACAATAATTAATTATGCGTCCTCTTTCATTCATTCTGTTTGCAATGTTATTCACTTTCTGCACCCCATGTCCACTCATACATGTCAATTACTCAATTATATTTCCACTAGATCATACCATTTATCCCCAAAACAGCCCCCGTGGTTCCTCCCAAGGATACCACCAACCTAATCTATAACGATCTCAAATCCAGTGGCGGAGCTAGGGATTTCGGTCAGAGGGGGCGAAAATGGTTTGCAGGGGCGCTTCGAAGGAGTAAATACCATGAGCCTCTGCACGATCGGGGCCACAGCTTTTCAGACTTCCCATTTGATTTTCCCAACCTGGTAGAAGACTACTTTGCCATTTCTCCTCCGCAAGTTTTTCTATTAAAACATGTTTAAATTGTCTCTCCATTGGCCTCCGCAGAAAAAATTCGGGGGGGGGGGAACAAAATTCTTTTAGGCAAAATGCCATAAGGAGGAAAACTCCGCGCCACCATGAGTTGGCGCGGAGCGCAAGAAAATTTTATTCCACAATGTCTCCCAGGTTGCTGGAAATGTCATTTCTAAAGCCTGTTTACCGCATATAAATAGCCTAGGGAAAACACTGAGTGAATTGTAAAGAAACGTTGATGTTAATTTTTCTCCATTTTTCTCTTTATGTTTTTTCGTTTTTTAATTTTTTTTTAATTTTCCAGGGTAGGGCAAATGCCCCCTTGCCCCTACCTACGGACGCCCGTGTTTTCATCCCTCTCTTTCACATCCTAGTATAAAGGCGGTCATTCTATTTTGTGTGTTATTGTCAGGTCTCGATTGAAGATTCTAATGTTAAAATGGGCTACTTTGTGAAGATAAAGATTAAACCTGTTAGAGCCAAATAGAAAGCAAATCTTACACGGGGAAAAAGTTATGGAAATTAATCACCGTAAGGTGTACAATTTTGGTATCTGGAAATCAAGATTAGTGCACGAAGAAACATTACTTGACGTATTTTACATCCTCTGACCACTCTGAAATAGCCTTTTACCAAGTACAATGCAAGAAATATCCAAGACAAAAGGTCTGCCTGGCTCTCTCAGTAGGTACCGAATTTATACTAAATAAAAGTAGCCTAAATCTATGCTTATTAGATGCAATTTTCTGACTTTTGAGTCACGTAAGTACAGAAATAAGCATTTTCATGGGTTTATCCTTCAGTGTCAGAAAACACCAAACAATTGCCATTTATCATGAGAATGGTCACTTGAAGAAAATCAAAATGGAAACTGCTCATTAAAACTCTTAAACCATTACCACCATGTTGACAGTTTTATTTTATTTTAACCTGAATTTTCTATTCAAATTATTTTGAAAAATGTTGTGGAAGCTATTTTGGTACCTTTATAAACTCTTTTTGTTGTCTACCTTGACAAATATCCCCGACAACACGAGGTGCAACATCTGCTATTGACAGGGAGGGTTAATTTAATGTCACTCTGTGTATTTTGTTAGCTTATAAATCAGACTTGGTGTGGAAGCAATGAACTTAGCACAGCGACAGCATTCATTAGTGCGTTTAAAGCATGAAGATACGTCTCGGCAAAAACCTATCCCTATATTACAGAAGATGACCCTTTTGATCAGAATAAAGTGCAGGTAGTACAGTTACTGGTGGCTGTTTGGGCATTTTGTTATGTGGGCCTTTAAACAACGCTATTAAATTATGTCTTTTGCCAAAAATGGTGCAAGAGTTAAGTATGTTGAAAACCTAAAAAGGGCCCCGACAGACGATTTTAGTCCGTCGGGGGGGGGGGGGCGACCGCTCCCTCTGACCATATGGCAGCTCCGCCACTGCTCAAATCCCAAACGTACTATAGCCTTGTGTACTGTAGTAGAATACGTTGTTCAACCTCGCGAAAAACGATCAGTAAAACTTATCATGATAACGCAATAACAGACCATACTGCTTCCACTTTTCGAGGACCTCGGAGATTGGGTTGGGGGATTTTAAAGAGGCTTTAGCATGTCCAGTATCTTTTTCATGGGCAACATTCTTCTAAAATTATTAGTAGGCCTATATTGTGCATTAGACTAATGGACCTTTTATTCGTCTCTTACGACAGCTAGGAAATACCTTGGGCATATTTCAAAACCCAAGCCAACTGAGGATCTTTAGAACATGGAGTTAATAAAGAGCGGTGCAACAAAACACTTGTTTTCAATAGGCTAAAACAATGAGGTTATTACTTCTGATTTATTTCTGTTGCCCTTTAAAAATATATGATTGTGTTACCCTACCACAGTAAAGTTTGTAATTGCTGATGATGGAACGACCATCTTCCGTCTCTGAATTTTGTAAGCATTTCATAATTTGACGCTGTCCCTAGTCATTCATAGTTTTCCTCTTTACCTAGTTAATAAAATATTACCATACGAACTAAAGAACTTTGTATTACAACTTACCCTGGCAACTGGTACCCCTAATCAAAACAAGAATAAGCCCGATTTGGAATGCTGACTTCATTTGGGCTTCGTTCTTGTGGGGTTTACTTTAGTCTTTGACCAATAACCAGACTTTGGGATCTTGAATATGCATTGAAAAAAGGAAAGATTACTAACTGATAAAATGGTTAAACAGGAAATGATACATTTTCAATTGAAACAAGCTCAACCTTCCCCAATCCAAGAAAACATGAAAGATAACGTCGACAATCAGATACTTCCATAAATCTCCAAAACAGAACAAAAAGTTAATAAAATTATGCAAAAGATAAAATACATGAAAAAGAAAAAAAGATATACTGAACTATATGTACAATTAGGATCAAGTAAATACATTAAGAAAACATAATATTCCCAGAATCTAACAGGAACTAGGAACAACGAAAGCTAATTACGAACAGAAATGCAACCACTACCTAAATAAGTTGAACAGCGACCAGTTGTTTAAACTGCCATTAAAAGCACTGGTTTTCTTTAGCATAAATAAGACGTCAACTGGATGACAAGAAAATAAAGTAAACATATATAACATTACCATTAGCGATACAAACCTTACTCCAAGGAATTACTAGTGCTTTGTTTTCTTCCAACTGATACTTTTCTAGGTAGTGTCGAAGCTTTCATCGAAAAACTAAACCAATTTGGACTCAACCTCAATTAAACACAGCTTCTTAGCGAATGGCACCGTGTGTACTACTAACAAACCAGTCAGCTCTGTAATCCTAAAACATCAACTGGCTAGTAGTAAAGCCTTTATTTTTACCTAACACTTGAAGGTTAGCATTACCACGGTCGTTATAACACGTAGGGTACTAAGCAGATACACATTACTTAATCATAAAAAAGTAACCGGTAGACTAGTGTTTGTTGTATAATAAGCAACGGTAATGTATTGACATAGGCCTATGTCAAGGTATGTCAGCATTTCAGTTTAGGGGAGGCAGAGGATTATTTGCCCTCAGTAAAGATTAACCGGCCTGAATGACTACCACTTGGCCCGAAGCGAACGATAAAAGTTTGGACTTGAAGATCGCACGCCAAGTTACAGGGAAACGACTGTTTAAAGCTGCGTGTCCCTGACAGCCTTAAAATTTGAATGCCCATGTTTGCAATTTCTAATTAGCACCACTTCAAAATTCTCACTTAAAAATCCTCCCAGCGGTCGACACTCTTGAAGTCCAACTTTGAAAATATTAAAGGGCTGAACATGCCTTCAGGCCCAATAATTTCATTGGGGTCTGGGACCCGAAATCCCCGGTCCCGCCGCCACTGATTGACTTGTAGAAAATCTGTCAGATAATAGACTGTTAACAATAAGACCATGTAAATTATATAGGTCTTATGTAATAATGTTTTTAGATTTTTTAAATAATTAAAAAGTTTTTTTTTTAAGGTTTCATCCTTTGTTGGCTAAGAATAAGTTAGGACTTAACTATTACTTAGATTATTTGTTGAGGCTGAATGTTTTAAAAAGTTATGAAAAATATTTTCTTGAATGTATAAACCTCTAAAGCCATTTGACCATTTAAAAAAGATGATATTTTCTGGTTCTCGTTCCAGGAACTTAATTCTTACAATCACCGGTGACATTCATACCATTACCTACCCATCCCTACCCCAGGGGTGGTGCCAGGATTACCCCTACAGGAGGACCAGTAATTAAAGATCCCTACACAGGTGTTGGGCTAGTTCAGGTGGCAGATTCTGAAGCGCGCCGGGCGCGCTAATTTTTTGGCTTTCTTTCCAACAAATACTTAAAAATCTGGATTTATTTTGCAGACAAAATTCTAAATTTTTGAAAGAAATTTGGCCTCTGTAAGGACCATCAAAAAGCTGGTGTTTTCATCGAAAAATCTATCCTTGACATGGGCGGCAAAATCAAAATCGTTATATAGGCAACGCATTTAATCGCACAAGGCCTAAGTAGTCAGCCTTCATCACAAGACTAGAAGTTTGCCGGCAAGTAATTTTTCTTTTTTTGAAAGAAGATTTGAAAATGAAGAGATTATATTTTATTTGAAAAATTTTGGAACTTAATGGAAGAAAATCTGGTTTTTCGTTACGGTTACAATCTGAAAAATTTGGGTTTTTATTAGGTGATATGCCTTTTAAAAGCAAAAGTAGGTAAAGTGATTTACAGAGTTGGCTAAGTGAAAAGAAACTTACCAACTTAAATGTGTTGTTACAATGAGAACAGATTTTCTTGTCTCTTTTCGGGAGGAAACTAGGAAATAGATTTGAAAATATACTGATTCTGACTCTATTAAGAAACTTCTTTGTATTCAATTGCAAGGCCCCCTAAATAGATGAGATCTTTTACGTGACTGCTGAAACTCCAGACTATAAATTATTTTACTTCCAACGTAATTGAAACTATGTCACGTTAGAAGGTGGCTTCGAATGAATTTTCAGTCAGACTTTCTCACTCTACTGCTTATCATTATGTGTATAATCAGATAATTGAAACGGCTTGGCCGATTTTCATTACCGTTTCTAGAAGTCGGCTGTCGGGGCAGGTCGCCAGGCAGACTGCACTTGAACAACCTCTCGTCCGTTTTTGCTAGTTAAATTCGGAATATGAGTTTCCTTGAAGAATATGGTCTTCTAGAATATTTTTTTTTATATTTTTATCGTGGACATGTAGATGAAGGCTACCAGACGAAATTACACTTTCTCAACAACCGGGGTTTTTTCAAGAACCGGAGGGAGGGCAGCCTTAACCGACGAGAGCATGACCTTGCGGATTGACGACGGGATGAGGGATAGCAGAGCTGGTAAGAAGTGATTAAAACAGATTCAAATATGCATTGAAATAGCGTTCCAAAAGAAAATTCTTTCATTAAGAAAAAAAGTCCATCTAATAACGTCAGTCATTTACGTTCATTTTAGGCCTGACAGAAGGCAATTGCCGTCCTCCCCGACGGGGAAGAAGATAGGACAAGGTACATGGAAAGAGATATAACGGAGCGAAGAAGAAGTGATAAAATATCGGTTACGATGTAGATTAAAGAAGCATATCAAAACAAAAAATTTGCAAGATCACCCATCCAGTAACCTCAGTCCTTGTACGATTTTTTATTACTTTTATCATTATTTTAGGCCTCCCCGACAAAACCGCCGACGTCCCCAACGGGAGGGGGCAGTGTTCCCGACGGTGGCCTTGACCCCCCGTCCCCTCTTCCCGCTGGTGTTACACCTGCCCTACAGTTACTCATCTTATATCATTCACACCAATTTTCAAGCGAACAAAGATTCATGATGTGGCTTTCCCCAGCGAATTTTCAAATGCGCTCGTGGAGTAGTGAATGTTCACTCTTTATCCTCCTCAGGCCGGCTCCACTACTTGGTTTTTCATCATATGAAACAAAGGAGAATAGTAGCAAGTCGGTGACAGCGCTTAGTTTCAACAGCAAGTGAGCTAATAGTAGATGTTAAATGTTGAGATTTCTTTGATTCGCCCTTAGTTCAAGTTTGTTAACTTGAAGCAGAATTATTGCAGTCTTTTAGTTTTTCAAACAAAATAGCTTGAAACCCAATTGCCATTGCAAGGCTCCACAACCCCTGTGACCCAAATGGGTTCCTGAGCTATCACGTTTTACCCAGAGACCCAGTTTTTGGTCGGGGTCCCATTATTTGGAAATCTGGCGATTAGAAAAACTTAATTTTGTAACGCTCGGGCGGCCTCTGGCCAAGGTCGTGCGGAGTGTTTGAGGAGCGCAGGCGGATCCGTTATGTAACCTGCGGAGCGACTCTCCCGGTTAATCCCTTGGCTTAGGGATTCCTTTAGTTACGGTAGTAATAGTAGGATTAGCCGCGTGCTGCATGGACCATTGTTTGCCGCTATGCGGATGATCCGCAGTCACATATGTCATGTAAATGTTTATTACGTAATATCAGGTCGTACGATCATAAATTCATTCATGTGGGATGGGTGCAAATACTTTCGAGTCATGATTAATTGAGGGCTTAAAATGTATTTCGTTCTCCATGGGATTATTAGAGTTTGGGAAAGCTGTACCCTTTTTGTAGTAATTCCAAGTCAAGGAGACCCATTGTGTAGTATGTGCATATTAGATCCCCTATATAAGAATGTTCTCGAAGGGGACAGGACACACCTTAATTTAGTTTAACAGCAGCAAGGTCTTGGATAGTCTCGGTATCTAGGCAGGCTTATATGCCCTGAAGCCAGAACCAGTTGAAACAAGCCTCTGAAGCTATATTTAATTTCACCGTTTTTCTGTTGCTTCTCACCGTACTTTCATCATTTTTCTTTCCGTCACTTCTTGCATTTGATAGTCGATTAAGTTATTCTACTTGGGACGAAGAAGTCCTTTTACGTTTATTTTGATTATCAGTTACGGAAATACACCGTTTTATACAGCACCGATTTAACTTCTACTTGGATTATTTTCGTCGACTCTCCAGGAATTCGTGTTTTTCGTTAACTCCTGGCCAGTTATAATACAACACCTTAGGCCAAGGATCCCACCTTGCAGGCCTAGACGCTACCCTAGAAGCAATCACAACCCCCAAAATCGTTACAATATTAATGAGTTTACCTCACTTAACATTTGAAATAAGAAAAGCTATACGTCTTTACTTAAGAAAGTGTATTGGAGAACTTTAAGGGATGTCTTATCAATAACAAAAAGTATATAGAAGTAGTACAGCACAGTAGCAGCTATTTCATGATGACTTGATTTGTGAATCGAATGAATCCTACTAATATATAATAAAATACTAATATACAAACCGAACAATCCTAGTTTGTACGAGGAATTTGTGCGAAATGTGGGCCTACCAAATGATCAAATATTAAAACGCATTGAATTATAATTTCAATACCTCAGCTTCTAATGTGGTCATAATATAGGGCGTCTTTTGGATCAAATTTTCCTGTGTGTAAATGGAATAGCTTGAACAACTCGAGTCCTGACAATTGATGCAGGGTAATGCATTGTCGATCATGTTTAATAGCGTCACATCTATCGGACTGCATTATGTATGATTAAACCACGGTCCAATGTTGGTTAGTTTGCAGTGACGCTATAATTCACTGTATACGAATGGATGTATTTAAATCACACAATAAAACTAATAGTTTCTTTAGTTTTTTTTTTTTTCAGAGAAACATTTCACACTTTGTCAGTCTATATCCAGATACTAGTGTGAGCTAGTTCCTCCTCCAACGTCATAAATTAGAGATTTTACATATTTCCTGTATACGGAAGATAAGAATATCTTAAGTCGGTTGATGTTGTCATTTATGCAATTTTTGTCATAGCCACGAGAGTTATGTTTATTATTGTATCAGTTTGATCGTTTAACACGACCTCCCATTGCTCCGATACTTTAAAGTGACAAGTACGTGTGTTATTGTATGTAACTCTTAGTCTCGTTGAATACATCACTTAATCATTTCATTGTCATTATTATGGGCGCCGTCCAGTTTTATTTTTTCCGTGCGCTGAGCCTTGTCATCATGCTGTCCCATTCGGTAAGTTAGAATTTCATCATTTGGAAAACCTCTGTCATAATTTAAACTAGCTTATTTGCAGCAAAAAAACTTTTACATACCAACCAAATTACACATCTTAGCAAAGTCTCTCTCAACTTAAAGTTTGTATTGAGTTCAGTAAAAAAAAATGCAACCAAACATCAGAACCAAACATCAAATATTTCGAAAAGTTCACATTCTCAAGCTGGAGCAAATATTACTTCTCTATTAGGAAATAATTAAGAGCGTAATAATTATCTTTTGTCTTGTTGTACTCCCTTAAAATTTTCAAATAACACTGTTAAACCTGCCCCACTTGGATAATGTATGCGCAGTATTGCATGAAAACCAAAGTAGGCCTACATGTACAGCTGTTGCTAAGACATCTGGCTTAAATGAAATGAAATGAATTAAAAACTTAGATTGTCCATCCAAAACAATTTTGACTCTTGATGGTTAGTTAGTTAGTGAGATGGAGATTTACGGCCCAGTTTTCAACCAATTAGTTCAAGTCGAGCAGACCACGGCCTTTTTCAGTTGTGGTTCACTGGCTTGAGGTCATCTAGCCTACCTGCGAGTGGGGGTCAGTGAACAACCATTTCTACACCCAACACTGCAAACCCGGCAGACGTCCAGTACCTTGACTTAGGACCCATGCCAGACCCAGTGGTGAGGATTATAATTGGTAACTTTCCCAGGCCAATAAACCTCTGGACCCCCGGTCTAAAAACACAATCTGACAATGACAAGAGGCTTTTACTCTTGTCGAAATAAGTTTTTACTAGTCTTGAAAATAAGCCTTATGTTTAAGAGATTCACTATGGTAAGCCTACGATTTTGTACGTGTTCACTCTAACGGCACCAAAATGTGTTTTTTGGAAACTCCAAAATATCTTACATGCATTTACGAACCCAGTGATGGGTTTCACGCAGGGGTGGCGGAACTTGGGACCGTTTCTCCACTCTAAACTTTATAGTGACCAGGCAGCCCCGCTGGCGGTAAGAGACAAAAAATGAAACTAACCGGTAAATGTTGAGTTGTGTTGCAATTTACTAAATGCGTACAGGTGTATGAAACGTCAAATTTGAAACTCGATGCCTCAATCTCTATAGTACAATTGGTTGAGATATAACGCATTGTAGGAGACATGTTATGTTTTTTTTGGAACATAACTAAAACTTATGGTCAGAAATGTTTTTAATCTGAGTTGACGCCACTGTTGGTAATATGTAATAACTTCATCTTTTAATTTTAAGCCCTGGTGGGGGGGGGGGGTGTCCTCTCAAGGACGGTAATACGGCTTACTGTTAGGTTTGTGTTTTCATCCAACCAAATGAACTACGCTTGCACGCGATCTAAAAATCTAAGAATTAATTAAGGTACCAGTATACAAAAATCAAAGTTACACAGCTGCCTAGCGCCGTCCGTGTTTGTCGCTGGTTAGTTACGGATACCCTTACAAGTAAAACTTTATTGAACAAAATTCCACCTTGAAGGCATATCAACGTACAGGGTGCAGGAGTGGCAGAGTGGTCTATTACATCTGCTGTGCACCAAATGTGATACACATGTGCTTGAGTTTAAATCCCACTCTATGTACGTGGATTTTCTCCGGTTATTTCTCCCACTTAGCAAAATGCTTGCCATTAAAATGGGTTGGGCATCTCACTGAATCACCCTCGAGTGTAGCATGTAACTAGCCTAAAACGCTCTATTGGCTCTATCCCCAGTGTCAAAATTATGGAGACGGAGGTATCATTCAGTCTCCAATACTGAGATAAAAAAGTTTTACAATTCACGGTAAAGTGTTGCTACATTCCCATCCATTTCCATTGCAGAAAATTCTCTCTTTTACAAGTTTCATTCAAGACCGTTACATTTAAAATAGCCAAAACATCGCAGGTGGCGATCACACTTCGGGTCCCTCTGTAAAAAAGAAAAAATACTGAAACACCCCCTGGTAAATGGTTTAGTTTTTTTTGTAGACCTAAGTATAGTGATATTGAAAGAAATATAAAAGAGGGCAATATCAACATTTTAATGAGAACCGCGGTGTTCTTTTGATAAAAACTTAACATGAGACATCTTATGTTCGCTATAAAATATCTCTACAGGATTTGTTCCTTTGAAACAGTTTTAATTTCATGTTCTGATGTTAAGTCAAATAAAATTGTTAATATATATCTAATAAATTGAAATATGTCGAATTAAACTGGTATGGGGCGAGAGAAAGTGGTATATTTTCAAAGTATTTGGTTCATAGCCTAGTCCACGATACTAAGAACTAAAGCGGCAACTGTCAGCACTACTTACCCAAACCTGTTCCGTGGTGAAAATGCGAATTCAATGAAATTTTAAAAACGTATGTGTTTTGAGAATTTAGGGTGGTGAAGTCATCAAGTTTTAAAACATGATTTAATTTCCTGCACTTCCCTTAGACGCTCGTTTCAGATGAGGGCAATTCTTAGATACGCATTGATATTCCTTTTATCAAAGATTCTCACTCACTATAAGCGTGTGTACACGAATAACCGCTATCCGTTTAGAAACTGCTTTTAACAAAATGTGCAACATCCATATGCATTTATATGCAACATAACATTATCTGCACCCAGCACTACCATAAATGTTAAAAATGTTTCAAGCTCGAAAATTGCTGCCGGATTTTACCTTACAATAAGCTTATCTTTTATTTTTTAAGTAGGGCATGATTATTATTTGTAACAGGCGATTTTCTTGCTTTCCCTGGAAGAATTTTTTAAAGAATTACTAGTCGTCATTAGTAAATGTAGCATGTGGGTAATTGTTAGTACAATTCCTATTTTAAAGAGCCTATATTTATTCTATTCATTTTCTCATTTGGTTTTTATTGTATAATGATATGATATAATTTGAAAATGTAATTTTAACTATTGTTTTAACTATTAATTATACCGATCTAAAGAACAAGAAGGAATTAATTGAATCATTCTTGAACTGAGTGATGATGTATTATTTTTAAATCTGTGAGGAGATTGAGGGGAGGTCGGATCAAAACGGATCTCTCGGTGCGTAAAGCTAGCCAACCGGAATAACTTGACATTTGGAATGCATTATTTAAAATAAAGGCCAACGCAGTGAATCTGATAGTTGAAAATATAGCCCGTTCTCATCTGTTACAGTGAATGGGTTAGGAGAGTGTAATCGTGTTTTCCTTGTTGACAATACAGTAAAAATTCTGTTGTCTTTTTCAAAGCTTCTGGCAAATGTCTTCCACCATTTTCATTATAACTTTTATTTTAATATTACAGTAGTAACCAAAGATCCTTTACAAGTTTGTATAAGGAACCTCTGGCTTTTCATTTTTTTATCAGAATATATGTAATGCTATATGAATTAAATTCAGGGACAATTACCTTACCAAATATTTCTGAAAAGCTACCAAATATATTCAACTTGATTAACCTGTTAACGGTAAAATCTTAATATTCTCATTATTAGATAACCCTTACACATTAAGTTGGGGGTATTTTAGCTAAACTTACCGAATTATTTTAATTCTTCGTTTGATCAGTAAGCCCGAGGAACAAGTGAAACAAAAGAGCAAAATAATGGACGTAAGTAATGAAGTTATTTCGGAAAATGTTAGTTAAAGTAATTGTTTCTCTCGCTTCATACAAACAAATTTAAACACAAAATTTTGTGAATTCAAAGAACAAGTGTAGGGAAATGCTTCAAATGGGTAAGAGTCAGCGTCTTTACCCTAAATTTCACTGTTGTTGCTTTTGGAACTTTATTACATTTTTGTCGAAATGAGATTGTACTGAAGTACAAAAGCCTGTATACAAAAACTTTACCAATGCTTAAAGTTGTTTTTTTATAATGAAACATAAATAAGAAGTGCACGTAACGTTTTCTACCGTTTTTTTTTTCTTTGAGGGCCTTTTTTTCGTCTACCAACGACCAGAATTTCCAAGAGACTGTAAAGACGTCCACGACGAATGCTCTTCATCAAATTCCAGTGGCGTGGTTTTAATAAAACCAAATGGGTTTCCAAAACCATTTGAAGTCTATTGTCTTAAGGATGTCCAACATGGAGAATGGACGGTATGACACCTCCTAACTTTCATCTGCTTCGATTGAGATGATTTTATTGCCAATCTGTTGTTGAACTCCTTTTTAATCGTAAGGACCCGTGGGTTTGTGTTTCCCTCGAATCAGGGATATACACCAGTTATAAACGGGAATATCTTTCGATGGATATACTCATTGCTGGAGTCCTTAAAATATTGTAAATCGGGGAATCAGATTTGCATAGTGAGGGTGGGGATTTATATCAAAGTTCAAATCAATGTTTCTTCTTGTTGTGTAACCGTCTGGTTATGGTCGAACAAATTTTTGTATAATTAGATAGTTACAACATACAAAGTTAAAATGCTCCCGTTGTATTTCAAATTCAAAGTGCATACAGAGTAAAATTCACATCTTGGTAAAACAAGGAGAGGTGCATGATTGGTTTCTCTATAATCCTTGTCCCCACTTCACGCCATAAACAGGTACGTCTGTTCTATTTGTATAACCATGCCAAAGACTTCACGAGAACATACTCCCATTGTGATGCTTCGCTCTACCAACGAAACGGAAAACGCACTACAGAGAGCAACAACTGCGTAAAGTGCATGTTTACAACTTGATGAATCTAGTCCGTTAAAGGCGCAAAAAACCTGTAGCAAACCAAACTAAGAAAACTCTTGACAATAATTTTCTTTCGTAATTTCAGGTGATCTATAGACGACTTGAGGGTTCCGTTGCTTTCAATCGAGATTGGGAAGAATATAAAAATGGTTCTGGATTTCTATCCTCTGAATTTTGGTTGGGCAATGAAAAGCTTTCATATCTAACAAACTAAGGAAAGTACGAACTTCGCATTGACGTTGAATTGTCTAACGGTTCATCACAATTTGCAACTTATACTGCATTTAAAATAAGTGATGAATGGGGCTTATATAGACTTGAATCTGTTAGAAATTTCTTCGGAAACATGGGTGAGTGATTGAAGGTGTACCATTGAACATATTCCAAATTTTAGAGTCGTGTGAGAATTCAGCCTAATATAAATTTTCAAAGGAGTGGAGTGTAACACTCCCTTAAAAAATTTCTTGAGTTCTCAAAGTGTGGGGGTTGTTACACCATTCTGTTTTAACTTCTGTAAGTTAGTCAGAAATAGTTATGATTGATAGGATTTCTCACAATCCTGCAGATCTCTCTTGTCCTCCAAATATGATATTTGGAAATTGTTCCTGTAAGCCATCTTGTGAAGATCCTACTGGTTTGAATAATTGCAGCGATGACTGTTCTGGGAACGTTGAAACGTGTGTATGTGTAAATGGATTTCTGAAGAAAGACGGCAAATGTGCTCTTCCCAGTGAATGAGGATGTTTTATAACTGAATTGAATGCAGTTTTGGTGATAGGTTCTACATAAGTGGGACAGTTATTCCTTAATAGCTTGGTGTAATAGATATACATGTTAAATCACGTCCATTTTGTGTGGAATCACTGCCTTACTTGGAGTTACTAATTTGAAGTTAAAAAACTCTAAGACAAGTTTGAATTTTAATGTTTTTGCTACCCAAAGTCCCTTCAAGTCCATTGAAAGAAAACTGTCCACTGAAGTCATTGAATGCGTTAACCATCGTTTCGACAAACAAAATTTTTACAATATTTTATTTTAGCGAAATTATTTCATCCACATCAATAAATTGTTAATGCACCAATTTTTCACAGACAGGCGATACTTATGTGAATGAAGACTGTTCTGAAAAGTGTACGTGTGTAGGAAGTACACTTAGCTGTAATTCCCAATATCAGTGTGATTCGAATGCAGTTTGTGGGATTCAAAATGGTGTACGCGACTGTGACTGTAATACCGGTTATAGTGGCGATGGAGAAACACGTACTGTCATGTACACAGACTGTTATGATGCATACCAAGTTGGTTAACGACAAAATGGCGTCTATCTCATATTACCAACACGTTGGCCTAAATTACCATTTAATGTAACATGCAATATGACTAACGGAGGATGGACTGTAAGTATAGATTATTAAACATTATATTCAAAATACTAATCAACAAATTTTCCGTCGAAATTTCTTTCTCCAATTACCACACACTGAACACTCTCTATAACTTTGGCACTCTATAATTGAATGAAGTATGAATTCACTGGATAGGAGATTTAAATCAGTATGTGAAAAGTCAAGTTCATTTCGAGAAGAGATGACATTTACGAAGTGAAAATTGACTCTTCCGAGAGTCCTTGCAACTATCACTTTTATTTAAAAACGGGCTCACCACAGACACTACATCAAGGGTGAAAATCGCTCTCTTGGATTGATGTTCACACTTTTTGAAGTCAATTTCATTATTCTTGAAGTGGATCAAAACTCTAATGGAGTGATTTCACAGTTATCTCTAGTAGAGGGTGACTTAGATCGCACGTTAAATTGTTTGAGTGTTTGTGGAGAAATTGGGCCACAACAACAAGGCCCAAATCAGGCTTACAACGTTAATATTCAGGGGAGTTTATAACAAGAATGTAAGATGCTTTAAATGTATATTAAGAAAATACCACAAACAGTTAATGTTATATGCAAACTATTTAATTTATTTTTTCCAGTGGTATATGTTACATGTACCTTAAATACTTCTTCTAAATTCAACCCTCATTTAGCAATGGCTATCAAGAACTTGACTTAATCATTTATTCTACCTCCAGTGCCCATTTTTGCAAAAAAAATTATGCCTTTATAAATACCTGCATGATAATTATTCCTAACTTTTTGAAATAGTGGTCAAACAATTGAAAGTTATTGAAATATATTGATTTCAAAAATTATAGCTTTTTCAGCGACGCATTGATGGTGAAACGAACTTTTACCGTAACTGGACTGAGTACCAACATGGATTTGGTTCTGTACAAGATGGTAGCGATTTCTGGATTGCAAACGAACAACTCTACTATCTAACGAATCAGAAAGGATACAAACTACGTGTTGACATCGTCGATGCTGGTGGTAAATATCGTTATAGCGAGTACACAACTTTTGAAATCGGCGACAAAAGCACTAAATATAGGCTTACTGTTAACGGCCATAGAGGAAATTCTCGTAAGTAATATAAAAAATGATGTCATTAGCACTGTTTTCATTGGGTTGCAGTTTTCAGGACCACTTCATCTTCAATATTGTAGAGATGAGAATAGTTACAAGGAGGTTGTAAGCTCAGAATGCTTTTTAAATTAAAGTTATGTCAAACAGGCATCTGAACTATCGCACTAAAACATCATTGAAAGTAGTCAAAGTTTCAACACAAAGTTGAACTTCAGAAAAGGCAGGCATAATTTTTTCGAACTTCTGATTTCTTGCAACTGGACTCCACATTCCCAATCGCTAGGTTCCTTTTTTATAAATTTGAGGTTAACCAAACGTACTGAAAAACAGAGGAAAACAAGGCTTTTCGCTTAAATGAGGAGGTGATATAAGTTAGGCCTACCTGTCAAAAACTTACCAAGAATTACAAATGTAGAAGACTTTTTGGTAAAATGTTGACAAATACATTGAAGATTCACCTCATCTTGTAGAAAAAAGTCCTATTTAACATACGAAATCGTAACTAAACTCTTTCTTAAATTCAAGTTTTGTCTTTAGTTAAACGAACTTTATTAACCAAAAGGGTAAACTACCAGGTGTTCTATGATCTTTAACACTTTGTTTAGATTTGCGAGTTTTTAAAAGCTTCTGCTACTGGTGCAGTTGTTATTTATAAACCACCCGGCATGTTGGAATTTGATGAAACAATTTGCAACTATCCAATATTCTTGCATTGTGAATTGACAGTTGAGATTATGTATTGACAGGTAATAATAATTATTCCAATACTCCTGCATTGTGAATCGACGGGTGGGAATAACTACGTTTACAGAATCACAAATTCGGAAAAAATCTGCATTATAACAATGATTATTAATAAAAATTTGCTTAACTGCGTTACCTGCTATTTCTAAAGGTACATTATGTTACTATCGAACAAACCATGGTTTATAACTCTTGATTGTCCTTTCAAATAAAGTAGCATTCGCTGGAGTGCTTTGCTTTCCTAAAGCCTTGGTCATCATCTATACAAAGAGCTAACATAGTAATAAGAGTTAATGAAATGAAATATGAAAATATAACCAGTGAGTTTTTGGAGATATAATAAACGCTATATTTTAACTTGAAAAATAAGACGCATTTTAAAGTTAGAATTCCAAATTTTTGACCTGCGATAGGGTCATCGTCGGAATAGTTGTTCAGTGAAGTGTGACTGCACTTTCTGGTGTGCAAAATTGTGCATTGTAGTCTTAAGCTGAAGCTAATCGAGGTTAGATCGAAAATTTACTAAAAAGAAGAGTATGACGATATTGAGAGCATTTTTGTTTTATTGGCATTGGGCTGTTTTACATTAGAGTCGGAATGGGTACTACTTAAGTTCCCATCCACCAACTTTGATGTATTTTTAGGATGCCAAAAATTGGAGCTATGGATTATTAAAGAAAAAAAAAACGCAAGAGTATGTCTTTATTGGTAAAAGTTCGCTTTCGTGTGAACCTAAATTTGAATGATTGTCCAATACACCCATAAAAGTTTCATAAAAGTGAAAAGACGGCTGGTTGTCAAAAGATTACAGCACACTTACTGTAACTTCCCTACGAAACTATGAAAATTCTACTTTGTGGACTTTCCGGGTGTAATTGCAAAAATATAAATTTGTTAAAACCTGGCATGTACGAATACCTTTTTCTGCATATTCTATACCAACCAGTCTCTTCAGCAATGCAACCATGAATGATTCAATAGGAAAATTAAACTTGTAAATCCAAGTAAATCATGCTAGTTTAATCTACCCCTTTTAATGTTTATTTTTAAATTCACTTTGAAAGTATATAATATTAAAACAACAAGTCTGTGTATATTTTGCTGCAAAGTGTAAATAGTATTTTGAATATATCTATCCTTGTAGATGATGGTATGACTTATAGAAATGGGAAATACTTCAGCACTCATGACGAAGACAACGATGCATGCAGCTACCACAACTGTGCAGCAGTTCACAGAGGAGCTTGGTGGTACACCAATACTTGGTGTAGCAGAGAGTGCTACAGCAATTATAGACACTGTTCTTATTTTGACACGGAAAGCAGTTGCACCAGTCTTTGCACTTTTGCAAACCTAAACGGCTACTACAATGGTGCTATCGGACAAAACATCAATTGGTATGATAATGCGTACTGTAACCTCAGGTCAACTGAAATGAAAATTCGTCCATCTTCTGCGTGAACTGAATGAACAGTTTTGCACGTGCCAATATGTGTCTTTTAAAAATGGTCTTTGATTAAAGAACAAGGTAACAACGTTGCCGCAGCTCAGCTTATTCCAGGTACGGGAAAAAAAAAATGACATATTCCTCTATCTTTATGATTAAGATCATGTGCAGTTCCGTGATTTTTTTTCAGCGAGTGTAGAATGAAACGACTCATGGAAGACTAATGGTGTGAAGGGAAAGAATACACCCAGGAAGGTT
This sequence comes from Holothuria scabra, assembly GCA_037179385.1. Lineage (NCBI taxonomy): Eukaryota > Metazoa > Echinodermata > Holothuroidea > Aspidochirotida > Holothuriidae > Holothuria > Holothuria scabra. Next base: position 37,664,487 of record CM074190.1, read on the forward strand.
GGTAAATTAGATTTGGTGCTCTTTCGCAAGGACGCAGTGTACGAAGCTTTTCGAGATAACATTTGGTTCTTCATGTTGGAGACGTTAATGAAGCATCAATAATGTGCCCAATAGCAAAAAGGAAAAAAACTCGGAATTTCGACACAATGTGAAACGAGATAACCGCGGCACATGTTGACAACAGTACGGCTTTCCGACTTTAGTTTAATAACATTCAAACTTTACTGTACAAGCTCGATATTTTCAAACTTACCGAAGTTTCATTTTATATGCCATGGAGAAACAGACGTAAGGCCTCTACAAGGTGCACGCAATATTACACTTACCCATTGGCCCTAAATCTCTGCTCCACTGTTTCTGTTCAGCTGTCGGCAAGCGTGTCGTCAATGTTACAGTCCGTCAACGACTCTTTTCTTGCTTCCTTTTTAGGTTGATAGGTGTATCGGTCCGGCGACAAGTCTTCCCAGTTGATTTTTTGGAGCAATAGAAAAGCGGTTTTTGCAAGGCAAAACCAAAAACTGACTGCTTACATGATAAGCCTCTTACAAGAGTGGGAAATATAAGTCATGGCTATCTACAGGGTCACATCTTTTCAAAGCCCTTTTGTCAAATTTTCCGCCTTAATTTTTGTTAATTTTAGATAACTTTTCAGGATACATTTTCAAAGAGAAAAATCCTATATCCCAATCTGACATGAATGTTTTGTAAGGCTATCATGTAACTGATTTCGATTCTTATAAAAATCCAATCACATCATATCCGCTATTTTGCTCAAACCTATAGGTGTTTCATCATTTGTGAAATCGGGCAAATGTAATTGTCCAGGAGAAAAGCCCCGATGGGGGCGAGGTTCTGGGAAGCTCCTGGGTTTTAGGGTAATTGTATGGTACTATTATTTAAGTCGCCATTTAAAGGGTAATATGCTGCTGTCTTAACAAGATAACACCGGTGAATTAAGTATAAAATATTTTATACTGCAAAAATCGTACCAATAGACAGAAAACAAAACTTTCTCCCCATTGAAGTCAACACTGAGTAGTTTAAAACAACATCGAATAAATGCTTATTAGCTAATAAGTATTCAAATCCTTATGACGTCATGTAGGAGAGGGAATTTTTTTTTTTTTTTTCGAGCAGTTGTGATTTGAATGTTCAATTCCAGCATAGATGCTCTTGTCACAGTCATCTAACCAGTTAAAATATCAATCTCTTCTTCAATAAACAGTGGTTACGGTTCGGGTAAGCAAATATCTAGTTTACAAACATGTTCCTACCGATGCATTCAGGCTCTATCAATCATACGTCTTGAAAGCTTGGTATTTACTTTCTTCAAATTTTTTAACAGGAACACTGTTGATCAGGTTAACACTCTTTTCTTTAAGTTCTGTTTGTGATGAAGAGGTTTTGACTTAAGTATGCAATAAAAATTTAAGAACATTTAATACCATTACATTTAAAGTACCAAAACGTGATTACTCGAACTTTGGAAGTCCTATTTTCCTGGCAAAACTTTCAAATATTTTTGACTGATCGTAGTAAGTAAGGTAGTCTTTTACAAGGCCTACACAGTTGCTGCATACTTGCTGTGAAATTGACCTCGTTAAAGAATAAAAACGGAGAAACTTGGTAAAATCGAATTAAAAAGAGTCTTAACTTCCTATTGGTATCAATTTTGTGATTGGAAATGATCATTCGACGGTGTAGTAGTGCCTAGAAAATTCACTTGAAATTCGATAGTTTTCCGTTTACATTTGCACAGACTCTTATGGGACGTTAGTGTTGATCAATCAACGAACGTTGTGAATATGCAACTTAATAGTTTATGCACGCCAGCCTCACCAAACGAGTTACGTCACTGACTGAGTCCTAATGATACATGTTCATGTGAGATAGCTACAGGTCCTCGCTATACATTTTTTCTTCTTCAGTGGAAATCCTTAGGACAGCTGTTCCAATTAGTACCAGTTGCATGGTCATTCTTTCTAGTGTCTTTGAAAGGCACCTTTTTAAACAGGAATAAATTGTCCAGGTCCAGTGCACAGTGCTAGTGTGTCACCGTGAGCTAGAAGGCCTGGGACGTCATGCCAGAGAAATCCTACGCTTTAGCTGGAAGGAGCGTCCCACAATAACAAATTGGACGACGCACAAGGGTCACGTGCCGCGGGAATGTAATTTTGTGGTTGCAGTGTTTTGTCATGTGCACCCTTCTTTCTGAGTGCGTAACCGAATGTGTGTTTATGAACGCATTCGTATGGAGCGCTGTTTTTGAGGAGGTGGTGAAATGTTGCTGCAAATGAACGCGGGTCGATAGTATTTTATCCCATAAAACAACTTTCCCGCGGCACGTGACCGTTGCGTTCGTTTTGACTCGCACGTTTCCGTTGTCATACTCCTTTTTGTATAACGCTTAGAATTTCTAAGCGTCAAAGACTGCGACAAGAAAACGAGGGTTGTTCGTCTCGTTGTCTACTGGTTGTACGTGTTATAATCCTTACGCGCTTAGAACGACAAATCAACCACTGCGTTCGTTTTCCAGCGCTCAGAAGTGCTTGTCAACAACCCAGAACTAAACAAAGAGGAACGTGTTGTTCGAGTAAAGCACGGGCGAAATAAAGGAAATTTCAGCCACGAATCCGTAGTAATGCGCGCAGATCCCCCCCCCCCCCCTGACAAAAAACTGTACGCATGTCAAATCATCACTTCTGCCCCTCCGTTTGAAACTCCGTGAGGAGCCAGTGCATCTATCAGTGTAGGGATAGGAGTTTGGAATTTATGTTTATAGACCTTTTGCACTGACGACACTCTGACCTAATACTTGGGCAAAACAGAAGCAACACGTGGTCGCACGCACAAGGATTGGCCGTGCACTTGTGTGTAGCAGACCATGCGAGTATTAGACTGGTTGATATATTAGCTGCTTGCCTTCGTCTGCGTTGGGGATTTCTTCTTTGGTTCAATTTGGTTTTCCCCAAAAGGAGGGTGTACTTTTTGCTCGGCAACATCACATGCATACGATTCTCTGAACTATATGATTATGAAGGTGCATTTGGAAGTCCTAAGCTTTAGCTGGAAGAAGCACGAGGGAATGTAGTTTTATAGTATGTATCATATTTTATGTACCCGAAACGAACGCAATCGTGTCGAGCTCTGTTTTTATAAGCGTATGGTGACACTGGGCATATCGCTGCAAGTGAACGCTCATCAAGCAGAATTTTACCCAGTGTCGCCGGGGTATACGTTTGGCCTTTGCAACTGCTTAAAAAATTTTATGACAAAAGCACAAGCAACATATTTGAAAAATTTTAGTTCTAACTTGTAGGCAAATTACACAGGCCTGTCAACCGAATTTTTATTTTTGTTTGTGGGCATGTGGGTTGAAATAACCGGCTACCATTTACAAACGGCTGCTGAACAAGGTTAAGATTGTAAAACACGTACTGGACTTGCGGGAGTGAAAGCGGTACTAGAATGTTATGAGCACTACTTTACCCTAGCCCGGCCCTAATCCAACCCTTAACCCCCCAAAACCATATTCAATGGAACAGAATTCCAACTTGACCGGCGTTCATATGCAGTTGTATGTCACCATACGCTTTTAAAAACAGCTCTTCGTACGAATACGTACGTAAATACACGGTGGATTACGCACGCAACAAAAAGGGTGTACAAAACAAAAGCCCAGGTCACACTACAGCGATATCGGAACGGATTACTACCCGGTTTTAGGCAGCGGGCCGTACACGAAAAAGTGCTTTCGTTTTTAACTTTCGTGACGCACATCTGAGGGTCGGCATAAAAATTACCCACGAAGGTCAATTTTAACCTTTTGAACATAATATCAATTACCACAAGCGAACGAGTTGGCCTACGAAGAGAAATTTGAGGTTAAATTGTTGGCTTTTTTTGGCCAACATTCATTGTAGATACTAGTTCCACGAATTTTCTGACACGTACAAAATCTGTACATGCCGGGTATAGTGCACAGTGCAGTGGTCAGTGAAATTGATAGGGATAAACTTTTATGTCAGTTAATTGATGGGAGGGGGGAAGCAGGGGAGTAGGACGACTTCCCCCTCATCTGAGGAAAGGTTGAAAAAATCAGGAACAGGAACGAGAGATGATGGCGAAGGGATAGCGAAGAAGGAAAATGAAACAGGACAAAACAAGAATAAGAATTTGGAATAGAAAAGAGGAAGAAAATAAACACACATGACATGAAAAACCACTAGAAACAGATAGAAGAGCTAGATGCGTTCAGTAAGGAGACCAATAGATGATTCACATGATATTGTTTAGCCAAGTGTGGTTTGCAGTTGAGTTATGAGAGAGTAAATAACCGACGACATGGCCGTCAAGTGGTTGAAGCATCCGACTTCAGGCGCGGATTAAGGGGTGGGGGCTTACGGCCCCAGCCCTCCCTTTTTCGCCACATCAACAATAAAACATATGAAAAATTAGCAGTGCAGCTCCCTCTCACCCCTTTTTTCTCTTAGGTCAGCCCCCCTTTTTTTAATGTGCGGATCCGCGCCTGGACTAGCTTGCAGTTGGGAGGTCGGAAGTTCGAGTACTATTGGCCGGGTCATACTGAAGACTGTAAAAAACACCTACTGCCATTGTACCTGGTGCTCAGCATAAGGCAATTGAGTAGGAAAAACAAGCCAGTTAGTCACAAGTGGAAAAGCTAGTCCGTGGCGGCTTGACATAAACCAATTGGTTAGAAACTGGCCATATGGGTCGTCACGTAAAACTCCGTCCATCTTACTAACTTGAGAGGATAGGCCTAAATGGACAGGCTTTACGGCCAAGCAGAACTTAATTCCCATTGAGATCTTTTGTCCAAATCAACAAAAGGTTTCAACGGTTTCCAAATGGTAAAGGATTTTCAAAAGGGTTTGGTTTATGAAAAGGGTAATTTTGTAATTCCCTTTGAGTTTTGACCAATTTCCATCATCTACCAAAGGGACTGCCCAAATGCATAGGGTATTTACAAAAGGTATCACTTGAAATCCTTTGGGTTCAAAGGGTCTTACCCAAGAGGGTTCCAAATGGAATTTTCAGCTGGGCTGCCAAAAAACTTTGACTATACCTAAAGCTGTAAAGTATAACCTTTTCTAGTGAGCACGCCTGCATGATTTGAACCAGCGTCGAATCTCCATGAAGCCTTGGTCGTTCACTCCAAGTATAAGTTCAAACTATATGATCTATCATCAAAGAACCAATCTCAAATTTCCTGCGAGAAACTTAGCATCATGTAGTAGAACTGATCGCCAGCATCCCTACCAGGAAAAAAGGGAACCGGATCGTGGGCTAAAGTTTACAAAATGTGAAAATCCGACCGGGGTGAGACCTGTATGAATATATTATCTTCAGTCAGGTGGAGAGGTGCACAAGATTCCTAGAGATATAATCACAACAACCAGTGGTTCGAACCTGCCACTCATTCATATGCTTGATATTTTGCATGTATTTTACAGGTAACCATTCCATTTGGAACCCTTTGAGCACAATTGTTTTGAAATGGTAGGCCTACCTTTCGAAAAGTAAAAAGAAAAAGACTTTTTTAAGCATAGGGGTAGGAAGCGGGGGCTGGGGAAAAAGCCTCCCCGGCCCCCCAGTGAAAAATGAGGGACGGAAGCAAGATTCCGCTCCCCCACTTCCCGTGTCAGAAACCCCTTCAAAATCTCAAAAAACAGCGAAATTTCCGGCGCGCTTTGCTCGCGGCATTATGCAGCATAAGTACACTAGTTCTCCCTAACAGACCAGTTTGGTAAACTTTCCTGAGCTCTGGACATATCAAAATCGGATATTTACCATTTGTGTGACACCACATCATTAAGAAACACCGGCAGCTATGTTGCAATTTTTTGTGACCTGTCTTTCATAAAATTCCAATTTTTCTACAATTAAAATTCTTGATTTTGAAATATTTTGTCTAAAAGGACAACAAATTTGGGAAACTTTTGAAATGTCATTTTTCAAAATTTTGTATACGCTCCGCGCCAATTGAAGATAGTCTTTCGAGAAAGACTTCATATTCCAGGCAGGGAAGCTTTGGCCTACAAAGTCAAATGTTCTCATACACACCGCATGCGGGACGTCGAATCCAGAGTAGCGCTTGCAGTGACCTTCCGTATATCTTTGCCGCACCCGCACCAAGTTCAAACGAGTTTCAAGGATTGATTTGTATCTGACTATTGACGGAATCCAATTCAGTCATAATTAGATACCAAATGATCATCGGTCCAACTTTAGTAAAGTTATGCTCAACTGAGACTAAGATTAAAAATGCGGAAATAGAATTAAAATTTTTTCAAGTTGATATATTTAAAAAAAAAACATATCAGGTACCGTCATTTCAAAAAATACACAAAGGCGTACGGAAAGAGGCGGATCCTGTTTGCCGCGAACTGAATATTTTTCAAGTCCTATTTTGCCCGGCCGCATGTCAACACAGTCCGCTGCAGGCCGAACTGACTAGCTACTACATACTACCCCCTTGCCCTAAAATACATGTAAGTGTCACTGCCCTGAAATTAGCCCTTCCCCTTATCTGGGAGGAGTGCAGTCCCCCTATCCCCACCTGAAAGGTCTTCGCGCCTAATAGCATGAAAGATGCCAAGGTCTGCTTGCGATTTTGAAAAACAAGCCCCTGTCTAAAGCTATCGGCCATGTCATGACACCAAGTCTCCAGGAGCAGGAATTTCTGATGAGATTTTCTGCCAGAAAGATCAAAATTTTAATACATGGCTACTTTGTCGAGTGTCGCAACAAGCATTTCACTGGGAAAGGGCTGATCGCTTTTACAAAATGTGGTCAGTGTACCATATTCAGTTTGGCACTAGTACTGAGCTCGGGGGCTGATATTGGGACCAGAAAATTTAGTACACGAATTCCGATATTTTTCGGAAGGGAAACCGTTCCCAGCCGCTAATAACAGTTCGACCACCAAATTTTAAGTAAGTTTGTAGCGGTTTAGGATTTTTAGATAGCATGTGAGTTATGGCTAAGCCGAATTAAAGCTACAACTATTCCCTAATAACTTGAGAACCAACACACCCCAGATGCCGGTGCCTATTAGAACCTATTACACGAAATACAGCTTGGTGACATTCTCGCCCATATTCGTATTGTTAACCTTTCAGATTTCGTCGTTCCTCGATACAAAAATGATACTAGATGGGTTGTAGAGTATTATTCTTTTTTCAGAGATCGGAGTGACGCAGATTATACAATTTGGATCGGTATCCATCTCGAGTTACTCATTCGCAGTTAACGTTACGCGTGAAACCGACGTAGCAGGGACATATACAGCTCCTCGTTCGCGAAAAAGTGTCCTTTTTCTTTCCACATCTTTTTACCGTTTTTAATCCCACGTACCAAAAATAGCATTAAAATTTGTTGAATTTTTCAACAATTTAACATTAAAGCCCATTTCAAATAATTAAAGTGCCTTAAGAACATGATTAGAGGCTGCAGCTGTAGTTTTAGTGCTGTTTGAGGAAAAGTTTACTTAAAACGTGAAAGTTGTGTGTCTATCTCACCTTCGCCATATTTTGAATTTAAAGGGATATTTTTACTCATTTTTTCTTGATCCATAGGCCAAACGGATCGCTTGTGGTAATTGCATGGGTTATTATTTCATCTTTTACCATCGATTCGTATTTTTTCCAATCAGACCCTCCGAAGTGCGTCACGAAGTAACACGAAAAAGTAGGACAGATTTTGGTCTATTTTCGTTAGTTTCAGTTAAAATCTCCCCACCCCCATCCGTTGTTGGAAAGAACCACAAATTTGCCATCTTGTGTAAATATAGACGAATCCGATTAGCGCTTATTTTTAGTGACTGTAGGCCGCCGTTAGTGGAGTCCATCAGCCTAAAATCGTCTTTATTTATTGTTTACATGAATCTCAAACCCTCGTATTTAGTGAAATTGGAGAATTCAAGATACAAATTAGTGCACACCCATCCATGATAGAGGTAAGCAAGGAAATCGAAAAATTCAAAGGTAATAGACCCCAGTTATGGCCGACTAAAGTCAGACCACCACTTGCTGTCCGGATTCGTGTATATGATCGGTTTGAGAGGACCACGGAAGTGAAATGAAAACTATTCATTTTGCGACGTCACATTGATAAATAGCTTTTATCGGACTACGTGTCTAATGCAGACTGTTTGCGGATGTGGAGTTACGGAAAAGTTAGTATCACTGAGATTTTTGTAATCCTGCTATACTAATCATATATTTACACAGGTTGGCAAACTATTGTTCCACTTTGACTAAAGGTAGAGGAGATTTTAAGTAACACTCACAAAAATCGGAGCCAAATTCGACCCGATATCGCTGTATTGTGACCTGAGCGTAATGCTGGAACTACTCATTATTCCCGCGGCACGTTTCCCTTGTGGGTCATCCGTTTTGTTATGGTGGGACACTCCTTCCAGCTAAAGGCCAGTCACACTACAGCGATATCGGATAGGACTTCGCTCCGATAATTGTGAGTTTTAATTAATACCTCCTCCATCTTTGGTCGAAAAAGAAACAAAAACTTGCCAACATGTGGAGATATATGGATTGTATCTCAGAACTATGAAATTCTAAGCTATACCAATTATTCCGTGACGTCACATCCGCAGACAACTTTTATCGTATACGTGTAGTCCGATAAAAGCTATTTGTCAATATGACGTCACGAAATAAAGAGTAAACATTTCATTTCCGTGGTCAGAAGATGGCAAATGTTTGGTTCTTGCCGACAATGGATGGAGGAGATTTTTACTTGTCCCTATATGTTTCTTACAGGATGGGGAAGGCCAAATCGATCTTCTATGACATTTATGTTTCAAAATCACAGTCAGGGCCGAGTTGAAAACGAACAACTTGTGACCCTCTCTGTCTGGTTTATTTTCAACGCGTATTTCGCATTGACGTGCGTCCTTCATTATAGTTGTAAGGTGTATGTAAATTGCCAAGGCCTTTCGACCTAATTCTTATTTTTGTTTGATGAAATGTGGGTTGAAATGACCGGCTACTGTTAATAAATGACTACTGAACATTATCTACGTTTAAAGACCCGCACAGGGTTTGAAGAAGGAATCGGTACCACGGACTGCAAGGAACACTAATTTAACCCCTAAACCTAATCCCTAAACGTAATCTTTAACACTACCCCGAACTCTAATCTATAAACCAAACCCAGACACTGAACCCCACTCTGCTAGTAGTTTCGTGTAGTTAACAATTCCGCGTCACCGTCTTAGTGCGAAACCTGTGTGTCATCATAGTGTAGTACATCGTACATTCCAAGCTTCGCAACATTCTGTTGACCCGCGTTCATTTGCAGCAACATTTCACTACACACTTAAAAAGTACCGCTCAGTGCGATTGCGTTCGAAAACACACAGTCGGTTAAACTGCAACCATACGGCTACATTCCGGTCCAACGTGATCCTTGTGCGTCGTCCAATTTATTGTTGTGGTACGCTCCTCCTATCTAAAGTTTAGGGTTATTCTGCCCCTGGCGTCGGTTACTGCGGTAAGTATCCCATTGCGTAAACATGACAGCAGACGCGGTAGTGGAAATTAGTTTGCGGGGGAAGAGTAGTGAAAGTGGCATTGACAAAACAACACAAGTTTGGAGTGGACAGAAACACCTAGTTGGCGATAACTAACAGGTTTTCTTTTCTGAAACAGCATGGCTGCTTTCATTACTTCTGTGTCTAACGTTAGGCCTTATAACTTCGTGCTTGCCACACTCTGTTGTGCGCGTTTGTGCTGTGAGCGGTGTAGACACGCGGATGTTGGCTAAATGGCACAGAGTACCCGTTAGCAGCGTTCGTTTACTTCGCCCAATTGCGCATGTCCGCCAGGCCTTAAGGTAGAAGCGCAAAAAAGCTAGAAAAAGCGTATCGAAAACGTTACAAAACATCTTTGTTCTGTGAAAGAATTGAAATTGAAACTCGCCATATTGAAACGCGATGACTTAACATGCATGGCCTCTATTTAGAGAGATTGAACAACCAGCGTGTGTAACGGGATTATTATGTAAACGCTGGGCGCGAGGTTAGGTCCACTTGCTAACACAATCACATCACGGTGGGGCCTATTGACCGGACGTCGGGCTCGATTTTTCGAAGCCCTTGTTTTATTGATCGGGGCGACACTTCAAATTTAGGACGAGCGCACCCACTTCTCTCGACTCCCATACCACAACATTTCCTGCTCGAACACAAACTGGGCGTAATGAAACTTAAGGTATTGTGACTTCAGAATTTTTTCATTTTTTTTATTACCAGATCAACTGTTTTACAATGTCCTTTGACATATAATTGTTGTTTTCTTTTGTGCAGTCAGTGTTTTATTTAATTGAATTCGGTAATAATAATTTGTATTTACACACTGTTTTTGGTTTGCCTTCTTTCCGTGTACTGGGCAAGATTTGCCTGAAACTGTGTAAAAGAAAGCAGTCTGAATTTACTGTTTGTGTCCCAATGCCATGACAGTACACACTTCATGTTAACTTCTTAACTACAACCTACAGCTAAAACTTTTTGTCTGGGAGAATTCGGGTTTACCACCTGGTAATTGAGCCAGACGCGGTCGAGAACCACGACGTTACAACGCTGAGGTATTAAGGTGATAGTCACCTTAGGCTAGGTCTACTACTGTGAATTGGTTTCGTGTCTGTGCTATTGTTACTGTATGCTTCAACAATTTCTTGGTTGACTACGGTAAATTTCAAAGTGTTTTCACTACACCACGAAGGCTACCCACTTTATTTACAATGTCTATATACAACCGACGACTAGCTTTCATCTAATTGCATAAGCGAGGTGAGTGTTTTGGAAATTTAATAACCTAAATTAGAATAATTTTTGAGCATTAATTTTAATTTTAAAAAGAATGTAAAAAGGAAGGTGTGTTGCACCTGATTGCAGGTAAAGACACCTAAAGCCTTCGTTACACCGTTTCCCTTTCACACCACAAAACTAGTACCGCAAAGTGCCCCCTGCCCCAGCATGGTTACTCGTCCATCAGGCCAGTTGTTCTTTAGTTCTCCTTGTCCGCATGCATATTTATTTGTCCACTTTTAATATGCCTTTGTGCCAACGATACTTGCCAGGCGAGCTATACGACATTGAGATGTGTTCTTGCCCGAGTAACTTTTTACTTGTTCCAGAAGTGGGGCGTAGGATTTTCCGACGTCTGCTTTACATATGAAAGAACCTTTTCTTAAAATCCGTGGAAGTTTCACCTAAACTTCCACTTGAATTTCCGTCAGATTGAAACAAAGAAAAGGTCTTAATAGTTTAATGTTTAAATCAATTCCCATCATTGTTATTTGTATCATATCATACTACACTGACATATACGTAAAACACCGATTTCGTGTTCCAAAGTGTCAGTAGTAGTGTTTAAAACGCAAGGAACTGAAAAACTGGGCAGCCATACATTAGTTTTAAAAAAATTGGCATATTTTTAATTACACTGAAAATTCCTACGAGTACCCCAATTATTTTAAAACAATTTCTGAACAAACAACGAACCATAGTCACAGTAACATTTTCATGAAACTGAAAACGAGTTCGAAAATCGCGACTCATTCGGGCAGTTCATAAAACAGTTATTCCTCAGCCACATTTGGTCAACACTTTGCCTTAATTGGTAGGAGAACCCTACGAAACGTGCAAAATTTCTCTGAGGTGATTTCCATACCCAGATTATGCCGGAAAACGGGAGCTTACACACTGCCAACTTTGCCAAACTACCAAAGAAGTCTCTTCGATTTATGCGAACTCAACCACAAAGAGTCTTTAGTAGTCGTGGCGGTGTGACCCGGTTTAATTAAAAAAATCTCCAAAGGGGAAAGGAAACCCCCTCCTCTAAGACTCTCCCATGCCTGCGGTCACAGGCCTGATCAAAAGTCCCGGTCAGCCCTGCCCCGGTGATACAAATCTTGGCTGCACCACTTCATATTGGGGCAAAAGCTCCAAGAAAAGAAAAGTTGGGATGTTTCAGTTGATCTGAAAGGTGATAACAGGGCTCATGTTTTCTTGAAAACTCAGTCAAAACCATCTTGCGACGTGTTGTTATTTTTTGATAAAACAGTAGTACTCAATGAAAGTCGTCTAAGCGTCGTGCCCATTGGGCCTCGGAAAGACGCGGGCCTACCAAATGTTTTCAACAATCTTGTATGAAAATGCATTTTTAAAACCTTTGATATCGAGATTCTATGCAAAGTTCATTGTTTATATAAAATAGAGCTCAACGGAAGTATGCTAAGACTATGATAGCATGGTGTGCAAAATAATTCCGTGAAAGTTCGGTGAGCATGGGACATCTAAAATTGCCAACTCTGGACATGCAGTAAAAAGGCTGCCCTAGAAGCGCCATTTCAGGCAGAGTAGAGGTAATTTTACAAAGAACATCCATCTAGCTGGACGGTCCGCGCAAACAAATTGTCAGTTGTTTCCGAGAGAATTTCCTTCTTGGAAGAAAACACGTTCTCGGTGTTAAATTATGACATGACCTTTCATACAAGCTCATTTTCCAATGACTGGCTTACTTTAAATTACCATTGAATCCAGTGGAATGGGTTCAGTTTATTTGATAGCCTAGTTTTCTGATCATATTGTGCCATTGTAATTGAATTTATTGCACAGCCTACAAAAGCTCAAAAAACGAACGCTTCATTACTACTAACAAGCCGTTAAATGCTATTTCCGATTGTTTGGGCCAAGATATTTCAAACTGTCTGCATGCAGGCGTCAGGTGATGGTGGGGCTCCACTTCAGTTATTACCCTTACCAGTTACAATATCAACCCCAGGTAGAATCCTGTTTTAAGAATGCAGTTCGGTGGCGGTTTCTGTAACGGGTAGGGTGGAGTAAACAATACCTTACGAATAATCACACCATAACACCTCATCTTCGATATTATATAGGTTTAAAATACTTAAACATAAACACAAAACAACTACATTGGCTGGAACTTTCTTCGCCTTGTCTTTGAGGCGCGACATTATTTTAACCTTACATTTTAATTCTAGGCCCAAATTTACAAAGTGGTCCACTCATTTTAGTAGACGGAACTTAAGTAGGTTTCCGACTCTTACAGGAGTACAGCAGGCTTTAAAAACAAATTGTAATCAAGACGTTTTTAAACTTGCAACAGCGAGGAGCCACAGCTGTCCCCTAAAAACTATCGGCCAACTCCGAAAAACGCCGTAGACTTACTGCTGCGGGCTAAGACCCAATTTACATCGCTTTCAACTCTATCGGTCTGCAATGGCGACTGTAGGCGGAAACAGCAACCTAGTCTCACACAACCAAGACCGAAAATCAATGTAACACCGTGGCTTTTCACCTAGCCCCTTGAAGTCACCCTAAATTTAGCATTTTATGCGAATTAAACAACTAACCGAACGTATATTTTGAAATACTAAAAACGCCCGTAGCAAAATTGGTGAAATGAACGGAGTGCATTGAAGTTTCGAACGTGGCGCAAGCATATGAATATTCATGTGGTGAAACAAAGCTGCAAAATAAACTTGATTCAAATATTTTTATACTTTTATTAAGCATATTCGTGAGAGTTACTGTATCTTACCAGCTATCATAGTGTAAGCTGACAGCTACTGTACAGTTTAAATCAATTGATATGTTGGTTTCAGGCTTATATAGGTTAGTAAGACGGATTTTTACGGCCCAGTTCCCAACCTATTGGCTCAAGTCGAGCGGGCCAAGACTTTTTTTTATTTCTAGAAGTGGTTCAATGGCTTGTTTTCCCCACTCCGTTGCTTATGTGGAACATCAAGCACAACGGCAGTAGTTTCAAGTTTTATATTCGTTGATATGACTCGACCTGGGAATCGAACCCGGGCCTTCCGCGTGAAAGGAGAATGCTAAAGGCTTACCATTAGACCAAGCACGCGGTCCCATAAGCCTATTTAGGACTGGGGCAGTGTTGGGTACAATATCAACATCTTTGCTAGGGTCAGAGGCTGCCCTAGCCTTACTTTACACTAAGCATAGCCTGGTTAAACAAAGAAGAACAGATTACAAAAATTTCATTTTCAATTTTCTCTGATTGGTGGTTTCAAATAATAAATAAACGTAAAGTAAGTAATTGGAGACAGTGACCATTATAATCTATCCTACCTTGTTTATTACATATCAAGCTATGTTTAATGTTGTATAATGCTTGAAAGGTCTTTGGGGTAGGGGTGGCCGTACGCAAAATAAGAATTTAAAGGCTCAAATATGTTGTTTCTCTTCTTTTGTTATCGGTCTCATGTATTCTCCTCACATGCCATTTTGTTTCATGTAACGTAATCATTTCTCAAAACGCTCCCCCTATTATCTTTTGAACCTCTTCAGAACAAAGGATAAAAAAAAGATTTGGGGAGTGATAAAAATGTTTATCTTGATTTCAGGATTTTTGAATCAATCGTTGGTCGCATCGACCCCTCATCCCAATTGCTTTTGGGTCTGGGACACTACGCCTTCAAGGCCCAGTTTTTTCACCTCAGACAGTACCAATTCTCCTAACCTTCTTACTAAAGCCCCTCCCACAATTGTTTGAAATTCATCCTGATTCAGATACAATTTCAGTTTATTGCTTCAAGGTGAATAAGGAAAAACTCAATTTATATAATCATAACACTCTAAGTACCGTTCATGCTGTGTAGTGTAAGCTTTGGTACTCTGCATTGGTTGAATTATCTGTCAATCAAAAAGCTGAGCCAATAGAAAGTTTTGGTACCCCCGTACAAAAAGTGTGGTTTGGGGTGAGAGGTTTGTTCCTTTAAAGATATTGGATGCTCCAAAGAATTTTGGGCATAAGGTTAGAGCGGCAATTACATGTCTTAACAATGTTTTCACGAATTTAATTCTGCACATTATTGACTTGCATCTGTGTATAATTATTAATCCGACAAATATTCATTCAACAGTAATAAACTTACCTAAAAGACCCCCTCAATGTTTCCTTATTCTTGTAAACAATTAGGTCAGAAAGGGAAATGACATGCTGAAATTTGATTCCCCTTTTTAGGAATCAAACGTTCCGTAGTTAGAATGACCTCCACAAGTAATGAGACCCCCAGTTTACCAATTTTTACAAACTAAACTCGGACATCGTGAGGATTGAATTGGTGTCATGGGGGAATGAGCTTGTACATGGTGAGGTGGACGATGAACAAGAAGTTTTATAGGAGGAGGTCTTAAATCTTTCCCCAGAGGAATCTTTAATACCTTACAAGATCCAAGCCCACGAACTGATGTGTGACGAACCAATAAAATATTTAGCGAGAATCCTACCACTACAGAATGTGACACCACAATTATTTAAGGTTAAGGTTTTAAGGTTAACGTTTTTAAGGGTTTAGATCTTCGGAAGATTACTGACACAGTAACCAAACTAGTGAGTCGACACTGGTGAAGCTCTTAAATCAACATGGGGTTTTAGATGTACAAGGTATAAATTTACACGTACATTGTACCGTTTTACATGATGAACGTATGGCTTAAGCATAAGGTGGTGCAAATTCACATCATGATCGTATTAAGTTAGTGAATTATTGTGTATTTTGGTACTTGAACGTGTAAGTTTAGTACATAGACGGGTGATTTTAGAACATCATCATATGCCATTAGCTTTTTTGACCTGCCATATGTTGTATGGCAACCTAGCATGGGCACTTTACTCCCAGCTTCTTGAAAACCATTTGAGAGCGATCTCTTAAGTGAGTCGAAACTTTGTCCAGAATGGTTTTCAGCCAGTCAGAATGCAGGGAATCAACCAAACTTTTCACGGACCTCTTAAACAGTCTGTTTGAACAATGAGGACGAATACACAATCCTTCACGCAAAACTTCTGCCCAATTTTGCTCAACTTTCTTAAACATAACGTTATGAATGAGTATTCAATACAACAAAACAACACAAACAACGAGAACGAGCACTGAACTAGAGATGGTAATGCTAATACGACCATGCTACTGGCCTTGTTAGGCAAACGTCTATGTTCGATTTTACAACTGGACCTTCACTGTTTCTTATGCAAAAGCATGTAGAAGAAAAAATTGAGAGAGAAACGGTATTTTTCAAAACTTTTCTTGCAATCCACTGAACCCTCATTCAAAATTCATACATGAGCTACATATATTGAAATTTATACCTGGCAAATATCTGGTCCAGATATGGAATTTTTATATGGCTTTTACAACAATTGGGCAGATATAACTTGATATAACATAAAGGAATACATGGCCCATATAAAATTTGATATGGCTCAAATTTTTTATGGGACAGATATAGACGAATCGGATTAGCGCTTGTTTTTAGTGACTGTAGGCCGCCATTAGTGGGGTCCGTTAGCCTTAAATCGTCTTTATTTATTGTTTACATGAATTTCAAACCTTCATGTTTAGTGAACTTGGAGAATTTAGGAAAAAAATTAGTGTACAACCATCCATCATAGAGGTAGGCAAGGAAATCGAAAGATTTAAAGGTGATGGACCCCAGTTATGGCCGACTGAAATCAGACCATCACTTGCTGTCCGAATTCGTGTATAGTGCATACATGTCCCATACAGGTATTTTATATCCAGGCCATATCTGGACCACACATGTCTGCACCAAAATTTATTCGTGCAAAACCTTTGTGTCAAGCGCACCAGAGGCCTTGCTTCATCAGTATAATATAAAGACTACCTGAACATCTCCAACGGAGTTTATGTCCATTGTATAACATTGCCTTACGTATTTGAAGTTGTTAAAATACTTAATAGTGAAGAACAAAACTGCTTTGGAATTCCTACTTTTTAATGTTTGCACTGCATTGTTGGTGTAAATTACCGTATTGGGCAATATTCCAACATACATTTTGCTGAAGGTTTTATGATTGTTAACATTTTACTTCCTTAATCATAAAAAAGAAAATCAGGGCCCTTAATTCCTGACCATGCCTACATTGAAAAGTAATCTGCAAATGTTGGTAAAATATGGCTGAATATAGTTTGAATGTTATGGTTTTGGTTTACTGATACAAATTCAGCTTCCACAGAAGGCTTTTGTGTAGAACAAGTACACAAGTTAAACCAAAAAGTTTAATATGGCCACAAAAAAGTTACGTGTTTATCTAGCAAGATATTTTTAATCAGTTATATCTGGCTTGATATGTTCATATAAAACTTCATTTACATATCTGGACAAACATTTCATCAAGTTATATCTGAATTGGTATGGTCATCAAACTCCATTTACATCTCTGGACTGGCGTTTGATTAAGTTTTATCTGGCTTGATATGGTCATATAAAACGTTATTTACAAATCCAAACAAACATTTCATCAAGTTATATCTGGCTTGATTTGGCAATCTAACACTGTGTTTACATATCTGAGCTAGCATTTCATCCAGTTTTATCTGGCCTGATATGGCCATATAAAACCTGATATAATGTATCAAGATACCTATATAGGGTTTCATATCTGGCTTGAAATGGCCATCTAAAACTGTATTTTCATATCTGAACTAGCATTTTATCAAGTTATATCTTACTTGTTATGGCCATATAAAACTTTGTTGTATATCTGGATTGACATTTCACCAAGTTATATTTGGCTTGATGTGGCCATATAAAACTTTATTTCCACATCGAAAACTGCATTTCATCAAGTTATATCTAGCTTGATGTGGCCATATCAAACATTTTGATATAAATCTTAACTGACATTTCATCAAGTTATATCTGGTTTGATATGGCCATATAAAACTCGACAAAATGTTTTAAGATACCCATATAGGGTTTCTTTTCTGGCTTCATATGGCCATATGAAACTTTATAACAGACAGATATTTCCAGGTATAAGCCAGATATAAATTTTGAGTAATTGAACTGCCCATCGTTGTAAGTTAAAGTTCAAGTGCCATTTGAGCTTGGGTACTCTCAAGGTTGATTATTAGTTACACAAAAGCCTTGATGTCAGTGTTGTTTTAACGTTCAAAGTGTTGTTACTGTGCAGGATCAAAATTTCTTGTAACTTTGCGACATATGTATGACGAAAAACATTGTGACAACTCCCTGTTGAGAAAGAGCACGTTTAAGTACCTTACACAATACTGTTTTCACACTGACACGTGAGTAACCTTTCTATTTAACTTTGTTACTAAATGGTAGGTGTAGGCCTACTCGGTTGATTTCTAACCAACATAGCCTCACATTTTCCATCCGAAAGCGGGAAGAACCGCTAACCATTAGTCCGCCATCTATAGATGAACGAGGCAGTATTTCAAGTTCTACCATATGCCGTCCACAAAAATCGTGTTTGGCCTACGCTTACTGTCCTTTGGAATACAGTTCGTGTGACATATTTAATATTCATTTACACTCAGATAGGCGTGGTATGAACAGCTTATAACTACAAAGTGTTTTTTTAAAAGAGCTTCCGAACGTTCTGTATTTTCCCGCCTTTTCTCTAAATTTGAGCACTGTTTTTTCATGGTTAATTAAATTATGAAAAATTTCAACCATGTAAAACCAAAAAATCATATTTAATAAAAACAAAGAATCATTTTAAGTTAAATATACACTCATCAGAGTAAAGAATCAAAACTGGATTAAATTATTTTCATTATCTAATTTAAAATATCCCTTGGTAGATTCAACGATACACAGGAGTTAGCCGAGTGTAAACTGAGAAGGTAGATTATACGAGTATTTGAGCAATCCTTTAAATATTAATTAACTGAAGTTTCCTACAAGAAATAAATAGACTGGGGAGCAATCCATGAAAATTCTTTATATTCTCTTAGTTAGCAGAATAAAAAAAAATTCTTATTGTAGATTTTGTCTTATTCTCATCAGCTTACTGTTCATCTCATACAGAAGTTTGCATGTAGTTAAGAGAAGAAGAAGGTAGCCTACTTTAATTTGAAGATCATGTTATGAACTTGGAGACTTGTTCTTTTGACTTTTTCATAAGCTTCTCAGTTCTAGTGTTGCAACTAGTATGTTTTTGTGGTATTGTGAAGTGTCCACTGACTAGAACGACGGGGTGTGTAAAGATCGAAAAGATCGAAGTTCAAGCTATTTTAGTGCTCCTAAATAACTGTAGTACTACGGATGGTGTGGTACAGTCTGTTCTAAATACATTAGAGACAATCAATCGGTTCTCAATTGTTACCCAACCAAGGTGTGTTGAACGTTACTTAAGCTGTTACTGTAGTCTTCCGCAAGTGTCAATCAGATCGTAATGATTTTACTCCTTCATCCCCAGATAGCATTTCAGACATTTTAAGACCTGGAAAAGAGTGCACTACACACATATAATACACATTTAATAAATTTACCGGTCTGTTGTATATTTTAACTTCTGGAAATATCTTAAATATCTGATGAGTATTATACATCTCTCATAATTCATTTTGTTAGCATTTCAAACATGTGAAATAACCACCGCCACTTACCACCCAGTGTTACCATTTCGTGAGGCATTTGCCGTCTTACACTGTAACCATTAAGTGTAAAAGCATGGACCTATTTTTGAATTTGTCAAGTGCAAGGACGGAATCATTTGTTTTTTATTGACATTTGTTGATACTTTGTTAAGAGTACTTTTAAATGGTTATATGCAGCTAAATGAAGTTACAGGTATTTTATATCGGAAGAAAACGTTCATATAAAGTATTCTGTACTTAATGATGATTGGCTATTACATTGAACAGATTGCAAGGTTTTGAAAAAAAACCTTCAGGATCTCTTAGATCAGGGATGGACAACCTTTTTGATTGAATGGGCCAGATTTGTGAAATGAAAAATTGATCGGGCCGCACATTACCAACGAAATGCTGTTGATTTTAAACCTTTAATTATGAGGACTTTGAAACAAAATGAATCTTTAGTCACAAAAAATAAAATTTCAATACAGTAATGTTTTTAACTAATGGTGATCTTGGATTAAGATGTTGTCATTTCAAGATGAACAAATAGTGCTTACTCAAATTGTAGTGTTCAATGTTATTACCTCATCAACAAAGCCTCATTTAAAAGTAGCTGCTATGGTAGGCCTACTAATTAGGAATGCCAATCATAGGCGTCAAGAACTCTTGAAGTTTGGAAACAGAAAATTTTTGCCCAAACTTCGTTGCTATTCAGGTGCACAACATAGGCCGCCAAACCTCTGATGTGCGCGAAAGTTTTGCACATTTGATAAACGAAAAAACCACGGAACGAAACTCGGCAGAAAATTCATTCATTTTGGGGGCACGGGTCTTCCGCTGCCTCGTTTGCGACTAGACTTTACTGCTAAGTTCAAGTAAATTCATTGGAAATTCACAATTTCACAGCCAAATTTGTGTTTTATTTAAAAGTAGAGACCCATAAAAGCACAAATCATGTCGAATCATTTCACTCCAACCGTGGTACCAGGGTAATAATTTCTTTCACCACTAAGAGTTTTGCAAAATAGGGGAATACCATCACCCCATGATAATATTGGGGACGATTCTTCCCCTTCCTCGCCTCATACGCCTATGATTCCATTTTGAGACTAGGCTCTTCTGCTAAGTTCAAGTAAATTTATTGGAAAATTCAGAATTTTACAGCCAAATTTGTGTTTTAGTAAAAAGTAGAGACCCATCAAAAGCACCGATCATGTCGATTCATTTCACGCCCGCACTGATACCATTGTAATAATTTCTTCCACGGCCAAGTAAATTGAAAATTAAGGGGATATCCTCACTCCATGATAATATTGTCAGACGTAAAGCTTGTCACTATCGAAAAAGGAGGGAATTA
This sequence comes from Holothuria scabra, assembly GCA_037179385.1. Classification (NCBI taxonomy): domain Eukaryota; kingdom Metazoa; phylum Echinodermata; class Holothuroidea; order Aspidochirotida; family Holothuriidae; genus Holothuria; species Holothuria scabra. The sequence continues at coordinate 37,685,287 of CM074190.1, forward strand.
AACCACTCGTTTCATGGTTACACTGGCAGACGAGCTGTACTAGCTATACTGACCGCGTTTAGGCCGAAATGTCGACATCAAATCAAAATCGAAGTTGTGCAGTAACGTTGCATCAAAGTTGGCCACACCAATCATAGCTGAAACTCCATGCACCAATGGGCAAAATTGGTTCATGATTAGCTGATCATTAGCATGGAGTTTACCACTCCGAGTCGGTTAATCCATGTCACAAGTGGATAGTGACGGTATGCGTAATGGGGAATGTCGTTAGAGAATTTGAAAGCAAATTTTATAAGTCGTTTGTTATGAAGTAAAATAGTTTGATATTTTTCGTTCCCCTGAGTAATCTCGCGGGACGAAAAAAAAAAATAATAATGTCTGGTGGGCCGCAGGTTGCCCACCCCAGTGCTGCTTAGGCCCCTATATTAAAGTGAATTCCCCTAAATGAAGCTGTTAGATTGTTTCCAACTCAAACCAAGCTACCTGTAGAGCATTTTGGATCAGACATACAGAGATAAGCACAGATAAAATTCTTGTGGGGATGAGATGAGGCAGAAGATTTTCTCGAATGACCGCAAAATATTTTGTTTGTGATTTGGTATAAATTAAGGAAAAACCATGAAGATTATCAGGAAAATCCAAAAGTCTGCGAGAGCATCATTGTTCAACACATTTTGGTTTGAGCTTGTGGGATAAGCTAAACTTTTCGCAATGCTTCTGCTATTCATGCAGGTTTACTGAACCAATAAGGCGGTTAAAAACAAACAAGCGGAAGCTACCAGGCATTTTCTTTTAGGCAGTAAGCACAATCGTACATTGTTACTAGCCTTAAATGGAACGACTTCTTTATTTTGTAATATTTTATTGTCCTAAGTTATGTTTCAAGTGCAAGCAGGAGCAGATAATCTAAATAGTCACTTAAACTCAAACTGTATTTGTACAAATCTATAAATCTCCAGTTTTTGAATCATAGGATTCAAGATGGAGAGGATGGAACTTTGAGCGGTAATATTTTAGCACCATAAAATTCTACTGCAAGTTTTCCTTAACCTAACGGAGGAAAAGGCTTCGCCTACGCTATTGTGGTAGCAAATATTATACGCCTTGATTCAATATTTGAAATTCGGACGTTGACTTGCTAGGTCTTAACTCAGTCTATTGGCCTAACATAAGCTTTACGTACCTACGTCAAGCTACAAAGGTAAGCTAGACATTGGGTATCTGAAATGAATAGGAAATTTTTCGTACCTATTGATAGTGTCAAAATATGTCTCCTTCATATTTCCAGGAATATAAAACATCAGAAAAATGGCAATGCTGGGCATACCGTAGATATGTTCGAGGCACAGAAAGTGCTGTTTTCTTCAATCAAGGGGTGGTATTATTGGCAATTAGACAACGGGTGATCGCGCTTCCCTTATTATTTTTCCAGCGAATGTCACTGTCATCAGTCTCTAAAATTTAACAGTCCGGGTCGTGTAAGTAGCGTTGCAGGCATATATAATCATATGAAAAACTACCCAACAGCAAAAGCAGATGTTAGGCCAACGATGCGATTTTTAAGACTCTGCACACCTCCCTACATCTTGAAAAAGGCCACACCGGGGCCAGCGAAAAGAAGACTCCAAAAGCCACGGTTCATATGGAAAGAGACATGAATTAAAACCAGTTAGCACGGTAAAAAGTTCTGTGAAGAACTCAAGATAAACGATAACAGCAACTTTCCCCTGTGCAAAGCAATGGACAGCAGCGCTATGCCTTGCAGTGTTTACTCATATGAATAGAAATCAAAATTAAACCATCCTCAGGAAATTTTGCCTGCATAATAAAACACTTCAACGTTAATAACGGCAACTTTCTTTACATACATAAAGTTCGGGGTCTTATATTACTTGTTCATTTGTAGAATACAAGAATGAAACCAATCTCAAATTACTCTGCCCAAATAGTACACTAAAATTTTTAAACAAGTCGTTTAACAAATACTTAACCTATGTGTAACTAGTACATATAGCTAAAGTTGTGTAGGAATGACACAACGTTGTGTAAAAAAAATATTCCAGTGTTGTGTGAGTACTGAAATTTCCTGTGTTTAATACAGTCAACGTTGGGCAAAAATACACAATAGTTGTGTTAAAATTAGATCTGGTTGTGCTCAATCCCTGCTAGACAACACAAAGTTGTGTCAAAACTACATTTAGTTGTACATAACCACTACTGGGTAACACAGCAAGGTTAACAAATTTGCGTACCGGTTGGGTTGGAAGGACGTTTAGTTGTGTGTGACAGCAGAGAGGGACAACACAATGTGCAATGCACAAGGGTTGCATCATCATGGTGGCTACTGTCTGTGCCAGTTGATATTTTGTGAAACAATGAAAGTGATATATATTGAAGTGTAAGGTATGCAACTTGATGTAACAAGTCGTATAAGAAACTTCAAAATTTAAAATTGAAACAAGCAAAAGAAAAATGACGTGAATCTGCATGGATGAACCATTTGTTTGCACACAAGTTATGATCCACCTTTGAACTGATATGTCTATATAAATATCAATTTAATACATAAGATGGTCCATACTCTATTAGACAATCAAAGTGCTGCACTTTTTGTCAACATCAAACCTGGAGTAAAAGTGGGGTCACAGTTTCATAGAACAGTCACTTGAACAGGTAATATCTGGAGACTATAGGAATGTAAAATTGAGTTACCTAAGGAATGAAATTGAGGAAACCAGGCTTGGAACTGCACTTGGCACAGCCGACACAAGATCTACAATCCCTAGTCTCACCAATAAAAATTTCGGACAGCATGCGGCAGACTAAAATGTCCTGTACCAAAGCTTCCTCGCTCCTTTTCAAAGCATCCTCATGTTAAAATGTATGGTATACATTCTTCCATAAATGCCTTGGTTGAACTAAGAAAGAAAAAGAAAATTTGTCAAAAGTTTCTCTTCAGCCACACACCCGTATGTTCCGACAGTCTCATCATCGGTCGAGTTGTCGGCAGTGGTGTACCCACAGGAAGGGGGGATGGAAGTCAGAACCCCCCTCCCATATGACCCAACCTTGCAGTGCAAGAAATAGCGGTTTTTTCTCCTCCATCCTTGGATCCATGGTTCAATTACAACTGAGGTAAACTTCACTCCATAGGTTGAAGTCAATCAACCACGCACAATAATCACCTCTTTCTTAGAAATACTGTTGAATATTTCACTGCCCAAGTGAAGCGAGGCATGCAGTTATTTAAAAGTACAAGCCAAATGCTCACTGCCTCATGGTGGTCCATAAACCGTATATTAGGCGCGAATCCAAGGGGGACTTTTACAACCTCATATCCCCTTCCCCCCCCCCCCTTTCGCCACATCAACATAGTAAAGCATACGGAAAACAAAGGCATCCGTAACAAATTTGTCCCTTACGAAATTGCCCCAGTCCCTCTAAAGTCCACGGTCCCTAAAGAAAATGTTAAAAAAACGAGGCTTTTAAACATAGGTAGCGTAGTAAATTTATAAAGGTCCCTTATGGGTTAGGCCCTATGTGGGCGGGGGTTGTAGAATATGCCCACGGTATTGATCCCGCTTGTCGTAAGACTAAACTGGAGGATTTAGTGTACAGCATTTGATCTATTACAATATATGTATTTATAACACATTCGTGTTGGTGTGACGGTCGGTTAAATCTTATCTAACTCACTCACCCTTATGGGTATATATAAGCCCTTACCGGTGGGCGTATTTACCGAGATTGATAAGGGGCCATATAGCTAGCCCACAAGCACGAGAGATATTAAAGGACCGAAGTTGACCCATATTCTCACACACACTATCAGTTGTTTGAATGAGCCCTAGAACTCCGACAGTTACTCATGGACATTTGGATTAATTTAAATGCCCAGTTCTCTCACCCCAAACAGTTCCAATTCTCCTAACCTTGTTACTGAAAACCCCTCCCACAATTGTCTAAAACCCATCCTCATCCAGATACAGTCTCAGTAATTTCTTCAGGGTGAGTATAGAAACACTCAACTTACATAACCAAAACACTCTCAGTACCGTTTATGCTGTGTAATATAAGCTTTGGTACTTTGCATTGTTTGAATTAGTTGTCAGTCAAAGGGCTGGACCAATTGAGAATGGTTTGGGGTGAGAGGTTTGACCGTTTAAGGGGCTGCCAATGGATTTTTATCATCCCAGGTGCAGTACCGCATATGGAACCCTTAGGGTCTATGCAATTGGTCCCGTAATATTCCCTTAAGAGAATGGTTATTTTGAGGGGCGAGTTTTGGGGAGGCATAGGACGGTATAATCTTGTCTTAGACGATGAACCGGCAGAGGACTTTTTTAAGGTCAGACTTTAGTAGGCGAGTTTGCCAGGAGTGACTTTGTAACTGGGTGTCTCATTAATTTGTTTCTAGGGAGACTGTGTAGAGGAGACTTCAATTGTGGGAGGCTTTGCTCGGGTGCCTTGTCAGTAAAAGCATGTACCTCAAGTACTCCCATTTTAACGTTCTACTATGAAACCAGCACATGCACCAATGTTTCTAACTTACCTTCAATATGTTGCTGCATAATTGAAACTAAAAGCAGTACATGATTAAATCTTGGCATGTCTGTTGTCTTTAATTTAGGCTTCATACAATGTATACGTTTCAGTCAGAAAATCAAGAAATTTAGCGCGTTTAACAGTTTGTTAGTTGTCACTCAAAGCACATAGGCTATATGAATCAGTGAAGTTTGTGCCGCAGCTGAATGTTTTTGCCACCTGCAAAATGGCCACCACGAGACTTCGGGTTGCTTCAGTTTATCAATACGCAGTTACGTGCACGCCTTACATCCAGGTATGTAGATCAGTGATCATACATGGTGGCATAATCTCGTTACTTGTACACCGCGATTGTGACGTCACGTGCATGGGCTGAATCTTGATTGATTGCATGTGTATAGTACAAGTAGACAAACCGTAGTGTATAGGTCTACGGTGCAATTTATTCGTACAGGCATTTAATTGGGTATCAAGTTGTTTTTTGTTTCCGTTCGATTCCATCCATATACAATATCAAAAGCGACACAATCGGAAGCGTAGCTACCGGCGGGGTGGGCATGAGGGTGATTGTCCATTGACTCTGATTAAAGAAAAATCGGAAATTTGCCAGTCTATAAGTCTCCGGATCATCGGGTTTCGCTAGCACCAGACAACTTTCCTTTCATAAAATTGCGAATTCTCTCCAATACAAGCATATTAAATGTGTAAATATTTCTCCAAAGAAAGCGAAATTATCGGCGAGCTTTGAACGTCTTATATTGCAGCCACTTATACAGAATTTTCACATCTTGAAAAAATCAAAGTTGGGGAAATTTTCCTTTTGGATTCTGGATATGAAAAGATGACAAATGATCATTAATTTTTATAGACACTGGTCAACTGCAGTGATGTTTTTCTAAATTTTCTTTTATAAATTCCGATTTTTTTCCTAAGATAAAACCTTGATCTTCAAATATTGTTCCCTAAAACACAACAAAGTTTTGAAAGCATTTAAACCACCGTCGGGGAGAATGGCCTAAGATAACTCAGAACAATGTCCTTAAGTGAGCGTGCAATATCAGATATACTAGTAGGGATGGAAAAATCTCCAATGGTCCTCAAACGTTTCAAATTCGCTCGAAACTGCGAGTAGCTTCCCGAAAATTCGGCCACAACAACGAGAGAGACAGTAGTTTAAGGTCACGGGGTCGATGGCCTACGGAAGCCGATGCGGGGCGGGCTACGTCCGTTTTTCCGCCCACTCCCGAGGCGCGCAAATATGCCCCGTTCGGAGCACAACGGTAAAGGGTTAGTCTAAAATATCTGCGCCACTCGGCTAAAGGGTTACTTGCACACACGCAGAGGCAGTGGCATCAGCTTTGCAATAAACACACTCCGCAGGCTTGTTTTTTTTTAACCCTTTCCCGTTGTTTGGGTACTTTTGGACCCATGCGGAGAGCTCGACTGTCACCCATCTTTACGGTTTCACTTTACCGTCGAGCTACTTATTACATTACAGGAAACCTATAATGCAAAATTTTCAATTAAGCAAGCTCCACATTTTTAAATACTCATTTAAAAAGGTGAAATTTTCCAGTTTCGAACTTTTTCACCTTTTCAACGCTTGGTGACCATCTGAACTATGAACTGTTAAGAGCATGGTGTGCCTTTGCTGTAGTACACGAAACTCTGAATCAAATAGTTTCTGTAACATCTCTAATATTTTGAAAAAAAAAATAAATAAACGTCCGAGGGCCCCAAGTTCCACACCTTCAACTCACAGAAATGTGCATCGGTTTAAAACAAAAAGGAGAGTATGAGCACTTGCTCCCCTGGAAAAGAGTCGCGATACGCAGAGAATAAAATATTTAGTGATTCTCGCTTCGGAAGCCGTGTTTTCTGCTGTTGAATGCATGAATCATTAATGGTATTGTGAAACTGTTACCTAAGTCTCCACATTATTGGTTAATTGTGTAACTTTAACTTGGGGACAGTGACATCCATGATCCCATGATTGTCGGTGAACAGAACCGGTTGCTCGTACCCTGTCAGGTCAGCAGTGAGATAGAGCATACACTGAATCAATCTCCTCTCCTTGTTACCATGGTAATCCCAAGCGGGATGAATAATCAGTAGGTCGAACTTCGTAAATCGAAGTTAGATTCTCCAGGTTGACAGTTCATGATCGAAGTTAGAATGTGTAAGTCGAAAGTGTTGTAGTAATACAATCGATCATGAATTTCATACCGATCCAAGATAGAGTATAAACTCTTATCAAAGAAGGTAAGCTTTTTTAAGCGAATATCGCAAAGAAAAATTAAGTCGCCCGGACCGGACTTACCATCCCCAGCTTTCCGGGCAGAGTCAATGACCACTAGGTTATTACAGCTCGTGATTCACAGAAGTGACAACAGGCTATAAATACCCTTCGTGAATTAATGTCCTCTTCTTGCTACCGTGGTAATCCCAAGCGGGATGAATAATCAGTATGTCGAAGTTGGTAGATCGATTTTAGCATGTGTAGGGCGAAAGTGAGTAGATTTTAAGACGGAATGACAAGACTGACACAAGCACAACTTGCGTCAGTCCAGCCATTCACGGTATATTGCTTGCGAATACCAAAGTGCACAAACAGCGTGCTATGCATAGAGCAAGTGCGCCTTTGCTTGCCAAAACTTCACAAGCAATATACCATCTCGAAATTTATAAGTGCTTAACAAAACATGATCTTAGCACTGTATATTTGTATAAGCACATTTTAAAAGAAATAATGAAAATAATATTCATGTTTTATAATCCTTGGCATAATACTTTATATGAGAAAGAATCCATGTTTATGCAAATACTCTGCAGATAAGTTAAAAATTAAAATCTTTTTCATAGCAAACCATCTACCCTCGTTTCTTTTGTCAACAAACGATCATAAATTCATCTTTTTGAAGAAACTATGTTTTCTTCCAATTTCTACGTTTTTCAAATATTTGCAAGCCCAGTATTCAGTAGATGTGCCTATAAAAATGACATTTCTTATTGTGTTTGTTTCCTCATTATTACTTTGTTTAATGTATTTTCATGTTGTTATTTTTGTGATTTGCTTCTTTATGTTATTTTCTTTTAAATTCGGCAGATAATCACCTCCGGTCTTTTTAAGAACATCCTGGTTTGCATTATTGACCAAGTTCAAGACTACACAGGATTTGGACAGCGAATTTGTATTGATGCTGGACCGGTATATTTACAACCAATTATATAATAATGTGTGTGAGTTTGTTATATTCGTAGAAAATAGTAAAAAAAGGCTATATTCTGCTATTTCTGTTTGCACTTGCAAGGACTTTGTTGACTTCCCAATCTTTAAAACATCTGAAATCTCCAGAAGTATGGCCTTACAAAGCAACCAGAATATTCGTATTGAACCTTTCACACAGAGGTATGCCAATGACGTCGATAGATTTCTACACCACGAGATGTTCAGCTGTGTAGCCATTCTGAAGGAAGTACTTTTTCATGCCTTTTCCTACCTTTTCACGCTAGCTGTTGCGATTCTTATTTACACTTTTGTATATAATGATCTTATAACCTCCATTATTCTTGCTGTTGTTCTCACTTCGGTTACATCAGTTATTATTGTCATCAAGTTTTTGAGCACTGACGATTATAGTGGTTATATTTATCCTAGAAGGGTAATCGATTCACCAATGGGTATTTTTCTGATCGCTTTGGATACTTCCAAGCAACCACCAAAAGTTGTTGGCACAATTGGAATCGAACCCTCTACTGATGAGGAGGCTATCTTAACTAGATATTGTGTAAAACGAGACTATCGTAGACATGGTCTGGGTAAATGTCTTCTCATGGGTGCTGTCGATCATTGCAAAGAAAAAAGAATTCAAGTTTTGAAAGCTGAATGTTGGCTCGTGTTTTCATTATATGATGTAAGAAAAGCTCTAAAGAGAGTAGGGTTTGTAGAAAAAAAGCTGACCATTTGGCCATCTTATTTTCCTGTATTCAGGTTATGGCTAATGGAAAAAAATCTTCGTCACTTTCAAGCTTGAGCCAGACTTTTTGCAGTGGCGTCGTCGGGATTTGATCATTTGAGGCACATTTTTAGCAAATGTCTATATACGGTCAAAACTGGCTTAGGCAACACTTTCGATTTGAGGGATAAGTAGGGGCTTTTACCTCTCTCTAAGGGGGAGGAATAAAAGTGTAAGAATTATTCCCCTATCTTTCAAAATCTTCCGAATACTGATTTACCCTCAAACTGCAAACTATTGCAACATTAAACATAATTTGAAGTCAATACTTTTGTAACTTCTTTCAGATATGTACAATCAATACCGTCTTATACAGTTGTATCTTTTTACAATTTGCTTAAACACGTATATTATGGCTAGGATTACCATATTTATTACTGTATTGAACACACATGAAGCGTCATCCTGGAACTGGGTTTGGGAATTTGTTCGGCTTTCGAAGTTATTAAGAGACTAATCAGTGCCATATTTGTTGTTTTCAGCAGCCGGTGGGTTTCTTTAGATCAAATGCTCAAATGTAAACAACCCGAAGCTCCGTATTAAACACATTGGGACTTGTTGGCGGAAAACGCCTTATATTTAAAAATGGCATTCCCGAAACCGTTTCAGTTCATTACTTTCTTTGTTAAATACTTACTTCACCACTATTATTATTATATTACACATACATAGCACTTATGCTAAAAGTAAGCTCTAAGTGCTTTACAAGTATATCAAATACAATGAAACATAAAAATAAAATCAAAACCTTAAACAGAAACTAAAAACTTAAATCAATACAAAAGGCCACATAATATTTAGCAAATGATAAACTGAACATAAGAACCAACAAGGTCAGCAGAAATCATTAAAATGCTTTCTAAAAAAGAAGTCTTTAAATTTCGTTTTAAAGAGCACAGAGAAGCGTCACACCTAATTACAAGCAGTAACTGATTTCATTATTTAGGAGCATAGACTTCAAAAGACCAATCGCCAAAATTAGAAAATGATTTGGGCACTTCTAGTAGGAACTAAGAAGAACACCTTAAAGGCAGTCATTCGTCACCCCAAACTACAGTTTCAGTACACATATATCAAAACTCTCAATTGGTACAGCTCTTTGATTGGCATCACGTTCAAACAATGCATCATAGCTAAATTACACAGCATGGGCACTGAGAGTGTCTTGAGTACGCATTATGGACTTGCATGGTCACTGGGACAAGCCATGAACAATAAACTAGGATTGTGTTTGGATTAAGATGAGTTTTAGATAAATGTGGGAGGGGCTAAAAGTAAGTAGGCTGGGAGAATTGGAACTGTTTGGAATGATGAAAATATGCCTTTAAAGTACGATTCAGTTCATAGAAATGTAACAGTTAGATAAAATAATGAGGGTGGCTCCCTTAAGACAATAAAAACATAGCAGTGATAATGTAAAACGCACACGGTATTCAACAGGCAACCAGTGTAATCGATATAACATAGGTGAAATATGATCCCTAAAAGATGAACGAGTTATAAGCGTAGCCGCTGTAGTCTGAATTAATTGAAGACCTGTGATGTATATTTTATTTACCCCAATTACGAGGTAATTTGCGTAATCTAATCTAATAAGTACAACAGCTTGAATTAGAGTTCTAGTGGCATCCTCGTCTAGAAAGTGACGAATCTGACCAATAGATCTAAGGTGGTACATTGCACTCTTAAACTTAGACATAACAACCTTTTTAAATGACATTTCAGAACTTTTGCACCTGGATTTTTTTAAGAACTGCAAATATTTGATATTATGCTTACTACAAATGATAAGAAATTCAGTTTGATCATCATTTGATTTCACAAAAAATTGAATTCATCCACCGTTTAACGTCTTTAATGCATACTAGAACCATTAAACTCGGTATACAATTGAGTGTCATCAGCGTAAAAATGGTACCCTACATTGTATTGTCTTATGACATCAGCTAGAGATTAAGTATATGATGGAAAGAAAAGTGGACCCATTACAAAGCCTTGGGGAACACCGATATCCTATTAAATAGGATTAGATTCAATACCAGGAACAGTTACTCTTTGGGTTCTGTCTTTCAAGTATAACTGAATCCAGCGAAGTGCTCGGTCTTTGATGCCAAAATGTGTTGAGAGACGATTCAACAAACTTTTATGATTAAGGGGTCGAAAGCTGCACTTAGATCAAGTTATACAACTGAAACCATCTTCTTTTATTTTAAACTACTCAAAATGTCATTGTATACTCAAGGTAGAGCTGTCTTCGTTGAATGGAAGCGTCTATAAGCCGATTGAAATTTTTCAACCAAATTATTAACTACAAGGTAGTCTTTAAATTGATTGGCTACAATCCTCTCACAAATTTTAGAAATGTTATTCAAGTTGGACACATTGCAAAAACAAAAGATAACATTAGAAGTCCGTGGCATGTTCTACCCTTGACTTCACTAGATTTTCATTTTATGAATGACTACGTGAAATCCGAAATTGTCCCGTAAAATGGGTAGTTTTTGATGGGTTTTAATGCAGCTATTTTCTTAGGTTTCAATGCTGTTTACAACAAATATCCAACTTTGTCATTTTCATGCGGCATTGAATATACACCCAAAATGCTTGTTCGCATTGGGAACCTCGAGTGGTAGAGTGGTAGAGAGAAACTCTAAAAAGGGTTTAAACACCTCTTTAGTGCACCTATTTCAAGATTATTGCGCTTGACAGACTTTTTATTGAATCAATCTTTCATTACATCCGATCGGGTATAGTTCAATTAAAGAGCAAGGGACAATTTCGATTGGCATTAATTTACAATTAACCTTTCTGTTACAGCTGACAAAATTGTTCCCCAAACAATTATCCATGCAAACCATTGGTGCTTAAGCTGTACCAATCAAATCAAATTACCACGTTGCTTCAAAGAGTAACAGCCACCTTCTTTAGACGAATCCGATTAGCGTTTGTTTTAAGTGACTTCAGGCAGCCATTAGTGGGGTCCATCAGCTTTTAATCGTCTTCATTTATAGTCTTCATTTATTGTCTTTCAAATCTTCAGTGAAGTTAGAAAATTAGGATACAATGCAGTGTAAAATCATCCATGGAACATGAAAGGAAGGAAATTTAAAGATTAAAGGTGATGGATCCCAGTAATGGCCGACTAAACTCAGACCACCACAATCTGTCCGGATTCGTCTATAGCATGACATTGTAAACGAACGGTCGTGAAATACCAATAAACGTCTGAAGATTCTTATAGCATCATGTTCATACTGAGCCTGGGAGTTGTTGTTTGACACTTCTGCAATGGAGGGTCACGAGTGGAAAACGCCCTAGCCGGTTGAATTATATAAATTAGTTAAAAAACTGGGCCTCATTACTTCATCCATTAACTAACTAACAAATTGGTAGTACTGTATGCGTAGTTCGTATACGGCTTAGATTGTATAATCTTCGTTATGTAACCTGCTATTAACAAAACTTTTCGTTAAATTGCAATACAAATTGAATCCCTTGGCTAATCATTGGTTTGCTAGTTCTCGAATTACTATCATCATATTGGTTGTTGGTGCTTCAACTGCAACAAATGACGCTATCTGTTTAGGTCCAGGCGAATAGAAAACTAAAATTTTACGGACCTTTGATGTCACTTGTCAAAAAATATGGTATATTAAACTTTGCTGCTATGCAGTAGTGTACATTATCAGTTCTTCCAAAGGTCAAAGTCTCGACGTCCTGCCCTGTAGTGTTACTACTAAAAACGCACACTGTGTGGGTGTTAATAGCGTTGTGGTTAGCTGATTGAAAGGGTCATGAAGGAACAACTACGCAATGTGTGAATGTTTACTAACACGCTCTTCCAAATGAATAAGCAGAGGAATGAACGTTGCCAGAATGGTTGCAAGATTTTCGATGTTCTTTAATTTCTTCCATTTTTTACTTGTTTTCAAGGTGTCCTGACCTAGATGAGCAATGCATTTGACAGGTCTCCATCATTTTCTTTATTGATCATGTAATTCATTTCTTGCTGCTTTCTTATCTCAATTTCTTTTTTGTCATGATCATACAATAAATGCTTGTATCTTACTATAAAATATCAAGCGGTAAAAAAAGAGGGGCAAATCAAATCAACGGCGGGGGAGAGTTCTAAGTACCATTTGAAAATTCAGTTACGACTGTTACAGACTATTAACCAATACACGTAAGCTGTGACACGTAGACCAGGAGAAAGGCTTGAGACATATATTAGGTAACATTTGAAAAATGGCAATTTTACTAACTTGGAACATGAATTCATGATGACTTATATAATTACTTTGAGATTTTGAGGAACATCAGTAACCAGTCGAAATCCTTGATGTAAGGACTACAATGCATCGCATACCAGTCACTTATTACATGTTAATTTTGTTGGACTTTACAGGGATTCCATTTGTATAAACTGCTCGATTCTCCCAGAATCAGGAGTTTTTATGCCTGAGTCTACCTGATGTGATATTAATTCAGCCAAATTGGTTCTTACAAAACCTACTACCTCGATCTTTGCGTTCCCCGCGCCAAATACTTACATAAAAATTATATGTATCGGAAGTTATTGACGAGGAAAACGCCGAAGTTCAAGTCAACGGTTTCGGCAATCGATCCAAAGAAACTATACGCACCCAATAATAGCAAACTCGACAGTAATACCATTGACAGCAGCAATGACTACAAGGACTTCACATTTTCGTTTTGCATCATTAACAAAATCACGAAAATACTTTCTTCCCTCGAAAACTGTCAATAATTGTAAAATTCTTTTAACTGTTTTCTATCATGATTGTTTCTGAACGCTTTTATTTTATACAAGGGATTGACCAAATCGAGACCCGCCAAATCAGTTTCGAGTTGTTCCATTTTGACCATCTTTATATAATGTGGTGTTTTAACATTAACCGTTTTATTTTTGGACCTTCCACTGAATATAAAACTTAATCTAAATATCTGAATTGACATTTTGGTCGGTACTTTCTCTCAATAATCAGTAGGCCCATACTTGAATGTTCGCAGAGAGCACAGTGGGCAATCTGTGGGTGAGACGCTATTCTTCTCTGCACATTCCTTTTCTACTTTGTACACCTTGACATTCACATTACCCCGATTTAGCCCAGTATACCAAACGGTGTTATTTTGTATCAATTTTGAAGGTGTATTGTATTACATTTTTAAGAGTAAGCACACTCTTTGGTGACTGTTTTATTAACCATTTGATAGCAAAATATTTTATCATCCCTGAGACTGTTGTTATTGGAAGTCAAAAACGTAACACGAAGGTCTATGCTTCTTACGACTTAATGTACGTTTTTTTAAAGCAAGTACGATGTATTACTCGTAATGTTAATTATAAGTTACTAGAAATGAATAATTTCTGTGCACTTCTACAATTTTCCTACCAACCACGGCTTACCTCTGTGGTGTCGTACTGCCCTGCATGTTTATTTGTATTGTGGACTTGTCTCTCTTGAGTATATTGCTGTATAACTGTTGGGCGAGTTGTTTCTTGGTCTTTTCTGTTTACCCCATTTTTCCTTGTATGATGTTTTATCAGTTATTTGGGTTAATAAACCAATTTTGCATGCATAAAATTATTGTTTGTTTGTTTTTTTTTTCGTTTCTTTATTCCCTACTAGTGGTACTCATAACTAGTGGCGTAACCAGCGGGGGGCAGGGGGCAAACTGCTCATAACCACGCTTCATTTTTAAACTGGAAGAAAATGACAACCGAGGAAAGCTTAAAGCTCTATAGGTCATGACCGATGATTGTAGTGGCGTAACCAGACCTGACTGTCCGGGAGGGCAAAAGCATAGAGGTTTCCCGATTTTGCACTAGTTGAGTTGTGTTAGTTTGTGGGTGTCTTAGGACCTTACGGGAAGTGTTGAGTGGGGGGGGGGGCACAATTTTGGACCATGTAACTCACCCTACCCAATTAACCAACAGGTACATTTTTATGCTTATTTTTTTGTTGCTTTTTCTACGAACAAGAACAATTTTTCTTCATAAATCTGATTTTTTCTTAAGTGTGAACGCTACTGTATAAGGAGCGTAACGAAAAATTGGGCCCTTTTAAACATTTGTAAATATGGCGCTTGTATTGCGAATAATAGATTAGATTCAGGGTTTCCTGTAAGTAGATTTGCATTTTGGGGGGACTATTGAAGAATCTGCGTTTCCTATTTGCATAAATTTGAGATAGCATGTCGACTGAAGATCGTGTTTTCTCTGGAGAGCGGATTAAGGCTTCTCGATGACATTAAGAAAACTCCCTCTACATTGAAGAAAAATTGAGGGAAACGGCACGGTAGCGGCTAGGACAAAATTTTTCACTGATTGTTTTATGAGCGATCACTAACAGCTTTAAGGGTTGCAATTTAAGGCGCGCCAAGCGCGCGGAAAATTTTGCCTCCTATGGGATTTTTATTAAGAAGAATTCGGAATTTTATGAAGTAAAAACTTGGGAAAATCGCACTGTATTTGGCCGGTGCCTCAAATGGTAAATTTTCGAAGTTTTCACTTTTTCGAGCAGTGGTAAATTTTCGAATTTTTCACTTTTTCGAGCAAGGGCGCAATCGCCCTGCCTCCTCTAGCTACGCCACTACTCTGCAACATTGAACATTGATAAAATTTTGACACTTCAGTAACTGAAGAATCTATCTACAAAGACTATACACAACTGACAGGGTTGAAAGGTATCTGATGCCAGGTGTGTATGAGAGCATTTGAGTACGGTAGGCCAATGGTTCCCGTGCCTAGCATATGAATATATTATATGAATATGAATATATATATATATATATATATATATATATATATATATATATATATATATATATATATATATATATATATATATATATATATATATATATATATATATATATATATATATATATATATATATAT
This sequence comes from Holothuria scabra, assembly GCA_037179385.1. Lineage (NCBI taxonomy): Eukaryota > Metazoa > Echinodermata > Holothuroidea > Aspidochirotida > Holothuriidae > Holothuria > Holothuria scabra. The sequence continues at coordinate 37,700,770 of CM074190.1, forward strand.
ATATATATATATATATATATATATATATAATATGATATATCTTCAGTTGGCGCGAATCGTACAGAAAATTTTGAAAAATCGCGACCCCTCAGACAGCCGGAATTAGCATGTCTCGGGCTAGTAAGTATTAGCTAAGTTTTCCGATTTTTTTTGCAAATGTGAACACCACTATATAAGTGATGTATTGCGGCGGGCGAATAATTTGTTGATATGGAGCTTTTATTGCAGAAAGCTTTGGATTCTGGGTTTCCTGCAAGGAAGTTTAAAGAGTTGAGGGGATTACTGAAGAATCTGCACTTCCTTCAAATATTGGTCAGGCAAATCTGAGAATGATTGGTTTTCTAAAGTCCTCCCGACTGTCTGGCAAAGGGCAAAAGAGGAAAGTCTTTCCTCCGATAAAGTGGACCTCAGATATTATTTTGTAAACATTAGGGGACTAAATGAATGTTCATATATTTTTCTAAATGAATTTTCATATATTGACCAAAACAGTGTTCCATGAATGCAGATCAACCTTTGCGTCATAGTTGGTCCGCTTTCTTTTTTTCTCTTTTTTTTTTTTGTTCTTACCCTTTTCTTTCCTTTTCCCCTTCTTTTCCGTTTTCCTTCTACCTTTCTTTCCTTTCCTTCCCCTCCGGCCTTTTTCTCTTTTTCCTTTTCTCTTTTTCCCTCTTCTCCCTTTCTTTCCCTCCCTTCCTTCTCTTCCCGTTTTTTTCTTCCCTTCCCCCTTTTTTTGCCTCCCGGGGGGCAGTTTGCCCCCTGCCTCCCCGCTGGTTACGCCACTGCCGAAGAAGCTATTACGTTCGCTGAAAGACCCGTGATTGGTCTAGCGGAAGAGCATCCTCCTCTCACGTGGAATGCACGGGTTCGATTCCCAGGTCGAGTCATACCAAAGACTTTAAAAAATGGAACCTACTGCCGTTGTAATGTGCGTCGTGCTCTGCATAAGCAATAGAGTAGGGAAAACACGCCAGTGAAACACAAATGAAAAGGGCAGGGACAGGTTCAACCTGAACCAATAGGTCGAAAACTGGGCCGTAAAACTCCATCTAACTAACTAAATAACTGATCCACAACACTTGACCAACCTCACGGCCCTAATACTATTTGCACCATTTGTCTGTTATGCATGGCTCCTTTCTAGGGAAAGCAAGCCAGTGAGCCACAACTTGAAGGCTGGAAACTGGGCTGTAAAAATACATCTAACTAACTAAGCCAAAAGGCCGAGAAATAAAGCTTTTTGTAAAACGTACATAAAAACAGGAACGTAGTAAGAAACAGACAACTCAAACTGGTCGTACAAGCTTTTTTTTCAAAAGTCCCCCGACTCTCTGGCAAAGAGCCAGGGGCGAAAACCAGACAATACTCCGGAAGGAGTTCTGCTCCCAAACTGGTCGGACAAGCTTCTTTCAAAAGTCCCCGACTCTCTGGCAAAGAGCCGGGGGCGAAAACCAAACAATACTCCCGAAGGAGTTCTGCTCCCAAAAGGAACTACGTCCCCAGGGGACAACACTGGTCGGACAAGCACGAGAAATAAAGCTTGAGCAGTAATGTTCCCCATATTCTGAGGCTACCCGTGTTGAGCTTTTGTATTTTAAACATCAAGCATCCCGGTTCTATGAAATAAATTACTGCATTGTAACTTGTAAAATGCAATCAAACTAATAGGCGGTTGGAATCAACAACAAAAGTTCGTACATTTTACAATCAAACTGCAGTGAAACATTGTGCGAAGAAATTACGTAAACAATTAAACAATCGATAATTAACTATTTCATTTAAAAGAACCTGCATATTCATGAACTCTCAATATTCCTCCCGCCGAAACGTATAAACCTATAAGATACGTGCAAAGCAGAAAGATGTACGCGCTTATCGTACAGTAAAGCACTGTAACACGATTGAAGCAATCAACACGAAGTAAATTCACATGCTGTTGCTCACTGTTTACAGTGTCATACTGCATGGAAATGACTACAGCATCCTACTGTAAGAGACTGCCGTAAATTACTGTAAAAATTGCAGTAATTTCTTACAGTGTGTAGGATTGGTCTTAGAGGAGGCCTCCCCCCCCCCCCTCCCGCGTTGAAGAAAAATTGACATTTTAAAGGTAGATTGCAAATGGTGAAATATTTCATAGAAATTTAGTTTGAAAATACACTTGGAAAGTAATGACGAATGTTGAGAACAATGTTCGCAATCTTTTTATTTCATACTTGCTATTCTCATTAAAATCCTGACTTCAACGGGTCTCTAGTGGTAGGAACCTTTAATTGGGATTAGTAAAATAACTGTTAGGCCACTGCTTTCCGAAAAATGAAACTTTTACTGGTGGAAAAATAATAGCCTAGGATCAAATCGGCAAAATAGCTCAGAACTTCAACAGTGAGGTTAACTCAAGTTTGCTTAAGGAATCCAGGGGAGTACCTAGGATCTTTTTTGAGGGAGGTTCCAACATAAAAAGGGCACATTCATTTGAAATTTTTGCTTCCACAAACGTCAACAATTATGCAATTTACCTAGGCGCGGTCGAACAAAAAAAAAAAAAAACAAATTGGAGAGGGATTTTTTTTCTCCCGTGTTTCCTTTTCAGCCACCAAACTAAGAAAATCCTAAGAACTGATACAAGCTATACATGGCTAGAGTTTTACGGAGGATTGGTCGACGCTGGATGGGGGAAACCAAAAACATCTCAGAATTCGACAACTGTGACTACCTGTGGAAATGTTTTTTAACAAGAAAAAAAACAAAACCAAGTTTGAAAAAGGGCAAATTTGGAAATTTGGTGGAGGTCCGGACGCCGGCGACCACCCCTCTGAATCCGCCACTGTCTCTTTCAAAATATTCAATCACCATTTCCCTGAAAATCTAGGCGGAGCTCCACCGTCCGTTGGCGGAGAGTGTACAAAAAAATTTGCAAAATCGCAAACCCTCAGACATCTGGTAGCGGACCACTAGTTATAAGTCCCATTGACTTACACACTCAATTTGGCTACTTCCGTGCCCCCTAGATCCCAGTAGAAGTTTTCAACCAGGACATGCCACCCCTCTGATCGAAGCTCACAATCTCGCCTTTCATGGCATTTTCGAATTTCCATACCCATAACGATTGAAATTTTGAGCTAGAGAGCCTTGAATGATAGAGATGTGTTTCTCGCCAACATAGCTACTAAAAAACGGCATTTCACAGAGCGGAGTAATACAATAAAAAAATAGCACTAAAATTGGTCAGATTGCCTTGAATTTTGCACAGTCTGTATTTCAACTCATTGTCTACAAAATCCAAATGCAAAAATGATCACGTTTTGTAAGTAACACAGTCAGGAACAACATCCCATAAATTTTTTATTGCGCTTTGTCTGTCAGTAAACATTTTCCCAGGCACGAGTATTGCAGTTAGTGGTCCGCTACCATCTGGAAATGGCATTTCTCATGCTCTACCATTTCTAGGAAAATAAGTTTGCCCAAACTATGAATTAAGGATAACAAACTAAGGAATAATTGATTTTATAGACTGCCAAAATGTAACGCTAATTGGATGTTTCATAAAAATTTTGTACTGACCATTTAGATATTTATTTATTCAGCCAATAAAATCAAGAATGATATAAAATCCCCAATGAAAAATCGAAAATTGTGTATACACAAGAGCTCATAAAAAGTACATAAATAGAAATATATAAAAATATGAAAATATGAAGATATATACAATACAGACAAAATGCAATTTGTTTTTGTTTGTCTGGCAAATTTTTAAAAGAATTTGGGTAAACTTAGGAGTTTTCTGTGTACTAATAGACCGACCAGTTTGTCTAGGATTGAAACGGATGCCCAAATGTCTTCAGTTCTCATTATTCCCATCATTGCCAATTCCATCATTAAGATATTGAGGTTATTTGGAAGGTAGTCCCATGACCAGTGGCATACAACTAGGGTTTACTGGTGTCGTCTTCCCTCCCTTTGAAAACTGTAGAAAAACTAGGTGCCTTTATATGAAATCTTGTGTCATGTAAGCACCATTTAAATTAAAAATTGTGTTGAAATTTTTTGCGCATTTTTAGAACTTCAAATAACTGATATGTGTGAGGAGGCGGCATGACATAGTGCACACCCTGCATTTAAACAAGCGTCTATTCCAAAAAGGATCTTTTCCGCCCATGGCCCGACTCGGCCCTACAACGAGTTTATCCATGAATTTACGAAAAAAGGGGGGTAGATGATAGATCGCTATCCTGAACAGATGTGAAAGGAAAGGAACACTCGTTTTGAAGAAAATTTGATTTCTCTGGAAGATATTTGGTTGAAATAATCGCGGTATTTGTTGAAGAATCTCCCTTTTATTTGATTTAAGTCCAAAAAGTTGTAAAGGCATCTGAATTTCATTTGAGGTGACACATTTTATTGTAGGCCTACCTGCTATGCTCTCAGACGAAAATGGAGTCCCAGTTTGCCCGAAAATTTGAAATTCTTCGATTAAACTACGATTTGATAATCAGGACCATTCATTGCCGGAGACATTTTGCAATTAAATGTGGCTTTTTGGTAACTGGTGGATTTGAAAAAATAAAAGGGTTTTCATTATTTGTGATCTGCCTTTTAAGAGCAAGCCTTAGTAGAATGTCTGGGTGATTGAAGTTGGCTAGCGTTTTTTCATTGTAAGGAGTATCCACTGAAATTGGAAAGTTTTTTGAAAATAAAAAGTTCCCATTTCTAACAAATATTTGAAACCCGAAGCTTACATTGAAATAAATTGCAATTTTATGATATATTTTGGGGCTTTAATTAAAGAATCTGATCTTCGTATCAACAAGATCAAGTAGGTCACCAGGGTGACTTATAGTTTGGTGGGGTTAGTGAATATTATCAAGTAGGTTGAGACTTTGGGACGATACTGATAAATTTTCCGAAAACATTTGGCGCCCTCTAATATGAAATTGAAAGTCGAGAGCTAATATAATCAAGGGATTTAATGGCAGAAAACACAGGCGTACAGTAGCTTTTTAGTTGGGGGCGGGGGTAACAAAGTGTTTCAAGAAAAATGTAATCCTGCCCGAAAGACCATTTAAGAGGAGCGTCACAATTTGTTGGCCCGGAGCGCACAGAAAATTGTGAAAAATCGCTACCTACTAGATAGCCGGAAATGGCATTAAGATCTAAGCAATCACTATTCTCAGCTTTCTCGTGTAATAAAATGCTTCACTTGAAATAAATTAGCAAAGTGATTTGAAATATTTCCTTATATTTATGCAAAATGGAATGAGAGGCGCAAGCCTGCAATGTTGTGTTTAGTAAACTGTTCTATTGAAACACTATCTAAGCGGAACGCCACCATTGGTTGGCACGAAGCGTACAGAAAATTTTCAGTTTAAAAATATGGACCATCAGACAACCGGAATTGACATTTGCCAGGCTTGTATAGGAACGAAACAGTCCTTTGTTGGGCTTATGTTGCAATAAAATTTTCAAACAGAAATTGCAAAGTGATGAGAAAATTTTCAGGTAAATTAATGCACAGCTGCCATTGGATGAAATGGTTTTGTACATTTTCAGGTGAAAAAATACATTAAAATTGAAAACACGCTAACTTTTTTACTCTGTTTCGACTCTTGGCTAAATTCAAGATCTACTGAATTGATGAAGTTGTCCACAGTAGGTGACTGCCCGAACTCCCGACTATAAGTGACTTTTCTTCTGACGTCTTTTGAAAAAAAAGGTCGGCCCCTCCAGCCCGCCTCCTCCTTTTATGGTAAAACTTTTGAAAAAACGGTTTTATTTGTAGAGGATAAATGGGAGTCGAATTGGGAGTCCAAATTGAAGCTCAATCTGGCAAATTTCATATATTAGGCAAAATAAATAATGACGATCGTTGGGGTTTCTAATTTTGTCGTACAGTGAAAATGGATTTTCTGTTTTTACTTTCTTTAATGTTTGAAAATCTAGCGATAATATTAAAAAAAAATTGGGATTTGTGTAAGAACATTTGGGAATTTCCCCGGGGGCATGCTGTCTCCCTGGCTTCCACCCTCCTTGGAGCACCAGTTCATACCACTCCTTCGCGAAACAGAGACTTGGGTTGTTAAAGGTTGTAATTGTTTAGAATTTATGGTTTAATTATACACTTTTCCGACCTTTGAAAAAAATTTTGTTAAAAACTTGAAATTTCTATACTTCATTGCAAACACAGATACTCGTTGAATTTAATATAGGAAATCTATTCCTCCCTGCATTTTTTTTATAACTACACGTGCATTCCGCATACATTAAGTCGGCTGTCGTGTCAAGATTTAATACAAATGCTTTGTATTACTTTTTCTTTCGGTGGTAGGGATATAAATTGGTTAACAGTATATAAGAACTCGAATCCGGAATCAGGCGTTTCAGTGATGCCCTGCCTATCATGAAAATCAATTGTAGTTTCATGTTATTGTCTTAAAATGTTCCTATGTAGGCCTAGTCAGAATTATCCGTGCTTTTTCATTAAACTTCCTTTTCTCTCGAGAATGTCAATAATTTTTCAGAGATGGGAACAACACTCTTCTTGAAAGTCCAAGTCAAATTTCAATTCAGTTCATACAAGTTCAAGTCAAATCTCACGTCATGCAACCAATTACATGTCACGTCAAGACACAAGTCAATGAGTAGGCCTAGCAATCAAGTTCGAGTATAGTTATTTTGGATAACTGGCAAGTTAAGTACCAAGTTATTGAGTAGCAATCAAGTCCGAGTCAAGTCACTTTGATTTACTGGTAAGTCAAGTCACAAGTCAGTAAATGCAAGTCAAATCGCATATTATCGACTGTGTTGCTTGAAATGTGATCGATCTCATATGTACGGAAGCGTAGAAGGGCCATTCAAAAGAAAAAAGAACTGTCTCGGCAAAGTGACAATTTTCGTAAAATTGACATTTTGACGACTTAATGGACTCATTATCATTATCATTTTGACAAGATAAAACATCTCGTAAAAATGGCAAAATTCGGAAAATTGAAATTTTGCCGACCAAACAACATTTCGTCAAAATGACGAAATTCCGAAAATTGTTATTTTGCCGAAATAGAACATCTCGTCAGAAAGGCAAAATTCAGAAAATAGTAATTTAGCCGAGTAACCACATGTTGTCAAAATGGCAAAATTCGGAAAATTGCCATTTTGCTGAGTTAAAACATATAGTCAAAATGGGAAAATATGACATTTTGCCTAGATAAAACACCTTGTCAAAACGGCAAAATTTGGAAAATTGCCATTTTGCCTGGTTAGAACCTTCAGGGCGAAATTCTTTGGAAACGTTAAGGTGCCATCAAATTACGAACTTAGTAATCGCATTATCTTAACATTTTGAGACAAAATGATGAAGTGAGTCTAATTATCTTAACATTTTGCAGAAAAATGATAAAACGCAAACGTACAATATCTCAACAGTTCAACATTTTTGCACAAAATTGATGAATTACTCACTTGTTGCAAGTGTTAAATTTAGCATTGTCAATTTGCAGAAAAATGACGGATTACGGAGTCTGCTTTAGATTCCTATTTCCACATTTTAAAGAGGTAGAATAAAATGCGCCGTCATTAAAACTAAATACACGTTTTCATAACGAAACATTCTTGTATATCTGTGTGTTTGGGGCAATCTGACCTCTTGAGGCAGGAGGCGGGGGTAAAACTTCCAGACTGTAGTTGGGGCAATCTCTTTCTTTCATTTTACTGTCTCAACGATTTTACCTTTTGACTCTTTTCCGGGGGCACTTTGCCCCTTCCCCCCTTCCCCTCTTGCTATGCTACTAGTTTGATATGTGCACAACAAGATGCAGCAACATATCAGACTCTACAATTAAATCACTTTCTTTCTATTCTCTGCTATCTTCTCAAAAGGACCCCTATAATTACTTTTTTTTTCGTTGTTATTGGGACGTTAATATCAGCAAAGTCTAAACGCCCTTAAAATTGAACACAACAGCTACAAATCTAAAGTTTACTATAGTTTTTACTTGAATACTATACAAATCCGGGATTGGTTTAAGACAAAAACAACAAATGGGATTTAATTATCCTTTTAGAAGCAGCCTGAGGGTATCTGAAACAGTGTTTTAGTCGAGACCAGCATATCCAAGGCCGAGGCCAGAAGGTGTCGAGACCGAGACCAGGGCAGAATTCGAGACCGAGACCGACAAAGTCCAAGACCGAGACTAAGACCGAATGTTAGTACATATTGCATAGAAAAATAAATTGTCCAAAATTTTGAATACTTTTAGCATAATTTGATTACCTAATGATTCCACTGTTTACATATTTCTTCTTGTTCGTAAGGCGCCTGCACTCCTGATTGTACCATAAACTCACCAAATTGGGAAAAGAACATAACTACGATACAAAACATTTGGTATACATGAGTAATTCATTAATTTTCTGCCAAACGAGGAATTAACAACATTCGTTAAATGCGTAATTCAAAATTCAATTCAAATATTGTAAGTTTGCATTTCATCATTTTCTGCAAAATGTTAAGATAATAAGTAAGTTCATCATTTTGTTACAAAACGTAAGTGTAACGTGTGGAAACGTTTAGGTGCCGTCAAATTGCAAACATAGTCCCTATATTATCTTAGTATTTTGCAACAAAATGATGAAATGTTCACTTATTATCTTAACAATTTGAAGATAAATGATGAACTACAAGCTTACCATTTTTCAACATTTCAACATTTTGCAGAAAATTGATGAATTACCTACTTATCACAAGTAATCAATTCAACATTTTGCAGAAAAATGATGAATCACAGACTTAACGGATTTCGACAATTCGCTATTTTGCAGATAAGTGTTTAATTGCACTTTTATCGAATCTCAACAATTAACCAATTTGCAGAAAAATCACGAATTCCACATTTACCAGATGTTAGCAAATCAACATTTTGCAGAAAACTGATAAACTACTCAGTTATTGGATCCAAGCCATTCAACATTTTGCAGAAAAATATTAAATTACACATATTAAAGATCTCACTAATTCTACATTTTGCGGAAAATTGATGAATTACACAGTTAACGGATCTTAACAATTCTAAATTTTGCAGACAATTCATGAATTACAGACTTAACGGATTTCGACAATTCACCATTATGCAGATAAATGTTTAATTACACATTTATCGGATCTTAACAATTAACCAATTTGCAGAAAAATCACGAATTCCACACTTACCAGATGTTAGCAATTCAACATTTAGCAGAATACTGATGAATTACTTAGTTATTGGATCTAAGCAATTCAACATTTTGCAGAAAAATATTAAATTACACATTTAAAATATCTCACTAATTCTACATTTTGCAGAAAGTTGATGAATTATCGGATCTTAACAATTTAACAATTCGCAGAAAAATGACGAATTACGAACCTGTTTAAGGTCCTATTTCCACATTTCAAAGAGGTAGAATAAAGTGTACTGTCATTGAAACTTATCAGTTACACGTTTTCATACCAAAACATTTTTGTGTATCTGTGTGTTAGGGGCAATCCGACCTCTTGAGGCGGGGGGGGGGGGGGGCGTAAAACTTGCGAAGAACCCATTTGGGGTTGTGGCAATTCCCTCTTGTAATGCTACTGGTTTGATATGTGTAAAAGGTGTAGTAGCATATCAGACTCTACAATTAAATCACTTTCCTTCCATTCTCTGCTATCTTCTCAAAAGGACCCCTATAATTACTTGTTTTCGTTGTTATTGGGACGTTAATGTCAGCAAGGTCTAAACACCCAAAAAATTGAACACAACAGCTACAAATCTAAAGTTTGTTATAGTTTTCACTTAAAGGCTGTACTAATCCGGGCTTGGTTTAAGACAAAAACAACAACTGGCATTTAATTATCCTTTTAGAAGCATGATTCTTGAACCTACTTGTACCCCATTAATTCTTTAAGGCCGAACCATCGAGAAAAATTTCGTTTACAAAGTGCAATCAACGATTATCATCTCATTTTATTCGGACTAGTTTCAAGGAAGAACTAAAAGATAACAACCTTTAAACACGTAAAGCGTACAGGTAAGAAGCTGTTTTCGACTGAGGTTTATTGCCACGGGTCTAAAGATAGAGGGGCGTCGATTTGATCCTCAAAGGTGGGGGAGGGGGGCATCTGGCCTACATTTTTTCTCCTTCCCTAGTAAGGTATCAACATGTTCGTAGCTAGACATTTTTACGAAAAGGAGGATGGGCAAACATCCAAATTTTACGACTTTTTAAGTGTGAACACCAGTGTACTAGGGACGTACTTTGTGGCGCGCGAAGCGCGCCGAAATTTTTGCCTTTGTGCCAATATATAAAAATATGGAGCTTGCGTTGCAGAAAAGTTCGTCGGAGAGCCTCATTTCGTAGGCTTTGGATAACATTATGTAGCAACAACGATCTTTGGTCGCCCCTCAATCTCAGATTTGCCAACAGGAAATGCAAATTCTTCAGTAATCCCCCCAAATTAATTTTTCATGTCAAGGGCTTGTATTGGGGAAAAGTTGGAATGTTATGAAAGAAAATTTATGAAATTTATGAAAAGCACTGTAGTTACCTTTGTTAGTTGATGATTTGGTGTCACATATAGCAAATTTCCGATTTTTTTAGTTCAAGAGCTCGGAAAATTTGACCAAACTGAAGGTATGAGTTAGCCCTTCTGCTTAGGAATTGCGATTTGCGGCATGCGAAGTGCCTGGAAAATTTTGCCTTTTTGAAACAAATAATAACGAATAAGGAGCTTTTATTGGAGAGATTTTGGAGTTTCGTAATTTCATGAGTTGTCAAACCACACAGTAGACTTGATTCACAAATAGCAAGTTTCCGAATTCTTCATTTTTCAGAGCCACCTGCCTACTGTAGCTACGCCACTGGGTGTCTAAGAGAAGGGGGGCCAAATGCAAAATGGTTGTAAATGTTTCAATATTTTCAGTTACTGGGAAACTCCAAGCAGGCAGCAGGACTATCTAAGCGGAGCGCCACCATTAGTTGGTGCGGAGGGTACAAGAAAGTTATTGACTTCACAAACCCTTCAGATGGTCGGAAACGGCACCCCTCGGGTGAGAAGAATATGAAAAATAGTGCAAATATGAAATGACTACATACATCCAAATAGAAATGTCACATTTTGAGACTAGCACTTACAATTTTCACTTAGAGTAAAAGTGATTATTCACTGTAAAATCCGGGACGTCATATGACATTATTTACTGTAAAATATATATTTTTAAATTATTGTTAAAATCCCCTACTCGAAATGTTGTGGCGGAAGTATGCTTTCGCACTATTTAAGATTGAATACCCCTTAATATTTCCTTTTTGAAAAAATGTAAAAATAAATTATTGTAATTTCCCTATAAATATTACCTAATAATATATTTCACTACATTACATTTGGGGACAATCAAATATTATTAATTTTTTCAAAAAAGAAAGGGGATACTCCCTCTCGCTACCATGGGCGTCGATTTGTGGGGAACAGGGGGACATGTCCCCTCCCCCAACTTTTTTGAGTTGAGGGGACACTAACGTTAAAGTCCCCCTCCCCCCGCTTCTTTTGTGACCTGAAACTTAACAGTTAGGTACAACCCAAAAATATATACATGTAGGTTATGAAAGGTGTGCTCTGAAGATTACGATCGATTTTCTGTATCAATAATTCCACATGTTTACTTTACAAATCCCCAAAATTTTCGGGCGCTTGCAGTCTCATTGATGTTCCTTTTTCACTTGTTTATTAAACATATTATTCATCGATCTCTATGATTATGTCGATTGATTGTGTGCATAGGGCTGCAGGTGTGGTTATGAAGGAGCACAACATTTAGGAATTTGAAGAAGAGGAATCGTCCAATTCTATGTTTTAATGAAATCTGTAATCTTTCGTGAATAACCAGCCAGGCAAGCTGAAATTGACAAACGCATTTTAGGGAAACTGAAAATGCCTCGGTGCACAGTCTGCATGCAACTTTTTCAAAAAATAAATGATTTCTAATGCAAATTTCGACACGCGCACATCACACATTCGTATAACGATTCGACCATTTCGTATTTAGATCATTATCAGAGAAGAAAAATCACACCGATGTTTGCTATATTAGAGAAGTCAATCTGGAATTAGAGGTACACCTCCATCCTCTGTCTGTAGATAGTGTATGATAAGGTGTCGTTCGAAAGGACATATTTAAATTTTTTTTGTATCAGCAATCTTACACCGGTAGGCCTATGCAACGGTGTCTCAGTAGCACCAGTGAGTACCACCCCCTCCCCCATCGATCTGTGATTTTCCCGCAGTAGACTGAAGTTTGCTTTTCATCAGTTCATGGATTTATCTTACCTTCTTTTAAAAAATTTTCTTTACTATTAAACTTTTGCAAAAATCCTTCGCAAACTATCACAATTTTCGTTGTGATTCTATTCCCTTAAAGTACACCCGGTAAATTCACATCGACTGTATAGTCCTTTGAAGTAATTACCCACACCATCAAGGACATGTTTTTAAGACTTTGGATTTTCCTAGTAACTCAAAATATTGAAATATTAAGCACCATTTTGCATTTGGGCCCCTTCTCTCAGGCACCCAGTGGCGTAGGCAGCGGCTGCGCCAGAATGTCAAATGGGGGGGGAGGACTGAGGGCACAGGAAAATGCCGGGGAGCAAAGATTTTCGCACCCAACGCGAAACCGAGCGCGAAGCGCGAGGTCTTGCGGGTAGGGTCCAGGGGCTCGCCTAGGGCCCCTGATGGGGTCCAGTGGCAAAGTCCCGGTGGGGCCCAGGGGGCAAAGCCCCCGGAAGCTTTGGGGTTGTAGCATATTTCTGGGTGAAAAATTAAGTCCCAGGAGAGGTATCTTATTTGATTTTTCGGTTGATCTAACTCCAAGGTTAACAACTTTTTTTTCTTTGAGAGTATCATTATATTTGCGCGGTGCCACCGAGTACCACTATACTAGTCAGTGTCTAAACCGGACTTTTTCATTTGGGTGGGGTGCTGTGGATGGCCAAAGAGTTGAGGTAGTGTTAAGCTGTAATGACACCATCTAAGCAGAACGCAATCATCAGTTGGCGTGCAGCCTACATAAATAATTGATGGATGTATGAGGGAGAATAAGAAACAATAGAAAAATAAAAGAAGCACGCTGTGTACCAAACCGCGAACTGCCAAGACAGGGCAACTTTATGTCATAAGTGATATGCGTACCACATGTAGATTGGAAACACCTTACCCTAACCCGGAAGGATGTAGGCCTACTTCAAGAGCATGTAATTAGAAAAATTTTCGTCAGTATCAATTGCACGTTCACCCAGGAGCCAGTGAACTCCCACCCCCACCCCAACACACACACACATAGGCCACACACACTTCCATTCCATCAATTTTATTTGGGAGAGCAACTGGGGGCAAGGAAAGAATTTGAGGGGGAAATGCCCCCTCATTCCCCCCCCCCTCCCGTAGCGCCGCCAATGGGCGTAGCTACAGGGGGGAAGGCGGCTCTGAAAAATGAAGAATTCGGAAATTTGCCATTTGTGAAACCAGTCTACTGTGTGGATTGACAACTCATGAAATTACGAAACTCCGAATTATCTCCAATAAAAGCTCCTTATTCGTTATTATTTGTTTCGAAAAGGCAAAATTTTCCAGGCGCTTCGCGTGCCGCAAATTGCAATTCTCAAGCAGAAGGGCTCACTCAAACCTTCAGTTTGGTAAACTTTTCCGAGCTCTTGAACTGACATAATCGGAAATTTGCAATATATGTGACACCAGATCAGTGGCATAGCTACGGAGGGGGGCTGGGGGGCTCTACCCCCCCCCCCACTGAATCGCCTATCCCCCACTGGCGACCTGGGCAAAAAAAAATATATTCACGCTGGCCGATGATAATATTCAATCCGAGCTACCTGGCTACTATGACATAGGTATACTTGCGATAGATCCACTCTGAATGTCGGAATAAATTCAGGTAGACTGTGACAACTCGTCGGGTTTCTGGATGGATAATTTCCTAGCAGATTGGAGTGGCTGAAATTGGCTACGGTACCTTGGTGTGGATTAAAGTGTGCTCCTAGCATCTAGCCTGTTTCTATCTCCTGTAGGGATTTTTTTCAATTCCTGGGGATGCACAAATTTGTTCCAAAATCATACTTAGTGCGGTGGGTAGCATATTTGAGTCAAATTAGGTTGGAAGGAATTTGCACTTTGCACGGCCATTGCTGCCAGTCATAGGCCAGTGCAACAACCAAACCCAAGTTGGGTCAATGCAGTCTCAAGGGTCGCAACCTTACCACTATTACCTCAAAGGACATCACTTAGCCCTTGGGAGGAGTGGACAAACCGAATGGAGCACGAGACGGGGGCAGGGGGAAGACTGCCCCAAATTTCCGCAAAATCTAAATTCGGGCAAGAATTTGGGAAAACTTCGGGCAGCAATTTGGAAAAAAATCGGACAGCGCTTTAATTTTGAAAAAAAAGGGATGCTTTTTCAGAAAATTCCTAAATGTGTCCGAAATCTTAAATTGCCCGAAAAAAGGGAAGAAACGTCATATAGTCGCAATAAAATTTTCATGAAAACCCAAGTCGAGATTCCAAAAAATCGCTACACCTTCGGGCCGTGCTAAAAGCTTTTATTAGTGACTTTTACTTCACTTATAATCACAACACAATGCCCGAAATTGTCAAATACCCAAATTCTTTCAGGCAAGCAAATTCCCGAAAATGAAAAAGTACCATAGTAAGGGTAAAATAGTTACGAAAACTCAAACAGATCAAAAAATCATGGCGCATTTGGGAAGCCTGTGGCTTAAAAGAAACAATCGTTCTTGAGCCTGTTTTTAAATGTTGTGCAGCACAATACGGTACTCGAAATGACCGATTATTTTAATAGCTTCAAATCTTTGCCGCAAAACAAAAAAAGCTATTTTTAAAGTGACATTTTCATGGAAATTAACAAAGATCTGCGACACATTTGGGTAGAATGTGAAAAAAAGTTTTCATCATCCCCACTTCATACTGTAGTCTTGCAAAAATTGCCCGAAAGGGTCAAATATTTGGGCGCAGGTTATAAAAGATGCTGGGACGTTTTCAAATGCCAAATTAATTCAACGCACGGACAGAAGGGTGTTTAGGTGCAGTGCCCAAAAGTTTGCCATCTATCCTGCTCTAGAGTCGAATACTGGCAACGGTTATGAAAATCGGGTAATTTGTTTTTGGATACTGTAATGACGCAGTGTGATAATGTCTTCCCATAAGTCTGCTTGAAAATTCTTTAAACACACCTTGTAATATTACATTTTTCAAAAGTAAAATAATATAAAGTCGGAAGTTCGGGCAGTCACACAATTTTATCAATATATATTAAATTAGCCAAGAGACGTAACAGAGTAAAATTCATTAGCATGTTTTCAATTCCATTTTATGGTTTCCCCAGAAAATATGCGGGACCATTTCATCGATTGGTAGTGATACATTTTATCTGGTAATTTGCTGATCAAATAGCGACTGCTTAGATCTCCCCCTATAAGCCTGGGAAATGTCATTTTCGACTGTCTCAGGGGTACGATTTTTCAAAATTTTCTGTTCGCTCCGCGCCAACTAATGGTGGCGCTCCGGGTAGATAGTCTTCCCAGCAGAATTTTAGTTTCAAGTGGACATTATTTTCAAACGAAACCTCGAAGTAGCGACTGCTTAGACCCAATATAAGTATAGGAAATGCCATTTTGACTGTCTGAGGGGTCAGATTTTTCAAAATTTCCTGTACGTTTCGCCCCAACTTATGGTGGGGCTCCACTTAGACCGCCTCATTACAGTGTTCTTACTTAAACCCCTCTCACAATGTCTAAAATTCATCCTCATCCAGACACAATCACAGTTTATTGCTTTAGGGGGAGTGTAGAAAAGCCCAATGTGTAAAAGCAAAACACTCTCAGTACAGCTCACACTGTTTAATACAAGCTTAGGTACCATAAATTGTTACAAATAGGTGCCAATCAAAGCATGGTGAGCCAATAGAGAATTTTTGTGAACTAATACAAAAAAAAAAGGAATTTGGGTTGAGAGAACAAGCCCTTTCAATATATACACACCAATGGTGGTTCCAGTTAAGCGCATTTTGATGCAGAAGACACTTCATTAAGACTTTTTAGGGGGTGTGTGATTGGGTGTGGGTTTACTGTCGGAGATGATCTATAAGCATCTGAGCTAAAGGGCAGGAGCAATCGCCCGAAACTTGTTTGAAAACTGCATGCAGCTAAATCTCACAATTTTCCTCTTATTTTTCTCCAGAGTATCCATAATGATATCTTAGGACTTCAGTATTGCATATTCAAGGTAAACCAAGCAGTACGGTAACTCCTAGTAAATTTCAAAACTGAGGAGAGGAACTATTGTCACATGACTCTTGAGAGCCAATCATGACACAGGACAGGCTTCTACTGAACAACTTCAATTTGGGTGACTGCTTTTGCCCTGCAATCAATGTGCAATTCCCGCTAATCTTTAACCCTGCAGTTCAAAAATTCCGAAAATTCGAAGAAATATTAATGTCAATTCCCGATTTTGCTTTATTTCTATGATAAAAGATGGTTCTTACCAACATTGGTTTCGATATAGTAGCTAATACAATATCTGTTAGCTCTTAATTTTTATGATTGCGCTTTAAACTAGTTACATTAGTTGAATCTTTATTCCCCAACATAAAGACATTCTTCATTCCATATTAGTTGTGGATCTACTGCCATCGAGACCGGGAAGAAATTTCAAAAGAAGCAATGAGGGTATTGCTAATACCAGTATGGTACTTTTATCTTAAAAAGTCATACTCTTGCTACGAAATTGCCATTTTGAGCTATTTGCTACTAAGAAGGAATAATCAATTACAAATTGAGCTACTACTAATAGCACATTGTTTAACAATGACATGTCAAATTGATGTGTTCGGCTCCCATTCTTATTATAGTTCTACCTACTATTCAAGAAGCTTGACAGAGCAGAACAGTTTGTCAAACAGCTAAAATTTTCATCCACAGTAGTAATGTCGGTGATAGTGGATTTGTGGTCTGGGCTTGGATCTATGTCTTCTTCGTCCTCTAAGTAGCCGGGCAGCGTGGCGAGCACCATGCCACATAAGTCTACCAAGAACACGTTTTTCTGGCGCTACGACGCTGTTAGGTTTGTTCAAGTTTTCTCCTACTCCTCTAACATAGAATTTGTCATCGTTTTCATCGTCTTCATCGTCATCCAATGCCCTACTCTCCAACTCCTCCTCCGGTTGAAGACTGAATTTTCTCACTTGTAGATCATCTCCTTCATCGGGGCCATCATTTTCCTCTCGCTCAATCAGTAAATCCCTTTCACCATTCCCGTTTTCATCTCCAAACGTGAAACCTTCGAAAAATAAAATAACATACTAATCAATAAATCAGTTCTGCCTGACGTAGGTGCATGGCCTCTACAACAGCGCGGGTCGAGTTGTATCGGCTCGCGTTTGCTTTTCCTGTTGAAAAATCGTTTTTGATCAGTTGGTATTTTGATAATTTGCGGCCTGGTGAAGGGCACCTAGGCCTACCTGAAACGTTGCGGAGCTTTCTCAGTCACCTTCAGAGATCCCTCCTTGTCTCCACTTCCCTGCCTTCGTTGAACCTACCTTCACCGGGTAACTCACCCTGCAAGCCCCCCCCCCCCCGCTGTCAGATTTGTAAGCATATTGCTACTGACAGCGTCGTGACCCCTCCCGTCAACAGTGTTAAGCTTTATTCAGGCCCCTTCGACTGCAACTCGCCCAATGTGGTTTACCTCTTATGTTGTGACAAATGCCCTAACGGTTATTTTGTAGGCGAAACCAGAACTCCATTTCGTCTTCGGTTCAACAATCACAAACAGACTATTCGCAATAAATCCGACCATTATACTGTTCCATTATTCTTTAATCTCCCAGACCATGGACTTGAGAATTTACACTGTTGCCTGCTACGTGGAGGATTAAAATCCGACTCTGATCGTAAATCGTCAATCGCATGAACTAAAGGTAGTGAAAAAGTTTAACACGCTGCACCATGGTCTGAATAAGGAACGGTTGCACTTGGGTTACTCAGTCGTCCGCCTCCAAGATAAAAGTAGTCGTTTCGTCAATATGGATAAGGCAGACTGCGTTAGGAAGGTAACTTATCAATTGCAGAATCCCTTACATTTTGCTCCTTTGGAAACATACCCTACCTTTGCCTTCTTCAACTAGGTTATTGATTGGGCTATTAAGTTGTTTAGAAGAAACCAATTAAGCCAGGAAATATTTGACTGGATCACACAATGGTTCCTAAGCCTAATTTAGCCTATGGTAGTGTTAAAACCCTGTTTGTCTAATAACTTATTGTTGAGGGACTAGTATTGAAAGATTATCCGCTTTCACTGAGTTCTATCCTAAGCCCTTTGCCCAAAACCCACCTTCGTTTGTTAAAGACGCTACCACCTAGTCAACAAAACTGCTGAAGTGTACAACCAAGGCCCTTTGCCCAAAGGTACCCTCTTAGTTTCCTGGGATATCGTTGCAATGTGCGCGAATATTGATAATAACTTTGGGGTTTCCACCGTCTCTAAATACCTTGATACCAGAATTTACAAATTTCCCAGCACCGAATGTATCGTTGAAGCTGTACTGCTGTGTCTTTCTTATAATAACAGTCAGTTCAATAGCAGGCATTATGTCCAAATACATGGCACTGCAATGGGCCCTAAAAAGCGTGTAGCTACGCTGACCTAGCTAAACCAAAACCCAAGGACCCATTGCCCCTAACTATTGGTGGCGTTATAGAGATGATGTAGTCGACATATGGACCCCAGGCCTAGAGAAACTTTAAAAATTCACTGACTTTATCAATTTCCTTTATCCTATCATTTGTTTTGAGCTCGTTAATTCGCCCCCCCCCCCCCCCACCAAATTCAATGTCTTAGACATCACCGTACGTTTAAAAGATGACTTCCTCGTAACTGATGTTTAAGCCTGCTGTTAGCAGGCAATTGTGTTTGCCCTTCAACTACAAACAGTTGCATTCAAAAAATAAAAGAAAATATTACTTTCGCTACTGTTAATAATACTATACGAGTCTTTCAACGGCTTCACTGCAGAGCAGTCGACGTTTCCAACTTAGTTACATGGCATATACATACGGTATACAATAGCCTGCCAACTTTCTATCGAGTCTCATTTTCGACCACCAAAATTGACGTCACGGCAAAAATTAAAATACCGAGTTATATCTCGCGCAATAGGTAATGTAAGTTCATCGAACGTACGGCCTGGTACACATTTTTCAACGTCCAAAAGCTAATTAGGTTGTTCGCCATTCGCTGTATCATTTGTATGCACGAAAATACAGTATTCATACGTGTTTCGTGCACCACGTGACCATCTCATGTTTACTTATTCATCCCTCAAAATTCGGGATTCCTGTCAATGGAATCTGGACGAAGGTTTGCAGAATCTGTTTATTATGCTGTTTAGAGACCTCTATTAAGATTTTGAGAGAGCGCCGTCTTTCGGCCACTACAGAGTCTGCTCCACTGACAGCCACCTTTATTTAACTTTTAATAGTTCACATTCTGCTCTTTGTAAAACTTCCGTCCCCTTCAGTTTCGCTCTGACACTCCGTAGAAATTTCTCCACTGATACCACTTTCGCCAAACGAACCGGCGAATGTAGGAACTATCTCCAGCACCAAGGTTATAAACCTATAGCCTTATTAATCGAAGCATACAGCTTCGATAATTGAATTTGCTCAGTTTGACCTTGTGCCTTCTTTCTTGGCCCTGCGTGTGAATATCTTCAGTGTGATGCCTCTCTATTTACACACGAACAATACTAACGTTAAACAGCATTTCATATGCCACGCAGTTATTTTGACTTTTTCATAAAGTGGAAATTTCGACTACTTCCCCGATTTCACCGACTTGACGGACCGGGTGTTCCAATAGCATAATCGGTCTATTTGAAGCAATTAGGAAGTCTTCTTTTCGAAGGACGATGAGTCGTTACGCAGTTCTATTGGCTTTCTCTATATATTTGATTTTATCACTCATAAAATAGTCCCAGACTTGAACGCCGCTACACAGACTAACGCTAGTACTTCACGACCACACCATCGTAAATCCCCGCTTGTTTAACACGCTTGTCAACCGCTTAAAGTCCGTTGGCACCTCGCAGCTTAATTTGCATGTGCAGATGCCCAAATCTGAGGTATAAACATTTTACAGCCATCTGTTGACTGCGTAAAAGGTACGTTCCTGACACAGCGGTTAAAGTTGTGTTGGCGGCAGAACATTTTTCTCTGAGATGGTGAGCATGGTAGGCCGTTTGGTCATTTTTGTACAGCACTTATAATATTTATTCGATCGAGGCTTGGAATCAAGTGGCGCAATATTTAGCTTTTTCGTTTCGTTTCATACCATTTTCAGTGGCTTCGATCAGTACTTGCCTGCAAGTGCAAAACGTCTAGTTGACAAAGGTTTTTATCGAGCCACTCTTACTACTCGTACTGATCTACTCAAACCTAAGTTCAAACCCATCGAAAAGAAATACTCTCTTACACTGAACTTCAACCCTCGTTTTTCTGATATTTCTAAAATTCTTAAGAAGCACATTCATCTCATTTCTGATTCCCCTGCTCTAAGAGAAATTTTCCCTAATGTTCCATCATGTCAACATTCAGGAGAACTAAAAACTTAAAAGAACTTATTGCGGCCTGTAAATTCAAAACCCATACCACTCCAACGCGCACTGCTGATTTTGATTTCTTCACCTGTAGCAACAAGTATGACTTTTGCCAAAATTTTTCCCCTAAATCCATATACTTTAAAATTTACAACCTCCTGATTAAACCTAAAGCGAAAGGAGGTCTTGCATTCGCCTATACGTATAAAGGAAGTCATTGCACAGGTTACAATGAAAAATGTAAAGATGATTACAAGAGTTAGAGTTCTGGTTTGGGATTAATGGAAAATTTTACACTGGAGATGACGAAATTTTCTCATTTAAATTTATGTGTCATCAGCGTAAACATGAACTTGGGATAAATGCTTTAACGTCAAAATAATGCAATCGCGAAGAGAAACTCAGCTAAGACACCATAGACAAAGATATCCTCAGCCCTCCATTTTTCGCCTCATCAACAATAAAACATACGAGAAACTAGCAGTCCAACTCCCTCACGCCAATACTTTCTTGAAGTCAGCCCCCTCCATTTTGGAACGTCTGGATAGGCACTTGATATACGCAGGAGCTTTTAATCGGCTTTCTACCTAGCAGCATGTGACACTTTTATTTTATACTTGGGACATCACACACTCGTGATCATTCTAAATTCTATTTTTTAAAGAAGAAAAATTGTCTTAATTCATCTGCAGGTGACTATTTCACATGTTCAACGCAGACACAACCCTAAAGTAACATGCCGCTTAGCAGTTGGCCATTACGCAGATTTTAAGGTATTGTAAATCAAAGTTTCAATTTGGGCACAATTTTACCCAGCCAAAAAGTAAGAATATTTGGTCTTGCATCCAACCTTGCCACTCTAATCGAAAGACTTTAATTTTTTTCAAGAACAAAAATTTTCAAAGTACGGACAAATGAATTTCCGAAAGAACCGCAACTTACCCGCTGATTCTGATGAGAGAACGAGCAGAACGACAAAAGGGAGCAGCATTCTTGGCAGTTGAAAATAACACGCCGTTGAAATCTATATATAGAGTCACAGTCTCAAACTCGTTGTCGAGCTTTGTGAATGTTTTCCGTTGAAAAACCGTTTTAAATAGATTTAGAGGTAGTGTATCCCCTTCCATTTTTGATGGTAGGACTAAGAAAACATATCTTGTTACAAGATGACATATACTTCTTATAATAACATTTTATGAGAAACTACTTAAAGCAGCTATAAATTTACTACTCCTTTGAAAAACTATCACCATCTTTTCATTTGTCGTATGTTATTAGTGACTTTTGCCTGGATAAAGCTTTCTTTGCCGGTCAAAGTTGATAGAGCTATTAGTCAACAACACAAACATGGAAAAATTAGGTAGGTTTCCTTTGATACAAAGAGTAAAGTTCAAAACTTGATATCAATCTAAAATTTTATGTTTATTGTGTAGTCATGCATGCATGCTGTACTTTGGATCAATTCTAGGGCACCGAGATTTAAGTGTGGGTCTGCATATGTGCATGGCCGTACGGGACACTTTTCAGTTCTCTGTTGGACTGAGGCTCTGAATTCCGCCCCATTCAGCAAGGTTTTGGTAATGTGGTCATGCATATTTGTAGTTTTAGTTATCGGTTTCTTGTCTGTAGAAGCTCTACATGCACATGATTGTTTATTAGGTTCAAACCTCAACAACCCAGTTGTCCAAGCTCAAGTTTTAAAGCATATTTTTGGTTTCAAGTCTTCATCATTTGTTTCCTCTAGCGTGATGTGTAGGCCTAAGTGTTCTTCGAATTTGTTGAGTCGTGCAAACCTCTTCAAAATCCCTGCCAGAGCAGATGAATAATATTTACAGCTTGCTAAAAGATGAAAAGCTTTACGAAACTATAATTTCTTTTAAAGAAAACATCACGTTTCCATCTTGGTTTGTTTCGCTACCGCATCAATAAATTTAAGTTGGTCTGATATCCTGATACTCTGAACAAACACTGACTAGGTTTTAGGGAAATAATTAGCCAATAAAATAATTAGCCTGGCCAAATGAATATCGTCCCATATGCCCGATGTTTTAACCTTAACGCTTACTGGATTCCTTCCTTGAAAGTATGTCAACTGATAAATTTCGTAAAAGTAAGTGTAAATAGTTCATACTTTCGTTACGTTAAGTCCGGTTTAGGGTTTGGTTCTTTCTGTTGACAGTGTCCCTTTCCATGCCCCAAAAGCACAATGAAGTCATTTATGTTACCATTTAGCTGGTCTTGCCGTTCCGTTTTCAGCACATATAAAGAAGCATTGTACCTAAAGTTGAAATGATTTAAGAGATGTATGAAAAGGTTAGAACTTTTATTTTCAATTTAACTTAAAGAAGGTTTATTGACTTGGTCAATTGCCTGATTTTGGCCATCGTCTGAATCGATACTTTGGATGGATTCATGGTGACCACTTCCATCGCTTAAGGAAAAAAATATAAAGGATGCGTTGTAGAAAGAGGAAAGAGGTATATTGGTAAACCTGCCAACAGCCTTCAGGAAAGATATAAGCAACACAAAGAAAAGCTAACAACAAGAAGTTAAAGATTCTGAATTTTGGAAACATAGGAAGGAGTACCATGGTGATGGAAAACTGACTAAGATGTGAAAATAGTAGAAACTACATATTCGACGCAATTTTTCGCCAAGTTAGTTAGTGAAGAGGGGTATGTGTATAAAAGAAACCATCCCTGACTTAAATAGCAAAGTGGATTACAGGACAAATATCACAGGGCCTAGAAGAAGTAGCAAAGAGTTTGTTTTAACTGTTTTTATCTTAAACTTTTAAAGTGATGGCTTGGACATTGAACTTGACATTTTCACAACCAATTTCAGTTACGACAAGAAGGAAGCTCAACCGACCATGACCTTGAGAGCTGTTTCTTCTCCTTGTATGTATATGAGTGGGTGCTCTGAATAGCACATCCCTACCGTTGTTTCCGTTTTCAGAGGAGACGGAAGGGGAGCTGAAGGAGAATTCGGTTCGAAAAGATTTCTTTCCCCAAGTGAGTCCTCTAAAGCGTTGGAAGTGGTCACCATGAAATGATTCAAATCAATTTTAATTATTTTTGCATTGTCTGTGTAGACTATGCCTTTGAAAGATAAGCGTAGTTATATCCTTGAAATTAGTTTTCCCGAAGTTTTCAATCAAAGAATGAAATCGAATTTCGTTTATATGCAAACAATCAGTCGGAAATCCCGATTAAAATTTTACTCCAGTAGGGTGTGGACCCCCTGATTGACGGAAATATATCGTTTGGAAGATACGTTACCTCATTATCAAACAACAGTATTGTAGTATATTGTAATACGATAAGAACTAGTGCATGGCTTGTATGAAATGTGTACAACAATTCTATTTACATATTTGTAATTTCAACCAGTTTTGTCTTTAAAATGTAATACGTACTGATTTTATGTTAGATAGTCAGCTCGGTGCGTTCAGGTCAAATCTCTATGGATAAATTTGTGTTCATCTATGGGTTCATTAAAAAGCATTCGTGTGTATCTAAACTGTCCACGTTGGGCCAAGTGTAAAATAAAGTTCCATATGTTGAAATGTGCCTTTGTTAAAACAAAGACATAACTTTTAGAACAAAGTGTTTTGAATAAAGTTTAGTCAACTTGATATTTTTGTATATTTTCTTCTGTGAAAAAAGTTTAATTAACACTAGATAAGACATTTCTATAAGTTCATAAATATAGGTTGCAGATCGTAACTTATAGGGAACTTTAAGGCAAAAGTGTCATTGTTTTGAACTGAATGCTGAGCTCAGCTTTTTGTTTTGCCTAAAAAGGGTTCTGTTTTTTTAGATGACAGTAAAGCCACACTTTTTAGCATCTCTAGCTTTTGAAAAACTGTTAAAGTTGGTGCTGGTTTCTAAGTGGTTTAATGATCCCCCCAGAACGAACTTTCACCACTTGACTGAAGAACGACAGTTGAAAGGGGCAGCCGTATGTTTCTATGAATGTTGAATTTTTCCAAAATTCCTTGAAATGATTGAATAAAGCCTACTTCCTTTTGTCTTCCACTTCGAAATGCAAGCTATAACTGATTGATGAAGTTCTTTTATTGCTTCTCTACAAACCAAACCGTTTAAGCACAACCCACGTGGGAAGGAAGCTCGCTCTTTTAAACACAACAGCTGATGGAAGGAAGCACGCCTTGGATGTCTCCCATCAATAAAAAAATGAAAATAAAAAATGGGAATATTTCCGTCTTTAATGAGGAGCGGGAGGACAAAAATATGTATGTACAGGTTTACAAACCATTGTCATTGTGATTTTTTTATGTAAATCTTACATAAAGAAGGAAATAAACCTTTTACTTTTATTGGATTTTTTAAAGTCATTATAAGCATTATTCAGAAACATTTAAAAAAAGTCAGAAGAATTTTTCCCTTTCAGGAGGTGAAAACTTCGCCTCAAAAGTGTAAACCGTCGGGAAGAAAAAAATAGATTTAAGTAATTCAATTTTTTCTTGAGGTTAAGTGCCTGGCGGGAAATCTGTGATGTCATCGCAGCACATAAATTGAACATTCAATTTCTTTACATTTTTTATGTTGCTGTAGGGAATACCAGGCAATATTTTTGATCATCTGCACATATGGTGAAGGGTAATGCTAGATGCTACACTGTAAAAAATGACTACAGACAGTTGTAGGAGAACAGAACAAAAAATAAAGAAATACAAAGGGGGAACGGAAAAAGTACTGTCAAATTTTCTCATTTTCTCTTTGTATATCTTCATCTTTTGTTCTGTAAATCTACAGAAATTTTTTACAGTGTAGAAAAGGTATACAAACCGTCACAACATTATTAAATTTCAGGAAAAAGAGGAAATTTGAGGAAAGACAAATGAACACTGACAACGTGCTCATATTACATAACTGCCTATTGCTTTGATGAAAAGTAGACGGAGGTATTTTTTTTTATAAAAAGTCAATCTTTGAAGTGAAATATCTTGAGTTAGGAAGAGGGTATTGTCACAGGGTTTAAAGGACGTGGTCTGGAATATTTTTTTGCCTTTCTTGCAAGACCTCAATGCAAAACAACCAGAACATGCCTTGAAAGAGTTCAAATATACAAGGAACGTTTAAGGAGTTTCTGCACAAGTTGAAGTCAACTTTGGGCTAGCGGCACATCACGATTAGGAATAATTGAAGAAAATATGAACTAGGTTATTGATGAAGACCAAGTGTTATTGGATGCGAAAACTTTTCATCTCCAAAGGCAACGGCGGGTATTTTTATAATTGTAATGAAGAGTTTGCAATATTGTAAGAAAGAGTGCAAGTGCTTGTAGTTGGGTGAAAATGTCTTTTCAAAGGTCAAAGAAAGAACACAAGCTACGAAGTTGATATTTCAAATAGGAGGTGAATACCCTAAAGTGTGCACAAGAATATTTGTACTTTTCGAAGATGCTGTAGCTTATTTGTAGTCACTAACATATTAGGCATGTTTAAGCTATTAAACGCGATTCTAGTTTAATCTTTATGTGTACCATAGCTAACATGCGGATGTCCGCATATAGAGCTAAATAATTTACTTCCTGTTCTCATGTGTTCTTTAGAGCCGACGACTCGTGTAGGGAGTCTGTGCAGTTCCTGATGAGGGGCAATTAGCCCGGTAGTATTTGTTGGTAGTATTTGTTTTCGAAAAATAAAGGTAAATAAAAGTAACGTTCGACAAACAAAAGGAAAATGTTTCTAGAAAGTTAAATAACAGCTGGTTTTAAATTAACGTAATACGCAAACGATATTGCTACACTTTTCTTGATACAATTTATTTTTCTTACATTAAAGTGAAACATTTTCAAAAAATACAATAATTTGTCATGCTAGATAGGCTGGAATGAAAATAGTACATCGGTGTTTCCTTTTCTCTGGATGACCAATGGTTCATATGGGCTTTAAATTCGTGTCATTATTTCAGTCTGAATACTCAGGTCATCTTATTGTCTTTATTCCATCAATCATATGGATGAATCAACTACAAAAATGTTCAAAATTTTCCAAAATGGTAATTTATGAGGAAAATTGACCCCAACTTAGCAAATTTTACGGCAAAACCAAAATGTGTGACAAATTAAATCTGACAATGCAGAGTCTGGTTTTCTCTTATTGCTAGGTTTAAAACTATAATATTCTTGAGATGAATTGCTGACGATATATCCATTTACACTCCAAACCTTTCTTTTTGCTCGAAAATTTTACGTTACCTCTGCCTTAGAGGCTTGACAAAACTTTGTTCCTCGTGTAGATTCCCATGCCTTTATTTCACGTGAAACATTGGCCCGATAGAGAGGGAAAAATGTCCATACAGATTGGTAGATTTTCTCAGCTCTGGTGTATTATAGAAGTTTGTTTATGGTTTTATGTATCCAGAAGCTTGAAGGGAAGATTCACTCAGACAAGAGAATATGGCATTTGCAAGTGTTGAGAGAGTGTTTATGTCCCCTGGAAAATTAGCATTGTGAAACTTTGCATGGAAGAGAAAGGTATGTCGTAAACCTGTGTTTTTTACCATTTGGGCCTGGAATTTATTTTTCCATATGACTTTTAGTATGCATTGTACACCACTTTCCAACTTTTTCAAATTTCAAAATACTGCCCAATTCCATTTTAATGTCCCGCGTCTTAATTTACACGGAAAACAGATACATAGGACCAGACGTGCTTTCGCTCACAAAATTTAAAATGATGGTTGTTACTGGGAAATTATTGAAGTGTTCAGTTTCCATTGTCCACAATTCTAAAGGAGGTACATAAATGTTTTGTTCAATATCCAGATGTACCTTCAATTAATGAGTTATTTATGTCCCCTTTTACATGGGATACAAATGATTTTCGCAAAGTGTGACCATCCAGATGATGTTCGAAACTAGAAATCCATCCATTTCACAAAACACCATATCCAGTATATAATTTGAGTGACGAAACCTGAAAATGCTTTCACTCCTCAGATTCTGATTTCTGGATATGGCTCCAAAAGTGCCATGTCACAAGTTGTAATCCTTATTTATGGAATCACCCATATGTGTAATAAAGTAAAATTTGTTTATTCACAACAATACATTTGTTTACTTACAACAATACAATTCAACTTAATCGTTTGCCGATTTTGACAAATTTTACTATCACACCATACGGTACACGTACTCTTGTCTTTAAAGCGCATGTAGCTGACATATTGAAGACATTTCTTTTCTTATCATATCACAGAGAGAAAGCTAGTTAATATATTCAGCTTTTCATAATTATTATGGCACTTGTACTCTTGACGGAACAAAACAAATGGAAAAGGAAATAAAATTAGATAATAAAACAAAATAAACAAAGAGGTTCTGATACAAATATTGCAAATATCTAAAAGAAATGAATGTCAAGAGTCAAACAATAAAATTATAAGACTTATACGAAACTAGTAAAACAACTCTTGTTACAAAGTCAAATACATTGAAAGAATGAAGTTTATTTTGCTGAGAAGCTTGTTATATTGCTCAATAAGTTAGGATGACTTGTGTATACCAGAGGAGGTATATGGTAACCTATCTCAGCACTTCGAGGGATATTGGTACAAGCAAGATTCGAATGGAGAGGCTGGTGGAAGTCATGTAGAATATTGTTTAGTATAACTGGTATCAATCATATAAATTTGACAAAATGCTGATACTTTGTTTCTGATGTGAAAGTTCAATCAAGGAAATTATAAAGTACTTTTAATTGGAACTGGAGCGATATCGAAATCCTTTATGAAAAGAATCTTTATTTATAGTAATTTAGGATACATACTTAAACACATGTTTTGGGGCCAAAGTTCACATCACAAGGAAGTGCTTGAAGGATAATAAATGTCTTGATCTTTAACCTACATCCTTTTGTGAAACTGTTTGAAGTAAAGGAAAATACTTGTGTCAAAAATCTTTGTTCCTCTCTAAATCAGCCCCCTCTTCAAAAAGATGTTTGATTTATTGTTTTAAGGTGCATCTGATAACTTAAGCGGTGGAAATGTGAAATTAAGTTCCCACTCGCGCGTAGTGGATCAGTTTCATCTTAAGTACAACATTCGGAAAGTTCTATAAATTTAGGTAAAAGTTCAATCTGTATGAGGCATCCCATGCATTCTGTCTGTGAGTAAGAACAGAAGAAAGATTTTACAAAAGGAACAATTTTCTGGTTTTTGAAATTTTTGGAAGGAATAATGGCGAAACAAACTCCTCTACTTTACTGACATATTTCCTAAAGTACTTTTTCCATATCTGTAGGTGATTGGGTTGAATGATTTTGCGACTGCCAATGCCTTAAAAAAATTCAAGTTTTTCACGAAATAAGCACATGGTTGAACTAGTTGATTGTTTTGACACAGGCAGTTTTCGATGCAACATTGTACAATGAGAAAGTATTACCCTTTACCACGTAAATTTGTGGGCCTTTTTCAATTTTGATTATTTTCTTTATTGAAGTGAACTACTTATAATTGCAAAAAAAGGTTGCAAACAATTGCTACAAAGATCGAACTTTTATGCGTGGAAAGTGCCTTACCCGTCTTAAGATGTCCCGATTTTTCAAAATTTCTGCACGGTAGCCGCAAACCGTATGACACTTTTCTTCCATAAACGTTCGGGTAAGATTACATTTTTCGAGTACACAAACCATTGCCCCGAAGTGAAATATCTTCTACGCCTATCAGTGTTGTAATCAAGTCACTAGATTAGTGACTCGAGTCACCAGTTTTCAAACTTTTAAGTGACTCGAGTCGAGTCATTGACTCGAGTCACTGTACTTTTTCAATGGGGAAATTACTCCTGATTTCTATCGAGTCACTATCATTTTGAGAGGAAGTGACTCGAGTCGTGACTCGTTACAACACTGACACCTATAGGTGATAGATTTCCTGATGGGGTGAGAAATCGAAACTGTCTCGATGCAGATCCTGAATTTATAATGAATTTTTTGAGCACTCTGCGTTCACATTTGTAATGGTTTATACTCTATCCTTTCAAGTTAGCCATTACTCAAATTACAATCAAGTCCAAAACCCATCTCCTTACTCTCTTAAGTCTTCTCCTCATGACTTCCTAGTTAGAAAATATATATGGTAAGTCTACCTTTATCGTCCCCATCACTTACCTCGATGTCCCCGGAAATTTGAATAATTGGTTAAAGCAGCACAGAATATATTTTCGCATTTTGTTGCCATTGATTGAGACATTGCAGACATGAGATCCATATTTTTAGGATTGGGACATGAAATTCAGAAAATCAATCGTTCCACCATCGTTTTAATGCCAAAAACTTTATTTGTACCATCCTGTTCCGTCGCTGCTGACCACACCTCCCACTGTAAAATCTTGGATGTACCACGAATTGTGTGCTTTCGTTGTGTTCAATACTTGAAATAATTTCTGGGAAATGCTTTAACTCAAAGTTTATTTTTCCTTTTACTTTTCACCAGCAATTTAGACTACGTTCTTCACCGAATTTATCTTTGGTTTTTTAGACTTTTGGCGCCAAAAGGAACGTAGAACCAAAAATATTATCCCAAATTATACCTTGCTCTAGGTAACCTTATATTACCATTGAAAAGATTCTATAGGAAAGATGAGTTGCGTCTAAGACATATGTCACCGACTCGGCCAAATATAACACAGTGGTCTCTGTGAAGGGAGCACACCACCATTAGCAGAACGGCCTTGCTGGGAAAAGTAGTTCCAAAGTACACCGTCAGTTTTAGGTCCTCTTTAAGTGTGAATTGCTCAAGTTAAACTAATCAGATGTGGTTGGTTTGTTTTGGACATGAAAGAGGACGTGTAAATGTGTGACTGTTGCCAAATTGGGAAGAATTGAAGGTGATTTAGACTGTTTAAAAATTTGGTGTGAAAAAGACGTTTTTTCCGTCACCTGCGGATTAATAGGGTAGGGTGTACAGACCCAAAACTTCATCCCCTTTTATCTCAAAATCTAAACGGTCATGCTATGGTGAATTTGTAATGCCATGATTGGCCAACTCACTGGCTTTCATGTGAGGGGTAGCTTTAGTGGGGTGTGAACTTTGACTGGGCTGCAGGGGGCATTTAACGAAGGCAAAATAGTGTGTAAGTCAATGGAGAAATTAATGGTGGTGTGCTCCCTGAAGGTATTGGTGATTGGTTAGATCATGGCGGTGTCGAGAAGCTCTGTGGTAATTTGAATTGGCCTGGGACTTTTAAGGCATTTATAAACATGAACACATATTTTAATTCTAATTCGTTGTGGCTAGGTTGTTAGTTAGACGGAGTTTTACGGCCCATTTTTGAACGCACTGGTTCAAGTCGAGCCGACCACGGCCTTTTCCAGTTGTGGCTCACTGCCTTGATTCCCCCTTTCCACTCTTCGTGCTGAGCACAAACCGCAATGGAAGACGGTTCTTTCCGCTTTTAACCCTTTACCGTTGTTTGGGTCCTTTTGGACCCATGCGGAGAGCTCGGCTGTCACCCATCTTTACTGTTTCACGCGGAGCTCGAAACTGCAAGTAGCTGCCCGAAAATTCGGCCACAACAACGAGAGAGACAATGGTTTAAGGTCACGGGGTCAACGGCCTACGGAAGCCGATGCGGGGTGGGCTACGTCCGCTTTTCCGCCCACTCCCGAGGCGCGCACATATGCCCCGATCGGAGCACAACGGTAAAGGGTTAAAGTCTTCGGTATGACACCGCCAACACTCGAACTCCCGACTGCAAGTCGGATGCTCTACTACAACTCGACCAGTCCGCCTCGTTTGGATAGGAAACAAATGAAATCATGCTACAACATGTGAAAGAAGTTGTCGAACCTCAAAATGCCACAATGTTTTTCTTAATTGTAATATAAGCCATGTGACCGCGGAAAAATAATTACTAAAATCAATAAGTGCAAAGTGACTACTTACTTATCTTTCGGTTTCTGCTGCACGAGTGTGTAAAACTTGCAGGTTGGGGGCTTTCACTCTCGTGGAGATCGGAATGCTAAGGGTCTTCATGCAGGGCCCTGATCGGTCAAAAGTTGTGACACACCGAATGAATGAATATAAATGAGTGTGCTGATTTGAGTGAAAAGGAGGAGGCTGTACAGGGTGAAAGTGGTCACACTTTGAAAATATGGGATACAGCTTACACGTGGAACTAGGGTAAGGAGGTTTAACACGTTCACCAGTAACACCTGACGGGAAACAAGAAAGGCTATGGGAATCTAGGGCAAAGGAAGGGAGAGTACTCTACCTTCCTTTGCCCTAGCAAAGCAAATGCAGACAAAATCCTTTGCATGCATTTCTTTCAAAAGAACGACCAACCTCATCCTTCCTTCAAGTACGTAGTTAAGTCCCAAGAGATGTAAAGATCAAGAGCAGTCTAATAAACTTATTTTAAAGCATTGGCTAAATATCACAATTTCGCTCTTGATTTGCTTCAAAGTACCTTTCATTATATTTTTTAAACTTCAATATTGCATAATCAGGTTAAACCAAGAAGTATCTCCCAGTTATTGTTGTTGTTGTTTTTTTTTTCATGTGAAGAGTAAAAATGTCACATGACCCTTAACAACCAATCATGAAACAGGGCAGTCTACTACTTCAAGTTGGGGTGACTGCACTTTATCTCTAAAGGGGGAATGCAATCAGTCACCCCAACTTGAAGTAGTGAAGAAGACTTTCTTGCATCATGATTGGCTCTTGAGAGCCATGTTACATATTTTTTCCTCCGAGTGAAAGTTAAAAGGTATAACTGTTTGGTTTACCTTGAAAAGCAATATTGAAGTCCGAAAATATGAAAGATACCAAGAAGAGAAATAAAGAGAAAATTGTTGGTTTTCTCTCTAGAAAGCTTTCCTTTTTTTTGGGGGGGGGGGGGTGGACAACACATCGAAAAACTTCCTCTAAATGTGAAAAACTTGATTGTTTTGGCCTGAGAAAACTACAGAGCTTTTAAGGTGTCATGCAGATATTGAGATATTATGTGGATATCTCAACAATTTGTCACATAAAACATTGAAATGTTAATATGTGATATTTGCTCATTTCAATATTTTAGCCTGAAAAATTGAAATATTACGTGATGGGATCTCAATATCGTAATATCCTGACTAAGAGATATTAAGATATTAACAACCGAGATCTCGTTATCTCATTATATATGCTTAAATATTGTTCCAAGATAATTTCAATATCTTAATATCTTGACAGCGAAATATTGAAATATGGACATGCAAGATCTCGTTATCCCAATGTATGTAAAATTTTTAAACATCTCAATATCTTAACATCCTGAGGGGAAGATATTAAGAAACTGACAAGTTCTCGTTGTCTCAACTTTGGTATGAAATATTGAAATTTTACGTTACGGGAAATCGGTGTCTTGACAGAAAGATATTAAGATACTGACATCCACTATCTCGCTGCCTCAATATTTTAATTTGAAATATTAAAATATTACTTAACAAAATATCAATATCTAAGTATATTGACGAGAATATATTAAGATATCGATATCCCCAACCCCCGCGTTATCTCAATATTGTACTGAAACAAGCAGGGTTAGGTACACTGAAAAGGCGGGAAAGTAAGAGAAGGTGAGGGTTGGGAAGACAAATACAGGCACGAAGGATGAAAACAGGCAAATCTCAGCCCATAAACGAGAAAACGCATCAACAGGGAAGTCGGAAATTTTTCTAGGAGCTAAAATTTTTCAAGGAAAGCCGATTGGGTACTAATGTATTGGATCAAAGGCAAATATCAAAGTCCCTTTAGAAGGCCAAAAAATGAAGGAGAAGCCCCCTTACTCCCTTGGCTTCGGGCTTAGCATATTGTTCACGGGAAAGAGGGAAATTTGAGGGTTCTATGAATGAGAGTGAAGCGTTTGAAGGTTCGGGATTGAAGGGGCAAGTTGCAGAGCAGGCAGAATTAATTATGGAGATAAATGAGACGGGACGTAAGATAGAGCAAATTCTTAAGCAAGGTAGGGAATGTGGGTTCCGTCCCAGTCTTAAATTTTTATCACTTTCTAAAACGGGGTCCTTGAAATCACACCCCCGAATGGTGTTTGGTGAATCCTTATGAGTGCATGGATCTAGCAACTACAGTACAGAAATTAATTGACTGAAAGGGAATCAAAACATACTATCTGATGTGTATAATGGGGTTCCCAACAATTTTTACCGAGATTCAGGGGCTTTGTAGACCCCCCCCCCCCTCAACTTCGGGTTTACCAAATGAACCAAAGTCCCCGGATCCGTGCCCCTCCACCCACTTTAAATTTAGAACGATACGGTTATTTTTATCCTCTAACACTGTAGACCTATATATATGGATCAGCTGGCGGTGTTATTCTTTTGCGACAAGCGTCAAATTTCTCATCTTAATCAAGTTCAGTCTTCCCACTCCCGGGCAAAACTCTCATCCACGATCGTAACCTGATTGGCAGACGCAGTGGCGTAGCTAGGATTTTTTCCAAGAGGGGGGGGGGGGGGCAAAGGTATGAAATTTCCCCAAAACTTTTCCCGGTCAATGTGTATGTATTTTGTAATATTACCTGCATTTTATAACATAGAGAATCGGAAATAACAAAGTAGATTATTTTGGTAAACAATATCTGGTTTATTTGTATGTACTAACGCAGTGGCGTACGCAGGATTTCTCTGAAGGGGGAAGGGCATGCAGTATGGTCATGGGGAGGGGTGTCCGGAAATTTTTTGACGTTTTCAAGGAGCCTACATGCAAAATGGTGCAAAATTTTCGACTTTGACAGGAACAGTGTTAAAAGTTGAATCGTGGTGGTTCATGAGGATAAAACTGAAACTTTTGTGCCTTGACATGCATTTCTTTTTATGCCATTTTATGCTACCTTATGAAGAAAAACTTGCATTTAATTTGCACGCTTTTAGGAGTCAAAATAAAAGAGCATTGATCGGATGGGTATTGGTGGTTTTTCTTGGCCACAAAATGTAATTTTGTCATAAAGATTATCTAAGCGGAGCGCCACCATTGGTTGGCGCGGAGCGTAGAGAAAATTTGGAAAAATTAGACCCCTTAGATGGCCGGAAATAGCATTTTCCAGGCTTATACGAAGAATCTAGCCAGTCGCTTTCTTCTTTTGTCGTTTGCAATAAAATGCTCACTTCAAAATATGTTCGCAAGCTGCAAAGTGATCAGAGAATTAAGAGCTAATTATACCCCAAATATGTTATTTTGCCCAAAAGATCGAGCGAAGCGCCACCATTAGTTGGCGCGGAGCGTAAAGAAAATTTCGAAAAATCAGACCCCTCAGATGTTCAAAATAGCGTATTTATGCTTGTAAAGAAAATCTTAGCATGTAGTCTTTTGATAGATGCCACCAGTAGGAAACAGAGTCTACCTTTTCTAAGTAAAAATTGGAATTTGACAGAATTTGCCTAGGTATATTTGTAGGAATAAAAAAAAAATGTCATCACTGAAAGACCTTGCAGGGACAATCCTTCCCATTTGAAAATTTTTGAAAAATTGGGTGTCCTTATAAGCAATCTGGTGCCACATATGCTATCTTTTGAAGTAAAATCTGTGTTGATAAAATTAGACTACGTATTTTTAAGAACAAAGAAAAATGGCATCTGTGAGGGGGGCATGGCCCAATGGTCTCCCCTTCGCACGCCACTAATTAAGGAGGCCTAATAGTGGCTCGACCACACAGGATATCCTGTGAGAAAAGCAGTCTGTTAAGTGCAGAAGGCTACAAGGTACTCATTGTCCATTTATTGTTACACTCAAAGTGAGCAGAAAGCTATTTTCCCGAACTACCTTGTAAGCCTCCAAGGATTAGGCTAAGTAACAAAATCTAAGTGTGCCAACGGATCCCGTAAATTCTAATTTCTAGATTAACTTTTAAGTTTATCGTTGGCCATGGATTGTTTCAG
Organism: Holothuria scabra; assembly: GCA_037179385.1. Lineage (NCBI taxonomy): Eukaryota > Metazoa > Echinodermata > Holothuroidea > Aspidochirotida > Holothuriidae > Holothuria > Holothuria scabra. Next base: position 37,736,368 of record CM074190.1, read on the forward strand.
CCATCCATCGTTATGTACACAGAGTAAAATCGTACAGCTACTGCTGGCTCGTAGAAGAACATAACAACCTCGGGGTCTACGGTAGTTACTTGTCAGTTTTCAGATCCTTCTGCTGAATTCCCAAAGAATCACCTGAATAACAGCTTCCTGTGCACTGAAATGCACTGATCATAACCCCCGTGCGTATACAAGCACAAGAGAACATTCGATCTGCTACGCAGCGAGGACATTTCTGTGGAACGCGAATTGGGCCGGCTCATGCGACACTGACGAAATCTGAGTTAATTTGTTGCATGAAAATACGAATTATGTATTAGAAATGTCTCACAATTTCTTATTCTAACAAAAACTTTTGAGAAATTTTTGTGAAATTTGTAACAATAAGAAGATTCATCAAATTTCCCCATTTTCATAAAATTTCCCCAAAAAATTTTCCAGGGGGGCAACTTGCCCCCCCCCTGCCCCCCAGTAGCTACGCCACTGGGCAGACGGGATTATAAAGGCTGAAATGCTTAATTGAATCCCGAAGGCTTAATATGGGCAACCACATTATTTTAAACATAGATATTATGCACGAATTTTATGTAGGACAATTTTTCCACTCAAAAACATCTGCATAGTGCCTGGGTGGAGTGGAATGAAGTGCAAGAGCTTTCTTTTCCACCTTCCTTTTATTTCCATATGTTCTCTAACAAAACTTTACGGGCCTGAATATTTTATAGGTGGGTATGTTAGTACCAGGGACTTAACCTCAAGAATTACAAGCAATAAGTCCTTAGATAATATACCAACATTATTCAGATTACGTAGAAAATCGGTGGTGACGTGTCACCAACAAGGTCGGTAACTTTGGCAAAATAGTTTGCAGGTATCCATGGATAAAAGCCGAGATGTATCCCGTGAGGGTTCTAATACCCCCATCACACTGAGGCTACGTCAATGGATTTCCCGCTGCGTCAATCAAAAAAAGCTGAAACGCAGAAGGAACTCCTAGAAATTTCCACGGACGTGATGAGAACTTTCATGAACGCGGTTTGATCTCCGTGGTTTCCAGAGGCAAAGTTTCTGCTACGTGGACTTTGACCATGTTCAAAATCCACGTAGCATCGACGTAGCCCAAACAAGGCGCAGTAAAGACCTACTAACAACGCCATGTACGCAACATAGCCCTAGTGGACACTTAGTTTTGACGGTTAGAACGTAGCAACAACCCAACGGCCACTTCGCCAAAGTGTCCTGCGCTCCTAGTTCGCGTTGTCAGTTGGTAGTACGTCCTGCCTGTCGATGGAGCTAAGTTGATCCTTCGTTACAGAAGACTTCCTTACGTAAATTCTGCGCTGTGCAAGTTCATTAAAAATTCCAGCAACGTCAATGAAGTTCAAACAAAGACATAGTAACGTCCTCATCACTCTATGCAAAAGCTGTATTCGTCAACCCGCTGGTATCACTTCTCCTCAAATATGAATGTAAACAGACCAGTTGTGTAGCCACAGGGGTGGTTTTGGGGGATTGAACCCCCCCCCCCCATGACTCAACCTTGCAATGCAACAACCACTTAAAATAGCTTTTATGCCCTCTATCCTTAAGACTTTTTCCCTCATGACGTGCCCCAACCCTCTCCCTATGACATCATCCCCCAACCCAACCCCAAGACCCCCTCCCCCCTCATGACACAATCCTGACTACGCTACTGAAATACAAAATAATTTGATTTTTCAGCAGTTTGCTGCGAACTTGAATCAGCAGATTCTCGGTTGAAAATTTGAACTGCTAATTATGAGGAGAAGAAAGAGAAAGGAATCAAAATCGTGTTGGGTGACCCCTGGCTGCATGCTATCATGACCGACTGCTTGCTGAACTAAGAATGGAGTATCAAAAGTCATATTTTAATTTTCTGAGAATGTCTCCTAACATGTTTGATGAATTTTTGAATAGATTTGGTCCTAGGATATCCAAACAAAACACTAACTGTAGGGAGGCTTTGTAATCCGACCTACAATTTGCTGCAACTATATGTCACTTGACCTCCGCTGATAAGTACCCAACCCTTCAGTATCATTTCAGGGTTGCACGCAACACTTGCTCCATTTTTGATTCCTTGCCGAAGGCAGGCAAGGAATCTATGCGATGGTGATGTCGTGTGTATGTGTGTATGTGTGTGTGTGTGTGTGTATGTGTGTGTGTGTATGTGACGCTTAAGCTTGTAAACACGATATCTCAAAAAGGGTAAGTATGACTAACCTCGTATTTGGTTTGTAGGTTGGTCATATTAAGTACATGATCCCTATTGTTTTTGGTGGAGATCAAAGGTCATTTGGGGTCACGAGAGGTCAAAAGGTCAAAACTTTGTAAACACGATATCTCGAGAGCGGTACATGTGACTATGCTCATATTTGGTGTGTAAATTGGTCATATTGAGTAGATGATCCCTATGGATTTTCGTGGAGGTCAAATGTCATTTGGGGTCACGAGAGGTCAATAGGTAAATTCCTTAGAAATTGCTTGTAAACACGGTATCTCAAGAAGGGTAAGTGTGACTAATCACATATTTTGTGTGTGCATTGGCCATATTGAGTACATGATCCCTATCGATTTTCGTGGAGATCAAAGGTCATTTGGGGTCACGAGAGGTCAAAAGGTCAAAACTTCGTAAACACAATATCTCAAGAACGGTACATGTGACTATGCTCATATTTGGTGTGTAGGTTGGTCATATTGAGTATATGGTCCCTATTGTTTTTCGTGGAGGTCAAAGGTCATTTGGGGTCACAAGAGGTCAATAGGTAAATTCCTTAGAAATTGCTTGTAAACACGGTATCTCAAGAAGGGTAATTGTGACTAATCTCATATCTGGTGTGTGCATTGGCCATATTGAGTAGATGATCGCTATCGATTTTCGTGGAGATCAAAGGTCATTTGGGGTCACGAGAGGTCAAAAGGTCAAAACTTCGTAAACACGATATCTCAAGAACGGTACATGTGACTGTGCTCACATTTAGTGTGTGGATTTGTCATATTTAGTAGGTGATCCCTATTGATTTTCCCAAAGGTCAAAGTTCATTTGGAGTCAGCATGTTCAAAGCCTGACAAGCTTTCCTGCACAGTCTTTCAAGAAAGGTCACTTGTAGGGTCCTGTAACTTGTCATGTAGATGGCACATAGTGAATACATGGTCCCAGAATTTTTGGGTGGAGGTCAAATGTCATTTGGGTTCACGACGGGCAAGGGGGATCTCAATGTAGGAAGATTGGATGCCTTGCATGTGTACTTTGTGGGCACATTATGGAGCCCTGTTAATTGAAAAACATTGCAAAGCAATGTCAATGTGAAAAAAGGCCTTACATTTCAGCAGCAAGGAATCACTAAGCCTTTTGGCTTTCTGGCTATACCAGAAGTCTGCCGTGCGATATTGATGAATTGAAAGAAGAAGTTATCTCCTGTCCAGTAACACCAGGTGAATGACGTCTATTCGCTGATGAATTTTCGAAAAATGGAATGTCCCGCATGCTTGTTCTGCCATTTGTGGTAAACATATTGCTCTTATAAAGCACCTGGCCCGTGTTCCTTGTATTTCATTTATAAGGGTTTCTTTTCCATGGTTCTGATGGCTTTAATAGATGCGGATTACAAGTTTGTGTGGATAGACGTTGGTGGATACGGGTCGATGTCTAATGCACATATTTACAACGCTTCAGAACTGAACGAGTGATTAGAAAATGGAACCATTGATTCCCAGATCCCGAACCCATGCCCAAATATAATCGAGACATGCCATTCTTCCTATTTGGGTTTCCAGGCCTTTGGACTCAGAATTACCTACCTACTGAAGCCATTTTCCAAAAGAGGACTGACTGAAGAAGAATTAATAGCCAACTACAGAATATCCAGGGGTAGAAGATGGTAAAAAATGATTCGGAATACTTGTTCAGCGATAAGAGTTACTTTTCATCAGTTTGCAGCAAGGTCCAGATATAGTCAGACTTATCGTTGAGACTTGTGTCTGTCTTCACAACCTCATGATGATAAGATATCCTACTTTGCAGAATGCTCAACTTGACATAGAAGATGATGGCCATAATGTTATCCCAAGGGTGTGCAGAAAAACTATCAACTTGCAGGACCTTAATGTAGTTGCGGGGCCAAAGAGGGATACCATTACAGGAAAGATTGAGAGACAGTATTTGAAGTTAAACTTCAATAGCGCAGCAGGATCTGTGAGGTACAATGATTAGATTCTCTCAACAAGCTCAAACATGAATTCAAAACAAAAAGTTTAAAGAGGAAATTTAGCCTATCGAAATCTATATTTATCAAGATATGGGAGAGTTATTTCTATAAAACCATCTTGGGCGTGGACCATTGGTTTTGATTGTTTTGTTCCTGATTCATGCTCTGATCCTTTAATCTCATTTAAATTTATGAACATTACAATGAAAGCTTTATTTCAGTAATGTAAATACATGGATTTTAATCAGCTTTATGCATGCTCAATAAAACGTGTAATTGTTATCCCAAGAAAGTGGAAAAAACTATAGTGGTATGTGCCAAATAGGAATACCACTGCAGTTAAGAGGCAGGTTTATTATTTGAATTTCACTAGCCCAACTTGATATCTGCCTTGGCATGATAAAATGTTAACATTCTCGCAAACATTCTCTCAAACATTAGTTTTGAACTAAAAGTCACACAGGTGCAGTTTATCTGTGACTCCCTAAATCCCCACGATTTTGTTTATTGTAAGTGCCAAATATATGTAAAAGGAATTAAGCTTATCGAATTCGATATTTTTGAGGAATTGAACGAGTAATTGGGATAGGTCCATTTCGGACCATTTGCATTGACTGTTTTGTGCCTGATTTATATTTTGATCGTTTAATTTCGATGAATTTTTTTTTTAAAAGAACAATGAAAATATCGTCAAACGAATAAATTTAATGTTAACTTTTGACAAGCTTCCTTTGAATCATATATTTATATGGGTTTAATTAAATAAGCCTTATGTATGTTCATAAAACAAAAACGGTGATAATGCTGTGGTCGAAATACTGTTGACGTAGGAACAAGGAGTCTCGAGCAGCATGAACGCAGTGGGGACGTACGGGAAACGAACCAGACGTCGTGCTCGAGGCATCCTGTGCGCAAAAAGAACCGAGTGGTAACTCCGAAAACGCCATGGGAAACCCATGAATGCAACAGCAACGTAGAAAGTGCTCGACAAGAACGTGTCGTGAATGGGGCAATTTTCCAATTTTCTTGGATATCCTCGGGGACCAAGCAGTTGTTGCGACGTTTTGTTGATTTTTCCAAAAATCCGAGAGCGTAGCGTGATCTTCGTCCAGTGTGATGGGGGCTCTATGAAAGAGCTAAAAAAGACGTCACCATTTCCATTAAGCCGGCTGACAAAGGTTAGGCTCATTTCAGCACAGTAAAACACACACAAAACTCTTTTTGGCTTTTGCAACCTTAGTCTAGCTGAAAAAACTTGCTGTAGTCAATTATCGCTCCCTCCAGTTGGAAAGCTGACCTCGGGGTCACTAAGAAATATTTTGAGCTCCGATGACGTCACACAATTTTAAATTTTAGCTGCTCCTATTGAAATCTACACTTGGAAAAAAGAATGGCTCATTATATCGATCAAGAAAACTATGATACTTACCACACTACCTTCGCAAGTTATCATACTACCAATTATCTGCCAAGAGGCAATCATATAATCACCGAGAGTTTTTAGGTCATCCAGGCTAATCGTTTGGCCAATTGTCACGAATTTGTCCCAAAATCATCCACGAAGTTCATACAAAATACCAAATGCTGACAATTATTTAGGAAATATACTTATAACCACATAAGTTCGTTGATAAATTACTCCAATTTTCCAGAAGACGGCCAATCCAGCTTTTTAATGCTACGAATCTGGTGCAGTACACATGTTTTATGTCAGCCATCTTGAAACGCAATGCATGATGGTACCTAGTATATTCTGTCGGTCCAAAGAACGTCACATCCGGTGCGAAGAGGCAATCACGTGACGTGTTGGAGTGAAACAGTTGCCATCGCGTAGTACAGCAACAGTAGAGACAATTTATTGAGAAACTGTACCTTGTAACCAACGTGCTGTCTTTTTAACGTGTGGAAAATGAGTGATTTTTATTGAAATATTCAGCCTCCGTGATCAGATGGGCTTACGAGAATTTGTCGCGGCGGGTATTCTCTGTTTTCTTTACGAGATGGCCTGTAAACGCAATGGCCAGTCTCTCACAATAGGCCTACACCGATAAGAAAGGGTCTCTCGCCGTTCGTTAGCGAAGGTTTTGTGCACAGGCACCCAATAGGTTCGCATTCGTCTGACATTATTTACATTCTGAGATATCTATTCAACCTTTGTCTCAAGAAACTTTGCCATTTAGGCCCACAATCGCGTATCCTGGGGCTCTGTCAGTAGCATACGTGTACTGCACCCACTGCCAGACTGCCGTTGTTTTCACTCCAGCTGAAGTTTTCATGGCCCAGGTCACCCAAAAGACCTGATGTTGGACCGACAGAATTGCAGCACTGCTATACAAGATCCAACACAATGCCAAGCATCGGGCGTGCACATACGTAAGTGAAATACGTACATATAATGAATAGATGAAGCACAACAAAGACACAGAGTTCTTTATAGCATTTTTAGTGAAGATGAAAGGATAAAAAGAAAGGTACTTCTTTATATAAGAAAACTTATTAATTCTCTCTCTTTCAAATTATATTTCAACATATTCTCACCTTGAAGGTGGGAAATGTGCAATTTTAAACTACGCAAGTGAGCTATCGTTCCTTCGGTTTTCTAGGAAAGATTACGACGAAGATTCTAGCCAAAGTATACTCCCTGTCGATCGCTATCTAATAAAACGAGTCTCTTTTGAATATTTCAATTTCCTTTTCTTCAATTGCCAAAAGATACTCCACTACGCAAGACCTTGATTTAGAATTATTGACATTCCAAGTCAAGTAAGGCCCCCAGTACGCAACAAGCTGGCGGTCCGCCAGCGTTTTAACGCCGCTAAACGCCGGCGTAAAAACGCTAGCTACCCGCTGGAGGACCACCGGAAGTAGAGATGAATAAAACCCAGGCGGAAAGACGACAGTGGACCGACGGAGGACCGATGGCTAAATTTTGTGAGAAAAAGAAGTGCTTGTACGATCTCAGAGAATACATTTTCGTACTAAAAAAGCAAATACTGTTATCTTCAGAAAATGTAATGATGGTCTAACAAAAACTGGTCAATTAAAGCCGGTGGGGAAAGGCAGGCGGACCGCCATCGTTTCCAAGCTGGATAAACGCTGCCAGCAGTGACGTAATCACAACCACAACTCTAAATATTACAAAATTAATTTGATCATTTTTAAGAGGATTGTTCTTCTTTGAAGAATATTTGAAAACTAACATAGTTTTTAAAGTTACTTTTTAACTTTATGTAATCTCTTTCTCCTCAAGAAGAAATTAAAAAAAAAATTAATGTTCTGCAAATTCAACAACAGAGTACGAGCCTCTTCCATCTCTTAGCGTCACTTTGCGGTACATTTCAAAACAATCAGTCGGCGTCCAATAGGCTCTTTTTCTTGATACTATTCTCTGGAAGTTTAGGAACATAACGTTCATCCGTTTCAACCCCCTAATTCTAAGGTAAGATTTGAAAATGTATTTCAGTTGTTCATTTTAAAGCGTTGTAATTAATGACTGAAATGGAACCACGGTTTTTCACAGTGTGATTCCAAATCTTTGGCTTCCGCAACCTTAGCCTAACGTTAACAATTATATACACGGCTTGGGCTAGGCCTAACGTTACGTTTGTTCTTTGCATTACATTTTACATTAGGCCTACATAAAAGAGCATAGCCTAGGCCGTGTGCAATACTGAGTTACTCACGGGCTAATTTGCAATGATAGACCAACGTAGCCTATGGGACGTTGGCTAGACTGAAATATTTTGTCCCAAATCCTGTCATTTTGCCTTTTAGATATTTGTTGCTTTTACCTGGCTTTAGTTTAAACCAGGACCTAACTTGTAACGTTAGGCTAGGTCTAGACTAGCCTAGGCCTAACTGTAACTGTAACTGTAGGACTAACTTAGGCTAGGTACCTAGACCTAGCCTACTTTCTTTTCAGTTTCAGCTAGTAGGCCTACAGTACGATAGCCCTAAAGTTAGGCTAGCACTAGAAGTAGTAGTAACAACAAGCAATCTGAGCTGGGACAAGACCTGGTAGGCCTACTGTATATACAAGTTACAACTTAGTTCACAGGTTTCCTTGTGTTATACAGTTTGTACAGAAGACATAAAAAAGACAAAGTAGGACACATAACGGAATAGGGATGCGCCGGATATCCGGTCCGGCCGGATAGTGAAAAAATATCCGGTTCCGGTTCCGGCCGGATTTTTTTTAAATCCGGCCGGAACCGGATTTTTCTGTAAACTTGGGTAGCATTATGTACATGAGTTAAAACAAACATGAAAACTGTGCAGTAACTGTCTCAGAATTAATTTAGAGCTCATATTATAGCTTATCAGTGCATTTTACAGTATCTACGTTTGAACACCTTTATTTAGCCCTTAAAAATGACTGAACCAAACAAGCAACAAAGTTATAAAATTAACTGATTTACATGTACATGTAACAAATATGACTTCAAATTCCTCCAACTGTGTGAAATAAACTGAATGGATGAAAAGACCTTTCATGCAATTTAAATAAGTCTACTGCAGCGCACAGTAGTACTGTACAAAATGGACAATCCATATTACAGTTGTACCTGAGTCACATCATTCAAGGCAGTGTTTCAGTTTAATTGCATTGGGTTGTCTATAAAATACACATTTGAACACTTCACTTTACTGTTCTTTACTTTTTAACATTACTTGCCCATTAAAGTTGTGTAGTACAAGCAGGAAATGTGTTTCATCTTGAATTTCAGAAGACATTATTCATTACAAATTAAAGTTGCCTATGGGGTCAGTATTAATGTTTTCTGTCCCTAATAATTCATCACACACACTTAAGTATACACAATATGATTAGTGTTCGACCGATCATCTGTTAAGTAATCGACATCTAGCCGATTATTCCGTCATCGGTAAATAATCGGCATTGGTAAATTTCTGCCATTCAACCGATCATTTCCACCGATTATTCGCAAACTGGAAAAAGGGGGCTAAATATACTTGAAAAAGGGCTCTTAGTTTTGTTAAAATCCCCGTAAATACTCAATCCATTAACTTCCCGCCAAAACGAGATGCATTGATAATCACAAACGTATAAATTTAACCCCTGCCATGGGAATGATTGTTTGATATTTTCCGCTATAACCTGTTTGTTTTACCTGAAATTAGATTTAGAATTGCATTCAAGGATGTGTATTCCTTGCTGTCTCTCAGAAAGCACTGCATAAGTTGCTGTACAAACTGTTCTGCACAATACGCATAGAACAGACTGGCTTATATAGCCAGCTAGCGAAGCCGGGCGAGTTCCATGCTAAATTCACATAGAAACGACACCACAAATATCTGCCAATGTGGATTATGTGGGGATCTTATTTTCTTGCATTTCAGTTGCAGATTCATACGTTTTGGAAGAGAACTGCTAAAAATATACAGGGATATTTATATCTGAAAGGAACCATAAGATACATTAATCAGGTGCATTTTTTTTTGCTGCCCAGAACTGCTAAGATTATTATGATTGCTCTACATGGGGTTGTTTAAGATGGGAGCTCGAGAGTAGCTACAGTACATTAAAGCAACTACAATCCAGTACAGTAAAAGAATGGAAATGTCCCCACATGATTGGAGGATGAAAACTAGACAGAGCATGATGTTGGCCTTGGAACTAAATTATCAAAGGGCATATGACATCGACTGCAAACAATTCTACTGTATTAACAGTTGATTTGTATCTTCACTTTTGAATTGAAAATATTACCCCTACAAAAATGATATCCCGTTCGTGAAACGAACGGAACAATTCCCAATATTTTCTATCCTAAACTGGTTGTGGTATACACGATGTGCACAAAGCAAGGGGCGCGTACTATAGAGACAAACATGTGATTTCCCTCTTTCTAATAATAGGTAATCGGCATCGGGCCGATTGTTTAATTAATTAATCGGTAATTGAGTATTACCGATTATAGCATAATCGGTAGACCACTAAATATGTTATCAAACATGTAATACGTAATGTCAAAATGTGTGATACACAGTATCTCTGCCAAAAAAATTATTAATGATAAATGTGTTTCAGTTTGTTGATATCATGGAATGCTTAAATACTAGAATTGGTGTATAAAACCATGGTGCTGTGCATAGTTAAAAACCTTAACCCTAGAGTCTTTTTACACTTACATACGTATGAGCTTTCCATTCAGTAATCACTATCCAAGGACTCTCTTTGCCAAGTATTACTGGTCTACATAATTTGTACATTTTTTTTGAACAAGTGGTGATGTACTCTAGTTCAAAAAGAACAAACTGATATGCAAAACAACTTTCAAGATTCCCTCAGGAGTTTTCTCTACAAATACTCTTTTAAGGAGGGAAAATACAAAGAGCTCTTACTTGCCCTGCTTTGCAACAGTTTTGCTGTACTTCTGCAGGAACACTGTTGTTCATGCCTTTTTTCTGTTATATTGCATTTTTTGGTTAAAAAATTTAGTTAAATACACTTGTACAACACTTGAAGACAAATTTATAGACATTTCCCATTAGTCCTTCACAAACATTACATCACAAAGCAGTAAACTCCTATCCCAGAGTTTCTCTGCTTTTCTGGATTTCACATTATTCATCTGCATTGCAAAAATCCGGTTCCGGCCGGATTTCAAGTTGGTTCCGGCAAAATCCGGTTCCGGCCGGATCCAAAATTTTGGTTCCGGTGCATCCCTATAACGGAACATACAGTGCTTTAGTGGTCCTTGAACAGGATGGTGAACTAAGTTACGCTGGGACCGATCTTTTCGTCCGTTTCTTTTGGCCCCTGAAAATCCTATGACGGCAAGTAATGTTTGAACTTAGGCTACATGTGATAAAAATAAATGTTAACTTTCAAATTTCAAATCCAAATACAAGACAACAACGAAATTTGTTGATAGGCTTAAAACTTTTTCAGGGTACTGGTTGTTTCGCCTCCTTGACAGTTCTCCCCCAACCATGTTCGCCCAGGTCGTTTCGCCCCCAACGAGGAGGTCGTCACCCCCAAATACTTATTAGTATGACATCAAATAAACTGACCTTTAATTGCAGTTTTTGTAGTTGTCATAAATTTTAAAAAAGTTACGATAGTTGGCAAGAATGTGACAAAAACCAAGTCAAGTAAGGGTAGGCGGTGCGTTATCTGACGCACCTACCAGTCATATGTTAAGTTGATCTGGTATTCTCTTGCACATCCAGAATTAAGTTTCACAAGCAAGTTTAGCGTTTTTAGTTTAGTTTTTTTAAACCATTTTCAATTTTTGCACCATTTATTGGAAATTATAAATAGAACCAAACAAAACAACCACAAAATATGATTTGCAAACGTTTACACATAGAAGCATACGAACAATGTAGTAACGATAACGCAGATACAAAGCGTACATCAGTACTACCAATCATAAGCAACACAATTAACACTCAGCAATTGCGCATGAGCGTACGGTAACGATATGGGTTAGTGCAAATGAACAACTTGTTTCACCTATAAAAATGAACTCAATCTCATCCTGAAAGAGAATTAAATGAGAAATTTACTTTGTGGACATCGTTTGTTCTAAAATATTCACTTGTTGTAAAGGGACCTGCTTCAGAAAGATTAGGGGGCGAACCGGCAGGTCTTTGGGGGAGAACCGGTAGGTCTTTGGGTGCGAACTGGCAGGTCTTAGGGGGCGAACTGGTATTTAGGGGGCGAACTGTAAAGGGGGCAAAACAACCGGTATAAACCAATCAAAAAATGCCTTTACAGTAACTGTAGTGTAAATCATATGAAGTAGTGCATTCACTTTGATGTAGTCAGGGTAACCCTTCCGCGTCTAAGTGACCGTGTCTTACAGTATTATACACCTTGAGGTGCAGGGTCGCATATCAGAAGGGTTACTCTGACTACATTCTATGATGTTCCAGAACACGTTTGTTTCCACTTTATAAAATGACCTTATTAACAGAAAATTTTGATAAAGTAAATAAGTTGAGTTATATGCATTTTTAAAATTCTGGAAAGCATTTTAAAACAATTTGATTTATATCTGACAGAATTTACATTTTCTCTTCGAGTTTAAGAAATATACAATAGGTTTTGTGATTTTTATTGAATAAATTGCACTTAGGCTACATGTCATTTGTCCAGTGATGTGGAATTGCATGTAGTACCATCACTGGATGAAAATGACTTTCAGACAATTGTGGGAGGGTCTTAAAGAGGCTCATTGTGTTGGTTCATGAAATTCAACAAATTTTTCCAAAGCTGTTTTGTTTTCTTCACAAACCAATGACAAATGGTCAAACTTAGACAATCCCCATATTCTCATGAAAATAACTGTTTCAAGAGTGAGTACTTAAAGATTTAATTCAGATTCAAAAATTTGTGGCCAGACACTTTTCAAATTATGTGCAAAACAGTAACAAGTCAGGACAACACTAGCAAACTTCAAATTTCCACTTTTACTGTAACTATTGGGCATGACACTTGACTTAAAAATGCTAACTATAAGCATTGTTACTGTGGTAGTGACCCTTAGGAACTCTCATTAAGTTACGAATATCAACTCAATGAGCCTCTTTAAGTAAGAAGATTAAGATAATTGGTAATGTTTGGGGTGAGAGAACTGGTATTTCAAGTCTAAAAATTCAAAATATGTGTTCCACAGCAAGGAAAAATGAATTCTACATCCAACTCTCATCTTCATACAACATTCATAGGCCTACAGTAAATACAGTATTAAATGTTGCGGTTTATTCACCCAAAATGGTATATTGTGCAATATTGCAAAATTTATTTGTTATGTTATTGTTGAACTGCTCAAATTATAATCTTTGTACTTCTTTTGTTTTTCTGAAAGTTACTGTACCTTGTACCAGGGTGTGATGGCGTTTTTACCCTTATGGGTGATGTTATTAATTTGGCCCTTTATGCAAGCAAACAAGAATTTTTCAAAGTGACAAAAAACATTTATTCTAATTAAAGGGGAACAAAGCAGGTAATGACAGTTGCACAACAAGAAAGTGACAAATTATTGCACAATGAACTAATTTGTTTTATTAATTGAATGACTTTCAACATTTCATATTTTGGTTCAGAAAAGCAAGAGTTGAACTGAATGCATTCATTTTCCATGCTGTACAGTAAATAAGGACATATGACTTAAAAAAGTTTTTTTTATTTAATATGTGTGTATAGTACACTACTACACATGAACCTGTGCAATTCAGTTTTTCACTTGTAGTCCTTAAAACTTCTCTGTCATACATTTCTCTAAGGTACACATAGATTCCCATTGCTCAGCGGTGAATTGACCTTATGGGAAGTTATGGCATACAATGAGACCTCTGGTAGAACAAAGCGAAGGAAAGTTCAGAGAGAGGTTAATGAGTACATAGATAACATTTTGCAAGGATCAAACCTAGATGATGCCAACAATGAAGCTCAGAGTCCCTTGCAGTCCATTCCAGGTGGTGATGCTGCAGGAGAGGTCATTGGTGCCTCTGCCCCCCTTAATGTGAATGCTCTAAATTTGGAACTGAATGGATGTGGTAGTGCTTATTTTAATGAATGTATTTCAGATGATAATAGGAATCATCCTCCAAGAGAGGATAACAGCAGCACAAGTTTTAGTGACGAAGATCACTCTGAGGAATCCAGCTCATCTTCAAGGTTAAGTCACATTGATGACTCTGATATATCTAATTCATCCTGGAGTGCGGATGATGTACAAAATAGTGATCATGTGGAAGGTAATTTGAGGTCAGATCTTTGCAATTGGGCCACTAAAAATGGTACTACACATTCTTCTTTGAATGAACTGTTAGGAATACTGAGAAAACATCGTCCAGAATTACCTAAAGATCCTAGAACATTGTTGGGTACAAAAGTAAAATACATAACTTCAACTCTTTCTGGAGGATCCTACTACCACTTTGGAATTGAAAATGGCATATTTAAAACCTTGTCAAAGTTGGATTTTGATATGTGTGCATCATTAGAGCTGCAAGTCAATGTTGACGGATTGCCCTTGTTCAAAAGCAGCAATGATCAATTTTGGCCCATTTTGGGGTTAATTGTAAATTGCTCATCTAGACATACTTGCATACTTTTTGTTTTCTGAATCATTCAAACTGTAAAGGGTATGTTCTTTACGAAACATACAATGTTGTGATTGTTTTACCAGGTTTTGTCTCAACTCTTTGATAGCTGGAACCACAGCTTGACAAATAAATTTTGGGTGTAAACAAGGGGGAAAACTATTTGGTCATAAAAGTTAGTGTCTAAGTGATTGAACAATTGCACTACTTTGCTTTTTTCCAAAATTGCAGTTGTTTTTATACTCTTCCAAAGCACCCATTTGTCAAAGGACCAACCCTAGGTGTATGGAGTTGTTTCAAAATGATGTACTTCTTTTTTTACAACCAACAGACTTGTGTTAACCCTCCTAGCCCAGCTGAGGTCAGAGCTACGGGATATAAAGGAGCAGGTGAGGGCAAACAGCTCCATTCTCCAAAGGCTCTCTGGCACTCAAGTTGAGGAAGAGCAGGAAATTCAATTTCCAGAAGAAATTCAGATTCCGGTTTCTTCTGCCGAAAAACTTAAACTTCTTAATGATATTTGAAAGTGGACAAAGCTTTGCAGAGACAACTGGTAGGCATACTTTTTATCATGCTTTTTATTCAGCAGCAGGGAGAGGATTTTAGATATTCGAGATCTCAGAGGTAATTTTTTTGCATGCTTTACCCTTCATTATTAGTATTCAACCAGTTGGTACTATGCGATTTAACAGTCCAGGGGAACTGGTAGCATTTGTATGAAAAATTCTGAAGATGATGAATGTCAAAACATGTCTACGAACCATCATGATGCCTGCAAAGTACTGTAGTGTAAAGACCAGGGATCCTCTCTTCTGAGTACTTCTTTCAGCAAATTTTAATCAGTAACCCATATGCTCTTAAGATATACAGGTAAGGGAAATGTGAAAACAATTCTGGTCTACTTGGCAGATAGGCTGTATTTCTCAAGTAGTTTCAACCAGTAAACACTTGCAGTCTACTGGTGGGTAGATGGTATTTCTTAGCAGCTTCCACTAAAGAGCACTGACGGTACGCTGACGGGTAGGTGGTGTTTCTTTAGCGGCTTTCACCGGAGAGCACTGGCAGTCCGCCAGCGGGTAGGCGGTGTTTCTACAGCTGCTCTCACCAGAGAGACCAGCGGTCCGGCGGCGGGTAGGTGGTGTTACTTTAGCGGCTTCCGCTGGAGAACACTGGCGGTCCGCCAGCGGGTAGGCAGTGTTTCTACAGCGGCTCTCACTGGAGAGCACCAGCCGTCCGCCAGCGGGTGGGTGGTGTTTCTCTAGCAGCTTCCGCCGGCGATCCGCCGGATAAAAGCTGACCATTTCGGGGGCGTTCCGCCGGCGTATGACGCCGGTGGTCCGCTAAACGTGCTGATAGCGGTCCGCTGGTGGACCGCTAGCCTTACGCTAACTGGGCCCGGGTAGGCGGTGCGCTATCTGACGTCACATGGGTAGTCGACGAACCTTCAGTGCAGATTTGAAGGAAAGGCCCGAAATAATCAAACGTGATTTCATCGAAAGGCTTAAAGAGGCATTTTTTCAAAGCGAATTTATTGCCGGGATTGATTATTTTTTGTTTGGTCGTTATGACCAGACTAGACCGGTTTCTGTTGCTTCGACTCAACTAATTGCTCAACTTCATCAGAAGGAAACCGTTATTAAATCGGTTAGGGTAAATAATCATTTTGTCTCATGATAGGACAATAGACATATCAAACCAAATAACTTCTTGTGAAACCCATTGAGTTTTGCTATAGTTATAAGCACAACTTCCACTCGATCACTGATTCTTAGTTTTAGCCGTGACGAGATCATAGGGAAGTACAGGTATAACATTTTTCCCCTCTTGACTACTCGGCTTAATTCCCTCATTATTATTTGTAGGGGGTTAAGAGTGTCGTTCTCAAAATACCCGTTTACTTTTGAGGTTTAAGTAAGGGTTAAGTGTCGTTCTCAAGAAGGTTTGGCATGCGTAATTGGCATAACGCTAGGAGCGACTGCTCTCTTCTAAGGCATTACATTAATATGAACCTTATCAATTTGGGCCTTTATATTGACAGCCCGGGTTTTAAATCTTTGTTTCATCTACGAAGTTATTTCTTGATGTTTTGGGGGATCCTTTCGCCGTTAAAAAGGTTATGGGCGATTTATGACTACGTATAGTCTTATATTTTCTTTTAGACAAGACGTTTGACAGATGTTTATACACCATAAGGTTGGCTTAATTTGAGACGGGAACATCGGGATTGAAACAAATAATTGAAGCTTTCCAGTGGTATTTTTTAACGTTTGGTTCTTTCCTTGGACTATTTTAGCCCTTCAGAGGGTGGTTTCTTATTAGTCTTTAGTTTGAAGACTGGAGAGGATGGGAGTTCTCTTTGAGATTCTCCATCCCAAACTGATATCGAAGTACCAAAACGAAGTCCTTGAATATTGTAATTTGGACGTGAAAGAGAATACCTCCGATTCTGTCTCCTGATTGGTCAACTTGAAAGGCGCGGAGGCCTCAGATGGGTTTGGTGTCAAACTTATACCAAAGTGTGCTAGTTTGAAAGGTTCATTACGTGAATTTTATACTTTAAGTTTCCTCCTTAAGGTAGGAAAGGACTTGAAAATTTAGTCCTTATGTTAACGTCAGAGATTCCTCGAAAAAATTCTCAGCGTAACGTCTCATTTTCCGAAGAAAAGAAAAGCAAATTGAAGTCAAGTAAGGGTAGGCGGTGCGCTATCTGACGTCACATGGGTAGTCGACGAACTTTCAATGCACATTCGGAGGAAAGGCCCGAAATCATCAAACGTGATTTCATCGAAAGGCTTAAAGAGGCATTTTTTCAAAGCGAGTTTATTGCCGGGATTGATTATTTTTTGTTTGGTCGTTATGACCAGACTAGACCGGTTTCTGTTGCTTCGGCTCAACTAATGGTCCAACTTCATCAGTAGTAAACCGTTATTAAATCGGTTAGGGTAAATAATCATTTTGTCTCATGATAGGACAATAGACATATCAAACGAAATAACTTCTTGTGAAACCCATTGAGTTTTGCTTTAGTAATGAGCACAACTTTCACTCGATCACCGATGCTTAGTTTTAGCCGTGACGAGATCATGGGGAAGTACATGTCATGTGGGAGTAAACAAATTGTCGTTCGTTTTTGAGGCAAGTTCATATTTTAACATAAATTAGCATAAAAGCGGTGGACTGTGACAATTCCCGGCAGGGTCGCCTTTTTACCTGTTGCGTTAAAGGGATTTTAGCACCTTGCAATCTTTTTTCAGCTAAGTAGGTTTAGGTGAGAACCCTTTTTAACGAGGTATAATTTTTTTTCCTCTTGACTACTCGGCTTTATTCCCTTAACATTATTTGTAGGGGGTTAAGAGTGTCGTTCTCAAAATGCCCGTTTACTTTCGAGGTTTAAGGGTTAAGTGTCGTTCTCAAGAAGCTTTTGCATGCGTTATTGGCATAACGCTGGGAGCGACTGTTCTCTTCTAGGGCACGTCCCCTTTTCAACCCTGCGTCATGCCGCGACGTCTCTTCTTGAGAAACCAACATAGACACCCCCAGTACACCAAAGACGCTGTGGCGTGTAACTGATATCTG